>CM060708.1:259288043-260488043 GCA_030686995.1 Artemisia argyi | reverse complement strand
TTATGGTTGTATTGGATGAATGATTTCAATGTTAGGCTTAAGAAAACTGGCAGATCTCCAAATGGTAACATGCTTGAACGTCTTAGGAAACATGAACCGATGTGTACTAGGTTTTATTGGTTGTCTTTAATGCATGAGTAAATTCTAATGATCCCATGTTAGGAGCTTCTTAGCCGGCTCGACATAGGAGTGAAGTAGGCACTCATAGGATTGGGGAGTTAAGTACGCCACCCCATGAATGGTATTAAGGAATACAATCCGTCATCCACACAACCATAACAAGTAATTAACGTGTAAAAGATATCTAGGGAGTAGTGAAATCTAAGTAAATACATTTCTCCACTTATTGCTCACAACCTTAGTTTAATTTAGTTTTACTTTCATTTCTAGTATTTTATTTTGATTGCATCTTAGTATTGGGTTAGTTGACTAGCAACTAATTCCGCCCATATCCTTCAAAACCCGAGATTTTTACTTGCTTTCTAAAAAAAATATAAAAATACAAAAATAATCATCCTTCATCTCTAGAACTAGTATTTAGGTTTTCTAATCCTAGCGACACTATTCCTAGCTGAACGATCAATCCCTCGGTACTTGTCATTATACTATACTACATCGATCAGGTACACTACCTGGTGGGGGTTGTAAGCTTCTCCAGATCCCTTGAGAGGTAAAGCCTGGTGCAATCCCTACGCTATCAAATTTTTGGCGCCGCAACCCGGGGAATAGTTATTATCTAGGTTAGAATATCTTTTTATTAGGTCTACTTGCTAGATTCCTTTCTAGTAAGATTTTATTTTTATTTTTAGGTTTTCTTTAGTCTATCTTATTTCCTTGTGTTTTTGTTCGTAACTCTTCACCACCCGACATCATGGACGATGGGAACATCTTTGAACCCGTCATCCCACCACAACAAAACCCACCACTAGAACCTCTTAGGCCCCGAACCTTAGGAGAGTATTCCCGACCTAGCCACCAAGGCTACCGAAACACCATTGAGCTCACCGGAGCCAATGTGACCCCCTTGCGATCCGACACCATCCGGTTGGTGCAAAGCGGATGTGCATTCCATGGACTTCGTTTCGAAGATCCAAATCAACATCTTAAGGACTTCCTAAAAATCGTAGACTCCATAGACCTAGATGTTGCAACTAGAGAGACAACCCGATTACGCCTATTCCAATACTCTCTACGGGATCAAGCTAGTCAATGGCTTGAGCGTTTACCCGCGGGATCCATCACCACATGGGATGATCTCACCAATCGCTTCCTTACTCAATTCTTTCCACCGGGGAAGACTGCAATGCTTAGAAATGACATTTTGATGTTTGAACAACATCAAGGTGAAACTTTCTACGAAGCATGGGCCCGCTTTAAGGATCTCCTCCATTAGGTCCCTCATCATGGTATAAACCTTTGGTTATTAGTTCAGATTTTCTACGACCATGTTGACTGTCACACTAAACACACAATCGATAGGACCGCAGGAGGTAAACTGCGTGATAAGAACGCCGAGGAGTCCTGGGCAATTATTGAGGAGCTCGCCGCCGATAATCAAGAGATGTGGGAGTTTAATCAAACAATAAAAGCGGCCATCAATGCAGTCTCAACATCTGGAGGAACCACCGAGATCCCCGATGAACTCCTATGCAAACTCGAGGCAAAAGTTGACTATTTTGAGGAAAGGCAAAGGAGACCTTTAAGTCCTAGACGGGCTACTGTCAATTCTGTCTCGAAACCGACTTCAACACCATTATCGGAGTCACCCTCTAGAGAAAATATCGAGACTTTTCAAAACTATGCCCCACCTTATTCCCCTCCTAAGGAGCTTAGCTCGGAGTTTGAAGCTAGGATGAGAGAATATATGGCAACTCATTCAGATCAGCTTGCTAGATTCGAGAAAGCAGTTTATAAGCAAAAAGAGGAGATGCAAGAGAAAATGAATGAGATGATGAGTCTATTGGAGGAGTATGCCAACTAGAGAACCCCCGAAAGAATGCTACTAAGGAAAGAAAGCGTCACCCCCACCACCCAATTTGTTAATTCCATCACAATTGTCCACAAGGATGACGAGAAGGTAGAAGCCTCTACTAAACAGACCTTAGATAAGCCACAAAAATCCCAACCCTTGAGTCACTATCTGAAACATGATATAAACGAAAACACCATAACAAATTGGATTAAGGGTGACGGGCGTAACCAACCATCCAAACAGGGTTCTGAGAAAGAGGAAAAGGGAAAATATGAGTATGATACGTTACCTGGGGGGTCAATATTCGAGAGGCTATTGGTACAAAAAGTGGATACTAAGCAGATAGCGTGTGGGAATTTTGAGATACCAACTAGCATCGGGGATTTGAAATATCTTAGTGCTTTCGCCGACCAAGGATCGGAAGTAAATCTTATGCCCCTAACTATTTACATTCAACTAATGTCAAAAATGCCAGCCCCTACTCGTGTTAGGTTGTCCCTCGCTGGACACTCGTACATATACCCCCTAGGAATCGCAGAAGATGTATTAGTTAATGTCGCAGGATTCATGTACCCCGTTGATTTTATGATCATCGATGATAAGGGAGATGGATGCATGCCAATAATCCTTGGGGCACCATTCCTCGCCACCACTAGGGCTGTCATTAAGTATGAAGGCAGGAAAATTGAGCTTAAATCTGGAAAAAGAAAGATTAGCTTCCCCATGACTCCGTGAAGTGGGCAGGAGACTTTGAGTTGGAGAAAGCTCAAAAACAACATTGACAAGACACCCATTCATGTTCAGAATAAAATTCTTTCATGGGAGGCAAGAATCAAAAGCTACAAGGAGGCTAAATATGAAAGAAGCAAAAGCAATAAGGTTCATGTCGAATTCGAACATAATCGACCAGCTGAAAGTCATGTACCATTCGAGGAAGGGAACTTGGTACTCTTAAGACACTTAGAAACAACAATACCACCCGATAAAGCAAGTCCTTGGTGGTATGGGCCTTTCACAATTGAGAGCATGAGCCAAGATGGGATGGCTAACCTGACAAGTAAAGTAGGTGGAGAGATGATTGCAAGCATCGACAGGTTGAGGCACTACCACCACAATAGTAATGATCAAAACTACATGGGGTACATCATCTCAAGGGACGAGGTCACGTAGTAACCCATGACCTTGAGTCTAGCTACAAGACTCGTAAATAAAGGAAAGCGCTTCTTAGGAGGCAACCCATGCTTTATATGATTTTATTTTGTTTGTTTGTTATTTGCTTCCGTATGCATGCTTTGTTTTTATTGTTGGTAGATCATGTTTCTAAACTAAAAAGTGGAAATACTATACTTTGTTGTTTTGGCCTAGTCTTAACTCCACCTAAAGGTATTTTTGCAAAAGATAAGTGTAAGGAGAAACCCCAAATATGTTTTTAAGAAACGAACCGATCATGATTCTCCACAATATTAAATGAACATGTATATTCGTATTTGTTAGAGTCAAATGCTTGTATCGAGTCATAATGAAGTTTTGCAGGATTTTCCAGGAAGTAGGACCAAGTTTTTCCAGAAATTTTCTGGAAACTTAACATAAGAATTTCTGCAGGTCACTTCTGACGGCGTCATGAGCTTGCTCTTGACGGCGTCACGTGTAAAAATCTGGAAATTTTACCAGTTTTGTTTCTCTAACGGAGTCTTAAAGTTTTTGCTGAATTATTAAGTTTTATAATCTCCAGGAAATCTGCAAACTTCATTCCACAAGCATTATATCTTATTTTGTTTTCTAGGATTTAGTAACTTATGTAGATTGCCGCCGATTTTATGCGAGGTTGTCTTGTTTATTTTCTCAGGATTTATAGGTTATGTATGACAAGAAGATGATTTATATTCTAGAAGGGAAGCTTTGATTGTTCATTTTCTTGGAGGAAGATCTAACCTGGCCACCTTATTATCCATACCGAGCGAATCAGGGGAGTATTTGATTTCATTCTTTTTACTATTTCACTTTTACATTCTTTACTTGAACATTGGGGACAATGTTCATCTTAAGTGTAAGGGGAGGGTAAAATGATGATACCTTACAAATACACTTTTGCTTGAGTTTCTTTGTTTAATAGTAGATGTGTAATAAAACTTTGAGAAATACTTGTTAGTGTAATTTTAGCGCCAAATTTAATTTTTTACAACATTTAGGAGTGAAACTTTAGCCATAGCAAGCGTCTCATGGATAGGAGATTGTATGACTAGCACATAACCGTACTTTCAGAAAAAAATTCCACCCAAATATGTGAGGTTCGCATTTAGATTTGATAGGAAAAGTATTTACTATTAGTGCTTATGAGTGTACCGGTAGCATTTAGATTCTAGAACTTGCGTTAGTGATGCATCCCGAGACCTCTAGAGAGACTACATTCGTATGGTAGGATTTACTACATGATAAGAGGCATTAGGATCACCCTTGTGTTAAACTCGTGTCGTAATTACTTGACCATTTAAGTCATATTACTTGCCTAGTGTTGAAACTATATATAAAGACCTTGATAGATCTTCTTGAGCACTCTAGAATCGTTAGTAATGTCACTGTAATCAATAACACACTAACAGACAATCTCTGCAACTTGTATTTATAAAGCGGAAACAAAACACAAGCTTGATACTAAGAACTCTTGATCCTCTATGGATCTTTTAATTATAATAAGAGTATTCACTAAAGTTATTCAATACATAAACCGTGTGTTCCTTTTATACTCAAGGAACCCTAAACCATTTCTCAAGAAACGTATACTCTAAAACTTCTAAAAGATATGCATTATCACTTCCTAAATAAACTCATGCATATCCAAACTACATTACATAAAATACGGAAATACTATATCCGCAGAAACTAATAAAGCTGAAACTAGTCTTCAGCAGATACACTGCTTTAGCAGAAACCAACTCTTCAGCAGAATCCTTTCAGCAGAAACAACAGCAAAATTCTTACTTCATAGAATTCCCAACAATCCTCCCCTAATCTTGAATTTGACCTAGTTTAGTTCAAGATTCTTGATAGATCTTCAAAATAACATACCAAGAGGATTGTAGTACGATAACACCAGCAAAGAATCATCTTCAGCAGAATCTCTATGATCAGCACAGACTTGAAAGCTCCATTCTTTGCAGCAACAAATGACCAAATGTACATCAAAACAAATTAGTTTCATACTATTCTCATCACTTCCAGGTGTGTTAACTCCTGAGAGAGGTGAATCATTGAAAATAATGGATTTGATGTCTCTTTACCAATAGCCATCACTACTGGAGTAGCCAAGTGTTCAAAGGTACACTGATAACCACATGATTTTTAGCAAATCATCAGCTATAAACGGATTTGAGATGTCTTTACCTGTAGCCGTTTGCTCAGGACTAGCCAATTATTTTGATGAAAATCATCTTGGTTAACTGATTACCAAATATGGTTTTCCACTGCCTTTACCACAAGCCATATACATGTGGGCTAGCCAATTATTTAGAATCCATAAAGGAAAAATCCATGGTCAATTGACAACCATTTCAACTACTCAACAACAAAGCATGGGTGAGTTGAAAACCCTATGGTTTTGAACAAACCATTACAGCTATCAACAGATTTGACATGTCTTTACCAAAGCTGTACCCTTTGGACTAGCCAACTATATGATGGAATAGTCAACATCAGGTAAGTTGATAACCAAACCTGGATACAAATACTATACAACAAAATGTTAGTTTTTTTTTTTTTTTTTTTTTTTTTTTTTTTTTTTTTTTTTTTAATAACTAAAACAAATATACAGTATGATATCCCTATTCAGATGCTGCTCTGGAAGTCTTAATCCTTTGTTTGAAAACCTTCACCAAAGATTCAGCAAACAATCTTGTATTACCAACTGGATCAGGAGGAATCTCCAACTTCTGTTGTAACATTTTCTCCATCAGAGATACCTTCATAGGATATCTATTGGTAAGATCCATAATAATCCTCAGACCAGTAGTAGTTTCCAGCACATGAACATAAGGCATAGGATATAACTTCCAACTCTGAACTTTCCATTTCTGATTGTTCTTCCAGATATCATAACTTGCACCAGTGGGAGTAGAAGAATCAAACAACACTTGAAGATCACCCAACAAATACAATCCAGAACCTTTAGGAGTATGAGTTGCATAGTACTTAATAACCAACTCATATAGAGTGACTAAATCTTGATGATTTACAAGATGAAGAATCTGCTGAAGAAATGTAAAGGATATGGAAGTTTTATTCAATCTGTAAATGGTATTCACTTGACCATCTTTACTTAACTCCCAATGAACTAAAACATCTCTAATTCCTTCTGGCCAATCATCAGATGATCCTTCCCTTATAAATGAAGCATCAGAATCATTCACATTAATTAGACTTTGTTTCGAATGTGATGATCCTACTTTAGCCATTCTCTTTCCTCTTCTTCCAGGAACATAAATAACATCATGAACTGCTGCTTCAGCAGAATCACCTTCTGCAGCATCAGTATCCACTGATGGAGTATCCAATTGTTCATCAGTAGAATCTTGAGAAGATTCAAGTGCAGCAGAGGCATATTGTTCATCCATAGCCTTCCTGATTTGTTTGTTTCTAGCAGCTTGAATTTCAACTTCTCTTGTCTTCAGTTCATGAAATCTGGCAAGCTCAGCCTTTTGTTCAGCTTCTTGTTCCTCAACCAACCTCCTAGCAGTCTCTTCACCCATTTTTTCCTGCTCCAATTGTCTCCTAGTTCTCTTTCTAGTTGGAGGATCTGATGTCATCACTTTTGCTTTACCTTTATCCACACAAGATGAAGCAACATGAGGTACATCAGCAGAAGTATTAGGTAAAGATACTTTCTCAGTAGCACCAATATCAGTATTGAGGAGAGGAATATTTTTGGAAGCACCCATTCCATCTTTATCATTCCTAGCCTTGATTTTGTTATAAATCTCAACCAGTTTGTTAAATGGAAGTCCCCACACCTTTTGCTTAGACCAAGCACTATTAAACAAAGAACTGCTTTGATTTTTCACATAAGTTCTCATATAATCTTGCTGCTGTGCTTGAGTCATAGGTTTCTCTCTTTTAGCTTTAGCTTTCAACTCATCTGCTACCTTCTTTCTCAACTTCATCAATTTTACAATTTCAGAAGGCCAGTCTTGCTTTTCTACCTTTTTACCAATAATTTTTGCAGCTACATTAGGATTATTAAGCATTTGTTGTCCAATCTGTTGCCAATCTGACTCATCAAATTCTTGAACAGCTGCATCCAATTCTCTTTGTCTGGCAATAGGCAAAGTAGAAACATATCTTTGATTGACTGACTCATATGTAGCATCAAACTTTTCTTGCTGTTCCTCAGTCATATCAGTATTCTTCTTATAATTTTCCCATTGTTGGAGTAGTTCTTCTTGTCCAGCTCTTTCTTCAGCTGTAACAAGCTCATCCAAATCATCATCTGTTCCTTCAACAAGATCATCAAGAGGAAAATTCACATCTGCCATAGGTTCATCATGTAATTCTTGAACCTCTTTATCAGTAGAAACTTGTTGATTCTCTGATGAATGATGAACAGGGGAATTCAAATATTCTTTCCCTGCTACAAAGTATGTTCCTCCTGATGCATTTCCTCTATCAGCAGATTGAGCAGCAGCAACCCTACTTAATGATTGTTTCTCCTGAAGTATATCCACAGCTTCAGTCATCAGCACATCATTATCACCACCAGACACTTTTGAAGCTTCAGCAGCTTTCCTTGCTAAATACTGTCTTGTACTTCTTCTTTGAACTAGTATCTTTGGTTTAGATTGAGGTACTTCAGCAACTGTAGGAGGAGCAGCATGAGACTGTCTAGCAACTTCAGCTAGAATCTCAAGAGAATCCAAATTTGTCTCCTTTGCTACTTCAGTAGAATCCAATCCATCATTACTTTGCTTAAACTGACTTAGCTGTGCCTCCAAATCTTTAACCTTGCTTTTTAAACTTTGAATTTCATTACCAAGAGTAGTCTTGGTCTCAGCAAGTTCTTTCTGGAGATCTTCAGTCATTTTCATGTACCCGCTAAGGGAATCATATACAAATGTGAGAGTAATAGGGTCCTCTGCTCTACCAGCAGATTGCTCAGTGGTATGTGGAGCTTCATTGAACCCAGCAGGAGAAACAGACTCATGTACAACATTAGGAGAACCTACATTAATTTGCTCTCCAAAAGAACTGGGTGAAGGTAGTCTAGTAAGATCAGGTTCAAAAGTCTGTAAGTCATCTTCAAACTCATGAATTTGCTCAGCTGGAGCATCCTGAACTGGTGAGATGGTAGGACTAGGTGACATTTGTACAGGGGTAGGTGGTGGTAAGTCAGTAGAATCAGGTAAAAGTTCAGCAGTTGTAGCTGGCTCTTCCTCCATTACCACTGAAGGATTACCATCAGCAGCAACACCAGAAGATGATGGATTACCATCATCAGCAGCATTAGGAGCAGGCACATTACCAGCATCATCACCCTCAATTACATTGGCATTGCCTTGTGGCAACATGGCTTCCAACATAGGGTGATGTTCCCCAGTATAATTAGTTTTTATTGAGGCAAACAACTTAGAACCTAGAATTTTAATAGGTATATGGGTTCTATCTTCAGTGGTTATGTCTAAAATTATTTGTAAGAATCTAGGGTACATTAAAAACTTATGCTGTTGCTTATCTATATTTTCTAGCATATTATCAAAAATAAACTTAGAAAAATTATAAGTTTCACCCTTAGAAAGACAAACAATACCACAACCCAATTGCAGAGAGAACTGGTTCCATCCACCACACTTGTTGCTGATACATTGAAGCAGCAGATGCACCAAATAACTCCACTTAGGACAAAATTGATTCTTGTGCCACTTGGATGTATCAGTACTTTGATATCCAGCTTCTCTTAGCCCAGCAAGAATCTCTGCAGTGTTGGAATGATACACACCATTTTCATCATCCAACTGAAGCTTTGCCCTAATCAACCCTTCTGTCACCACATATTCTACACCATCTATTTCAGCTACAATCTCTGTAGCAGATCTCTTAGTAGCAGATGCCCAAAATTGCTTCACCAAGGATTCACACACCAAATTGGGACTATAAGTCAAAGCATAATGAATCTTCGACCTTTGTAGAAACTCCACCATCAAATCGAATTCTTCATGTCCCTTTGCTGTTTTCAGAATAGCATATTTGTTATGGTCGCCCTTCAATTCAAGTTGAGCCATTTGAATGAACTTGTGTGAGATGGTTATGAATTACTCCAGAGAATAATGGGTTTATTTGGATTGATAAGCGAATAATTTTGATTCGAAAAGATATGCAAAGTGGGTTAAATTTGGAAGTTCCCCAATCGTGATCAAAATTATTGGAACAACTTATTGACCAAGTCTGACAAAACTTCCAATTTGAAAATTTACCCTTCAGCAGAAATGAAAGTCAAATCTGCTGAAGAATGGTCAACTTCAGCAGAATCAACCAAAAGTAAAAATATCTTCGGTCAATATCTTGGTTTTACTGTGCCACCCAACTCGCATTAATTATCGTAACTCCTAAACTTTGCTTATTTAATCACCCCCAAATCACATCTCAGTCACCAATTTACCCCAAATCATCTTTCAAACCCTAATTTTTAATTAACCCCAATTCTCCATTCACATCATGTCTTCATACCCAGAAACCTCAGATCCAAATTCCTCTTCTCCATCAGCAGAAGAAGATGTACCACCATATCCATGGAGGCTTGATGGTTCTGTCTTTGAAAGAGCATTGGAGAACCGATGGGATGCACAAGAAAGACAATGGAATGCTCATAGGAAGGGTGAACCAAGCAATGTACCCAATCCTGCTGAGAGAGAGCTTGTCTCTCCCTTCATCTATACCTCTGATGAAGACTCTTCAGAGGAAGAAAATGAAGATCCAACCTTTCTTCCTCCTTCCACACCAGAAAGATCCCAACCAAGATCAAGTAATAGGGATCCATCTCCCCCAACATCACAAAATTTGGTGTTGAATCTTCCTGCTCCAGGACCTGGTCTTCCACATCAAGAATACATTGGACAGAGCAAGAAAGCTGAGATCATACGTAAGGGAAAGGAGAAGTTGAAGTAGATGATTGAGGAATGTAACCAGGGAACAAAGTTCTTGAGTATTTTCTTGACTTTGATTCATGAGCATCTTCCCAGTCTTCCTTCTCTTCTTCTTACATTTTCATCTTCAGCTTCATCATTGTACTTGTCATAGCCTCAAGTATTTTGTGATAAGTGATAGAAGCTAGTAGTACTGAATTAGCCAAATGTTTAGGAATGGTCATTGTATCTCAATTGTAACATTGAATGTAAGCTGTAACTTGTTTCTTTGAATGAATGAAAAGATCTTATTTAATTTATCCATTGTTTAAGACCTTCAGCATGTTTCAATTAATCAGTAGAAACTATGTTAAGCACTTTGACCACATTCCTTTGACTTTAGCTCTTGGTGACATTTATCATGGGACTTTCATTCTCAGAACATCTGCAAAACAAACATCAAACAAGCAAATGCACCAAACAACTTGCACAACTGTTAGAGGGTTAGTGTTAAAAACTCAGAAATTATACAACTTATACAAATAATACAAAGTTTACAGTCATCATCCTCCCCTGAGGCATATGCCTCCCCTGAGGCTTATGCCTCCCCTTAAACTTTGTAGTTAAGGGTTTAGCATTCCAATATGGACCACCAAATATTGAAACCGTGGTCCATCAAATGCCTTGGTTAACAAATCTGCCACATTTTCATCTGTGTGAATTTTGACCACTTTAACCAAATGTTTCTCATAAGCATCCCTTATAAAGTGATGTCGGATTTCAATATGTTTGGTTCTATTATGAAAAACTGGATTTTTAACAATGCAAATGGTACTTTGATTGTCAATGAAAATGGTAGTATTCATGAAGTTATACCCATAATCCAGTAATTGATTCTGAATCCATAGAACCTGTCCACAACAATTGGCAGCAGCAACATACTCTACTTCAGTAGTAGAGGTAGCAACTATGGTCTGTTTCTTGCATTGCCAAGAAATCAGTCTTCTTCCAAGAAATTGGCAACCTCCAGTTGTGGATCTTCTATCCAAATTGGCACCAGCATAGTCACTATCACTATAAGCTGCTAGCTGAAATGGAGACTCTTTGGGATACCAAAGACCTAAGTTTGGTTGGCCTTTAAGATACTTAAAAATCTTCTTGACAACATTCATATGAGAAGTAAGTGGAGTGACTTGGTGTCTTGAACATGCACTCACAACAAATGTTATATCAGGTCTCGAGGCAGTCAAGTACATCAAAGAACCAATCATAGACCTGTATAAATGAACATTCATAGGAAGATCAGGAGTAAGATTGTTCTTTGATTTGGGTGCCTCATATGGAGTAGTGGCAGTCCTGACATTTTCCATAGCAAACTTGGACAACATATCTTTTACATATTTCTCCTGATGTATGAATATACCATCAGGTTTCTGCTGAACTTGTAAACCCAGAAAGAAAGTGAGTTCTCCCATGGCACTCATCTGAAATTCTCCCTTCATCAGATCTTCAAACTCTCTACACCATGCTTCTTTGGTTGAACCAAAGATAATATCATCCACATATACTTGCACAAGAATAATATCCCTTGAATCTTTCTTGAGGAATAGAGTCTTGTCAATGGCACCTCTTCTGTAATCATTCTTCAGCAGAAATGTGGAAAGTCTAGCATACCAAGCTCGTGGAGCTTGATGAAGTCCATAGAGAGCTTTAACAACCTTGTACACATACTCAGGATGATCAGGGTCTTCAAATCCCTTGGGTTGAGTCACATAAACCTCCTCTTCAATCTCTCCATACAAGAAAACACCTTTAACATCCATCTGATAAACCATAAAGCCCATGTAAGAGGCATAGGCCAAAAATATCCGAATTGCTTCAACTCTGGCCACAGGTGCAAAGACCTCATCATAGTCAATACCTTCTTCTTGTCTAAACCCTTGAGCCACTAGTCTTGCTTTGTTCTTCACCACAATACCCCTGACATCTCTTTTATTCTTCAGAATCCATTTTGTCCCAATGGCATATTTCCCATCAGGAAGAGGAACTAAAATCCAAACCTGCTGATTCTTATATTGCAGCATCTCTTCTTGCATTGCCTCAAGCCAACTTGAATCAGCCAGTGCTTGAGGAACACTAGTTGGTTCAATCTGAGAAAGAAAGCATGCAAACAGACAATGTTTGAAGTCTATGTGATTGTTCCTCTTTTGATTGTAGACATAAGAGATGAAAGCAACTTCACCATACTTCGTATTCTTTACAGTACTTCTTGTTCTAACAGGGTCTTTAGGATCTCCAATAATCTTTGATAGGGGATGAGCATTATGTATCCTTTTTGTAGCTGTAGGTGGAACATCAATTGTGGCATCAAGGTTGTTGACTGTAGGCCTAAACTCAGTATCATAAGAAGCTGAGTGGAACAAGCCAGGCTTTGGCTGATAATTCCCAAGATCAGAAGGACTTGGAAATCTGGTAAAGGGCTTATCAAAATCTGCAGAGACTTCAGTAGAGATGGGAGAGTGAGCATCAGCAGAATCAGCATCTGTGACCTTATCAGTGGGAATAGGTGTGCCTTCAGCAGTTTCCTTGTTTCCACTGACTGCTTGTGCTGACTGATGTAGGATAGCTTCAGTCTCTTGTGTAACCTTGTCATTGAGTTTCTGAGCTTCCTTAGTAGCAGCATGTTCCTGCTTCTGCAATCTTGCAAGATCTTCTGCATAATGTGACTCATCATCTTGTTCAGCAGCAGAGTGATTACCTACAAAATGGTTAGGTGGAAAAGATGGTACAACAATGGTATTCTCTTCTGGCTCAAACTCACATTCTGAGTCATCATCCATGGAACCTGCAGGGTTAGAACTTGAATCTTTAGAACCTGCATCAGGATTAGAAGCATACCTAGTATAACCCAAATAGTCAGTCAAATAGTCTAGGTTAAAATACCATGAATGGCCTTGTCCCTGAATATTAGGCTGATCTTCAAGAAATCTCAGATTAAGGGTCTCTTCAATCTTTTTAGCATTCAGATTATAAACCCTATAGGCCTTGCTATGAGCTGAATAACCAACTATATATCCCTCATCAGCTTTCCCATCAAACTTACCCAGTATATCAGCAGTATTCAAAATAGTCACCTTGCATCCAAAAGGCTTAAGGTAATGTATGTGTGGAACTTTCCCAGTGAGAAGTTCATAAGGTGTCTTGACATGAAGTCTAGTGATGGATACCCTGTTCAAGACATGACAAGCAGTACTTACTGCTTCAGTCCAAAACATTGTGGGTAGTTTGGAGTCTGCAAGCATTGATCTTGCTGCCTCAATGAGGGTTTTATTTTTCCTTTCAGCAACCCCATTTTGTTGTGGGGTTCTTGGAGTACTATAGTCCCTTCTAATCCCCTTAGACTTACAGAATTCTATGAAGATAACATTTTTGAATTCTGTACCATTGTCACACCTAATTCCTTTAACCTTTTTATTCAGCTGGTTCTCAACTAAGATAATGAATTCTTTCAGAATTGGAGTTGTTTCATCTTTAGTTTTGAGAAAGAATACCCAGCAAAACCTGCTACAATCATCTGTGATAACCAGGCAGAAGTACTTGTGATCAATACTTCTAATGGGAGTTGGACCAAAAAGATCCATGTGTAGCAACTGAAAAGGTTCAGAAATGGTGCTCACAGCTTTGACTGCTTTGTAAGAGGCTCTGTGTTGCTTTCCCTTGTTGCAAGCAATACAATTGTGTTCATTGGTGAAGAGTTTAGAAGGAAGGCCCTTAACAAGACCAAGTTTGGATAACTTGTTGATGGTCTTGTAATTCACATGCGCCATTCTTCTATGCCATTTATTAGATTCATCCAGGGAAGCTTTGGCTACCAAACATGTTAGATCACCTTCTGGCTTAACATCATTCAGATTGAATGTGTATAAGTTGAAGGTTCTAGGAACTCTCAGCAATACAGTTGTGTCTTCTGGGAGTTTGAAGTCCTTGGAAAGTACAAGACACTCATCTTCAGAGAAGAAAACCTTATTCTTAGTGTCACAAATTTGTGATATTGAGATTAGATTAAAATGCTCCAGTTCCTTCACATAGTAAACATTTTCAAAGTCTAACAAGGGTGTCTTAATGGTTCCTTTCCCTGTAATTTTTCCATCTCCACCACCAAAGGTTACAGTGCCTCCTCCTTCAATGGGCTCACAGTCATGCATCTTATCCTTGTTCCCTGACATACTTCTAGAACAACCACTATCAACAATACCAACTTTAGTACTTTTCAAAGGATGTTCCTACAACAACAACAAAATATACAAAATTAGTACACATTGGAGACTCAAGTCATTGCTGATTTGAGCCTGCCTTGTGGATCGTTAGTGATAGGCCATGTAGATGTTTTAGATCCACCATTGTTCTTGGGCCTGTAATGCATATTAGGTCCCTTCTTTGTCCAAGAACAACCTGCTGAGGGCTTTACAGCAGTATTCCATTTCCCACCACCATTACACATTGAGTCAAAGTGATTAGGCCAATAACCATTATAAAAGAAAGAACTAGTGGGTCGAACATATGGTCTAGTACTGGTTCTTCTCCATGAAGAATGAGATTCAGCAGAATTAGGTTTCTGCTGATGTGGAACAAAAGAGGGTATTGCACTAACATTCTTCCACATTTGCCTAGTTTTTCTTTGACTAACACATGCACCCATTCTTTGCTCATGATATGTACAATCCTTAAGCAAGTGATATTTACTTCCACACACAAAACGCTTCTTCCTTTTAGAAGATTTATTCAAACCAAAAGAATTTCCATAACATGAAAAAGTATTCAAATCACCATGACAAACAGAATTGTTTTTAACAAAGCCAAAAGTATTATTATGCAAAGAATTTAAAAACAAGTCTTCAGTAGAAACTGTCTTGTTATCAGCAGCAACTCTAGAAGGCTTGTGGGGAGTCTTGGGTGATGTCTTTGGTATGGTTTTGGGAGTGGTCTTGGGCATGGTCTTGGGCAGGTCCGACTTCTCACTTGAATCACAGCTAGCAAATGAGGTAGACCCTTCATCAGAAGACTTGTCACTGTTACAACAAGAGACAAAGTCATTAGATTTCACAATAGGGTCTTGCAAGTCAGTTGACTTTTTGCCATATAAATGATGTGATCCATCAAAGTCAACAGGTTTGGACAAGTCTATAGGCATGTGTTCCCCTCTTATAGGTCCAGGCACAACATTCATTCCCCCTTCCTTAACATATTTAACAGGTGTTTGATAAGCTAAGGCTGGTTCCGGGTCAAAAACACTAGACATATCAGGACAGGTTAGCTCTTCAGGGTCTATATATTTCTCATATCCTAATGCCTTTCTAGACCTAACAGATTGGCGACCATCAATTAATTTACTTAAATTAGATGCCCCTTCCTGCCATTTCATACGACCAGCTATCTCTTTATCTAATTTAGCTTGTAACTCTTGTTTTTCCTTTTCTAAATCAGGCTTCTCTTTTTCAGTACGTTTTAAGTCTATCTTAGCAACCTCTAAATCACTTTCTAGAACTCTTATTTTTTCATCATATTTAACTTGATTCTTTTGAAACCATACTTTTTGTTTCTCTAAAGTTTTTAAAGCCATTTTATAAGACTCTACTTCAACATAACACTCATTGTATTTTGGTTTCAATTCATCAAATTCTTGTTTAAGCTCATTGTATCTTACACTACATCCAAACACGCAGTTGGTTACCTGAGAGATTCCCATCAAGGAGACTTGCTCCTTCTTGTCTTCTGAAGGTGTGAATGCCAACAGATTCACTTGTGAAGAAGTAGAAGCTTCCTCTCCAGCAGGTTCATGGTCAGCCCAATCAATTTGGTGATCCAGAGTCACCATAGCCTTTGAAGGTACAGACTTGTTATTCCCTGCTTCCACTGGATAAGATCCATATCTAACTTCGTCTCCAGCCTTTCTTTCCTTGCATTCTCTTGAAAAATGTCCCACTTGACCACAAGTGTAGCATTTAACCTTCCTTCTATCAAACCTTGCTGCTTCTCTTCCATCAAAACCAAACTTTCTTCCAGACTTGGCTTCAAACCTCTTAATGTTCATTGAGATCATTGCAAGCTCCCACTTCAAGTGCATCTCCTCCATTTCCAATGGATCTACTTGTTCAAAATCCTCATATGCAATAAACTGCTGAGGTTCATATTCAGCCACACATGAATGAATAAGATCCTCCAACACACTACTTGATTTTGATTTAGGAGCAGATTGATTATGAGTTTGAGAAGATGCTCCTGATGAATATGAACTTGAGGCTTGATGCATAGGTTTAGTAGAGGCACCAACAAATGCAGAATGAGTGGATGGACGAATGGGACTTCTAACATCAGGCTCAAGTGATTTAAGCCTATTGTAGAGGTCATCAAAAGACATCATGTCCAACCTACCTTTGGTCTTGAGAGCAATACAAACTTGTAACCAAGATGGCGGCAGAGATCTCAGAAATTTAGCATTGCAGCCTTCATTGTCAGGTCTAGCCTTCAACTGATTAAGTTGACTCAATATTCGATGAAACCTGTCATAACCCTTATGAATTCCTTCTTCTTCAGATATCTGAAATTCTTGGAACTTTTGCTTCAGCATAGACTTCTGCAACCTTCTTGATTCCTCATTCCCACCAAATCTTGCTTTTATAGCCATCCAAATGTCCTTAGCATCCTCCATAAAATGGAAGTCACCCATGTGGTCATCTGGTATAGCTTGGAGCAAAATTTTTCTGACTTTACTCTCCCTCTGCACAGCCAGAATCTCTTCAGCAGTTTTGGGTCCTACAATAGTAACAACTCCATCAGCATCTGTAACATGCTTCTTCAGACTATTCCCTTTCTTAACAACCTCCCACAGATTCCAATCAATGTTTGTGATCCAGTTCTGCATCTTCATTGACCACAGATGATATTCTTCAGCATTCTTCAAGTATGGAAACTTAGCATTATTGTTGGAGAGGTTGAGTTGTTGAAGAGAAGTGGTGTTAATGTTCTGAGTTGTATCAACATCATCATCCGATCCAGGCATATTTGGTGATTTGTTTGGATTGTAAAGGTGTAAGATTTGTGTTTCTTAGTATGGCAGAGACTCTCTCGAGGCTCTGATACCACTTGTTGAAACTATACATAAAGACCTTGATAGATCTTCTTGAGTACTCTAGAATCGTTAGTAATGTCACTGTAATCAATAACACACTAATAGAAAATCTCTGCAACTTGTATTTATAAAGCGAAAACAAAACACAAGCTTGATACTAAGAACTCTTGATCCTCTATGGATCTTTTAATTATAATAAGAGTATTCACTAAAGTTATTCAATACATAAACCGTGTGTTCCTTTTATACTCAAGGAACCCTAAACCGTTTCTCAAGAAACGTATACTCTAAAACTTCTAAAAGATATGCATTATCACTTCCTAAATAAACTCATGCATATCCAAACTACATTACATAAAATACGGAAATACTATATCCGCAGAAACTAATAAAGCTGAAACTAGTCTTCAGCAGATACACTGCTTCAGCAGAAACCAACTCTTCAGCAGAATCCTTTCAGCAGAAACAGCAGTAGAATTCTTACTTCACAGAATTCCCAACACCTAGTTAAGTCAACTAATTTTTCCCACACCTTAGCGTTGTACTCATTTTTAGTACACAAAACCCCTAGTACACCCCTCCGAGCCTATCTTTTCGTTTCTAACTTTAAGCATTTTACTTAAAGGAAGAATTTGTTACACCCCACTTAAATGTACACCCAAATCGCCTTAGCCTTCCGTGTATGCGCTCATTTTTAGTGCATTATTGTTATTTGTTAAACCCTAAGTTAACTATCTAATTGATTACATGGTTGCTAAGTCGAGTCATATCCTTGTACATATTGTTTTGGGACTCATGGGACTCATGGGTAAAGTACTTATTTTATGGAGTAATGGGGAAGAACATCATTTATTACCCCCGTATGTGCGTTAATCTTAAAAGTACTCCAAGTGTTTTGTTTTTCTTAATTCGAGTCATTAGATTAGTTTATTGTAAAGTATGTAAAAATTCAAGTGTAAGGGGAATTTTCATTCCCTATGATGTATTATTTTGTAAGGTAGGGTAAGAGTGTATGCAAAAAAAAAAAAAAAAAAAAAAAAAAAAAAAAAAAAAAAATCGAAAAAATCAAGAAAAAGAAAAAAAATAGAAAAGGAAAAGAGAAAAAAACATACGGACTACCATCCCTTTTTATTCTATGTTTATTTTATCTTTTTTTTTTTGTTATTTTTCATTTATTAGCTTAAGTCGAGTCTAGTCTTGGCTTAGCAACGCCATATTGTACTTGTAATTAACCAAGATTGTTAACTCGCCACCAGTAAAAACTGCCTATATCCAACAAAACCGTGTATTTCATATCCCTACACCTAACGTTACAACCATTTGAAAGACCTCTTTGATAGTTTATCCTAGGTGCTTACGCCATGTGGTGGAGGTTTGATCCTTTCCCAAGCCTATGGTAATCTATTTTGCTATGACAGGTAGTGAGAGATATCTTCCGTTTCCATATTGTAATTTATACTTTATTACACCCAAGAGATGTGAGTATCTAAACACTATTTGTGAGGTGCTAGTGTATGACCTCCGTGCTTGTCTTTGGTCTTTAGTGGAATGATTATTTGTTGTAATTACTTTTATATTAGTGTTAAATGACCCGTAACTTGTATTTTGATTAGAATAAAAGCGCATTTGCTTGAGGACAAGCAAATCTCAAGTGTAAGGGTATATGATGAGGCGAAAAATGAACCACTTTTAGGGGGTCATTTAAACCCGAAATTGAGTTTATTTGATCAAATATTGCCCTAAATTGTTCCTTTTGTGATTTTAGGTACTTTGGGAGTGAAATCTGGAAAAAGGAAGCAATTCGGACGTTTTTGGAGCATAAAAGTGAAGAAAACGCCAAAGACTTAATTTTCCAAGCTGGGAACAGTGTGTGACGGCGTCAAGAGCATTTTCCTGATGGCGTCAAGAGTAAAAATCATGACGGCCCAGTACAGAAATGAAGGCGTCACAAGGTAGAGCGTCAAGAGTTAAATGTGTGACGGCCTGAAAAAGTGTATAACATGACGGCGTCAAATGTAGATCACGGCAGTCCGAGCATTCTTTTGGCGGCGAGATGACGGCGTCACAAGATTGTTCTTGACGCCGTCAGTCTCTATTTTCTATATATAGTTTTCTAATTTTCATTCATTAAAAGGGACAAGTTTGGAGAAACCCTAAGGCCAAACCATATACGAATTTTACAGCTTTTTCAAGGGTTTTCAGCCCTTGAATGCTTACATGTGCTATTGAGATAAGTGTTCTTTTAATTCAATCAATATGTCTATGTGTTGGTTGTCTATATCTTGTGCTTGTCTTGATTCCACCATGCTAGGCTAGATTTATGTTGCGTTTGCTTAGATCTAATGAAACCTAGATGTTGATTATGTGTTGATTACTTGTTTATGGTTGTATTGGATGAATGATTTCAATGTTAGGCTTAAGAAAACTGGCAGATCTCCAAATGGTAACATGCTTGAACGTCTTAGGAAACATGAACCGATGTGTACTAGGTTTTATTGGTTGTATTTAATGCATGAGTAAATTCTAATGATCCCATGTTAGGAGCTTCTTAGCCGGCTCGACATAGGAGTGAAGTAGGCACTCATAGGATTGGGGAGTTAAGTACGCCACCCCATGAATGGTATTAAGGAATACAATCCATCATCCACGCAACTATAACAAGTAATTAACGTGTAAAAGATATCTAGGGAGTAGTGAAATCTAAGTAAATACATTTCTCCACTTATTTCTCACAACCTTTGTTTAATTTAGTTTTACTTTCATTTCTAGTATTTTATTTTGATTGCATCTTAGTTTTGGGTTAGTTGACTAGCAACTAATTCCGCCCATATCCTTCAAAACCCGAGATTTTTACTTGCTTTCTAAAAAAAATATAAAAATACAAAAATAATCATCCTTCATCTCTAGAACTAGTATTTAGGTTTTCTAATCCTAGCGACACTATTCCTAGCTGAACGATCAATCCCCCAGTACTTATCATTATACTATACTACATCGATCAGGTACACTGCCTGGTGGGGGTTGTAAGCTTCTCAAGATCCCTTGAGAGGTAAAACCTGGTGCAATCCCTACGCTATCACACTTTCCTTTTACTTATTGGTTTTCTATATTGATTGCATTATGTGATTGTTTGTATTGTGACTTGTTGTTTATGCTTGTGTGATAACTTGTCTTTAGTTTATGCTAGTCATAAACTACACTTAACATATTTCATATTAGAACAAGCTAAGAATGGATATTTGATACAACAAGAAATAAAGTTTTTAAACGGTAACGTATTCACCCCCCTATACGTTTTCACAATTCGTATCAGAGCTTCGTAGCTCTTATTTTCAAAACAAATGGTTTTTAAAATGGAGCACGATCCATGTATCAAATTACCATTGAAGCAGAATATAATATGAAAAATGTTTCGTTAAGTATACTTAGAAATTTTGTGGTTAAATATTACTTTGTATACAAGCTTGAAGGTATCCTTGAAAAATAATAGAAAACTTTTCTTAAAAAGTTGTAAGTGTCAAATTATGTGGTTAGAGCTAATGTACGCAAAATACGGTTTTAAAAGGAGTGCTTGGGTTAACTATAAATTTAGTTAAAAAATCACCTCCGTAAATGTTTAGATAAGTCACATAAGAAGTAATGATGTTAAAATAGGTGTATTATATGTTTACTAACAAATCTAGTAAGTCCTACACATTTTCGCTATGCGAAATACACTTTTTTAGCGTTTTGTGAAATTTTGTTACAGCAGAACCCGCGGATCCCGCGGAACCCTCAGAAGGGTTCCTTGCCCTTTTGACGAAGGTTCCTTGGGCTGCACAGTATACAGTTTTTGTCAAACTTCAAAAATTCATAACAAATTAACCATATGTCCGTAGGAGTCTACTTTCTTTTAAAAATAATGTCATGGCCTAAATCTAATCTGAAATCAAAAGAATAAACCAAATACTATAGTGTGTCCAAAATATCAAATTTCGTTTTGACGTAGAAACTTAAACTTTTGAGCTAGGCAATATAAGTTAGTATCGTTTGAAAATTGACATTATTTTCTTTGAAACTAAAGAATTTTGTGATATTCATATTGACCAAGGAAACTAATCAAGCTTGGCATACATCGTCATATTTAACGCAAAGTGACGAAAAGTATATCTCTTTTTATGTTATGTTAAATAACTACTTGTTTTAGTTATATGCATATATGATATTTGCTTATTGAAAGTTGTGATTGCACATTTTTTATTTGTGATTCATGAGCGTCAATCTTGTCATGATATTCATTTGCTTGTTTATCGATTTCATGTTTATACACAATAGGATATTTGCTAGATTGTGTGTACTAAGTTGAAAATTTGTGTTTGTATTGCTTATTGTTTTAGCTACTCTTCCTTGCACATGTTATGTGATTATTTTGCATAATTCACTTAGGAATGAGAATTAAGTAATACTAATTAAATAACTTAGAATATGGTCAAGCGTCTAAATAAGTCACTACATTTTTAAACATGTAGTATTCTTGTAAAATGGTGTTTGGTATATATGTTTCTACAATGATGTTTAATGAATGTGTCGTGCTATAAGATAGAAACTCATCCTTGATTGATCATATAAACTAACCATACCATGTTTGGACGATAACACTGTGTTGTTATAAATTTTCAATGCTTAGCTTAATTTCCATTTATAGGAAGCTCATAATCCTCGGCTTGATTTATATGCTAACATGTGTTAGAATATGTGTTTTTAGTTTTAATCTATCACATCTAATTGGGTGCATATGTTTCAAGTATTATTAGGATACTTGAACGGGTTTCGGGAGTCGATAAATGTCCTTTGTTAAGGAATGTCTGGCACAACTTGAAATTTGAACAATTTGGTAGTCAAACAATGTGTTTCATGGATATATGTTCTTCTAGGATCTTTTGTTATCTTTGGACATTGTCGTGTACTAACGGATATGCAGGTAGACAACATTTGAGATGTTGTCAAATTTTCAAGTTTATGGATATTTCACTAAGTATAGTGAAATTCGCTAGCCCCCGGTCAAAATCTAATGGTTAGAGTTTTTCTATATCCAACTTTTGCATTTCCTAATCAATACTATATTTAAGTTTTGTTTTTAGGAGTTTTCAAAAAATTTGAAATTCGCCTCGAGGCTCGAAATAGTGGACTGCCTCATTTCTGGTGTCTGGCGGATCAGGCGGAACCTTCAAATGGGTTTCGCCAGTGCATTTTCTGGGAAACCCAGAAATAGCCCAACGGAACACACGGAACCCTCAAAAGGATTCCGCCTGTGTATTCGTAGGGTTCCGCCAATCCTGCAGATTTCTTTTTAAATTTTCATTTAAATCCCTCACTCAAGATCACTCACTTTCATCTCTAGTATTCTTTTCACTAATGTTCACTCATATTAGGATTAGGACATCTCACCTACACCTATAAGATAATCATCTATAATAATACTTTCAAACTCCACAAGAATAATCCAAGATACCTTTCTCCTTAGAGGAAGAAATACGAAAACTTGTTCCTTGCAATACTCGAACCATTGAGTATTTGTGATCACTATACATACTCACTACATTCTGTTGTCCTATACTCATTCATTAGCTTGCTTTGTAAATTGACAACTTCCTAACCAATCCGGACTCGTTATTTGCAAAGATTACATACAATATCGAAATCACAAGTCCAACTTATGACTATAGATATTGTCTTGTATCTACATATGTTACCTCACTTGGTAAACATAAAAATAATGTGTCATCCTTCAAGACGATAAGGATTTACATCGAGTCATAACTTACTCTTAAGTTATAGATGTATTATCGAGTCTTGCTATCCTTTCATGCTATCTGATTTCAACTAAGTAGGATTGACAACTTAAGTATTTCGTTCGAAATATTCAAGTAAACTTGACTTACTACCGTAGTCATTAAATGTCATATCCAAAAATCAACACCCAAGGATTTTTACAATGTTTGTTAAAACACTCATCACAACTTGAACACTCATCATAGTACTTTCCCAATCAATAGGAACAAAAACAAGTGTCAATAGGTTTTCATCCTTAAACATTTAGCACTTAAGTTCACTTGTTCTTTCACCATCATCTCACTGCATTCAACTTGTGATATATCTCAGCCCATAAGCTTCACAAACATGAGCAAAACTTCAAGCACCTCGCCCGCTAGTTGTACCAACCAATAGATGAGAACAAGTTAGGATTAATCTTTCTTCACTTTCTACATCTATGAAACTTAAGTACTTCCTTAGCACAACAAACCTCCACATCACCACATCCTTCTTTGGACACACTAAAGGAGCTACCACTTAGATAAACCAATCCACCATCCTTACCTTCATTTGAATCCATTGAGTGCATTGCTCAAAAATCCCTTTGTCTAAACACTCGTTTAACAAACTCAACCATACTTTACCACCTATAGGATTAGAACCTTCACCATCAAATGAGTATGAAGTGCACATTTAATTACACTAGGTTTAAGTAGTTCATCTTTCACAAGTTATCAAAGTATTAGTAATACTTTTAACTTCTACACATGTTTCATTAAACTTCAAGTCAACATTTTAACAACATATGTTAAAATGCAATCTCAAAGCCAACCTCATATACCCTGAGCAACAATGACTCTTGAGGAGTATACATAAGAAACTCGAGTGAATTCCTCTAGTCATCTTCTAGTGATTATAATCTTGAGACCAAGTATATTTAGGATAGGACTATCCGATTCAAACACTTTGGCTTCATATCTTCATTTAGGAAAACATGATGTCTTGAAAGATATTATGCCTAAGAATTCATGCGTCAAGTTTTCATCATGATTAAAAGGATATTATATATCCAATGCGTCATTCTCACATTGAACATGAACGGTTGTGTTACATGAGATTTCATTATACCCCATTGGGTTAATGATCTTAAATCAACATCTTCAAGTTCTAGGATCTAGAGCCTCCTCATCATCCCGTCATTCTTATGTTTCATAAGCATGGTGACTTTATTCCACATGATAATCTTACTTGTTGAAAGACACCATATGTGTCTATTTCCTTTTAAGCGTTCATCATAACCAAACCTTGCTCATAACCCAATTCAAACCTTATGCATATCCTACACATCTCTAGAGCATACACAATTAAGATCCTATAAAGTTAGTAACTTTATACACTTGTTCCAAAGATCTCTATTGAGAACGTTCTTAACATATTCCATCATCACACACTAACACATCTCTTGGTCTTTGATGATCAAATCACCCTCATAACCTTTCATGACTCAAAACTTAAACCACCAATGTGAAATGAAAAACCGAGTTATCCTTTGTTCTACTAATATCGTGTCATCCACCACTTCCATGCCCTCAAAGAAACCAAGAGTCAATATCATACACCTAGTTATCTTCACAAGAAGATTCCACCATGTAACCAAAGAAGTGTGTCATCCCCACTACAACCTAACCCATTAAGGTTAAACCATCTCTCATGATACATAAACTTATATTCACCCTTGTGTCGCTCTTTGGAACAAAGGGCAATTGTCATATCCATACACTCATTGTCATATTTGTGTATGTAGTCGAAAGTCAAGTGAATTTCATTATGAAATGCGTCTTTTCCACTTTCTAGCAAGTGAAGAACACAAAGAAGATATCCAAGCTTCAACTGTTGTCAAGTCATCATCACCTCATTTCACACATTCACCTTCAGTCGTCAACCAATAAAACACCTCAAAACTCCATGATTCCCAATCATCCATTAATGATAATCCACATTCACAAAGAGTCTCCTAACGTCAATCCTCAAGATCACTCATCGTCGCCTCCATACCAATATTCTAATCATTTCCACCTCGTTTGAGAAAACCACATGCCTCTTCATGCGATCATCTCGCATTGATAGAGAAGAGCTACATGACTTAAAGGATAAAGTTCTTTGTATGCTAATCAACATCCCTAAACACTTCAAAATCATTCAATTTCACAAAGCCCATCGCTTTCACTAAGCTCATCGCTTACATTAACCTACAACCTCCTAAACACTTCATCATAATTCCTTATACGATGCATTACACAATATGTTGGATGTTCACCTATTTAGGTGGAGAGAAATTCATTCACATATTTGTATTTTGACAAATTGTATTCAAAGAACATCTACTCATGTTTCTTACACCCTAAAATACCAACACATAGGTACACTTCATTTAGTTAAAGTCGGTTCACAAAAACACAAGTGCTTCAAGCCTATGACTTTTTCCCTTTTTTTATTTCAAGCCCTTTTCACCCCCAATACCTCATCAAGTGAGAAACACGTCATATGTTCAACAAAGTTTTTCATCTCCATAACCAACAACCAATGGAGTCTAGGATTATTCTCAAAACTAGGACTTCACAACTTCATTGTCTAGAACACCATAATAGGATCTCATCCTTTTTCTTCCTCGACACATATCATGGACGTCATTGTAAGTGCAAACGATATTTTAATCAAACTCTCATTCTCAACACGTTGGTTTAATCAACACTCTCGCATCTTATGATGTCATTTTCATCCTCATATAGCTGTTTTTAGTACTCTTTTCATGTGAACTCTTGTTCATAGGTGCTTATTGTTATCACTTCCTTTCAATTCCATTCAAGCATGAATTATGGCAAGATACATCATCTTTGGTAGATGATAAAGTCATATTCATTGCTTATCCCTCTAGTTCTAAATTTTAGGATTGCATGAGTAGATATGTTCTATCCTTATCTTTCGATAAAGAATTTGCTATACACACGAGCTTCTAACTCTTTAAATAGTTGTCTACGTATCACCACCACCTTCAATCAACTCTTTCACTAATCATCACCACCGTTATCATATTTTCAATACTTTTTCTAAAGTATAATGAAAATCGTTAGCCCTCGTTCAAACTCTAACGTTACTTGTGTTTTTACTTGCCCTGTTATCCAGGACTGTTCCGCCAGTGCAATTTTCTGGAAACACAGAAATTGCCCAGCTGATCAGATGGAACCCTCACAAGGGTTCCGCCCGTGTTATCGCAGGGTTCCGCTAGACCACCTGCAAATTTTTATTTTCTATTTTTCAAATTTTCAACTACCACACTTCTTCAAAACAATCTTTTAGGTGAGAAACTCATTCCTTGTTAGTTTACAACATCATTAGAAGCATCTCATCCTCATGTCTTCTCTCTAGGCATTGTTTTGTAGGTTTCTATCATATTGTATTCGCGTTTTTATTGTAATTCTTATTAGAAGAATACAACTTATTTTTTTATGATTGTATTTCTTTCTACAAGAATGCACCTCATGAGATATTTGATATCATGGATCTCTACCTTGAGTCGCCTATATCATTTATATATATACATCTTATTTTTCTTTGAAATGAAATATATTGCATTAACTCTTTCATTGTAGGTTCACCATTATATACGATCGATCGTATATAGCATACTCATCTAAGGATGAAGTTTTGCATCGATTATTTTTCTTCTTTTATTTTAGGTTCATATTGACGCCCTATAGCAAGGGGGAGCTTCCGTCAAGCATAGGAAAATTATTGTCTTATACTAACCTTTATTTTGTAGGGTTCTTCATCCTTGAATCACATACGTTGGTACCCTAGCAACGGGGAGTATTGATCAAGGGGGAGTCAATCATACTCTAACCTTGTGTCTTTTGTAGCTTTCTTATCCTTGTATCATATACGTTGGTACCCTAGCAACGGGGAGTATTGATCATGAGGGAGTTAATCATGCACTAACCTTTATGTTTTGTAGCTTTCTTATTTCTTGTGTCATATACGTTGGGACCCCATCAAAGGGGAGTATTTTATCAAGGGGGAGCTACAATCTAGGGGAAGCATGTACGCATTTTTTTTCTCATTCTTCGACGCACCTTTGTGTTTCGACATAAAGAAGGAGATAAGTCAACATAGTCCAAAATGATTTTTATTCATCATGCATTTTTCGTATAAATTTTTTTTATGTTGCACAACACTAACCTTGGTGTAGGTCAAGGAACTTAATTTGATCAATGGATCTGCTAACAACCTTAGGAAATTGGAGTTGAAGAATTCACTTCACTAGGGATGATACAAGCTCGCCATTTCGGGGAGAAATTAAGTTAACTCCAAGGACACACCCCTTTTTGTTTTGACAAAGGGGGAGAAGAGTGTAAACGGAGAAGGAAATGTAGAAGGTGTGGTGCGGATACAAGTAATACGGACACAAGTAACTTTTTACATTTTACGTTCTATCACGTTTACATATTTTGTCATCATCAAAAAGGGGGAGATTGTTAGTGCAAATATTACGATATTTAATCTATACAGTCTCGTTTGTTTTGATTGATGACAAACGTATAACTTGATACATAACGTAAAATGTACAAGTTACTTGTAATCATACTTTGTCTCAACAAACATTCAACACCTCTCAACGTCTCGAGTCATCGTATGCTACAACACAGGTTCGTACATGTTTGTTATGTAGCATTATGATCAAACCCCTTGACCAACCATTTAGAATGACTAAAATACTTTTAGGGTCTTTAAGTATATTAGGTGTCTAAGTACACTTTAGGTGTCAAATAGAATAAGTGCCACTTTAGGTGTTAAATTAATATTAGTAAGTTTTACAAATGACAAAAATGTGATGACATTAGGAATCAAACATTTTTAAATAACTCATTAACTTACTATAATAACATTACTTAGGTAATATATACATGTTTACTTTCATATATATCTAAATCTTAAAATAGAAATATATATATGTGTCACATCATGCATTTATGGAAGGTTTATGTGTTTGACTAGCAATACTCTTACACATTTTGAGAATATTCCATATTTGGTTCAATGCATGTTGATTAGTATTTACTAGATGTGACATTGTGAAAGTGACTAGAACATGGTTTTTACTTTTGCTAGTTTTAGGAATATGGTTTTAGAAAAACCTCTTTACTTGTTTTCCTATAAATAGTAGTCCATGGTTTTCTCATAACTTGATGATGAAAAGATGAAAAAACACATGCACACATAGATAAGTAGGAAACCATGTAGATCACCCTTTCCAAAATGATCATAATGCTTCTAACATTCATCTTTGTTGTAAGCATATCATACTTCATGATCCACCAAGAAGGTTACAAGATCTTGAAGTCATCATTTATTAAAGCATTCCAACATATGAAGATTCAAGGGCACTTGACATCCTCAATGGTTGAAGACTTCTTATTCAAGAAGTTCATGTAGATTAGGCATGCATATCCATTAGACTTTTATGTCTTGGATCATCATTGTATCATAACAATATAGATTAGATGGTTTATGTGTTTGTGCCATAAAACACAAGGTTTTTATGTTGGGCCACAAAACATAGCGGGAGTGGTTGTACCCTTGGTAAAGAACTCGACATCTAGCTTAGTGTCGGTAAAAGTGTAAGCGACGAACGGGAGTGGTTGTACCCATGTAAAAGAACTCGACATCTAGCTTAGTGTCGGTAAAAGTGTAAGCGACGAATGGGAGTGGTTGTACCCTTGTAAAAGAAATCGACATCTAGCTTAGTGTCGGTAAACGTGTATAAGCGACGTGTAAGGTTTTCTCCGCCGAAAAGGGAGGTTGTTGATCTAGTGAAGTAACTCTCGAGTTGGGTACTCGAGGAGTGGAGTAGGGCGGAGAGGAGATCCGTGACCGAACCACTATAAATCCTCGTGTTCGGTTTGCACTTTCCTTTTACTTATTGCTTTTCTATATTGTTTGCATTATGTGATTGTTTGTGTTGTGACGTTGTTTATGCTTGTGTGATAACTTGTCTTTAGTTTATGCTAGTCATAAACTACACTTAACATATTTCATATTAGAACAAGCTAAGAATGGATATTTGATACAACAAGAAATAAAGTTTTTAAACGGTAACGTATTCACCCCCCTCTACGTTTTCATAGAATGATCCCCTTGATTTGAACAAAACGGTCAAGGCAATATCTTTGCCTTCGAACAATTCTAGCACTCCCGACCGTAGGATCATGGAACTTGAAGGTCGAGTCAAGTTTCTCATGAAATCCTACGAGGCTCTAAGCCTTCAAGCCAAGTGAGCAAAATCGCTTCTTCATGTAAATTGTGTAATGGCCCTCATGAAACTCATAACTGCATGGAGCTTCCAAAACATGCTTATAAGGAATTCACATCGTCACACGTTGGTCGAGGTCCTTGAAACTTTGATAAGGCCTATGAGGCATGGAAGGATAAACCTAATTTCAGAGGGTACCAAACTAGGAGCGTATCCTTCAATGATTCCTCCCCACTCGAATGGTCCAAGCATTTTCCATCACAGAGCACTCCTAGGCAAAGCTATGAAGATGCCTTGAGAAAGTTCATTCTATCTCAAGAATTACAACTCTCTACACTCGAGACTAAATTTAGGCAACAACAAGCCGATATGAATAACA
Source organism: Artemisia argyi (assembly GCA_030686995.1). Taxonomy (NCBI): domain Eukaryota; kingdom Viridiplantae; phylum Streptophyta; class Magnoliopsida; order Asterales; family Asteraceae; genus Artemisia; species Artemisia argyi. Next base: position 260,458,358 of record CM060708.1, on the reverse strand, counting down.
AGATTTGTAATTTGTTAACTGCTATTAAAGAGCACGCTATTAATAAACCAATTCAGGCTGAAGAGGTCAAATCTGTTACCGTCATGAATCAGCTAACCTCTCCTGTGAAAATAAAAAGTCCTAGTAAACTCTTTAAACATCTGTCACCAAAGGTAAATGACGTAAGGGACCCTGTCAACCCCCTAGGACCGATCCATTTTGTAAATACTGTCACCACAATATCTGCTCCTACACCTAACTTGAACCAACAACCAACTGGAAATATCGGTCATACAGCTAAGGATGAAACCTCAAGGTTAGACCACGAATTGGCCAAGAATCCTACCAACTCATTCGAGCACTCCATCACGCAAGAGTCTAGCAAATTGGATGAAGTGAAAGAGAGATCGAAAGAGCATATGAGAAATCCAGCGATTTCGGGTAAATCTATTATAGAGGAACCCGAGAGAAATTTGGTAGATATGACTAATGGGAGTAGTGATAGGACTGAGGGAAGCAACTCTAAAGTTTTCAAGATTTCTTGCACTATTAGGAAAAGGCTCTTAACTGATACTCATATAGATCCTAGCCTCCCTGTCAACATAATCCCCCTTTCCCTATACCACGAAGCCTTCCCTGAACGCACGGTGTATGAAAGAATCAATAACACAGGGGTAATAAAATATTTATCAGTCATAATTGGAGAACTTGTCTACAACATCGACCTCACTGTGGTCGATAACATAGACCCTGTCATTAATCTAACATTAACCAACCTTGTTCTCTGGAAACCATTTGTCAATGAATCAGGAGTAATCCTTGATGAGCAGGATGGTAGTGCATTATTCACCAATGGCGTCAAGAAGGTAATTTTTCGTAGGGGTAATGAGGAGGTATACGAGTACCGTCCATCACTAGAAGGGAATCTATATGGATCAAGGGATGGAAGATCGGGGAGGATAAGGCGGCGTGATCCGAATAATCTCAAAATCCCCTGCATGATCGGTTATAAGTATTTCGATAATGTCTACATTAACGTATTCCTACCTAAGAATTTTATGTCCCTATTCCACTCTAACAATATCTGCAGATGGGGAATGATTTATAAAGGAGAGAACGTGGTCGGTAGAGATCATGAAATCCAGGTATTCGTAGGAAATATGGCATTCACTATGGAATTTACGATCGTGGACAATATCGAAGACTATGTCGACCAAAGGTTGTCACAAGTTGTTTTCAGAGCACCCTTTTGTGAAATCACTAATTTAATAGTTGATGACCGGAACGAAATCATGACTTTCACTGATGGAATTAGGAGGGTGTCATACCAAACGCTATACAAGAGAAGGGATCTCAAAGAAATCGATTGTGACGGGCTTGATAAGCTAAGCTCTCAACTTATCTTATGTGATGAGGATGTTCGGAGAGGATGTAAGAACACTTCTGATTTATCATGTGGATTCTTTAAGGATGTTAGTAAACTTGGGTCCATGTATCGAAAAGATGTCTTTGAGTTCGAAGACCCAAAATACCTGAACTATGAAAGCGATGCCGAGATAGGAGATGACCTAGAGAGTGAAACCAACTATGAGGTCACGTAATAACCCATGACCTTGAGTCTAGCTACAAGACTCGTAAATAAAGAAAAGCGCTTCTTGGGAGGCAACCCATGCTTTGTGTGATTTTTATTTGTTTGATTGTTATTTGTTTCCGTATGCATGCTTTATTTTTATTGTTGGTAGATCATGTTTCAAAACTAAAATAGTGAAAATACTTTATTTTGTCGTTTGGCTTAGTCTTAACTTCATCCAAAGGTATTTCGCAAAAGATAAGTGTAAGGGGAAACCCCAAATATGTTTTTAAGAAACAAAATTGATCATGATTCTCCACAATATTAAATGAACATGTATATTCGTATTTGTTAGAGTCAAATGCTTGTATCGAGTCATAATGATGTTTTGCAGGATTTTTCAGGAAGTATAACAAAGTTTTTCCAGAAATTTTCCGGAAACTTAACATAAAGATTTCTGCAGGTCACTTCTGACGGCGTCATGAAGAAATTCCTGACGGCGTCATGTGTAAAAAATCTAGAAATTTTGCTAGTTTTGTTTCTCTAACGGAGTCTTAAAGCTTTTGTTAATTCTTTAGTTTTATAATCTCCAGGGAATCTGCAAACATTCATTCCATAAGCATTATATCTTACTTTGCTTTATAGGATTTATTAGCATATATAGATTGCCGCCGATTTTACGCGAGGTTGCCTTGTTATTTTCTCAGGTTTAACAGGTTATGTATGACAAGAAGTGATTTATATTCTAGAAGGGAAGCTTTGATTGTTCATTTTCTTGGAGGAGGATCTAACTTTATTACCACACTATCCATACCGAGCGAATCAGGGGAGTATTTGATTTCATTCTTTTACCTATTGCACTTTTACATTCTTTAATTGAACATTGGGGACAATGCTCATCCTAAGTGTAAGGGGAGGGTAAATGATGATACCTTATAGATAAACTTTCACTTGAGTTTGTTTGTTTGATGGTAGGTGTGTAATAAAACTATGAGAAATACTTGTTAGTCTAATTTTAGCGCCAAATTTAAAACTTTTTACAACATTTAGGAGTGAAACTTTAGCCTTAGCAAGCATCTCATGGATAGGAGTTGTATGACTAGCACAAAACCGTACCATTCAGAAAAATTTTCCACCCAAATATGTGAGGTTCGCCTTTAGATTTGAAAGGAAAAGCATTTACTATTAGTGCTTATGAGTGTACCGGTAGCATTTAGATTCTAGAACTTGCGTTAGTGATGCATCCCGAGACTGCTAGTGAGACTACATTCGTGTGGTAGAATTTACTACATGATAAGAGGCATTAGGATCACCCTTGTGTTAAACCCGTATCATAATTACTTGACCATTTAAGTCATATTACTTGACTAGTTAAATCAATTAATTTTTCCCACACCTTAGCGTTGTACTCATTTTTAGTACACGAAACCCCTAGTACACCCCTCCGAGCCTATCTTTTCGTTTCTAACTTTAAGCATCTCACTTAAAGGAATAATTTGTTACAACCCACTTAGATGTACACCCAAATCACCTTAGCCTTTCGTGTATGCACTCATCTTTAGTGCATTATTGTTATTTGTTAAACCCTTAGTTAATTATCTAATTGATCACATGGTTGCTAAGTCGAGTCATATCCTTGTACATATTGTTTTGGGACGATTGGGACTCATGGGTAAAGTACTAATGTTATGGAGTAATGGGGAAGAACATCATTTATTACCCCCATATGTACGTTAATCTTAAAAGTACTCCAAGTGTTTTGATTATCTTAATTCGAGTCATTAGATTAGTTTATTGTAAAGTATGTAAAAATTCAAGTGTAAGGGAAATGTTTATTCCCTATGATGTATTATTTTGTAAGGTAGGGTAAGAGTGTATGCAAAAAAAATAAAAAATAAAAAAAAAAAATAAATGAAAAATCAAGAAAAAGAAAAAAAAAAAAGAAAAAAGAGAAAAGAGAGAAAAACATACGGACTACCATCCCGTTTCATTCTATGTTTATTTTATGTTTTTGTTATTTTTCATTTATTAGCTTAAGTCGAGTCTAGTCTTGGCTTAGCAACGCCATATTGTACATGTAATTAACCAAGATTTTTAACTCGCCACCAGTAAAGATTTCATATATTCAACAAAACCGTGTATTCCATATCCCTACACCTAACGTTATAACCCTTTAAAAGACCTCTTTTGTAACAATTCACAATTTCAGGTTAATTACCATTCCCGGAAAATTTCACTATTCACTTTTACTATTCATTTTTTTCCCGAAACTTTCCCGAAAGTTGATTTTTATTTGATTTTATCGAGTGATAAATCATTTCCATGGCAAATTAAAAGTTTAACTTTCATAAGCTCATTTTCGTGAAAGTTATTAAGGAATTACACGTTTTAGGGTAAAACGTCATTCAGAAATTCTACGCACGACGAAATTCCACCCCGTCAGGTGACCCCACATCAGAAAAATGTTTGACACACTCATGATTTATTTGAGAATTAATTGTGACTGAGAAAAACATGACCAAAAACTTCCCAGCAGGTCACCCATGTCGGTACTAATCTCACATGAGCACGCTTAACCGAATGGGCGATTAACCGTTAGACCACAAAACGAGTTTCTAAGACTTTTTGAGTTTTCAACTTATTAGAAAAAGTCAACATATTTTTCCCTCCTCCATTGACCAAAAATCATCCCTTGATGTTATAAGTCATTCCTTGATTTTTAGGCTTACGGTTTGATGTCTAAAAGACATTTAATACCAACCGACACTAGACTGAGCCCAGTCTAGACATTATAAGTCATTTTAAATCATTTTTATAACATTAGAAAAGTAACATTTTACTTTTCTCAATTTTACGCAATATTCAGCGTTTTACGCGAATTACGCGTTTTAGACCCGTGTTTCCAGTTTTTAGCAGGGTTTTACACCCAAATGGAACCTACCACTCATTTTATATTTTATTATGGAACTTATTGACATGTTTATCAATACTTTCAAGTTCCATAATTTTACGACACCCGGTTTTACGTTTTGAGGCTTAATCATTTACGATTGGCATTTCCCGGAGTCAAAACACACTAGATATCTTGGATAATATCATCACAAGTCCACACCTTGTCCTCCAAGCTTATGAACCGCCATATGGGGGGGGGGGGGGGTTTCACACTAGGTGGCTTGATCTCAAGCTTAAAGGCCTTAAGATTAGTACATGTGTTCACCTTGGTCTCCAAGGTGTTGACTAGTCCTAGTTTCTAACCTCCTCAAGCCCATATAAATACCCCCATCCCCTCCTTTGGCCGGCCATCAAACCACACCACAACCCTCTCATCTTTGCTTGATTCTCTCCAAGTTTCATGCATGATTCAAGTGATTCTTCAAGATAGAAACCCTAGATAGGTTATCATTCATCAAACACTTCCATAACCTCATATACTTGGTGATTTCTCTTGAGTTTAAATCCACTCAATTCACCCAAACTTTCATCATCCATTTTTCAAGATTACAAGAGTAGAAAGATTGCATGAAGTGAAGTGGGTTGAAGCAAGTCTATCAAAGTCCTATCCTTACATGTTAACTTCCTTTCATCTTTGAAAGCCAAAAGTTGTGAGCCAAACCCTAACTTGATTCTTGTTAAATAATCATGTTCATGTTATTTACATATTATTTGTGCTATATATTGTCTTGTTATCATGTCCATGATGTATAAAAGTGAGCAAAACAAGTTATTGTTATTGATTGACAAGATAAGTTACTAAAACAAGTAAACTAGTGACTTTGTTGGTATAACCTGATCAAAATGGTAAAAATATGATATTTTATTATTACATATTACAGTAGAGGACTTAACAAGGAAACCATAGCAATTTGAACCACCCAAAACGAGTATACGAGTCAAAAGTTATGGCGATTTGAAATTACCAAAGATTTCCGGCAAAACTGCCAAATAGCTTCCTGATCAAATTTGGGTTTTGAAAGTCCCACTTCTGGTCCGATTCATCAAAAAGTTAAAACACGAAAGTTGTCCGGAACGACGTTTTCGTTCAGGAACAAAGAAGCTCGAGACCTAAAAACACTTTCAGAGTGATAAAATTCTTCGAATTCTAAACAGCCCATTTTTAGGCGAAAGTCACAAGATTATGGTTATACTTTGAAAGGAACAAGAGGTCTTATGACCTATAATCAAGACCACAACCATGGCTAGAGCCAAGGTTTTGTCTCATGACCTTGGAACAAGGACCAAAGGTCATGGCTAGGCCATGACGAAATGACCATAACAACTTACATAGGCGTAAACATGAAACAAGAGTTGGCGATAACTTGAACATACAATTTGGATCTACTTCACTTAAAAGGAAACCATGAGATTTTACCAAGAGAAAATGGTCATTTAAGACTTATGAAACTACCCCTAATAACAATCTTCATGTACAAATAAACTTTCCTAAGTTTATTCAAGTATCGGACATGTAACTTTTCGGATCAAAACTTATATCTATATATTTCATCAACTACTACAATAGTAGGGAGCCTCATGTGAGGAGTTCATTATGTAAGCCGTCGAGTTGAGTTGTGGATTTACGAGTTAAAGTGTCCTGGCTCCTCGAACGCTTACTAACATGACTTCTGAATTATGTCGGCCCGAACGGTAGTGAACGATATACAAAACATACATGTTTCATGAATCATTTCCTTCAAAGACTTACATTATACATCATACCACATCATGGACTAAATGCAAGATATATATATAGGCACTCCGTTATATTCATTACTCAAATCCTAAGTCACAACATTCTATTATAGGTTGCTCGTAGAAACCTTCACGATTCAACCGTTACATTCATTACTTGCTATCTTACTTAAGGTGAGTTCATAGCCCCACTTTACATTATTACAATGTTTTACAAACCCTTGTGGGGAATACATGCTATTTTAACCGAGCACAATGTTTTTAAATTGTATGCTTACCTGATTGTTTTATTATCACTAAGTACCAACCTTGCTAAACCGAAATCCTTTATTATGAACCATTTAGTCACTAGCAATAGTGAGCGCGAATATTAATAATAGGCCTATTGGGATTGACGAATCCCATTTGTTTTGACTAAGTGCAAACAAATGCATTAATATTTGAGATTTAGGTATGTTAGCAAAGTACCTACCGGGATAAATCTGCCAATCGATATTGGTACACGTTAACGTTATGGTTTCATAAGCTTAGTGTATAATACATGTTCCGGGCGTATAATAACGTAGCCTACCTGTTTTGTTTTCCAAACATTGGTGTGAGCCTATAACTCACACTACCAACATATTGTGTTCAATCGATTTAACAAACTCTATGAATATCACTCAACCTTTGTGTTGACCTCTCAAGCATGTATTTCAGGTTCATGACGATCAAGGATGGAACGGAAGGGCACGGATACTCAAGAGGGCTATAAATTTTATTATCATTCAAAACTCATTTATTATACATTGTAAACATGGAACCAATTGGGACCTCATTTTGTAATCTCTGATATTTATATAATTTGAATGATAAACCTTTTCAAAACGACTCAATTGGAGTTCGTTTTCTATCATTGTGACTATTGTGCCGACGAGTAACACCCAGTTTGAATTCCGCTGCATCCATGAATTGGGGGTGTTACAGATTGGTACCAGAGCCATGGTTATAGAGAAACGGGTCTAAGTGAGACCTAAACTATAACTACAATCACAAACAAAAACATTTTATAGCCTTTCGCTCTCCGTGTCTTCCATCCTCCAGACGATTATGGACTTAGTAAGCATGTTATGATACACAAACATATTTGTATATTCATATATACCCATTTTGAGCATTTCCCCGTAGACATTTTTGTGCTACACAAACATAATTGCATATTGATATATGTACCCTAAACATAATTGAGCATTTCCCCGTAAGCATTTTATGCTACATGAACACATATAAGTATATTGATATATACACACTAAGCATTTTATGCTACATGAACACATATAAGTATATTGATATATACACACTAGGCATTTTATGCTACATGAACATATTAGTATATTGATATATAAACTCGGTTTATTTTCAATCATTTTATCTAAACATATCTGCGTATGCCTATTCTATGGCATTTCGGCACAACTACATTCTCCCAATCATGTTCCTACTCCAACATTCATTTTCCAAGACATTGTGAGATACAATGGTCTCATTCATTTTCCAAGACATTGTGAGATACAATGGTCTCATTCATTTTCCGAGACATTGTGAGATACAATGGTCTCATTCATTTTCCAAGACATTGTGAGATACAATGGTCTCATTCATTTTCCAAGACATTGTGAGATACAATGGTCTTATTCATTTTCCAAGACATTGTGAGATGCAATGGTCTCATTCATTTTCCAAGACATTGTATGATACAATGGTCTTAATCATTTCTCAAATGTTTTGAGTCACACAACGGTTTAACCTACTTCCCAGACATTGTGAATTACACAATGGTCTAACCTACTTCCGAGACTTTGTGTTATGTGCAAATGGTCTCTAGAATTATTCCATCACATAATCAATATCATTTCTTATGATATCAAAAACCCGTCACAATCTATCGATTTCAAAACAAGAAATATGAGATTTCTAAAGGACAAACTAATCCATCATCGACAAAAGCTGAACTTTCTCTACATTCATCAAAGTTTTCTTATGAAACCTTCATTATTAAAAGTTCGTGATCCTGGCCAAGTATGTTCTATTTTAGAACTACTTAAAACTTCCTTTCCATACGTATCTACCCTTACTACCTTCTATGCAATGGAATATGAAAACATACGTTACAAGTCTTGTATGGACGGGACTTGCAACTTAAGGGTTTGACATCGCCTTTGTTTAGTGGACAGTTTCTCGAAAGCAACGGACATATCAAAAGTATACCTAGTTTAGGTATTTGAAAATTTTATCGAACCTTGGCTAAATATAGACTAGTCACCTATATTTAACCTTGGGACAGTGGAATATAGTCTGACTAACTATATTCGACTTAAAATTTTCCAATACTGAGAGTAGTTGTACTAGGGTTATGTTTAGGTTGATTTCCTACATGAACTCGATAAACCACCAGAATACATTAAAACAATCTAGAGACACGATAATATCTTACCACTCAGCGAAATCTTAACACCTTATTTGTGTTACCTAATTTCATTCTTGAAATTTTTCATTTATGAGATAATCCGAACTACTATCTTGGGATAGTTATCAATTATTCTCTTCATCCTGTAGAAGTACCATCCTGTTTAGGATACCATTCCATCATAAACTTTTAAAATCTCTTAAGATTTTTAAAGCAAACTCAACATCGATACCTAAGAGTATTAATGTTAAGCATACACTACACACTTTTGTTCATCAACATATCATAACATTATCTTCACAACCGTTGGAACCACAAGCTCATTAACAGATTTTGATGCACTTTTAAAGCTCAAATCATCCTTAGTTACACCACAAGCACCTTTATCAGCTTTACAAGATTGAATATTCATCTTGTACCTTTGGAACACCAGTATCATCTCGTAATACACTACCTTGTAACTCACCGGCTAAGTATGAATGTTGTGTCGGAAATTCTTAAGTAGGATGATTTATAATGTCCTTATTTGAATGGATTGGGATGCCTTTTCGTTTAAATAAAGAAATTATAAATCATCGAACCATACGTTTATATTCCTTTAGTTACATTGTTTGGGATGCCTCTCTATGTAAATAAAGAACTATAAACAAGTGGGCTTAATTATATCCAAAATAACATAAGTATGAAGTCAACCTACATTACATTGCTCGGGTATGGCTTGATACCTACATTACATTGCTCGGGTATGGCTTGAAACCTACATTACATTGCTCGGGTATGGCATGATACCTACATTTTATTCGCCACAAGAAATCCTATCTTTTCACCGACATCGCTTCAAACCATGACATAAACACTAGGTACAACAACCGATTACCTACTAGGCTATGATTGCAACGACTATCCCAATTTCCATTTGTACGAGGTTTACATTTTGGTTTTCATAATGATAGTGCAATAACAAACAAACTCATTACGGGGCCATGTAACCATACGCATGCGCAGTCGTACCAAACTCATTGCGAAGCCATGTAGCCATATGCATGGGCAGCCGTACAATTCAAAACAGGACTTGGTCCAACCACATGTTCAACACTTAATCCATTATTCGATTCCTATATCAATTGCTATTGATACTTGACAACTATATCAAGTTCTATTTGATATTCAACTACTATATTAATTCCTATTAATATCTGACTGCTATATCAATTTCCTTTGATATTCGACTATTACCATACCTTTCCTACATAAAAGGAAGCCTCATCCTACACCATACACCGAAATAACAAATCAAATTACATCACTGGTAATTCCAGACTCTAGTCCTCATAAGTAACCACACCTTTTCATCGATACCACTCCAACATATGATACACACAGAACTTCGGGACGAAGTTCCCCGTAAGGGGTAGAGACTGTAACAATTCACAATTTCAGGTTAATTACCATTCCCGGAAAATTTCACTATTCACTTTTACTATTCATTTTTTTCCCGAAACTTTCCCGAAAGTTGATTTTTATTTGATTTTATCGAGTGATAAATCATTTCCATGGCAAATTAAAAGTTTAACTTTCATAAGCTCATTTTCGTGAAAGTTATTAAGGAATTACACGTTTTAGGGTAAAACGTCATTCAGAAATTCTACGCACGACGAAATTCCACCCCGTCAGGTGACCCCACATCAGAAAAATGTTTGACACACTCATGATTTATTTGAGAATTAATTGTGACTGAGAAAAACATGACCAAAAACTTCCCAGCAGGTCACCCATGTCGGTACTAATCTCACATGAGCACGCTTAACCGAATGGGCGATTAACCGTTAGACCACAAAACGAGTTTCTAAGACTTTTTGAGTTTTCAACTTATTAGAAAAAGTCAACATATTTTTCCCTCCTCCATTGACCAAAAATCATCCCTTGATGTTATAAGTCATTCCTTGATTTTTAGGCTTACGGTTTGATGTCTAAAAGACATTTAATACCAACCGACACTAGACTGAGCCCAGTCTAGACATTATAAGTCATTTTAAATCATTTTTATAACATTAGAAAAGTAACATTTTACTTTTCTCAATTTTACGCAATATTCAGCGTTTTACGCGAATTACGCGTTTTAGACCCGTGTTTCCAGTTTTTAGCAGGGTTTTACACCCAAATGGAACCTACCACTCATTTTATATTTTATTATGGAACTTATTGACATGTTTATCAATACTTTCAAGTTCCATAATTTTACGACACCCGGTTTTACGTTTTGAGGCTTAATCATTTACGATTGGCATTTCCCGGAGTCAAAAAACACTAGATATCTTGGATAATATCATCACAAGTCCACACCTTGTCCTCCAAGCTTATGAACCGCCATATGGGGGGGGGGGGTTTCACACTAGGTGGCTTGATCTCAAGCTTAAAGGCCTTAAGATTAGTACATGTGTTCACCTTGGTCTCCAAGGTGTTGACTAGTCCTAGTTTCTAACCTCCTCAAGCCCATATAAATACCCCCATCCCCTCCTTTGGCCGGCCATCAAACCACACCACAACCCTCTCATCTTTGCTTGATTCTCTCCAAGTTTCATGCATGATTCAAGTGATTCTTCAAGATAGAAACCCTAGATAGGTTATCATTCATCAAACACTTCCATAACCTCATATACTTGGTGATTTCTCTTGAGTTTAAATCCACTCAATTCACCCAAACTTTCATCATCCATCTTTCAAGATTACAAGAGTAGAAAGATTGCATGAAGTGAAGTGGGTTGAAGCAAGTCTATCAAAGTCCTATCCTTACATGTTAACTTCCTTTCATCTTTGAAAGCCAAAAGTTGTGAGCCAAACCCTAACTTGATTCTTGTTAAATAATCATGTTCATGTTATTTACATATTATTTGTGCTATATATTGTCTTGTTATCATGTCCATGATGTATAAAAGTGAGCAAAACAAGTTATTGTTATTGATTGACAAGATAAGTTACTAAAACAAGTAAACTAGTGACTTTGTTGGTATAACCTGATCAAAATGGTAAAAATATGATATTTGATTATTACATATTACAGTAGAGGACTTAACAAGGAAACCATAGCAATTTGAACCACCCAAAACGAGTATACGAGTCAAAAGTTATGGCGATTTGAAATTACCAAAGATTTCCGGCAAAACTGCCAAATAGCTTCCTGATCAAATTTGGGTTTTGAAAGTCCCACTTCTGGTCCGATTCATCAAAAAGTTAAAACACGAAAGTTGTCCGGAACGACGTTTTCGTTCAGGAACAAAGAAGCTCGAGACCTAAAAACACTTTCAGAGTGATAACATTCTTCAAATTCTAAACAGCCCATTTTTAGGCGAAAGTCACAAGATTATGGTTATACTTTGAAAGGAACAAGAGGTCTTATGACCTATAATCAAGACCACAACCATGGCTAGAGCCAAGGTTTTGTCTCATGACCTTGGAACAAGGACCAAAGGTCATGGCTAGGCCATGACGAAATGACCATAACAACTTACATAGGCGTAAACATGAAACAAGAGTTGGCGATAACTTGAACATACAATTTGGATCTACTTCACTTAAAAGGAAACCATGAGATTTTACCAAGAGAAAATGGTCATTTAAGACTTATGAAACTACCCCTAATAACAATCTTCATGTACAAATAAACTTTCCTAAGTTTATTCAAGTATCGGACATGTAACTTTTCGGATCAAAACTTATATCTATATATTTCATCAACTACTACAATAGTAGGGAGCCTCATGTGAGGAGTTCATTATGTAAGCCGTCGAGTTGAGTTGTGGATTTACGAGTTAAAGTGTCCTGGCTCCTCGAACGCTTACTAACATGACTTCTGAATTATGTCGGCCCGAACGGTAGTGAACGATATACAAAACATACATGTTTCATGAATCATTTCCTTCAAAGACTTACATTATACATCATACCACATCATGGACTAAATGCAAGATATATATATAGGCACTCCGTTATATTCATTACTCAAATCCTAAGTCACAACATTCTATTATAGGTTGCTCGTAGAAACCTTCACGATTCAACCGTTACATTCATTACTTGCTATCTTACTTAAGGTGAGTTCATAGCCCCACTTTACATTATTACAATGTTTTACAAACCCTTGTGGGGAATACATGCTATTTTAACCGAGCACAATGTTTTTAAATTGTATGCTTACCTGATTGTTTTATTATCACTAAGTACCAACCTTGCTAAACCGAAATCCTTTATTATGAACCATTTAGTCACTAGCAATAGTGAGCGCGAATATTAATAATAGGCCTATTGGGATTGACGAATCCCATTTGTTTTGACTAAGTGCAAACAAATGCATTAATATTTGAGATTTAGGTATGTTAGCAAAGTACCTACCGGGATAAATCTGCCAATCGATATTGGTACACGTTAACGTTATGGTTTCATAAGCTTAGTGTATAATACATGTTCCGGGCGTATAATAACGTAGCCTACCTGTTTTGTTTTCCAAACATTGGTGTGAGCCTATAACTCACACTACCAACATATTGTGTTCAATCGATTTAACAAACTCTATGAATATCACTCAACCTTTGTGTTGACCTCTCAAGCATGTATTTCAGGTTCATGACGATCAAGGATGGAACGGAAGGGCACGGATACTCAAGAGGGCTATAAATTTTATTATCATTCAAAACTCATTTATTATACATTGTAAACATGGAACCAATTGGGACCTCATTTTGTAATCTCTGATATTTATATAATTTGAATGATAAACCTTTTCAAAACGACTCAATTGGAGTTCGTTTTCTATCATTGTGACTATTGTGCCGACGAGTAACACCCAGTTTGAATTCCGCTGCATCCATGAATTGGGGGTGTTACATCTTTGATAGTTTATCCTAGGTGCTTACGCCATGTGGTGGAGGTTTGATCCTTTCCCAAACCTATGGTAATCTATTTTGTTATGACAAGTAGTGAGAGATGTTTTCCATTTCCATATTGTGATATATACTTTATTTGTCACACCCCCAAAATCGGGTCCAGCGGAAGCCTACATGCAGCTGGGGTGTAACTCAATTGATATCACAACATAAGTACAAAGATGGTTTTCACTTTAATCATTTAGAATAAAATTTGTTTAATCAAAAATGTTGAATTTACATCATCAAAAGTAGTGCGGAAGTAGGCCCTTAAAAGTAGTTTAAAACGGTCCCCATATAAATAATCAGAGTCTTCTATGACCATGCCATGCCCTGCCAAAACCTCCAGTAGTGTGCCATAGGTTAAAACCTGAAAATACATGCTAAAGTGTCAACACGAGGTTGGTGAGTTCATAGAGTTTGTTAACAAATAATGCTTATAGAGAAATGATCGCCCAGCAAAGGCATTGTAAATCCACTCAGTTGCAAGTCCCGCCATAAGAGACTTGTAACCTGTGTGTTTACAACCCACTGCCAAAAGTGTTAAAGTCTACGTAAACAAAAGCAATACTGGTATTCAAATTCCCAGATAAATATAGCAAAACGGCTATATAAATAATTCAGTCAATGAGGCCATATGATAAATCAGTCAAGTGGAAAAACCCGTAATAAGGATGATGCAAAGGCATCGCAATTCAGTCAAGAAATGAAACAGTAATATTACGTTTGACATCACAGCCAAGTGGGGAATACCACAATACGTTTGACATCACAGCCAAGTGGGGAATACCACAATATTACAATGAACATATAGGTCAATCAAGTAGGGAAACAGCAATACTACGTTTGACATCACAGCCAAGTGGGGAATACCACAATATTACGTTTGACATCACAGCCAAGTGGGGAATACCACAATACGTTTGACATCACAGCCAAGTGGGGAATACCACAATATTACGTTTGACATCACAGCCAAGTGGGGAATACCACAGTATTACAATGAGCATATAGGAACAATTGGTGACTATGAGGTCATATAAACAAGGATAATCAATCCCATGAAATACAGGAAATCAAACATACCAATGAATGCAGGTGATCAAACATACAAATGAATGCAGGTGATCAAACATATGTTTAGGTAACATTGGAAATATTTGAGAAATCAACCAGGTAAAACAAGTAGTACGTTTAAGTAAAACGAGCATGTATTCTCCCCCAAAGAGTTTACCAAAACAATTGAAAAAGTAGGGGCTATGACTCACCTGGAGCGATAGCTACGATGACAAGAATGGATACACTGAAATGAGGCACGATCTCTAACCGCAACCTAATATGAGTAATAACGATCTACCTTAGATCATGACATAATGAAATGAATGCACGTGCACATGATGCCTATACCACTCGTAACTTGGAAACACTAGTTATTGTCAAAGTAAAATAGTTTCCATACTTAGGAAAAATAAGTCCCAATGGAGTTATAAAAACTTGTCGTAATATATCGTATAAAAATGTTAGCGTTCTATTCCTCGTATCGAAAACCTTAAAATAACGTCGTTAAGTCGTATAATATTCTCTTGGGCCATACGTATTTCATTTGTTAAGAATATAGTTCTTAGTAACATTTCTAGAAAATATACCATTTAGTACGTAAGTTATTATTTTTATTTGTGACCAAATATATATATATATATATATATATATATATATATATATATATATATATATATATATATATATATATATATATATATATATAGTTTGACGATGTTAAAACGGGTATAACTTGGTCGTTTTAAGCTCATTTTCCTCGTTCTTTATATCCACGGATTCGTTTTAGTAAGTACTAATATATTTTCAATAGCTCGGCTCCTCTAGGTTACGTTTAATGCCTCTATTTGCCCGTCAAAAACTGTCAAACAGCATGCAGTTTTTCAGAAAATAGTTTTCGTCGTTAAATTCGGAAAATCATATCTCCTTCGTTATTAACTCGTTTTAACCCGTTCTATCGCCCACGGCTTCGTTTTTGAAAGTATTTTCTAAAAATATTATCAAAAGTTACTGTGTAAATTCGGAGTTTTCTGGGTGAACCAAAATAGTACAGCATGTATTTTTACTTGTTCAAAAACCATTTTCAAGTCTCCAAACTAGTTCTAACCTCAATCAAACCACCTTCAATCACCACAAGACTAGTCTAATCCTACCATACACCTTCTTAGGGTGTCATGGGTCCTTAAACATCATCAATCCACTAGGTCTAACAAGGGTTTCTCATGTGTCCATTTCTAGGGCTCAAAGTTAAGTATGTACAAAATAGAGTGGTATAAGCCATTATATGCATGAGTTCTTGTAAGAAAAATATATAAACATGGTAATAACTTGTAAAAATCATAAAAATGAGTTTGTTAACTTACTTGAAGGTTTAGGGAGTTTGGATGATAAAAACCTACTAATCCTTGAGTTTTTATTTCAAAACTCCAACAAGGATGACTATATGAACAAGTTTATACCTAGATCTTGAAAAATTTGTTTTTCTTGCTCCATGGATCACCTAGGTCGATTATATCATAAGAGAAAATGAGAGAAAAGTTTGCTTGTGCTAGTAAAAAAAATGAGTTATGATAATAATGGATGAAAAAGGTTTATTATATACTTAGGGGACAATTGTTTGGTGAGCAATTAATTTGGTTGGTGTAGTTAGCTCATTAGGAGGCTAGGAGGGGGGGGGGGGCGGTTATGAAAGGAGGGAAATGGGGGGTTATGTTGGGTAATTATTTAGGGAGTTAGTGGTAAGATTGTGTAGTATTTGGTTAGTTTTAAGTGTAATCGGGTACCGGGTTAACTAAAAATAAATTTCAACGGAGTTAACCGGGTCATAATAAAGTTATAAAAATTATAAAAATATGTTGGGTATAAGTATTGAGTATTTGGAAAATTATTGTTTAGTTTTTACGAAAACCGTCATAAATAATTTAGGCGTACGATATAAATTAAATAAATTTCCAAAACACCGGGTAAATTAATATTATAATTTTTATATTATAAAAATGAATATAAAAATATATTGGGATCATAGTCGGAAGTGTCGGACGTGTTTATTTATAGTTCGCGTATTAGTGTTTATTTAAAATAAACATACGTAAATCGTTAATTATATTAAAAATATAATTTGAATACCCTACGAGTGGAATAGTATGCAAGTGCCATAATGATAATATGCGGACTATTTCTAGTCCGTATGAGATGTCCCAAATGATAATGCATGATTTCGCACATGAACCAATACGGTTACGCGAGTTTAAATACTCGTAAACTGAATTTACGATGACATGAGTAATGCACGTGAATAGTGGTTTTCTCTCGGAAATGAATAGTGTCAAGTGAATAGTAAAATTTCTGAATGTTTCTCGAAATGTCAAATTGACCTCAAAAACGATGAATAGTGATCGATGAATAGTAAATGATGAATAGTAACTCGTGAATAGTAAATTGTCGAGGGTCGGAAAATGACCGGAAATTATGAGTTGTGACAGTCTTCCCTTCTAACAGGAACTTCGTCCCGAAGTTCAGTTTGTGTAAGTCTCTAGAATGGTATTGGTGAAAAGATGGTGATAGTTGAGAATTTTAGCGAACTTCCACGATAGGAATTCGATTATGCTTTAACCGTTCGACCTAACAGTCCATGATTTCTAGTGGTCCTCTTACAAGATTTAGGTTTGTCATTGGGCTGGATTCCTTCCAATGGAATCATAAGTGACTAATCTGAAAGTCATTTCCTGGGGTTTGAATAGGTGAAACATAGTTGTGTAATCCGGTTGTTCTCTAACATGGCTCAAGTTTGACGGCCACCAGGCCTTCTCTGTCTGAAATATCACGTGGTCCAGTGTATATCGGGTTTAACTTTCCCAGTTTTCTGAATGATATCATGCCTTTCCTAGGCAGAACTCTCAACATGATCTGGTTACCAACTTGAAGTTTTAATGGTTTACAACTTATAGAATTTGTAATTGATTCTTGACTTGTAGGAAATTTCTGGTTATTTCATGAATGCCTACTAGACTAGTGAGTTAGGATTTTCCAATTTCGATTCGTCAATAGATAGGGGCACTTCGACCATAGAGTGCGTCAAATGGTGTAGTCTCTAAGCTCGTGTGGTAACTATTGTTATAAAGGAATCTGATTTATGGCAAATGGTCAGTCCAACCATTTCTAGAGTCAATCACTCATGCTCTAAGCATATCTCCCTATGTTTGAGTTGTCCTCTAATCCTGACCATTGGTCTGCAGATGATAGGTGGTGTAGTTCCAAAGGAATCTTAATGAAATCACTAGGAGTTTGCGGTGATAAAAGATAGAATATTCATTAGATCGGAATTCGTTAATAATACATGAAACTTATACGATAGAGCGTAGAATTAAACACAAAAGAAATACAACATAAGAGAGTTTAGGCTTTAGTCTTCTTGTCCCTTAGCTCCGGGCAGTCCTTTCTGAGATGCCCTAAGTTTCCACATTTGAAGCAACTTCCTGGAATCCTCTGATTTGTGGGTTTCGTACAGTCCTTAGTTAGATGACCCCGCTTCTTGCATATTCCACACAGTCCACTGCAATGATATAAGTGATGCAAATTACACATGTTGCAGTAAGGTAAATTTCCAGTATATCTTTTCTTTGCGCTTGGTCCTGCAACATAAGCTCTAAACACTTCTTGTCCTTTGTTTGGCTGCCATACTTGATCGTTTCCTTGGTTGTCATCCCTTTTCCTTTTGTTTTCGTTGTTGTTGTTGACAGTAGTTTCTTGTTTTATTACTTGAGCCATAAGCTTTTGAGACATTCTGATAGCTTCCTCCAGCGTGTCTGATTTAGAAGCAATTACGTTCCCACTGATGTTGCGCGGTAGTCCACCGATGAATTTTTCTAGCAGCTTTTCATTATCTGAAACCATAGTTGGGCATAGTGCAGCCAACTCTTGAAACTTCCTGAAGTAGGTCTCGATGTCATCACCTTTAGTCACCAGCTCATAGAATTTTGTTTCCAACTTCTGCACCTCAGTACGAGGGCAAAACTTATCAGTCATCAATTTCTTGAATTGCTCCCAGGTGAGCTTGTAGGCATTTTCCATACCAATCGGTTGAGCATGAGAATTCCACCATGACATAGCTTCATCCAAAAGCATACCAGTAGCGAATTTTACCTTGCTGCCATCAGGACAGTTGCACATGAGGAACACATTCTCAGTCTTTTCGAACCAGCGAATCAAAGCAACCGCTCCTTCAGTGCCCTTAAACTTGATGGGATCACTAATCTTAAAATTTTTCCAAGTACATTCGCGCTTATTATCGGATTGTCCATCTATCCCTGTCTGTAGAGCGGCCTCAGCAGCCCTTGCAGCTATCTCAGCTCTCTCGATCTCTAGAGCTTCGGCGATACTATCCTTAACCAATTTCCGAATAGCAACAGGTGTCATAGTTGGAGTAGCTTTAACTTTCCTTGGCGGCATAGCTCTTCAAAACGAGAAAAGAAGGGTGAGACATAATTAAGACGTTTCCTAGTAGTAGATGTTCGAGAGTGGGTTATTATAGAATGAAAGGTTGATGTTGCGATATGACGCGTTGACGTGGCTCGAGTGGTTTTGTGATATCCTGAGATTTCTGTTGGGTTTTAAATGATCATAATGTACCTAGAGATCCTCCTTATATATGGTATGGGAAGTCTTTCTTAGGGAGGTCATTGATAATATCCACTTATCAATATTGGGAGTAATGAGTGATGAGTGACATAGGAATCTATAGAGTATCACCTAATTCCTTATCTATATATATGGGGAAGAGGAATGATAATAATGGTGAGAAGGGAAAAGACTGTGACAGCTGCGACAAAATGAGATTGTGATAAAAGTAAGTACGCACACATGAATGAAACATTTGGGAATTGGGTAGAGAATTTAATCCAGACAAAATTTTATTATAACCATTCTCAGTGTTGCAAAATTCATCTCTGAGTCAGACATAGGTGGTCAGCCTATATCTCACTATCCCGGGTTGAATATAGATGACCAGTCTATATCCCACCAAGGTTCCATGAATTTTGAAATACTCAGCTCAGTTATACTAAGACTATGTCCTTCACAAATACCAAGACGTTTAGAAAGACTAAGGCAGGTGACCAAACTCGAGGTCGATTGGTGAAACTATGCAAGGAAAAACATAACGCGGTGACATATATGATATGTGAACATGCTTATATGAAAGACAATGATAGTAATCAACTAGAATAAGTGAATATAATATACCAGATAATGAGACGCAAATCTCATCACCTAAGTCAGCAACAAACCACAAGTGAGGCATCATCTTGGCAGGCAGGCATGTGACGGTCATAGGGTTAAGTTTTTCGTAAAAGTAGCTATAGTCTAGGTTTTAAAAACACTTAGTTCGCTATAGCCAAAGCTCTGATACCAATCTGTCACACCCCCAAAATCGGGTCCAGCGGAAGCCTACATGCAACTGGGGTGTAACTCAATTGATATCACAACATAAGTACAAAGATGGTTTTCACTTTAATCATTTAGAATAAAATTTGTTTAATCAAAAATGTTGAATTTACATCATCAAAAGTAGTGCGGAAGTAGGCCCTTAAAAGTAGTTTAAAACGGTCCCCATATAAATAATCAGAGTCTTCTATGACCATGCCATGCCCTGCCAAAACCTCCAGTAGTGTGCCATAGGTTAAAACCTGAAAATACATGCTAAAGTGTCAACACGAGGTTGGTGAGTTCATAGAGTTTGTTAACAAATAATGCTTATAGAGAAATGATCGCCCAGCAAAGGCATTGTAAATCCACTCAGTTGCAAGTCCCGCCATAAGAGACTTGTAACCTGTGTGTTTACAACCCACTGCCAAAAGTGTTAAAGTCTACGTGAACAAAAGCAATACTGGTATTCAAATTCCCAGATAAATATAGCAAAACGGCTATATAAATAATTCAGTCAATGAGGCCATATGATAAATCAGTCAAGCGGAAAAACCCGTAATAAGGTTGATGCAAAGGCATCGCAATTCAGTCAAGAAATGAAACAGTAATATTACGTTTGACATCACAGCCAAGTGGGGAATACCACAATACGTTTGACATCACAGCCAAGTGGGGAATACCACAATATTACAATGAACATATAGGTCAATCAAGTAGGGAAACAGCAATACTACGTTTGACATCACAGCCAAGTGGGGAATACCACAATATTACGTTTGACATCACAGCCAAGTGGGGAATACCACAATACGTTTGACATCACAGCCAAGTGGGGAATACCACAATATTACGTTTGACATCACAGCCAAGTGGGGAATACCACAGTATTACAATGAGCATATAGGAACAATTGGTGACTATGAGGTCATATAAACAAGGATAATCAATCCCATGAAATACAGGAAATCAAACATACCAATGAATGCAGGTGATCAAACATACAAATGAATGCAGGTGATCAAACATATGTTTAGGTAACATTGGAAATATTTGAGAAATCAACCAGGTAAAACAAGTAGTACGTTTAAGTAAAACGAGCATGTATTCTCCCCCAAAGAGTTTACCAAAACAATTGAAAAAGTAGGGGCTATGACTCACCTGGAGCGATAGCTACGATGACAAGAATGGATACACTGAAATGAGGCACGATCTCTAACCGCAACCTAATATGAGTAATAACGATCTACCTTAGATCATGACATAATGAAATGAATGCACGTGCACATGATGCCTATACCACTCGTAACTTGGAAACACTAGTTATTGTCAAAGTAAAATAGTTTCCATACTTAGGAAAAATAAGTCCCAATGGAGTTATAAAAACTTGTCGTAATATATCGTATAAAAATGTTAGCGTTCTATTCCTCGTATCGAAAACCTTAAAATAACGTTGTTAAGTCGTATAATATTCTCTTGGGCCATACGTATTTCATTTGTTAAGAATATAGTTCTTAGTAACATTTCTAGAAAATATACCATTTAGTACGTAAGTTATTATTTTTATTTGTGACCAAATATATATATATATATAGTTTGACGATGTTAAAACGGGTATAACTTGGTCGTTTTAAGCTCATTTTCCTCGTTCTTTATATCCACGGATTCGTTTTAGTAAGTACTAATATATTTTCAATAGCTCGGCTCCTCTAGGTTACGTTTAATGCCTCTATTTGCCCATCGAAAACTGTCAAACAGCATGCAGTTTTTCAGAAAATAGTTTTCGTCGTTAAATTCGGAAAATCATATCTCCTTCGTTATTAACTCGTTTTAATCCGTTCTTTCGCCCACGGCTTCGTTTTTGAAAGTATTTTCTAAAAATATTATCAAAAGTTACTGTGTAAATTCGGAGTTTTCTGGGTGAACCAAAATAGTACAGCATGTATTTTTACTTGTTCAAAAACCATTTTCAAGTCTCCAAACTAGTTCTAACCTCAATCAAACCACCTTCAATCACCACAAGACTAGTCTAATCCTACCATACACCTTCTTAGGGTGTCATGGGTCCTTAAACATCATCAATCCACTAGGTCTAACAAGGGTTTCTCATGTGTCCATTTCTAGGGCTCAAAGTTAAGTATGTACAAAATAGAGTGGTATAAGCCATTATATGCATGAGTTCTTGTAAGAAAAATATATAAACATGGTAATAACTTGTAAAAATCATAAAAATGAGTTTGTTAACTTACTTGAAGGTTTAGGGAGTTTGGATGATAAAAACCTACTAATCCTTGAGTTTTTATTTCAAAACTCCAACAAGGATGACTATATGAACAAGTTTATACCTAGATCTTGAAAAATTTGTTTTTCTTGCTCCTTGGATCACCTAGGTCGATTATATCATAAGAGAAAATGAGAGAAAAGTTTGCTTGTGCTAGTAAAAAAAATGAGTTATGATAATAATGGATGAAAAAGGTTTATTATATACTTAGGGGACAATTGTTTGGTGAGCAATTAATTTGGTTGGTGTAGTTAGCTCATTAGGAGGCTAGGAGGGGGGGGGGGGGGTTATGAAAGGAGGGAAATGGGGGGGTTATGTTGGGTAATTATTTAGGGAGTTAGTGGTAAGATTGTGTAGTATTTGGTTAGTTTTAAGTGTAATCGGGTATCGGGTTAACTAAAAATAAATTTCAACGGAGTTAACCGGGTCATAATAAAGTTATAAAAATTATAAAAATATGTTGGGTATAAGTATTGAGTATTTGGAAAATTATTGTTTAGTTTTTACGAAAACCGTCGTAAATAATTTAGGCGTACGATATAAATTAAATAAATTTCCAAAACACCGGGTAAATTAATATTATAATTTTTATATTATAAAAATGAATATAAAAATATATTGGGATCATAGTCGGAAGTGTCGGACGTGTTTATTTATAGTTCGCGTATTAGTGTTTATTTAAAATAAACATACGTAAATCGTTAATTATATTAAAAATATAATTTGAATACCCTACGAGTGGAATAGTATGCAAGTGCCATAATGATAATATGCGGACTATTTCTAGTCCGTATGAGATGTCCCAAATGATAATGCATGATTTCGCACATGAACCAATACGGTTACGCGAGTTTAAATACTCGTAAACTGAATTTACGATGACATGAGTAATGCACGTGAATAGTGGTTTTCTCTCGGAAATGAATAGTGTCAAGTGAATAGTAAAATTTCTGAATGTTTCTCGAAATGTCAAATTGACCTCAAAAATGATGAATAGTGATCGATAAATAGTAAATGATGAATAGTAACTCGTGAATAGTAAATTGTCGAGGGTCGGAAAATGACCGGAAATTACGAGTTGTGACATTATTACACACGAGAGATGTGAGTATCTAAACACTATTTGTGAGGTGCTAGTGTATGACCTCCGTGCTTGTCTTTGGTCTTTAGTGGAACGATTATTTGTTGTAATTACTTTTATATTAGTGTTAAATGACCCCTAACTTGTATTTTGATTAGAATAAAAGCGCATTTGCTTGAGGACAAGCAAATCTCAAGTGTAAGGGTATATGATGAGGCGAAAAATGATCCGTTTTTAGGGGGTCATTTAAGCAGGAATTGGAATTTATTTGGTCAAATATTACCCTAAATCGTTCCTTTTGTGATTTTAGGTACTTTTGGAGTGAATTCTGGAAAAGGAAGCATTTTGGATGTTTTTAGAGCATAAAAGTGAAGAAAACGACAAAGTCTTAATTTTCCTTGCTGGGAATAGTACCTGACGGTGTCACATGATCCTTAATGACGGCGTCAAGAGTAATACAAGAGGTGGAATTGGATGATACACGTGACGATCCAGAAGAGATTTACACTATGGACATGACGACGTCACCATAGGCCATCATGGTCCAAATACAAGTGACGGCCCAGAGTAGAAGTGCACATGACGGCGTCAAAACTGGATCTAGGCAATCTGATTTCATTATGGGCGGCGAGTTGACGGCATCAGATATTCCTTCCTGACGCCGTCACCCTGTAAAATCTATATATAGTTTTGCAATTTTTATTCATTAGAGAGGAACAAGTAGGGTGTAACTTTGGAGAAACCCTAGCACGGATATTACTGCTTTTTCAAGGGTGTTTACCCTTTGAAACCTTACATGTTCAATTGAGATAAGTACTCTTTCAATTCATTCAATATGTCTATGTGTTGTTTGAATATATCTTATGCTTGTCTTGAATTTAACATGCTAGGCTAGATCTCTTGTGTGTTTGCTTAGATGTAGTGAAACCTGGATGTTAATTATGGGTTGATTGCTTGTTTATAGTTGTTACGGATGATTGTATCCAATGTTAGGCTTAAGAAAACTGGCAGACTTCCATTGGTGACATGCTTGAACGTCTTAAGAAACATGATCAGAGGTGTACTGTGATTTGTGGTTGTATTTAATGCGTAGGAGAATTCTAATGATCCCATGTTAGGAGCTTCTAACAGCTCGACATAGGAGTGAAGTACGATCCTATAGAGTTACGGAATATTGTACACGGCCCTACGACGGGTATTAAGGAATACAACCCATCATCCATTCAATTGTTACAAACTATCAACCTGTAAAAGATATCTAGGGAGTAATGAAACCTAAGTAAACACAACTTTCCCTATTATTGTTCACACCACTAGTTTAATTAGATTTATTTTCATTTCTGTTATTTTATTTTGATTGCACCTTAGTTATTGGTTTAGTTGATTTGCATAAAAATACAAAAAGAATCGTCTCTCGCCTCTAGACCTAGTTTTTAGGCTTTCTAATCCTAGCGATACTATTCCTGAGTTGAACGATCAATCCCCCGGTACTTGTCACTATACTATACTACAACGATCAGGTACACTGCCTGGAGGGGGTTGTAAGCTTCTCGAGATCCCTCGAGAGGTAAAGCCTGATGTGATTCCCACTCATCAGTAGTGGAACGTGAACCTGAGGCGACAAAGGACAAAGTGCAAATTACTAGCGCACAAAGTACCGCACATGTCCAACCTCATGTTGTCCCAAAAACCAAATCAGAACCGGGAGTTGTTTTTGAACCCCCAGAAAATCCCGTTCAATCCAAAGCTTCAATACCTTATCCATCACGTTTAAATGATCAAAAGCTCTGTGAAAAGGCTAGTCACCAAATGGACAAGTTCTTGCAAATCTTCCAAGAGTTGCATATTGACATAAGCTTTGCGGATGCTATCATGTTAATGCCCAAATTTGCATCGACTATCAAAAACTTGTTAAGCAATAAGGAAAAACTTTTTGAAATGGCTAAGACTCCACTGAACGAGAATTGCTCCGCAGTTATACTAAAGAATATTCCTGAGAAGCTCGGAGATCCTTGGAAATTTCTCATTCCGTGTGTTTTCCAAGAATGGTTGAATGCTTTGCCTTGGCCGATCTTGGCGCTAGCATCAACTTAATGCCTCATTCAGTATGGAGAAACTTTCTCTTCCCGAAGTTACTCCTACGTGCATGACTCTCGAGCTTGCAGACCGTTCCATCACTCATCCACTCGGCATTGCCGAAGATGTGTTCGTGAAAGTAGGAAAGTTCCATTTTCCTGTTGACTTCGTAGTTGTTGAGTTTGATGCGGATCAAAGAGTTCCTCTCATTCTTGGAAGAGGATTCCTAATAACGGGCCGTGCTCTTATTGACGTATTTGAACATGAGATCACTCTACGTGTTAGTAATGAAGCGGTTACCTTTAACCTTGATCAAACTTCAAGGTACTCCTTAAATTTTGACTCTGAATCGGTTAACTGAATAGATGTCATTGATGTTACTTCTGAGGAGTACTCTCAAGAAGTTCTCAGTTTTTCTTTGAGTGGCAATCCCACTCCATCTTCTGCACCAATCATAGCCGACTCTTCCCCTTCTCTCACTCCATTTGAGGGAAGTGACTTCCTTTTGGAAGAGGTCGAGGCTTTTCTTACCCAAGATAGCTCAATGTCACATGAAGTTGATAGTAACTATCTTGATTCTGAGGGGGATATACTTATGCTTGAAAAATTGTTAAATGAAGATCCTTCACCCCTAGTCCTCCAAAAGAACTTCATAACGAGGAAGTCAACTATGTTGAAAAAACTGATGACTTTCCTGAGGTCGAACTCAAGGACTTACCACCTCATCTCGAGTATGGATTTTTGGAGGGGGACGATAAGTTTCCCGTCATAATTGCCAAAGACTTGAATGAGGAAAACAAAGCCGCTCTCCTCAAGGTTTTAAAGTCACACAAACGAGCCATTGCTTGGAGACTTTCCGACATCAAGGGTATTAACCCGGAATTTTGTTTGCACAAGATTTGATTGAGGATGACTTTAAACCGGCGGTTCAACAACAAAGAAGGGTAAATCCAAAAATTCATGAGGTTATCAAGCAAGAAGTCTTAAAACTTCTTGATGCCGATTTGATTTACCCTATATCGGATAGTCCTTGGGTTAGTCCCATTCATTGTGTTCCCAAGAAGGGTGGTATTACGGTTGTTAAAAATGATGATAATGAGTTGATTCCTACTCGATTGGTAACGGGATGACGTGTTTGCATTGACTATCAAAAGTTGAATGACGCCACACGTAAAGACCACTTTCCTCTACCTTTCATGGATAAAATGCTTGAAAGATTGGTGGGAAACGAATACTACTGTTTCCTTGACGGTTTTTCAAGTTATTTCCAAATTCCCATCGATCCTCAAGATCAAGAGAAAACAACTTTCACGTGCCCATATGGAACATTTGCTTATTGACGCATGCCTTTTGGCTTGTGCTATGCTCCGGGCACGTTTCAAAGATGCATGATGGCCATTTTTCACGACATGATCGAGAAAACAATGGAGGTCTTCATGGATGATTTTTCGGTCGTTGGGAATTCATTCGAATCATGTCTCACCAATTTAGACAAAATGCTTCAAAGATGTGAAGATACCAATCTTAGTCTAAATTGGGAGAAAATTCATTTCATGGTCAAGGAAGGCATTGTCCTGGGCCATAAGATTTCTAACAGCGGGATTGAGGTTGACAAAGCTAAAATCGATGTTATTGCTAAACTACCTCCTCCCACAACTGTTAAAGGTGTTCGGAGTTTTCTGGGTCACGCCGGCTTCTATCGTAGATTTAATCAAGATTTCTTGAAGATAGCTAGGCCTATGACCCGACTTCTTGAAAAAGAAACTCCGTTTGTCTTTTCTGATGAGTGCATCGAAGCTTTTCAAACTCTCAAGAAAAAGCTTACCGAGGCACCAATTTTAGTTGCCCCGGATTGGGACCTACCTTTCGAACTTATATGTGATGCAAGTGATTTTGCCATAGGTGCGGTCTTGGGGCAACGAAAAATCAAACACTTTCAGCCGATTCATTATGCAAGCAAAACCTTGACCGAAGCTCAAGCTCACTACACCACTACGGAAAAAGAGTTACTAGCCGTGGTGTATGCGTTTGAAAAATTTCGGCCATACTTGATTTTGACTAAATGCATAGTGTATACGGATCACTCAGCTCTTAAGTATCTCTTTGCCAAACAAGATGCAAAGCCAAAATTGCTCCGTTGGGTTCTCCTCCAACAAGCATTTGATATCATTATTCGTGATAAAAAAGGAGCCGAGAACCTCGCTGCTGATCATCTTTACTGATTGGAAAACCCTCATCAAAGTGTTCTTGAGAAAAAGGAAATAAATGAAACATTTCCTCTCGAGACACTTAATGTGGTTTTTTGTCGTGGTGATTCTAGTACCCCATGGTTTGCCGACTTTGCAAACTACTATACGGGGAATTTCGTTGTTAAAGGGATGTCGTCCCACCAAAAGAACAAGTTTTTTAAAGATGTGAATCATTAATTTTGGGACGATCCCTATTTGTTTAAGATTTGTGCAGATCAAGTTATTCGTCGGTGTGTTCATGGCCAAGAAGCTATGGAAATTCTTAAGGCTTGTCATAATGGACCCACCGGGGGTCATCATGGCCCGAATTACACCGCCCGAAAAGTATTTGATTCTGGTTTCTATTGGCCCACAATTTACAAAGATGCCCATGACTTAGTCAAATCTTGTGAATCTTGTCAACGTCAAGGAAAGATAACACAACGGGATGAAATGCCACAAAATGTCATCCAAGTTTGTGAAATCTTTGATGTTTGGGGCATTGATTTTATGGGGCCGTTCCCGTCTTCACGAGGGAACAAGTGCATACTTGTGGCGGTTGACTATTTGTCGAAATGGGTCGAAGCCAAAGCTCTCCCAACCAACGATGCCCGAGTAGTTGTGAAATTTTTAAAGTCTCTCTTTGCTAGGTTTGGAACTCCCCGTGCTATCATTAGTGATCGTGGTACTCACTTTTGCAACAACCAATTTGCAAAAGTCATACTCAAGTATGGTGTCAATCACTGACTTGCTACCGCGTATCACCCACAAACTAGTGGGCAAGTGGAGGTTTCAAACCGAGGTTTAAAGCGAATTCTTGAAAGGACCGTAGGCGAAAACCGTGCCTCTTGATCGGACAAGTTAGATGACGCTCTTTGGGCTGTTCGCATGGCTTATAAAACACCCATCGGGTGTACCCCTTATAAGCTCGTGTATGGGAAAGCATGTCATCTACCGATCGAGCTTGAGCACAAAGCTTATTGGGCCTTAAAGCATGCTAAATTCGATCTTAAGTCCATGGGTGATCATAGGAAAGTTCAACTCAATGAACTAAATGAACTTCATGATCAAGCTTACGAAAACTCTTTGATCTACAAAGAGAAGACAAAGAAGATCCATGACTCCAAAATCAAGAACCACGTTTTTAACATTGGTGACCGAGTCCTTCTTTTTAACTCTAGATTGAAGATATTTTCGGGTAAGCTCAAAACCCGCTGGACTGGACCATTCACCGTTGCTAAAGTTTTTCCTTATGGCACCGTCGAGTTATCTCAAAATGACGGTCCAAATATTAAAGTGAATGGGCATCGGTTGAAGCATTATTTTGGAGGGGACATACCACCCATGGTTGTCCCAGACCTCTAAACTTTCCCCATTGACCAATGAAGGCGGGGTCGAGTCAAGCTAGCGACTCGGTTAACAAAAATAGTAGCACAAGATGGGTTTTCACCCATCTTTCTAACTTCTTTCTCTTTTCTAAAAACTAAGTGTGGGGGAGTACCTGATTCGCCTCAAACAGTCAGATAATTATTGATCAGCCACTTGTGAATGGCCAACTGTAATAGTCGAACAGCTGAGGCAAATGCTTCCGTGAAATACAGTGTTTTCCCGGATCGTAATGTCCCAACGAGGTTGTGATGTTATTAAAAACGAATCTGTGATCAATGAATGTGAACAGGGAATGGTATAAAAGTGTGTGTGTGTGATTAGACTAGGGTTTATAAAGTAAAATGACTTAATTAAACTATAAGAGTGATTACGTAAAAGCTAGGTATCTAAAACTTTAAAACGTACACCAATTTAAAATCAGACGCGACTGCGTACTGAGAAAAATGTGAGTTTTAAGGAAAAATAAACTACAAGGGTTAAAAATGAAAATTCTAAAAACTTAAACTTAAAATAAAATAAAATTAAAAAGAAAACTATTTTTTAGATTATTATATTATTTATTATTAATTATTTAATTAAAAACTATTTAACTATTTATTTAAAACTAACTTAATTAAAACTAAAAATAATAAACACTACAAATTAAACTAAAAATTTATAAAAATATTTTCTAAACTTAAAATAGAACTTGAAGAAAGTATAAAAAATTAAAAATAAATCTTTTTGTCTTTTTATGAATTTTCTATTAATTAAAAACTATTTATATTATTTATACTAATTAAACTATTTTAAATTACCAATAATACTAAACTAACTTAGAAAATTATGGAAAAATTTATAAAACTATTTTATAACATATAAAAGCTATAAAATATATAAAAACTAGGTGTTGCTATATAAAAATTAATTATGCTATTTATAACTTATTTATTTATTAATTATTAATAAAACTATTTTTAATTCTAATAAATATCAAATGACAATATAAAAATCTAAGAAAATTATTTAAATTACTTTAACCTATAAGGAAATTAATAAAAATATAAAAACACAAATTACTTAATTAAAATCTAAAAATGAAAATTAAAATTAAATTAAATTAAATAGAAACTATCACTTACTATTATATTGTTTTTTTTTTCTTGAATTTTATTTTTCCAAACTATATTATATATAAAAATAAGCAACTTTTGTAAAAACAATAAATTTATAGCTTATTAATAAGCACTGTGGAAGCTTTTTGCTACCACAGTTGACTTTGGTTGACTGAGATGGAAAATAAGCTCAAATGAGCTTATGTGGGACCCACTTTGGATATTTCTGGTTCTAATAAGATAGTTGGACTTGTCAAAGCTTAAGTTGGTTAAATAAGCTCAGTAGAAAAGCTGTTAAGCCACAATAAGCTAATCCAAAACCTAAATTCAATACAGAAATGGGACAAAGTATTGGGTCTGATTTAGGTGGGGTCCACAGTGATTCAAGTCAAACCAAAGGTCAATCCTAAGAGTCTACTAGGAGGGGGGTTGGGAAAACCTAACTAAGGGGTGTGGGGCCCACTGGGTTGGTCACAAAACACCACCAAAGGTGGTGGTGGTGACTGAGTATCTGGTGCACAGGGCACACACTTGCCCTGCAAGTGTGTTTAAGCAGTTGTGGGGCCCACCTAAAAAAATCACAAAAATGAAACAAGAGTGGGATTTTGAAGTTCAGCTGGTGGAGTACAAGTCCACAAAAGCACAAAACCTAAATCACAATACACAAATCTACAAAATTCACCCAATAATTGAGAAAATCTGAGACAATGAAATTTGACTTTTAATAAAACTTTGCTAGTTTGACTATTTTGAGATTCCAACACTCACTACTGATTAATTAAGTTAACATAAGCTATATAGAACCTATAATAAGCTAGAACCATAACTTATAAGCTAATGGGTGGGTTTGTGGATCACAAATCCTTGACAGTTAACTGTCAAGGAGTTATGAGATGGATTTTGACTTTTTATTGTTAAACCTAGGTGTTTTATGTTTAAACTAACCTAAAGGTACATATATAAGACTGTATAAACTAAAAATAACAACAAAAACAACCTGTGACTAGGCCAATTCACACAATCCAAACACCCCTTAACTATACTGATTTATGATTTTCAAAGCTAATAGTGAATTTAAACCACAATATTGATTACAAATACTGTATTAAGATTATTTAAGATCAAAATAGCTTAGAATATCCACAATACAAGCAAAGAACTCTGATTTGTCAAATGAGAGTGTTTCACTGTATAACTTCAATTAGAAGCACAATTGATTTCCAAAGTACAAGTTACTGAGTTTACTTAATATTATAACTTAACAATACTAATTAAACATGAAATTACAAAGATCAAAGCAATACAATTACATCTACAGTGAAATGTAAAAAAATTGGTAAAAAGGCTTACAATGGGAATTGGACTGAGCAACAAAGTACCATGAACAAGTAGCTAACCTATTACCTCCCACAAGGTTCTAAACCAGCAACATATCCAAATAACATCAAGCTCCAATCTTCTTCCACACAGTGACTTCTATTTTTTTATTTATTTTCTATATTTTTGGTATTTTCTTCTTTTATAATTTAAACAGATGATTGAGGTTTTCTTAGACTTTTATTAGCTTTGTCAGAGCATATTAAAGCTTATGAAATCATATAATAACAACAACAAACAACCTACAACTTTTTGAGATTTTGATCAAATATTGAAAATGGCATTAACTGAAATAGTAACTGAAGCTTGAAATTGATTATGCAGAAAGATTAAGATACATGAATTTAACTGAGTACAAGTGTTTTTAATGGAAATTACAACTGAATAAAGAGTTTACACTACATACGACCTATTTTAACTAAACCTAAACTAATAATTTTCACTTCTGGCTTCTTTTCCCTTTTGTAGCAATTTTCTGAGTCAAGTGGGACCCACTTGACCTTTCCCACCAATCCAGAACCCTTGATAAGGTCAAAGTAATCCACACCCTTCAAATCACCTTTTCGCGCCAAAAGTCTTGGTGTGTACTGTGTTTGCGTGGAGAGGTTTCCAATGCTTTTGGAAGGTTGTGGAGGTGGAGGTGATGAGGTGGAATGAGTGGGGAGCAAGGTGGAGTGAAAACAGTGGGCTGGTATGGTGGTTTGGGTGGTCTGTGTGGTGGTGAGTGGTGGTATGGTTTTGGGAGGGAAAAAGGGGGTACGGGGTGGTTTTGTTTGTGGGGTGTTGACCGAGGGTTGACCCTGGAGTGGGCTGGTATTGTTTTTGGGCCAAAAGAAGTAGGGTGGGCTGTTGGTGTATTTGGGTTTAGATTTGGTTTAGATAATAATAATAATAAGGAGTCCGTTTGGTATTTAAAACATAGGGACCAAAAGTGTAAAATCTGAATTTTTGAGGGACTGAAAGTGTAAGTTTTCCAAAGTCATCCAAGAGGTGTATTTTGTCATTAGTGAATAGTACAAGGGCAATAAAGATAAATTTCCATGTTTTAAATACCCGGGGACTAAAACTGACAAACCTTCAAACTTGAGGGACTAAATGTGTAATTTATTCAAAACTTTCTCCCAGGGACTAATAGTGACAATTATGACTTCCCTAGGACCCTTAATGATAATTTTCCCATTTTGAACACCCAAGGACTGAAACTGTCAAGTTTGAAACTTTGAGGGACTTGTTTTGCCAAACTGTGAAACTTCAGGGACCAATCATGTAAATTCACCAAACTTAACACCAAGGACCATTCCTGCAAAAGATTATTAGTATAAGGACCAAAATTGCTTTTCTCAAAGTTTTTAACATCCCAGGGACCATTTCTGTCAATTTCCAAAGTTGAGGGACTAAACTTGTAATTTTGTGAAACTTTGCACCAAAGGACTAAATATGTAACTTTATGATTAAAAAGGACCTTTGGTGACTTTTTCAAGTTTTTAGAATAACCAGGGACTAGTTTTGCCAATTTATGAAACTTGAGGGACTGAAACTGCCAATTATGCAAACTTTGTACGTTTTTCATCTGTTTTTACATATTTTGCATTTGAAACATATAAAACACACCTTTAAGATATTTTAAGTATTTTGATACATATTTGAGTGTTTTTGTATGTTTTGGCAGCTCAGATTAGTATAAAATGATGAGTATTTAGACACTCATCAGTACCCATACTAAATAAAAAAATAAAAAAATGGTATTCCCACACTTGCCCAAATCTAAACTTTTTACGTTTCAAAATATCGGCATAATAGGCGGTACTTTGAATATTGAGGGCAATATTCAATTCTAAGTGTGTGTGGGGGTGGGGGGTATTCTTGGCGAATTTGATCACATTTGTACCTTTTAGTGCCATAATACACCCGCTTTGGCCTTTTTTTTCTTTTTTCTTTTTTCTTTTCTTTTTTTTTTTTTTTTGGAAGTGCTTTGCACAACAAAAGGTTATCAGTCCACCACGTCTAACATAAGGACTGGCTAATCCAAGAGCAAATGGCTCTTGGTAAAGATATCTCAAATCCATTTATGGTTGGCAATTTGCCAAAAATTGTATGGTGTTAAACTCACCATATCTTTGATAGTGAAGAGTTGGCTAGCCCGCATGGTTATGGCTTGTGGTAAAGGCAGTGGAAAACCATAATTGGTAATCAACTCACCAAGATGATGACTGTATTCCATCAAAGAGTTGGCTAGTCCAGAAGCAAACTGCTTTTGGTAAAGACAAATCAAAACCGTTGACAGCTTATGATTTGCTAAAAATCATACGGTTATCAGTGTACGATAGTTCTTACTTGAATTGAAATATTTTGCTACTCCAGAAGTAATGGCTTTTGGTAAAGAGACTTTTAAATCCATTAAATTTCAAAAAAGATTGCTAGAGACTAGCAATAGTTTAGTGTGGGGGATTGATGAGTGTCTAAATACTCATCATTTTTTGGTCAATCTGAACTGCAAAAACGTTTAAAAAAATCAGAAATGCATCAAAATACAGAAAATATCCCAAAGGTCGTGTTTTATATGTTTCAGATGCAAAATGATTGAAAACAAATGAAAAACGAACAAAGTTTGCATAATTGGCAGTTTCAGTCCGCCAACTTTCAAAACTTGACAAAATTAGTCCCTGAGCATTTGTTTTGAAAGAAAAGTCAACCCAAGCTCTTTAAAAGTCAAAAGTTATCAAAAATTGTCCTTCGGTAAAAAGTTTTAAAAATTTACAATTTTGGTCCTCAAAGTTCACAATTGGCAGAAATAGTCCCTGGGATTTTAAATCTTGGAAAATATCAAAATGGATTGTGTACTATTGAAGCTTGGCAAAATTGGTCCCTATGATGAGTTTGGGAGAGTTACATTTCTGGTCCTTCAGCTTTCGAAAAATTGCAAAAATGGTCCCTATTGATTATTTACTACATACACCAAACGGATCATTGATATTTGTTGACATAAATAATGCATAAAAACGTTATTTATATTTTTCGATATCTCTATGATTTGACGATCACAAAATGTAAAATCATCAAACGTAAGATTACTAAGTAAACAAGTATTAAGCTAGTTTATATCATTATATCCAACTTAATCACTTAAGGTATGAATAAACAAGTGCTTAATACATCTCAAGATCAAAGGGGTATTTAATTAATTAATACAAAGTTTATTGAATTATATAAACATATTATATATTTTTGAAAAACACTTTTGGTAATAAAGAAAAATGTTTTAATCATACTAAATATATGAATTCAAATTTTTAACCAAAATCAGTTAGTTTTTACCCTAATAAACTTTCCCCTCTAAATGACAGAATTTCTGGCCGTTACAGCTGGGCGGCCCCCTTAATTATAAGGGTTGGTCCCCTTAAAATTTAGTGGACCGGCCATGAATTAAGGGGATCGGCCAGGCTCCTGTGTCAGAATTTGTCAGAATTTTTCTCCTATAAATACCACCTTAAATCTGGAATTGTTCCCCTCCCTTTTGCAAAAAAAAAAAAATTCAGATCTAAAGCTTTCTAAACATCTTCCAAAACCCTTTGATCATTAGAATACTAATCCTTGCTTTCAAGTGATTCAATCCCTTCTCATCCATCCTCAACCAAAATGCAAAAGAAGAATACTCCTTCTACAACTAAGTTCAAGAAGTATTGAAGAGTAGTTGTGTATATAGTGTATATTATTTGTGAAGTTGTGTTGTGCTTGTAATAAGTAGTTTAGAAGAAATAGAAGTTGTGTAGGGAGAAGAAGTTGATTAGTAGTGAAGTAGTGTAGTTGATAAGTAGATTGGTGTGAAGATGATTGATGTGAAGAAGATAGGTGTGAAGAAGATAGGTGTGAAGTAGGTTGGTGTGAAAAAGTTGTGTAGAAGTTGTGATTAAGTTGTGACGAAGTAGTGGTGTGTACATTGGTGTGTAAGGTTTTCTCCGCCATAAGGGAGTTTGTTGACATAGTTAAGAAAACTCTCGAGTAGGTGACTCGGGGAGTGGAGTAGGAACAAGGAAGGTGACCTTGTAGCCGAACCACTATAAATCCTTGTGTTGTGGTTTGATCTTTCCAATTCTTTTCATTACTTACTTATTTACTTATACAATATTAGCTTAGTTAGTTAGTTACTATATAATTGTTCATTTAGTGCAAGCATTGAGATCACATAAACTAGAATCGAAGTTTTTAAAACAAACTTGTTTTTATTAATTTTAAAACGGACGTAAAACTATTCAACCCCCTTCTAGTTTTCCACAATTGGTATCAGAGTCAGGTCTTGCAAGATCTTTAAAATATATTGTATTTTAAAACTTGTAACGATCTATGAAATCTGAAAAATATTTAGAAGGGCAATCTATGCAAAGACCACCACTATCTGAAAGTGATGGATTTTTATATTGGAAAAATCGATTCGAAACTTATGTGAAATCAAAAGATCTAGATCTTTGGCATGTTATTACCAATGGTGATTTTTTACCTATTCAAAATAACCCTGAAACAAAGAAAGATGAAATCGTACCTTTTGAAAAACAAAATGATGATTTAAAAAGAAAACTTGCTAAGAATAATGAAGCAAAAATAGTTATTTATAATGCGCTGCCACGTAAAGAGTACGAAAGGATCTTTATGTGTGAAACCGCAAAAGAAATTTGGAATTCTTTATTAATAACTCACCAAGGTAATAATCAAGTCAAAGATAATAAAATAGATCTACTTGTTCAACAATATGAGCAATTCACGATTCCGGAAGAGGAATCAATTGATAATGCTTTCGCTAGATTTAACACTATCATCACAAGTTTAAAAGCACTTGATGAGAATTTTTCTAGTAAGAATTTTGTTAGGAAGTTTCTTAGGGCTCTTCACCCAAAATGGCGAGCTAAAGTGACGGTTATTGAAGAATCAAAGAATTTGTCAATGTTGCAGCTTGATGAATTAATTGCAAATTTGAAAGTCTACGAAGAATTATAAAGAAGGACTCCGAAATGGTTAAAGGAAAACGAGAGCAAAGCAAGTCAATCACCTTGAAAGCTAGAAAGGAATCCAACAACGAAGATAGCTCATCTTCCGAAAGTGATGACGAAGAATATGCCATGGCCGTAAGAGATTTCAAGAAATTCTTAAGAAGGCGAGGAAGATTCTTTAGACAACCACACGATGAAAGGAGAGCACCTCAAAAGAATAATGATGACAAGTATAGCAAGAATGAGAGAAATTGTTTCAAGTGTGGTGATCCGAATCACTTCATTGGAAAATGTCCAATGATGACAAGAGATCAAAATCAAAGAGCATTTGTTGGAGGAGCTTGGAGTGATAGCGATGAAGATGAGAAAGAAACAACAAAGGAAGAAAAGTGTCTCATGGCAAAGACATCAAGTGAGGTACGTTCCGAAACTGAATACTTTAGTAATGAAAATTTATCATTAGATGAAAAAGATTTAGATAGTGAATACAATAGATTATGCATACTAGGACAACAAGTAATGGCTAAAAACAAATCACTAAAATACATAAACAACCAATTAGAAAATGAAGTACTAGAACTAAAAATTAAAATACATTAACTTGAAAAAGGTAAAGAAATTTTTGAAGAATGTAAATCATGTCAAGAGCTTAAAAGTGAAAACGACAAACTCAGGGAAGAAATTTGCAAACTTGATAAATTTGAAAATAGTAGTAACTCACTTAGTAAAATTATAAGTATTCAAATAGTATCCGGAGATAAAACCGGTTTGGGATTTAACTCAACCGAAGCTTCAACAAGTGAAATTAAAAATGTTAAATTTGAAAGTGAACTCAAGGAACTAAAACCTCCAAAATCTAATCCTAAGTATATACTCATAAATGATAAGAAAATACCTCTTTCTAGTGATGAAGAAATAAAACCGTTTTATAAACCATCTTTAAAGACCGATGTAGAATCATCTAAACATAAAACAAGATCTAAAACTCCACCACCTAGGAAACCAAATAACTCTTACCCTAGATCTAAAACACCTCAACCAAGAGCAAACCAAAATAGACGAAACTTTAACAATAATCAACAATTGTGGAACTTCAATCCATGGGGAATGTTTCCACCATATATGCATCCAAGTCAAATACAAAACATGTTCGGATCAAATAACTTTGGTCAAATGAGACAATGGGGACCAACGTAGAAAATTCGCCATTCAAACATGGAAATTTTAGTTGTCACCTCTTGTTCGTACTATTCCTTGAAGACTTTGAAGATAAACACATTGAAGACAAAAGGTACACATTTCCTTTTATTTCCTTGTCAAGAAATGCATGCTTAGTTTAGTCTCTAGTTTTTATGTGATTTTGCTTGGCTTATTGTTTCCTCTAGATTTTATATCTATACATATATATATATATATATATATATATATATCTATATATCTATATATATATATATATATATATATATATATATATATATATATATATATATATATATATATATATATATATATATATATATATATATATATATACTTAGCTATATCTAGGATCTTATAACATAGAAAATTCATTTGTTGATTTTCTAGAACTAGAAATTGTTCGTTTATGAACCTTTTCTATCCCCCCTTTTGCCTTATTGAACTTCAATGTTCAACGACACTCATGCTGATGTAGAGAGATGAATCGAAAAATCTATCGATGAAACAAACTCCCGTCTTCCGTTGCATACGTCTCCCTCCTATATTCTCGTCTTAAAAAGCCCATACTATATACGTATATATATATATATATATATATATATATATATATATATATATATATATATATATATATATATATATATATATATATATATATATATAAACCTTCCACAAACTCTCTCATCCACTTGACAACTTGATAAATTTCATCCGAAATGATCAAGAAATTTTAATTTGACAAAATGTCAAGTAAAGGTGTCAAGTAATTCCTTTCGTGCGAATACTCTCCAACGTATTTTTGATTAAATATAAATCTAATATATATAAATATTTTCTTGTTCTTTCCAGAAACCAAAATCATGAAAAATCTGTGGAAAACTAGAAGGGGACTTTGAATAGTTTTACGTCCTTTTAAATTTATTTCCAAAATATTTTGTAGCTTATAAAAACTTTCGATTCGATCTCAAGTGAGTTCAAGTAACAGCCAATATAAGCAAGTCTAATCTAATAATGAAAGTATTGAAATAGAATGAAGAAAAGATAGAGTTAGAAAGATCAAACCACAACACGCGAATTTATAGTGGTTCGGCTACAAGGACACCTTCCTTGCCCTACTCCAATCCCCGAGTACCACACTCGAGAGTTTTCTTCACTATGTCAACAAACTCCTTATGGTGGAAAAACCTTACACACCTTGGCTTACACGAGTTAACGACACTAAGCTAAATGTCGAGTTCTAATAGTTGCTAGAACCAATCTCACAACTTCTTCAAGACTTCACACCTTCTTCACACCTTCACAACTTCTTCAAGACTTCAAACCTTCTTCACACCTTGTCAACTTCACACCTTCTTCTATGCACAACTAAATCACAACTACTAGTTCTCACAACACTTTTACAAATATCTAGCACTACTACAATATGAAAATAGCTAATCACAACACTACTACAATTAAATGGATGTAGAGGAGTGTTCTTCTTCTTGCACTTGAGTGGATGAATCTTTGGATCACTTGGAAACAAAGACTTATGAATTATATGATCAAAGTATTTTTTTGAGATAGAAATGGACGTTAGATCAGAAAGTTTTTAGTGCAAAAAGGTGAGAAAAATATGTGGAATGATCCAGTATTTAAAGGGCCAGAAAATATTGTTCTGGAGCGTGCTGGTCCCCTTAATTAGGGGGCGTCCCCTTAATGATTAAGGGGGTCGCCTAGTATAATTAAGGGGGCCGCCCTACTGAACGTTGGAAAAGTTTTCTGGATAAAATTTGCCCTTTTTGGTTGGAAATTTGAAATCATATCTTTGTAGTTTAATACAACAATACCAAAAATGATTTACAAATATATATAAAATGTTAATATCATTTTATAAAATGTTATGTCTTAAGACAAGGTTTCCTTTGATCATGTAATGCATAAGATGCTTAGTTTATGCATACCTTAAGTGATATTAGATGTAGAGGTAAATATTTGTTACTAAATACTTGTTTACGTCTTAATCTTGACTTAATTTGATTTGAGTTTTGTGATTATCAAAACATTGATTTATTGAGAAATATTAATAACGTTTTTAAACATTATTTATATCAACAATCTCCCCCTTTTTGATCATTACAAAACTTAAACTCATTAACTCAAAAATTAGTTTTTAAACAAGTATTTTAGTGAGTTTATATTTACTTCTCCCCCTTTTTATAGAATCAAAAAGGTTATGCCGACAATTTTCAAACGTGAAAATTTGACGGGAAGATATCTCCCCCTTGATGTGTACTCTCCCTCGTTAGGGGGCACCAAGAGAACGAACTATGGAATGCTTTGCAAAACAAAAATATTAGAAGCACAAGTATATACATGCAAATATATATAAGGTGATAAGAATATAATTAAGCATGTTTGAAAAGAAGCATTCAGATTAAAGCAATAGTTGTGTCAAGACACAACAATACAAGTAGCAATAATAAAGATTAGAAGTAGGATAGCTATTACATAAACTAACAACTAGAATAATATTCCATCATGCAAAGAGTACATGGGCTTCATAGAGCTTGCAAGCAAAAGGGTGGTAAAGGCTTTATTTATTAAGCATATCATATGCTTAATTTGGAGAGCATGATAGTGATGGTGGAGGAATGGGTGAGAAGTGTGGTGGAGGAATAATTGGAGAGGATGGTGGAGTTGGTGGTGGTGGTGGGTTAGTAAGAAAATGTTAAATATATGAAAACATATATTGAATTTCATCTCTAAGACCAAAGATTACGGTTCGGTTGTGGATGCAACAAAGACAAGTATCCCCATGGGATTCAAGTAACCTCCAAGGCACGGGATTGACAAAGAATGGTGGTGTAATTGGTGGAGATGAGAGATGAGCATCAAGTGGTGTTATTGGTGAAAGTGAGATGGTAAGATGGGTGGAGATAGGTTCTTGTGTAGGATGTGGTGATGATACTTGTGGTGACAAGTGTGAATTGATGTAGTCATTGATTGATGAGGTTGAGGGTATGGAGGATGAGGAAGTTCCATGAGCGGAAGGTGTTTTGGATTGTGCATTAGGTGCACTTGGAGATGAGCATTTAGGTGGAGGTGATGGGGTTTTGTTGTATTCATTTGTTAAGTCAATGAAGAGTTGTTTTGGAGGGATGATAACAATCTTTTGTTTCTTAGAGGCCTTGGAGTTTGAGGTGCTTGGTGGAGTCATAATGATTTAGATGAGGAATGATGAGATGAAGAATGGTGATTATGGAGGGAATTTATAGTATGGAAATGGTTGATTTAGGTATGTATTTGAAATGGTTGAATGGGATTCTAAAATCAGTTGGGTTAAAAT
The DNA here is from genome assembly GCA_030686995.1 of Artemisia argyi. Taxonomy (NCBI): domain Eukaryota; kingdom Viridiplantae; phylum Streptophyta; class Magnoliopsida; order Asterales; family Asteraceae; genus Artemisia; species Artemisia argyi. The sequence continues at coordinate 260,417,242 of CM060708.1, read as the reverse complement.
GGGAAATGGTAGCTGATACTAGATAAAGAGTTCACAAGATGCAAAAGAAAAAAGTAAACCCAGTTCCAGATGGCCGGTCCCCTTAATTGTAGGCCGGCCCCCTTAATAATTAAGGGGACCGCCTAGGAAATTAAGGGGGCCGCCCATCTGGTGTTTTCCAAGACGACCAGAAACCCAAAATTTGTAGAAATGGGTGATTTTTCAAGTGTGTGTTTCCAGCAAGATCTATTAAAAGTATATACTCAAGGAATGATGATATATATATATATATATATATATATATATATATATATATATATATATATATATATATATATATATATATATATATATATATATATATATATATAAAACAAATTATGCATGCAAACAAACATATTATATTCCACTTTTAAAAGAAACATAGCATAGCATTAAAATATGATGAAGATAGTAGCATGATAATAGTTAAAGTCTAAGCATCATCCAAGAAATAAACAAGAGATAACAAAAGTATTTCCGAATAAATCGGACAAATAACAAACCATACAAATGTCTAATAGAGAATAATAATAATAAGTAGCAGTTTATCAACATCATCTACTTATTGTTCTTCCCAATCATCTTTCTAAACATCTTTCCAATGGATTTGAATCCTCCTCGAATTTCTTCATGCATTTGTTGTTGTTGGTTGATAATGGACGTTTGACGAGTGAAGAGAAGTTCATCGGTACTTTCATGAGGAAGAGGAACTTGATACTTGGTATAGTCAAGATCAAGAAGATTATCAACAAAGGTCGTGGGGGATGGAGTACTAACACGTGAGGTGTCTTCCTCCTCATCATCATCACCCACGAGGCATAGAAAACAAAGGAACACGAGATTTTCCTTTGTCACTTCAAGAACGACGAGTACGAACAAGAGTAAGTTGGTTCAAAGTAGGAAGGATTTGCACGTAGTAATCTCTTTGAAGATGTGGGTAATGTTCCATGACATAACGATAAAGTCGTGTAAGGAACATACCGTAAGGAAGATTGGCATTTGGGGTGTTTTTGGCGGACATGATTCGATGAACAAAAAGATAAGCCAAATTGTAGTTCTCTTCAGCAACTACACAATATAACATGTGGGCAATGCTTGCTGTGACATGATCACGGTGACCACCAGTACCAAACGCATTCTCGCGAATGAGTTCTTCCCACTTTTTCATATCGTGGCTTAGCTCTTTGAGGAGGATTTGATTTGCATGAATATCGACATTCTTGGACTTGATTACTCGATGATGAGGCGAAAAATGATCCATTTTTAGGGGGTCATTTAAGCCCGAATTCGAATTTATTTGATCAAATATTGCCCTAAATCGTTCCTTTTATGATTTTAGGTACTTTGGGAGAGAAATCTGGAAAAGGAAGCAATTCGGGCATTTTTGGAGCATAAAAGTGAAGAAAACGCCAAAGTCTTAATTTTCCATGATGGGAACAGTAGGTGACGGCGTCAAGAGTAATTCCCTGACGGCGTCAAGAGCAAAATTCCATGACGATCCAGTAGAGATTTGACGGCGTCACGAAGGTAGGGCGTCAAGAGTAAAAGTCATGACGGCCTGGAAATGATTAAGTCTTGACGTCGTCAAATGTAGATCAAGGCAGTTCGAGAATAGTTTTGGCGGCGAGGTGACGGCGTCACAAGCTTGGTCTTGACGCCGTCAGACCCCTTTTCTTATATATAGTTTTCTAATTTTCACATTTAAAGGAGAGAAGTTTTGGAGAAACCCTAAGTACGATTTTGGTGCGAATTTTACAGGTTTTTCAAGGGTTCGAAGCCCTTGATACCTTTCATGTGTAATTAAGGTAAGTGTTCTTTTAATTCATTCAATATGTCTATGTGTTGGTTGTCTATATCTTGTTCTTGTCTTAATTCCATCATGCTAGGCTAGATCTATCTTGTGTTTGCTTGGATCTAATGAAACCTAGATGTTAATTATGTGTTGATTACTTGTTTATACTTGTTTTGGATGAATGATTTATATGTTAGGCTTAAGAAAACTGGCAGATCTCCAATTGGTAACATGCTTGAACGTCTTAAGAAACATGAACCGACGCGCACTAGGTCTTTATTGGTTGTTTTTAATGCATGAGCCACTGTTTACAATCCCTATAGTTGTGCTGGGCATGGTGTAGGAGGAGATAAGAGCTCATAGAATTGGGGAGTTAAGTGTGCCACCCCATGAATGGTATTAAGGAATACGATCCATCATCCATGCAATTATAACAAGTAATTAACGTGTAAAAGATGTCTAGGGAGTAGTGAAATCTAAGTAAACACATTTTCTCAACTTATTGCTCACAACTTTAGTATAATTTAGTTTATTTTCATTTCTAGTATTTTATTTTGATTGCATCTTTAGTATTGGGTTAGTTGATTAGCAACTAATTCCGCCCAAATCATTCAAACCCGAGATTTTTAATTGCTTTCTATAAAATATAAAAACACAAAAACAATCATCCCTCACCTTTAGAACTAGTATTTAGGTTTTCTAATCCTAGCGACACTATTCCTAAGCTGAACGATCAATCCCCCGGTACTTGTCACTATACTATACTACAACGATCAGGTACACTGCCTGGTGGGGGTTGTAAGCTTCTCGAGATCCCTCGAGAGGTAAAGCCTGTTGCGATTCCCACGCATCAAGTTTTTGGCGCCACAGCCCGGGGAATAGTTATTGTCTAGGTTAGAATTTCTTTTTATTAGGTCTACTTTCTAGATTCCTTTCTAGTAAGATTTTATTTTTATTTTTAGGTTCTCTTTAGTCTACCTTATTTCTTTGTGCCTTTGTTCATAAAATATTTCGATGGATCACAATAACATTGATCGGTTGATTCCTGTTATTCGTGTTTTTCGTCGTAGGATCTTCCAAATGCCCGTCCCACTTCCTTTAGCAGAAAATGAGAACCCACCTAACCTCTCACCCAACTACCACTTTGACAATAACTCTGAGTTAGAAGAGTCTGATCATGATGATGACCGTAAGGCTAGTCCTTTCTACTATTCAGACTCCGATGAGGATCTTGATGATGGTGATGTGATTAATGAGAATATGATGGAAGAAGAAATAAACCCTCTTAGGTATGTTGACCCTAGAACTAGGATTGAGTGTGATAGTTCATTTAACATGCAATTCCCTTGTAAGATCGGATTTAAGAGCTTTAACGCCTATCTCAACTCATCTCTTCCAATGAACATAATCTCACGTAATGAATACAATCAAATCATGGTAGATGAGTTAGAATACAAAGGAGAAAACATTATTGCTAAGGCAATACCACTGCATGTGTTTGTAGGAAGCTTGGTTTATCTTGTTGAGTTCATGGTTATGGAGAATCTAGGAGAGTTTATTGATAACAAGTTGACCCAAGTTGTGTTTGGAAAACCCTTCAAACGGTTGACCAACCTCGATGAAAAACTCATAGAAGGGCTAATTACATTCTCGGATGGGGATGAAGATTTTGTCTATCAAATGCCCCGCACACACCCTAGGTTCAAAGATTTTTCCATGGAAAAGTGTAGTGGGTATCCTCCCATGGAAATGTTAAGTGAGAATGATAAGAGAAAAGGACTTAAGTACACGCATGAAAAGAATAAAAGATATTATCGCGGATGCTTAGAGTTAGGAGACGAATATAAGAAAGATGAGGCGACTATTAGATGGCTCACACTTGGTTATGTGAGCATAAGCGATACACGTTAACCCATGACCTTGAGTCTAGCTACAAGACTCGTAAATAAAGAAAAGCGCTTCTTGGGAGGCAACCCATGTTTCGTGTGATTTTATTTTGTTTGTTTGTTATTTGCTTCCGTATGCATGCTTTATTTTTATTGTTGGTAGATCGTGTTTCGAAACTAAAATAGTGGAAATACTATACTTTGTTGTTTTGGCCTAGTCTTAACTCCACCTAAAAGTATTTTTGCAAAAGATAAGTGTAAGGGGAAACCCCAAATATGTTTTTAAGAAACAAACGGATCATGATTCTCCACAATATTAAATGAACATGTATATTCGTATTTGTTAGAGTCAAATGCTTGTATTGAGTCATAATGAAGTTTTCCAGGATTTTCCAGGAAGTAGGACCAAGTTTTTCCAGAAATTTTCCGGAAACTTAACATAAGGATTTCTGCAGGTCACTTCTGACGGCGTCACGAGATAACTCTTGACGGCGTCAAGTGTAAAAATCTGGAAATTTTACCAGTTTTGTTTGTCTAATGGAGTCTTATGGTTTTTGTGAATTATTAAGTTTTATAATCTCCAGGAGATCTGCAAACTTCATTCCACAAGCATTATATCTTATCTTGTTTTCTAGGATTTAGTAACTTATATAGGATGCCGCCGATTTTACGCGAGGTTGTCTTGTCTATTTTATCAGGTTTTACAGGTTATGTATGACAAGAAGATGATTTATATTCTGGAAGGGAAGCTTTGATTGTTCATTTTCTTGGAGGAAGATTTAACCTGGCCACCTTATTATCCATACCGAGCGAATCAGGGGAGTGATGAGGCGAAAAATGATCCGTTTTTAGGGGGTCATTTAAGCCCGAATTCGAATTTATTTGATCAAATATTGCTCTAAATCGTTCCTTTTGTGATTTTAGGTACTTTGGGAGTGAAATCTGGAAAAGGAAGCAAATCGGACGTTTTTGGAGCATAAAAGTGAAGAAAATGCCAAAGTCTTAATTTTCCATTCTGGGAACAGTAGGTGATATCACACCCCACAATTTCAGGTCATTTTTCCGAACTTCGACATTCTACTACTCACAAATTACTATTCATCGATCACTATTCATCGTTTTACTATTCATCATTTTTTAGGTCAATTTGACATTCCGAGAAACATTCAGAAATTTTACTATTCACTTGATACTATTCATTTCCGAGAGAAAACCACTATTCACGTGCATTACTCATGTCATCGTAAATTTAGTTTACGAGTATTCAAATTCGCGTAACCGTATTGGTTCAGGAGCGAATTCATGCATTATTATCAGGGACATTTCATACGGACTAGAAATAGTCTGCATATCATCATTAGGGCATTTGCATACTATGCCACTCGTAGGATAACTAAATTAATACTTTTGGTATAATTAACGATTTACGTATGTTTATTTTAAATAAACACTAATACACGAACTATAAATGTGACTAACATGTCCGACACTCCCGACTATTATCCCAATATATTTTTATATTCATTTTAAAAATATAAAAATTATAATATTAATTTACCCGGTATTTTGGAAATTTATTTATTACGTATCGTACGTCTAATTTAATAACGACGGTTTTCGTAGAAACTAAACAATAATCACCCAAACTCTCCGTACTTGTACCCGACATATTTTTACAATTTTTACGACTTTATTATGTCCCGAATAACTTCAATAAAATTTATTTCTAACAAACCCGGTACCCGATAAAACCTAAAACTAACACTACATAATACTACCACTAACTTTCTAATTAAAACCCAAGACAACCCCCCCCCCCCCTTTCCCTCCTTTTTGCGAAGGCCAACCCCCCCCCCCCCCTTGGTCCTAATAAGCTTAAACCTCACCAACCAAATTAAATGCTAACCTAACTATTGTCTCTAACTATATAATAAACCATTTCATCCCATTTCTCACAAATAATTATCCAAAGTGCAAGTAAGTTTTTCTCTCATTTCCTCTCCATGGTGTGCTCGGCCTAGGGTGAATCAAGAAGCAAGAACATCAATTTTTCAAAGATCATAATGTAAAATTGTTCACTTAGTCATCCTTGTTGAAGTTTTGAGATAGAAACTCAAGGATTAGTAGGTTTTCATCATCTAAACTCCCTAAACCTTCAAGTAAGTTAACAAACTCATTTTTATAATTTTTACAAGTTATTACTATGGTTATATACTTTTCTTACAAGAACTCATGCATATAATGGTTTATACCACTCTATTTTGTACATATTTAACTTTGAGCCCTAGAAATGAAAACATGAGAAACCCTTGTTAGACCTAGTGGATTGATGATGTTTAAGGACCCATGACACCCTAAGAAGGTGTATGGTAGGATTAGACTAGTTTTGTGGTGATTGAAAGTGGTTTGATTGAAGATGGAACTAGATTAGAACCCTAGAAATGATTTTTGAAACAATAGAAATACCTACTGTCCCTATTTTTAATTCGTGGGAAAATCAGTAGATGGTGGTTAAATTTTGACCAAAAGATTTAGAAAATACTTTCAAAAACGAAACTTTAGGCGAAAGAACGGATTAAAACGAGCTTATAACGAAGGAGATACGATTTTTGCAAATTTAACGACGAAAACTATTTTTATAAAAACTGCATGCTGTTTGGCAGTTTTCGACGGACAAAAAGAGGTGTTAAACGTAACCTAGAGGAGCCGAGTTATCAAAAATATATTAGTATATACAAAAACGAATCCGTGGATATAAAGAACAAGGAAAATGAGCTTAAAACGACCAAGTTATACCCGTTTTAACATCGTCAAAACTATATATATATATATATATATATATATATATATATATATATATATATATATATATATATATATATATATATATATGGTCACAAATAAAAATAATAACTTACGCACTAAATGGTATATTTTCTAGAAATGTTACTAAGGACTATATTCTTAACAAATGAATACGTATGACCCAAGAGAATATTTATACGACTTAACGACGTTATTTTAAGGTCTTCAAGACGAGGAATTTAACGCTAACATTTTCATACGAGATAATACGACAAGTTATATACTTCTATATATAGACTTATTTTTCCTAAGTATGGAAACTGTTTTACTATGACGATAACTAGTATTTCCAAATTACGAGTGGTATAGGTATCATGTGCATGTGCATCCATTACCTTACGGCTTGATCTAAATTAGATCGCGATTATTCATTTAGGTTGCGGCTAGTGTTCGCGCCTCATTTTCCCGACTACTTTTACATCATTGTACCATCTTTGTACCATCATTTCGAGGTGAGTCTTCATAGCCCCGTTTTAATTACTTATTTGATTTCAAATCCCACGGGGGAGAATACATTGTACAATTATTTTTCGTACATGCCCAAGTATTAAATTTCGTACATTGCTTAAGTTGCCTTACTACCACATTAAGTCCCTTTTTATTATCATGGACCGTTAATTAAGATGCAAGCGAGAGTGAGTGGATAGATCTATCGAGGGTGACTCCTCCATTCGTGTTTGGGTTGCTCCATAAGGAAAACGAATGCATTTCATTTCTAATATATTAGAGTGTCTGGTAAACACTCCTTTGGGGCCAAGTAACGTCTAGCTTCGGGGTCATGAGCTTAAGAGACAATGTAGCTTTTTGACATTTTGTCACTTTACTTTATACTTGTGGCTTATGTACATACAATTTACCTATAAACCTATGATTATTCACCAACTTTATGTTGACCGTTTTCGCAATGTATTTCTCAGGTAACTAAGGCATATTCTCATGGCATGCATGGAGTCATTTTGCGTATCAAGGATGACGCGTCTCTTTTTGGATTTCATGCACTTATGAACTATCGTTTGATTGTACGAAATTATTTCCTTAAACCTTTTCCAACTTTTGGGACCTATGTTTTATAACTTTGAATATTTTGAATGAATCAAACGATGTATTTTCCAAACGACACTTTAGGTCGTTCAATATATCCTTGTTTGTGGTGCTATGATCGTTCAATATATCCTTGTTTGTGGTGCTATGACCGCTACTCCTCATGTCCATCCTACTGTACCCACTGACATACCATCACCTACTACTACTATTCCTTCAGAACCGAGACTTATGTTTCCTAGTAGTAACATCATTCGTATTGCTAGGAAGAGTGTTCGCCAGCTACATCTACTTATAGGACTCTCCTTAGTCCTACTGGGCCTACACCACCACCACCAGCCATACCCACTACTACTCCTATATCTACCTCACTCTTGCCGCTCAGGAAGCGTGCAAGGCTTACCACCCCAGATTCACCTACTACCGAGACTGCTGACCTTTCACCACCACCAGTATACCACATAGGTGAGAGTTCGAGAGCGGCTGCGGCTAGGGGGCCTACAGCTGTTACATTAGAGGATCAGTTAGGGGCTCAGCAGGAGCAAGTTGATAGTTTGGGGTATAGAGTTGATGAGATTATCACTACTCGACTTGAGACTGTCGAGGAGCAGGTTGAGGATTTGATTCAGGGCAGAGTTGGTATTGATGTGTCTTACCATGGACTCGAGGCACGACAGTTGAGGCACCAGGAGCAAATTGATCTACTTAGGGATGAGTTACCTGAGATTTGAGATAGAGCTCAGGCGACACAGGAGACTCAGTGGGAGCAGGTAGACCAGTAGGCATTGATCCGAGAGAGGTTAGTCGTATTGGAGCGCAGAGACGCTTCTTTTTAGTTACGAGTTCAACATCTAGAGGAGATCGTGGTTGCGATGGATCGTGAGATTCGCCGCCTGAGAGGAGAGCCTAGACCATCTAGAGCACCTGGAGGAGCCTAGACATAGACTGGTATTATATTAGCTTTTATTATTTTCCTAGTCCCGAGGTGTGTGACATAGTTCAAGAACTTGTAGTCTTTTGGTTGTTGTACAAACAAATATATCAAGTGCGACTCTACCATGTTGGAAATGTTGTGCTATATATTATATCGGTCCATGTAGGCCGAAACTTTCATGTATTATATTCATGTGTTGTGATTATATTTATGATGTTTCGTGGTTGCTCTTTATTATTATCGTATTGATACAGGTTGTGGTTGTATATATACATGTCGTGGTTGTTGTGGTTGTATATATACTTGTCGTGGTGGTATCTAGACAGATTGTGGTTGTATTCGTACATGTCGTGGTTGTATTAATACTTGTTGTGGTTGTATATATATATACATGTTGTGGGTGTATCTCTTTGGTTCGATGACTATTTCTAGTATGATTTTTCTCATGGCTATTCCCATTGTGATTATCAGAAGTATGGCACCAAGGAAAAGTAAAGCTGCACCATAAACACCCGCTATGACTCAAGCCGCTATCCGCAAGTTGGTCAGGGATAGTATTGCAGAAGCTCTGGAGATTGAGAGAGCTGAGGTTGCTGCTAGGGCTGCCGAGACTGCTTCTAATACAGGGACAGTTGAACCAACCGCTATTAGGCGTGAATGTACATGGAAAGATTTCAATATTAGTGATCCTATCAAGTTTAAGGGCACTGAAGGAGCGGTTGCTTTGATCCGCTGGTTTGAAAAGACTGAGAATGTATTCCTCATGTGCGGATGCCCGGACGTCAGCAAGGTAAAATTTGCTACAGGTATGCTTCTTGAGGAAGCTATGTCTTGGTGGAATTCGTATGCTCAGCCGATTGGCATGGAGAATGCTTACAAGCTCACTTGGGAGGAATTCAAGAAACTGATGTCTAAGAAGTTTTGCCCTCGTACCGAGGTGCAAAAGTTGGAAACAGAATTTTATGAGCTGGTAACTAAAGGTGATGACATCGAGACCTACTTCAGGAGGTTTCAGGAGTTGGCTGCACTATGTCCAACTATGGTTCCCGACGATGAGAAAAAGATGGAAAACTTTGTTGGTGGATTGCCTGAAAGTGTTCGAGGAGATGTGAATTCTTTTGATCCTCAATCAATGGAAGAGGCTATTTGTATAACTCAGAAACTCATGGTTCAAGTGGTAAAAGGAAAAGCTGATGTCAACAACAATAACCGTTCAAACAACACCAACTACAACAACACTTGAAACAACAACAACTATAACAACAATCGAAACCGCAACTATCCCAATAACCGAAACAACAATCCAAACAACAATAACAACAACAACAAGAGAAGGTTTGATTACAACCAAGGTGGAAACGCTATTCAGCCGCCACCTAAGAGGCAAGAAGTGGCAAGGGCCTATACTGCAGGACCGACTGAAAGGAAAGGATATGAGGGTAATCTACCCAAGTGTGAAAGGTGTCAGAAGCATCATAACCCAGGACGATGCCTAGATCTATGTGGTAAGTGCAAAAAGATTGGTCATAACATCAAGGATTGCAAATCTCCAACTCAGAAACCACCAGTAACATGTTTTGGCTGCGGAGAAATTGGACACTACAGGGGAGAGTGCCCAAAGGGGAAGAATCAAGGAACTGGAAACCAAAATGGAATGGCTCGAGGAAGAGCTTATGTTATGGGAGGAGAAGATGTCAAAGAAGACCCGAATGTGGTTGCGGGTACGTTCCTCGTTAATAATCGTTATGCATCCATTTTATTTGATTCAGGAGCGGATAGAAGTTTTGTTTTTATTGCATTTACACCTTTACTTAACATAGAACCAACCCCATTAGACATTTCCTATATCGTTGAATTAGCCGATGGGTCTTTAGTTAACACCAACACCATTGTCCGTGGTTGCACTATAAATTTCCTAAACCACCCATTCAATATAGACCTTATGCCCATAGAACTTGGAAGTTTCGACGTTGTTATCGGTATGGATTGGTTATCTCGGCATCGAGCGAGAATTATTTGTGATGAGAAAGTTGTTCACCTTCCTTATAACGGTGAAACTTTGGTTGTTCGTGGAGAGCGAAGTGGAACTGGACTCAGTATCATATCATGCATTAAAACCGAGAAGTACATAAAGAAGGGTTGTTATGCATTCTTGGCTCACATCACGGAAAAGAAGTCGGATGAGAAACGACTTGAAGATGTGCCAATTGTTAAGGAATTTCCAGAAGTTTTTCCGGAAGAATTGCCAGGACTTCCGCCTACACGCCAAGTCGAGTTTCAAATCGAATTAGTGCCAGGAGCTGCACCAATTGCGCGAGCACCGTATAGACTTGCACCTTCGGAGATGCAAGAATTGTCGAATCAACTACAAGAACTTTTGGACAAAGGATTCATTAGACCGAGTTCCTCGCCTTGGGGAGCGCCGGTTTTGTTTGTGAAGAAGAAGGATGGAACTTTCAGAATGTGCATCGACTATCGTGAGCTGAACAAGTTAACGGTGAAGAACCGTTATCCACTCCCCAGAATCGACGACTTGTTCGACCAGTTACAAGGTTCTAGTTTTTATTCCAAGATTGATTTAAGATCCAGTTACCATCAACTTAAAGTTCGGGAAGAGGATATCCCGAAGACGGCATTTAGAACACGCTATGGTCATTATGAGTTTCAAGTGATGCCTTTCGGATTAACCAACGCACCTGCGGTATTTATGGATCTCATGAATAGGGTGTGCAAACCGTATCTTGATAAGTTTGTGATCGTATTCATTGACGATATCTTGATTTATTCCAAGAGTAAGGAAGATCACGAAGAACACCTCAGAACAATCCTGGAACTACTCAAGAAGGAGCAATTGTATGCCAAATTTTCTAAGTATGATTTTTGGATACGAAGAGTTCAATTTCTTGGCCATGTCATTGATAGCCAAGGATTAAAAGTCGACCCAGCAAAGATCGAGGCAGTTAAGGATTGGGCTACGCCCAAGTCTCCTACGGAAATTCATCAATTCCTAGGACTTGCTGGATATTACAGAAGGTTTATTGAAGGGTTTTCTAAGATAGCGAAGTCGTTGACGAAGCTGACACAAAAGAATGAAAAGTACGAGTGGGGAGAAAAACAAGAGTCCGCATTTCAATTATTGAAACAAAAGCTTTGTAGCGCACCGATTTTGTCACTACCTGAAGGTATTGAGAACTTTGTGGTATATTGCGATGCTTCGCATCAAGGACTTGGAGCTGTGCTAATGCAAAACGAGAAGGTGATAGCTTATGCATCTAGACAGCTTAAGATACACGAGAAGAATTACACTACGCACGACTTGGAGTTGGGTGCGGTAGTTTTTGCACTCAAGATTTGGAGACACTACCTTTATTGTACTAAGTGCGTAATTTTTACCGACCACAAGAGCTTACAGCATATACTTGATCAGAAGGAACTCAACATGAGACAACGTCGTTGGCTAGAGTTGTTGAGTGATTACGATTGTGAAATCCGATATCACCCAGGAAAAGCTAATGTTGTAGCAGATGCACTTAGCCGAAAAGAACGACTCAAACCTTTGAGAGTTAGGTCATTGGGAATGACTATCATTTCGCCACTACCATCAAAAATTCTAGAAGCTCAGATTGAGGCTCTCAAAGAAGAAAAACGACCACACGAGAAAATTTATGGTATGCCAGAAAGCGAAATGGCTTTGTAAAGAGATCAGATGGAGTGTTATGCTTCAAGGACCGAAGTTGGGTACCACTCTATGGTGGAGTGCGAGAATTGATTATGCATGAATCACACAAGTCGAAGTACTCTATCCATCCAGGTTCTGATAAGATGTATCAGGATCTCAAAAAGCTTTATTGGTGGCCGAACATGAAAGCAGAAATAGCTACGTATGTCAGCAAATGTCTTACTTGTGCTAAAGTGAAAGCCGAGTACCAGAAACCGTCAGGGTTACTTCAACAACCAGAGATTCCACAATGGAAGTGGGAATGTATTACTATGGACTTTGTCACTAAACATCCTAAGACGTCAGGAGGTTACGATGCTATTTGGGTAATTGTTGATCGTCTTACCAAATCAACTCATTTCATACCCATTAGAGAGACTTATTCTATGGAACAACTTGCTAGACTTTATGTCAAGGAAATAGTCTTAAGACACGGTGCACCAGTTTCCATCATTTCCGACAGAGATAGTCGTTTTACTTCAAACTTTTGGCGGTCATTACAAGATTCTTTTGGATCCAAGTTAGACATGAGCACTGCTTACCATCCTCAGACCGATGGTCAGAGCAAGAGAACTATTCAGACACTTGAGGACAAGCTACGAGCATATGTGATTGACTTTGGAAATGGTTGGGCTAACCATTTGCCGTTGATCGAGTTTTCCTACAACAACAGTTACCATTCGAGCATTAAAGCAGCACCATTCGAGGCACTTTATGGTCGTAAGTGTCGATCTCCAGTTTGTTGGGCCGAAGTCGGTGAAGTACAATGTACTGGCCCGGAGATGGTTCAAGAAACAACAGAAAAGATAATTCAGATTCGAGAGAGACTCGAAACTGCTAGAAGTCGACAGAAAAGCTACGCAGATGTTCGACGCAAACCATTGGAGTTTCAGGTCGGAGACAGAGTCATGTTGAAAGTCTCGCCTTGGAAGGGCGTGATACGATTTGGAAAACGCGGGAAGTTAAACCCGAGATACATTGGTCCGTTTAAGATACTGGAAAGGATTGGTCCCGTAGCTTACAAACTTGAACTTCCGTCAGAACTTAGCAACGTACACAACACGTTTCATGTTTCGAACCTCAAGAAATGTCTTTCGGACGAGTCTGCCATTATACCATTAGAAGAAATGCAACTCGATGACAAGCTTAACTTTGTGGAAGAACCAGTTGAAATAATGGACCGCGAGATCAAACAGTTGAAACAAAGTCGAATTCCGATCGTGAAGGTTCGCTGGAATTCTCGAAGAGGACCCGAGTTTACTTGGGAACGAGAAGACCAAATGCGACGCAAGTATCCACAACTTTCCACCAAGCCTATTGCCGAGACCAACACTAACTGAATTCAGGGACTGAATTCCTTTTTGGATGGGCGACTATCACACCCCACAATTTCAGGTCATTTTTCCGAACTTCGACATTCTACTACTCACAAATTACTATTCATCGATCACTATTCATCGTTTTACTATTCATCATTTTTTAGGTCAATTTGACATTCCGAGAAACATTCAAAAATTTTACTATTCACTTGACACTATTCATTTCCGAGAGAAAACCACTATTCACGTGCATTACTCATGTCATCGTAAATTTAGTTTACGAGTATTCAAATTCGCGTAACCGTATTGGTTCAGGAGCGAATTCATGCATTATTATCAGGGACATTTCATACGGACTAGAAATAGTCTGCATATCATCATTAGGGCACTTGCATACTATTCCACTCGTAGGATAACTAAATTAATACTTTTGGTATAATTAACGATTTACGTATGTTTATTTTAAATAAACACTAATACACGAACTATAAATGTGACTAACATGTCCGACACTCCCGACTATTATCCCAATATATTTTTATATTCATTTTAATAATATAAAAATTATAATATTAATTTACCCGGTATTTTGGAAATTTATTTATTACGTATTGTACGTCTAATTTAATAACGACGGTTTTCGTAGAAACTAAACAATAATCACCCAAACTCTCCGTACTTGTACCCGACATATTTTTACGACTTTATTATGTCCCGAATAACTTCAATAAAATTTATTTCTAACAAACCCGGTACCCGATAAAACCTAAAACTAACACTACATAATACTACCACTAACTTTCTAATTAAAACCCAAGACAACCCCCCCCCCCTTTCCCTCCTTTTTGCGCCGGCCAACCCCCCCCCCCCCCCCCCTTGGTCCTAATAAGCTTAAACCTCACCAACCAAATTAAATGCTAACCTAACTATTGTCTCTAACTATATAATAAACCATTTCATCCCATTTCTCACAAATAATTATCCAAAGTGCAAGTAAGTTTTTCTCTCATTTCCTCTCCATGGTGTGCTCGGCCTAGGGTGAATCAAGAAGCAAGAACATCAATTTTTCAAAGATCATAGTGTAAAATTGTTCACTTAGTCATCCTTGTTGGAGTTTTGAGATAGAAACTCAAGGACTAGTAGGTTTTCATCATGTAAACTCCCTAAACCTTCAAGTAAGTTAACAAACTCATTTTTATAATTTTTACAAGTTATTACTATGGTTATATACTTTTCTTACAAGAACTCATGCATATAATGGTTTATACCACTCTATTTTGTACATATTTAACTTTGAGCCCTAGAAATGAAAACATGAGAAACCCTTGTTAGACCTAGTGGATTGATGATGTTTAAGGACCCATGACACCCTAAGAAGGTGTATGGTAGGATTAGACTAGTTTTGTGGTGATTGAAAGTGGTTTGATTGAAGATGGAACTAGATTAGAACCCTAGAAATGATTTTTGAAACAATAGAAATACCTACTGTCCCTATTTTTAATTCATGGGAAAATCAGTAGATGGTGGTTAAATTTTGACCAAAGATTTAGAAAATACTTTCAAAAACGAAACTTTAGGCGAAAGAACGGATTAAAACGAGCTTATAACGAAGGAGATACGATTTTTGCAAATTTAACGACGAAAACTATTTTTATAAAAACTGCATGCTGTTTGGCAGTTTTCGACGGACAAAAAGAGGTGTTAAACGTAACCTAGAGGAGCCGAGTTATCAAAAATATATTAGTATATACAAAAACGAATCCGTGGATATAAAGAACAAGGAAAATGAGCTTAAAATGACCAAGTTATACCCGTTTTAACATCGTCAAAACTATATATATATATATATGGTCACAAATAAAAATAATAACTTACGCACTAAATGGTATATTTTCTAGAAATGTTACTAAGGACTATATTCTTAACAAATGAATACGTATGACCCAAGAGAATATTTATACGACTTAACGACGTTATTTTAAGGTCTTCAAGACGAGGAATTTAACGCTAACATTTTCATACGAGATAATACGACAAGTTATATACTTCTATATATGGACTTATTTTTCCTAAGTATGGAAACTATTTTACTATGATGATAACTAGTATTTCCAAATTACGAGTGGTATAGGTATCATGTGCATGTGCATCCATTACATTACGGCTTGATCTAAATTAGATCGCGATTATTCATTTAGGTTGCGGCTAGTGTTCGCGCCTCATTGTCCCGACTACTTTTACATCATTGTACCATCTTTGTACCATCATTTTGAGGTGAGTCTTCTTAGCCCCGTTTTAATTACTTATTTGATTTCAAATCCCACGGGGGAGAATACATTGTACAATTATTTTTCGTACATGCCCAAGTATTAAATTTCGTACATTGCTTAAGTTGCCTTACTACCACATTAAGTCCCCTTTTATTATCATGGACCGTTAATTAAGATGCAAGCGAGAGTGAGTGTATAGATCTATCGAGGGTGACTCCTCCATTCGTGTTTGGGTTGCTCCATAAGGAAAATGAATGCATTTCATTTCTAATATATTAGAGTGTCTGGTAAACACTCCTTTGGGGCCAAGTAACGTCTAGCTTCGGGGTCATGAGCTTAAGAGACAATGTATCTTTTTGACATTTTGTCACTTTACTTTATACTTGTGGCTTATGTACATACAATTTACCTATAAACCTATGATTATTCACCAACTTTATGTTGACCATTTTCGCAATGTATTTCTCAGGTAACTAAGGCATATTCTCATGGCATGCATGGAGTCATTTTGCGTATCAAGGATGACGCGTCTTTTTTTGGATTTCATGCACTTATGAACTATCGTTTGATTGTACTAAATTATTTCCTTAAACCTTTTCCAACTTTTGGGACCTATGTTTTATAACTTTGAATATTTTGAATGAATCAAATGATGTATTTTCCAAACGACACTTTAGGTCGTTCAATATATCCTTGTTTGTGGTGCTATGACCGTTACACCCTCAGGCATTCCATTCCGCTGCCATTCAGGTATTTTGGGGGTGTGACAGGTGACGGCGTCAAGAGCAACTCCCTGACGGCGTCAAGAGCAAAATTCCATGACGGTCCAGTAGAGATTTGACGGCGTCATGAAGGTAGGGCGTCAAGAGTAAAAGTCATGACGGCCTGGAAATGATTAAGTCTTGACGGCGTCAAATGTAGATCAAGGCAGTCCGAGAAGAGTTTTGGCGGCGAGGTGACGGCGTCACAAGATTTGTCTTGACGCCGTCAGACCCCTTTTTCTATATATAGTTTTCTAATTTTTCACATTTAAAAAGAGAAGTTTTGGGAGAAACCCTAAGTACGATTTTGGTGTAACTTTACAGGTTTTTCAAGGGTTCCAACCCCTTGATACCTTGCATGTGTAATCAAGATAAGTGTTCCTTTAATTCAATCAATATGTCTATGTGTTGGTTGTCTATATCTTGTTCTTGTCTTAATTCCATCATGCTAGGCTAGATCTATCTTGTGTTTGCTTAGATCTAATGAAACCTAGATGTTGATTATGTGTTGATTACTTGTTTATTCTTGTCTTGGATGAATGATTTATATGTTAGACTTAAGAAAAACTGGCAGATCTCCAATTGGTAACATGCTTGAACGTCTTAAGAAACATGAACCGACGCGCACTAGGTCTTTATTGGTTATATTTAATGCATGAGCCACTGTTTACAATCCCTATAGTTATGTTGGGCATGGTGTAGGAGGAGATAAGAGCTCATAGAATTGAGGAGTTAAGTGTGCCACCCCATGAATGGTATTAAGGTCTTGCATGCAAACGATGTTTGGCTTGTCAAAAGTGTGTGTAAGTTTTGCGGATTAGATGAGGAAGATCCAATCCAACACATCAAAGATTTCCTGAAAATAGTAGACACCCTCCATACGGATGGGGCTACTAGAGACACATCCTGATTGCGATTCTTTCCTTTCACCCTATATGAAAAAGCCCAAGAATGGTATGACAAACTCCCTTCTGAATCTATTTTCACATGGGAGCAACTCATATTCAAGTTCTATGAGAAGTTCTTTCCACCTGGAAAAACCTCAGCGTTTAGAGATAGGATCCTCCGTTTCCGAAAAGGGAAGGATGAACCCTTCCATAAATCGTGGATTAGATTCAAAGATTTAATAAGACAAGTTCCCCATCATGGCATTGAGCTTTGGCTCTTGGTCCAAATCTTCTACGATAATATCTCCTCTAACGATCAAAACGGAATTAACCAATCTAGAAAAGGGAGATTGGCCAACCTTAGTGCCGAAGAAGGATGGGATAGGATTGAAGAATATGCTCAAGACCAGGATGACACTTGGGATGAACCTGAGTCGACTGTCAGCATTTCTGAAATCACTTCTGATCGATTGAGAAAAATTCACAAAAGAGTGGAATACCTAGCTGGATCGCAGTTACCTAAACAACTCTCGAATCCCTACCTAATCTGCGATTACTGTGGGGGCCCGCATGAGGTAGAAGAATGCGGAGGAGCAGCCACAACTGAACATGCACGCTTGTCAGGAGGGGACATTTATGCTGATCCCTCCCTTTTGCCTTTTTACCAAAATGACGATTACACCCTCTGGGGAAATCTGGTAAAGAGAAGAGAAGGGGAGGAAGGCCCTGAATTCAAAATCAGGAGCAATTTTGAAGATGACCTTGGTCACTTCACTCAAGAAAAAGGCTTGCAAATGAAAGGTCTTAATGAGCTTTTCGACGAGCAGCAGGAGGATATTGGAGAATTTTTCAATAAGCTTAACTCTGCCCTAGATAATCTTGAAACACCATCAGTAAGCAAAAAAGACCCCATGCTCGCAATAACCTCTCGAGCTGGAACAACAACCAAGGACCCTCCTTACCCAAACTCATCTCCCATCACCCACGATCCAAACAAACCTGGGGAGGAGGAGGAGGAGGATGTCGGCGGTAATACCCCCGACCAACCGCCCTTGACGACCCCTTCCCCATCAACCCTGCCTAACCAACCTGTGAGAATCCCGTTTCCGTCCCGATTAAGGAACCAGAAAACTGAGAATGATAACAAGAGATTCCTGTCTTACCTAAAGGACTCGGTTGTCACCATACCTCTCCTTGATGCTTGCTATCACATGCCAAAGTATAGTACATACTTTAAAAAACTACTTGCTAACCAGAAGAAACTCGAGGGTCTTGTGACCCTGGGGGAAGAATGCTCAGTAGTGACCCACCGAGGGCTACCAAAAAAGGTAGATGATCCGGGCAGCTTTACCTTGCCTTGCTCCATAGGACCTCTATCAATCAAGAATGCTCTTGCCGATTTGGGAGCGAGTATCAATCTCATGCCTCACTCTATGTTCCGTAAACTAGGATACTTTGGATTGAAGTCTACCCGTATGAACATCCAACTAGCCGATAGATCGGTCAAGTACCCCGTAGGGATATGCGAGAATGTGCTAGTCAAAGTTGGGAAATTCAAATTCCCGGTCGACTTCGTAATCCTGGATATGGAGGAGGATGACTTGGTACCCATCATCTTAGGTAGACCATTTCTTGCTACCGCTCGTGCAGTCATAGATGTCTACGATGGCAAATTAACCTTACGAGTGGGAGATGATAGCACAACCTTCGACATTAAGGATTCTATGGACCTCTCCCTCGAAGCAGCCAACCGGCTCTATTTTATCGGGGAGGTAGATGAACTCACAGATGTCATTGATAGCTGTGTCGATGAACAGATCGATGAAGGCTGGCTACGGGACGAGAGTTTTCTGCCTTTGCTAGAGGTAGAAAAGATGGAGGATGTTAGTGCAGTCTCCTTCTACCCCAGACAAGAGGCAACGGAACATCTCGAGCTCCGAAAACCCGAAAACAAGCTCAAACCTTCTATTATCGAACCTCCTGATGTAGATCTTAAAGAGCTTCCTAACCATTTGGAGTATGCCTTCCTTCAGGGAGAGGATCAACTCCCGGTAATCATAAACTCTTCCTTGGAACATGAACAAAAAGGTAAATTCTTAGAGGTCCAAAAAAAATACAAGGGCGTACTCGCATGGAGTGTGGCCAACATTAAGGGGATTGACTCAACTTTCTGCACACATAAGATTCTCATGGAAGAAGATTATAAACCTACCGTGCAACCCCAGAGGCGCATGAACCCTAACATTAAGGAAGTAGTGAAGAAAGAAGTCATAAAACTTTTGGATGCAGGATTGATTTACTCGATCTCGGATAGCCCATGGGTCAGTCCTGTGCAGGTTGTACCTAAAAAGGGTGGAATGACTGTAGTTAAGAATGACAAGGGTGAGATGGTGCCCCAGAGAACAGTCACTGGATGGCGGGTATGCATCGACTATCGAAAGCTGAATGATGCCATGAGGAAAGATCACTTTCCCTTACCATTCATTGATCAGATGTTAGAAAGATTATCTGGACACGAGTACTATTGCTTCTTGGATGGATTCTTTGGATATTTTCAGATTCCCATAGCACCTGAGGACCAAGAAAAGACCACGTTTACCTGCCCTTATGGAACATTTGCCTACAAAAGGATGCCTTTTGGGCTATGTAATGCCCCCGCCACTTTCCAACGATGCATGACCGCAATCTTTCACGAACTTATGGAAGACAGCATGGAAGTGTTCATGGATGACTTTTTGGTCTTCGGGAACTCCTGCGACCGCTGTCTTGCTAATCTTGAAAAGATGCTTAAACGTTGTGAGGAAACCAACTTGGTGCTAAACTGGGAAAAGTGTCATTTCATGGTAAAAGAAGGGATTGTGTTAGGGCATAAGATCTCAGGGAACGGAATAGAGGTGGACCAAGCTAAAGTTGAAGCTATATCTAAGTTACCATACCCCACGACTGTTAAAGCAATACGCAGCTTCTTGGGGCATGCCATGTTTTATCGGAGATTCATCAAAGATTTCTCCAAAATCGCTCGGCCAATGACTCAATTACTTGTGAAGGATGCTCCGTTCGATTTTTCCCAAGAATGCAAGGATGCATTCGATCTCTTAAAAAGGGAACTCACTCAAGCTCCAATCATGATCACACCCAACTGGGAGTTACCATTTGAAATCATGTGTGACACTAGCGACTTCGCTGTCGGGGCTGTATTAGGTCAACGACGAGACAAGCTTTTCCAACCTATTTACTACGCTAGCAAAACCATGAATCCCGCTCAAGAGAACTACTCCACCACCGAGAAAGAACTATTAGCCGTAGTGTTTGCATTCGACAAATTCCGACAATATCTTCTCCTTTCAAAAACAGTCGTCTTCACTGATCATTCGGCTCTTAGATATCTCTTCGCGAAGCAGGATGCTAAGCCACGACTAATTCGGTGGATCTTGTTGCTACAAGAATTCGATGTTGAGATTCGTGATAAGAGGGGAGCTAAAAATCTGGCCACAGATCATCTATCTCATCTCGAAAACCCCTTGGATGAGCACGATAGAAGTGAGATTAGGGATTCATTTCCTGACGAACAACTCATGTTAATGAGTGACTCGGAGCCGTGGTACGCCGATTTTGCTAATTACCTCGCAAGTAGACTCGTTCCTGAACACCTGACTAAGTACAAAAGGAAGAGGTTCTTTTCTCAACTAAAGTACTACTTTTGGGATGAACCCTTTTTATTCCGAAGGTGTCCTGACCAAATTGTAAGGCGTTGTGTTTCGGAAAATGAGGCAGTAAAGATTATGAGGGAATGTCACTCTGGTCCCTCTGGCGGGCACCATGGGATAAACATCACCGCCCGGAAGATTCTCGATGCGGGATTCTATTGGCCCACAATTTTCCGTGATGTAAAAGAAATGGTACAGGCATGTGATGCATGTCAACGAGCCGAAAATATATCACATAGGGATGAAGCACCTCAGAACTTTATACAAGTTTGTGAGGTCTTCGATGTTTGGGGGATTGACTTCATGGGACCCTTTCCATCTTCAGGGGGAACGAGTACATATTAGTCGCCATTGACTATGTTTCAAAATGGGTTGAGGCACAAGCCCTTAGGACCAATGACGCCAGAGTAGTTGTTCATTTCCTGAAAAAGCTTTTCGTGAGATTTGGGATTCCTAAAGCTCTCATTAGTGATAGGGGAACCCATTTTTGCAATGCACAAATGGAAAAGGTCATGAAAAGGTATGGAGTACCCCATCGGTTCTCCACCGCTTATCATCCACAAACCAACGACCAAGTCGAAAACACCAATAGGGCTATTAAAAGAATACTTGAAAAAACGGTTAGTCAAAACAGAAAGGACTGGTCATTTAAACTCGACGAAGCCTTATGGGCATTCCGAACCGCCTACAAAACACCTATTGGAACGACCCCGTTCCGCATGGTGTATGGTAAGGCATGTCACTTACCAGTGGAATTAGAACATAAGGCTTATTGGGCACTTAAGACATGCAACTTAGATTACACAATTGCTGGAAATAATAGGTTCTTGCAATTACATGAGCTTGATGAGCTTAGGCTAGAAGCCTACGAATCCTCCATCACATATAAAGAGAGAGCTAAAAGATGGCATGACCAGAGAATTAAGAAACCCAAAGAATTTTCAGAGGGTGACAAGGTCCTATTATATAATTCTAGGTTGAGATTATTTCCGGGAAAACTTAAGTCTAGATGGTATGGACCGTTCACGGTAAAGAATTCCTCTAAATTTGGAGCCGTGGTGTTACTAGATGATGAAGGTAGGGAATTTACTGTTAACATACAACGTGTCAAGCACTACCAAGAGAATAACAATGAAATGATTAGTGAAGAGGATGTGACGTTTGATGATGAGATCACGTAGTAACCCACGATCTTGAGTCTAGCTACAAGACTCGTAAATAAAGAAAAGCGCTTCTTGGGAGGCAACCCATGTTTTGTGTGATTTTATTTTTGTTTGTTTGTTATTTGTTTCCGTATGCATGCTTTATTTTTATTGTTGGTAGATCATGTTTCTAAACTAAATAGTGGAAATACTTTACTTTGTTGTTTAGCCTAGTCTTAACTCCACCTAAAGGTTTTTTTTTTTTTCTTTTTTTTTTTTTTTTTTTTTTTTTTTTTTGCAAAAGATAAGTGTAAGGGGAAACCCCAAATATGTTTTCAAGAAACAAACCGATCATGATTCTCCACAATATTAAATGAACATGTATATTCGTATTTGTTAGAGTCAAATGCTTGTATTGAGTCATGATGAAGTTTTGCAGGATTTTCCAGGAAGTGGGACAAAGTTTTTCCAGAAATTTTCCAGAAACTTAACATAAGAATTTCTGCAGGTCAATTCTGACGGCGTCAGGAGTTTACTCTTGACGGCGTCAGGTGTAAAAATCTGGAAATTTTACCGGTTTTGTTTTTCTAACGGAGTCTTATGGTTATTGTGAATTATTAAGTTTTATAATCTCCAGGAGATCTGCAAACTTCATTCCACAAGCATTATATCATATCTTGTTTTCTAGGATTTAGTAACTTATATAGGATGCCGCTGATTTTACGCGAGGTTGTCCTGTCTATTTTCTCAGGTTTTACAGGTTATGTATGACAAGAAGATGATTTATATTCTGGAAGGCAAGCTTTGATTGTTCATTTTCTTGGAGGAAGATTTAACCTGACCACCTTATTATCCATACCGAGCGAATCAGGGGAGTATTTGATTTCATTCTCTTTACTTTTTCACTTTTACATTCTTTACCTGAACATTGGGGACAATGTTCATCCAAAGTGTAAGGGGAGGGTAAAAAGATGATACCTTACATATGCACTTTCGCTTGAATTTGTTTTGTTTAAAGGTAGATGTGTAATAAAACTATGAGAAATACTTGTTAGTGTAATTTTAGCGCCAAATTTAAAATTTTTTGCAACATTTAGTAGTGAAACTTTAGCCATAGCAAGCGTCTCATGGATAGGAGATTGTATGACTAGCACATAACCGTATATTCAGAAAAATTTTCCACCCAAATATGTGAGGTTCGCCTTTAGATTTGATAGGAAAAGCATTTACTATTAGTGCTTATGAGTGTACCGGTAGCATTTAGATTCTAGAACTTGCGTTAGTGATGCATCCCGAGACCGCTAGTGAGACTACATTCGTGTGGTAGGATTTACTACATGATAAGAGGCATTAGGATCACCCTGTGTTAAACCCGTATTATAATTACTTGACCATTTAAGTCATATTACTTGGCTAGTTAAGTCAACTAATTTTCCCACACCCTTAGCGTTGTACTCATTTTTAGTACACGATACCCCTAGTACACCCCTCTGAGCCTATCTTTTCGTTTCTAACTTTAAGCATTTTACTAAAAGAAAGAATTTGTTACACCCCACTTAAATGTACAACCAAATCGCCTTAGCCTTCCGTGTATGCGCTCATTTTTAGTGCATTATTGTTATTTGTTAAACCCTAAGTTAACTTTCTAATTGATTACATGGTTTCTAAGTCGAGTCATATCCTTGTACATATTGTTTTGGGACGATTGGGACTCATAGGTAAAGTACTTATTTATGGAGTAATGGGGAAGAACATAATATTATTACCCCCATATGTGCGTTAATCTTAAAAGTGCTCCAAGTGTTTTGATTTTCTTAATTCGAGTCATTAGATTAGTTAATTGTAAAGTATGTAAAAATTCAAGTGTAAGGGAAATGCTCATTCCCTATGATGTATTATTTTGGATGGTAGGGTAAGAGTGTATGAAAAAAAAAAAAATCGAAAAAAAATAGAAAAATCAAGGAAGAGAAAAAGAAAAAAAGAAAAGAAAAAACATACGGACTACCATCCCGTTTCATTCTATGTTCATTTTATGTTTTTGTTATTTTTCATTTATTAGCTTAAGTCGAGTCTAGTCTTGGCTTAGCAACGCCACATTGTACATGTAATTAACCAAGATTGTTAACTCGCCACCAGTAAAACTTCCTTTATCCAACAAAACCGTGTATTTCATATCCTTACACCTAACGTTACAACCCTTTAAAAGACCTCTTTGATAGTTTATCCTAGGTGCTTATGCCATGTGGTGGAGGTTTGATCCTTTCCCAAACCTGTGGTAATCTATTTTCCTATGACAGGTAGCGAGAGATATCTTCCGTTTCCGTATTGTAATTTACACTTTATTACACCCGAGAGATGTGAGTATCTAAACACTATTTGTGAGGTGCTTGTGTATGACCTCCGTGCTTGTCTATTGATCTTTAGTGGAACGATTATTTGTTGTAATTACTTTTATATTAGTGTTAAATGACCCATAACTTGTATTTTGACTAGAATAAAAGCGCATTTGCTTGAGGACAAGCAAATCTCAAGTGTAAGGGTATATGATGAGGCGAAAAATGATCCGTTTTTAGGGGGTCATTTAAGCCCGAATACGAATTTATTTGATCAAATATTGCCCTAAATCGTTCCTTTTGTGATTTTAGGTACTTTGGGAGTGAAATCTGGAAAAGGAAGCAAATCGGACGTTTTTGGAGCATAAAAGTGAAGAAAACGCCAAAGTCTTAATTTTCCATGCTGGGAACAGTAGGTGACGGCGTCAAGAGCAACTTCCTGACGGCGTCAAGAGCAAAATTCCATGACGGTCCAGTAGAGATTTGACGGCGTCATGAAGGTAGGGCGTCAAGAGTAAAAGTCATGACGGCCTAGAAATGATTAAGTCTTGACGGCGTCAAATGTAGATCAAGGCAGTCCGAAAAGAGTTTTGGCGGCGAGGTGACGGCGTCACAAGATATGTATTGACGCCGTCAGACCCCTTTTCCTATATATAGTTTTCTAATTTTTCACATTTAAAAAGAGAAGTTTTGGGAGAAACCCTAAGTACGATTTTGGTGTAACTTTACAGGTTTTTCAAGGGTTCCAACCCCTTGATACCTTGCATGTGTAATCAAGATAAGTGTTCCTTTAATTCAATCAATATGTCTATGTGTTGGTTGTCTATATCTTGTTCTTGTCTTAATTTCATCATGCTAGGCTAGATGTATCTTGTGTTTGCTTAGATCTAATGAAACCGAGATGTTGATTATGTGTTGATTACTTGTTTATTCTTGTCTTGAATGAATGATTTATATGTTAGGCTTAAGAAAACTGGCAGATCTCCAATTGGTAACATGCTTGAACGTCTTAAGAAACATGAACCGACGCGCACTAGGTCTTTATTGGTTGTATTTAATGCATGAGCCACTATTTACAATCCCTATAGTTGTGCTGGGCATGGTGTAGGAGGTGATAAGAGCTCATAGAATTGGGGAGTTAAGTGTGCCACCTCATGAATGGTATTAAGGAATACGATCCGTCATCCAAGCAATTATAACAAGTAATTAACGTGTAAAAGATGTCTAGGGAGTAGTGAAATCTAAGTAAACACATTTTCTCCAATTACTGCTCACAACTTTAGTATAATTTAGTTTATTTTCATTTTTAATATTTTATTTTGATTGCATCTTAGCATTGGGTTAGCTGAATAGCAACTAATTCCGCCCAAATCCTTCAAACCCGAGAATTTTAATTGCTTTCTAAAAAAATATAAAAACACAAAAATAATCTTCCCTCACCTTTAGAGCTAGTATTTAGGCTTTCTAATCCTAGCGACACTATTCCTAGCTGAACGATCAATCCCCCGGTACTTGTCACTATACTATACTACAACGATCAGGTACACTGCCTGGTGGGGGTTGTAAGCTTCTCAAGATCCCTTGAGAGGTAAAGCCTGGTGCGATTCCCACGTATCAGGGAGTATTTGATTTCATTCTCTTTACTTTTTCACTTTTACATTCTTTACTTGAACATTGGGGACAATGTTCATATTAAGTGTAAGGGGAGGGTAAAAAGATGATACCTTACATATGCACTTCGCTTGAGTTTGTTTTGTTTAATGGTAGATGTGTAATAAAACTATGAGAAATACTTGTTAGTGCAATTTTAGTGCCAAATTTAAAATTTTTTACAACATTTAGGAGTGAAACTTTAGCCATAGCAAGCGTCTCATGGATAAGAGATTGTATGACTAGCACATAACCGTATATTCAGAAAAATTTTCCACCCAAATATGTGAGGTTCGCCTTTAGATTTGATAGGAAAAGCATTTACTATTAGTGCTTATGAGTGTACCGGTAGCATTTAGATTCTAGAACTTGCGTTAGTGGTGCATCCCGAGACCGCTAGTGAGACTACATTCGTGTAGTAGGATTTACTACATGATAAGAGGCATTAGGATCACCCTTGTGTTAAACCCGTATCATAATTACTTGACCATTTAAGTCATATTACTTGGCTAGTTAAGTCAACTAATTTTTCCCACACCCTTAGCGTTGTACTCATTTTTAGTACACAAAACCCCTAGTACACCCCTCCGAGCTTATCTTTTCGTTTCTAACTTTAAGCATTTTACTTAAAGGAAGAATTTATTACACCCCACTTAAATGTACAACCAAATCGCCTTAGCCTTCCGTGTATGCGCTCATTTTTAGTGCATTATTGTTATTTGTTAAACCCTAAGTTAACTATCTAATTGATTACATGGTTGCTAAGTCGGGTCATATCCTTGTACATATTGTTTTGGGACGATTGGGACTCATGGGTTAGTACTTATTTATGGAGTAATGGGGAAGAACATCACTTATTACCCCCAATTGTGCGTTAATCTTAAAAGTGCTCCAAGTGTTTTGATTTTCTTGATTCGAGTCATTAGTTTAGTTTATTGTAAAGTATGTAAAAATTCTAGTGTAAGGAGAGTGTTCATTCCCTATGATGTATTATTTTGGATGGTAGGGTAAGAGTGTATGCAAAAAAAAAAAAAAAAAAAAAAAAAAAAAAAAAAAAAAAAAAGGAAAAAGAGAAAAAACATACGGACTACCATCCTTTTTCATTCTATGTTCATTTTATGTTTTTGTTATTTTTCATTTATTAGCTTAAGTCGAGTCTAGTCTTGGCTTAGCAACGCCATCTTGTACATGTAATTAACCAAGATTGTTAACTCGCCACCAGTAAAACTTCCTTTATCCAACAAAACCGTGTATTTCATATCCCTACACCTAACGTTACAACCCTTTAAAAGACCTCTTTGATAGTTTATCCTAGGTGCTTACGCCATGTGGTGGAGGTTTGATCCTTTCCCAAGCCTATGGTAATCTATTTTGCTATGACAGGTAGTGAGAGATATCTTCCGTTTCCATATTGTAATTTACACTTTATTACACCCGAGAGACGTGAGTATCTAAACACTATTTGTGAGGTGCTTGTATATAACCTCCGTGCTTGTCTATTGGTCTTTAGTGGAACGATTATTTGTTGTAATTACTTTTATATTAGTATTAAATGACCCCTAACTTGTCTTTTGAGTAGAATAAAAGCGCATTTCCTTGAGGACAAGCAAATCTCAAGTGTAAGGGTATATGATGAGGCGAAAAATGATCCATTTTTAGGGGGTCATTTAAGCCTGAATTCGAATTTATTTGATCAAATATTGCCCTAAATCGTTCCTTTTGTGATTTTAGGTACTTTGGGAGAGAAATCTGGAAAAGGAAGCAATTCGGACGTTTTTGGAGCATAAAAGTGAGAAAACGTCAAAGTCTTAATTTTCCATGCTGGGAACAGTAGGTGACGGCGTCAAGAGTAATTCCCTGACGGCGTCAATAGCAAAATTCCATGACGATTCAGTAGAGATTTGACGGCGTCACGAAGGTAGGGCGTCAAGAGTAAAAGTCATGACGGCCTGGAAATGATTAAGTCTTGACGGCGTCAAATGTAGATCAAGGCAGTCCGAGAATAGTTTTGGCGGCGAGGTGACGGCGTCACAAGCTTGGTCTTGACGCCGTCTGACCCCTTTTCTTATATATAGTTTTCTAATTTTCACATTTAAAGGAGAGAAGTTTTGGAGAAACCCTAAGTACAATTTTGGTGCGAATTTTACAGGTTTTTCAAGAGTTCCAAGCCCTTGATACCTTTCATGTGTAATTATGATAAGTGTTCTTTTAATTCAATCAATATGTCTATGTGTTGGTTGTCTATATCTTGTTCTTGTCTTAATTCCATCATGCTAGGCTAGATCTATCTTGTGTTTGCTTGGATCTAATAAAACCTAGATGTTAATTATGTGTTGATTACTTGTTTATACTTGTTTTGGATGAATGATTTATATGTTAGGCTTAAGAAAACTGGCAGATCTCCAATTGGTAACATGCTTGAACGTCTTAAGAAACATGAACCGACGCGCACTAAGTCTTTATTGGTTGTATTTAATGCACGAGCCACTGTTTACAATCCCTATATTTGTGCTAGGCATGGTGTAGGAGGAGATAAGAGCTCATAGAATTGGGGAGTTAAGTGTGCCACCCCATGAATGGTATTAAGGAATACGATCCGTCATCAATGCAATTATAACAAGTAATTAAAGTGTAAAAGATGTCTAGGGAGTAGTGAAATCTAAGTAAACACATTTTCTCCACTTATTGCTCACAACTTTAGTATAATTTAGTTTATTTTCATTTCTAGTATTTTATTTTGATTACATCTTTAGTATTGGGTTAGTTGATTAGCAACTAATTCCGCCCAAATCCTTCAAATCCGAGATTTTTAATTGCTTTCTATAAAATATAAAAATACAAAAACAATCATCCCTCACCTTTAGAACTAGTATTTAGGTTTTCTAATCCTAGCGACACTATTCCTAAGCTGAACGATCAATCCCCCGGTACTTGTCACTATACTATACTACAACGATCAGGTACACTGCCTGGTGGGGGTTGTAAGCTTCTCGAGATCCCTCGAGAGGTAAAGCCTGTTGCGATTCCCACGCATCACTCGACTAGTCGTACGACGTTCTAGTTCAAGCAGTCGATGAATGTCTTCAGGACTAGGAATCTCAGAATAGTATGGGTCATCCTGAGGACGATTTCTTTCAAGAGAGGAAAGATCCCATTCATTTGAGAATACGGCTTGGCCGTTGTATAGGATTCTAAGAATTTGTCCAAATTGAGCAAGAGTAAGAGTGATGAATTGATTTTAGATCATGAAGGAAATGAGGAGATGACCATAGGGATCGGTTTGCACCGTCACTTGGCTATAGAAGTCGAGGATAAAACGAGGAATCATTGGTTCGCTGATTTGGTAAAGACATTCAAAACAAATATTGGAGAACATTCGTTCGGTTTGATCAGAGTCATAGAAAGATGGATCGACAATTCTTCCTTCGTGAATGTTTCTATTTTCAATGGGACGATAAAAACATGCAACTAAAGGAGACATGCCGGGAGTAGAGGAAACATTTGGAATGTATTGTTACCAACCGTGGTCTTAGGCATTTTCACCTAAACAATATAACAACAAAAATAAAATTAAGACAAAAACAACTATCATGCATATGTGTATATATATATATATATATATATATATATATATATATATATATATATATATATATATATATATATATATAATTACATGAAATATATGTGGAACGAAATTCTACTTCGACCAAAAAAAATATTCTATGAAGTAGTTTCACAATGTTCCTTGTATTTTGATTTTAAACTTGTTTAGAATATACGATGTCAAAGAGTGTGATATCATAATTCATTTCGAAGTAAGGCTATATATATATTAGATTATATATCTTGCTTTTTCATAAGAGTTTAACTCAGCATAAACATGTTTAAAAGGTTAAAATATGAATTTTGGTTTTCAAAATATCTTTTTCAAGATAAACCAAACGCTCCCTTAACTAGATTAATATAACCTAAAACATCAATATATATATATATATATATATATATATATATATATATATATATTGATTATATATCTTGATGACATCTATTGACTCTAACAGTTTTAACAAATTATATGAGCTAGTTTTAAGTTTTAAGTAACTACATATGATCATAATTTGCTCATGAACTAAATGCCTATGTTGACTTCATGAACCATTTTATAACAAATTGAGAAGTATATTTTGATTGTTTTCAACATTAAACTAATATAATGTAGTAAGTTTTAACTAGTTTTTAAGAGTTATATCAACAATGTGCTTTTTGAAAAATGAAATTCAACAAGGGTTTATGGGCGATTAAAGATTTTGACAAAATGATGTGTTATACTAAGTTTGAGTTGCAATATATCATTCTAATCCTATGGGGAGCATTTGGTTGTTCAATTCCTAGCTTCTATTTCACTAAAATTCGGATTAAAATAAATTTTAATAAAATATCTAATTATTGATTAGACACCAAATTGAATGAAATGTGATGAAATGTATGTTGGAAAACTTACAAAAGATGTTGTTATACGTTTGATTAGCGTTTGCCCTTTGCGAAACAACCCCGAATTGGTGATTTGGTGAAGGATTTTGATGGTTTTGGTTATTTTGGTTCGTACTCAGCAGAGGTGAGGAAGGAAATTATGAACAAATGGAGTGTTTGGCAAAAGATTTAAGGTGGAAATCAGATTTGAAAGTATCAGATGGCCGGCCCCCTTAAACATTAAGGGGACCGCCCCCGATAACAAGCCGGTCTCCTTAATTATTATGGGGGCCGCCCTTTAAATTTTTGAATTTTCGCGGTTTTAATTTCTGGAGGAAACACATTTATATGTATATATTTAGATTAATAATATATTAAAAATACGTAAGCTTTTATTGGCACGATGACAAAGTACTTAACAATTTTTAATTAACGTATCGATAATTAAAATGTTCCTTTGACAGTTTTGGACAAAATAATCAAGGTGTTAAGTTGATGAAGGGTTTGAGGTGTGTTTGAGAATATGTGAATATGTATATATATATATATATATATATATATATATATATATATATATATATATATATATATATATATATATATATATATATATATATATATATAAATGTGAGTGAATGATGAGTAGATAGGTGAGGTTTGAGAGATGATAGCGAAGATAGAATATAGTCGGCGAAAGGAGTTTGTTTCATCCATAGTGTTCACGTGCGAAGGCGTTCTTACATGATAATAGTCCACTTGGCTCATATCCCTTCATCATCATGAGTTTTCTAAAAGTGGACATAATAGAATTTCGTGTTGAACGTAAAAGATCAAAAGTAACACGAGGGGGAAGGAAAGGGTTCGATAACGAACAATTTCCTGGAGTTCTAGAAAGTCAACTAATGACGTATCTAGGTTATGTGCAAGTATGTATATATATATATATATATATATATATATATATATATATATATATATATATATATATATATATATATATATATATATATATTCTCATACTTATTATATTAGATATATATACATATATATATATATATATATATATATATATATATATATATATATATGTATATATATACATATATATATATATATATATATATATATATATATATATATATATATATATATATATATATATATATATATATATATATATATATATATATATGATCGAACAAATAGAGGAAAATAGCAAGCTATATCTATACAAACAACGTAATCAAACAAAGCATATTTATCTAAGCATGACAATGAGTTGTGGAAGAATGGCGTACCCGGTGGTCTTCAACAAAAATCTTCAAAATCTTCAAGATGACATATAGACTTTGAAAAAGTCTACGTTGAGAAAAACTTCAAGATTGCCTCAAGGAATGTTCATCTAGCTATTCGGTCCTCATTGCCTCTTTGGTCCAAAGTTGTTTGGTCCAAACATGTTTAATATTTGACTAGGATGCATGAAAGGTGGTAGTATACCCCAAGGATTATGGCTTTGTTGGTAGTTCCACATTTGATTACTATTGTTATTATACTTTTGCCTATTTTGGTTTCTTCTTGGTTGAGGTGTTTTAGACCTAGGATGAGGGTTATTTGGTTTTCTAGGTGGTGGAGTTTTAGATCTTGTCTTAGGTTTAGAGGATCCTACTTCGGTTTTTAAAGACGGTTTATAAAAAGCTTTTACTTCTTCATTGTTGGCAAGAGGTATTTTTCTATCATTAATAGGTATATACTTAGGATTAGATTTTAGAGGTTTTTGTTCATTAAGTTCATTTTCGAATTTGACATTTTTAATTTCGCTTGTTGAAGCTTCATTTGAGTTAAATCCTAAACCGGTTTTATCTCCGGATACTCTTTGAATACTTATAATTTTACTAAGTGAGTGACTACTATTTCAAATTTATCAAGTTTGCGAATTTCTTCCCTGAGTATTTCGTTTTCACCTTTAAGCTCTTGACATGATTTACATTCTTCAAAAATTTCTTTACCTTTTTCAAGTTGATGTATTTTAATTTTTAGTTCTAGTACTTCATTTTCCAATTGATTGTTTATGTATTTTAGTGATTTGTTTTTGGCCATTACTAGTTGTCCTAATTTGCATAGTCTATTATATTCATTATCTAAGTCTTTTTCATCTAATGATAAATTTTCATCACTAAAATATTCGGTTTCGGAACGTACCTCATTTGATGTCTTCGCCATAAGACACTTCTCTTCCTTTGTCGTTTCTTTCTCATCTTCATCGCTATCACTCCAAGCTCCTCCAACAAATGCTCTTTGATTTTGATCTCTTGTCATCATTGGACATTTTCCAATGAGGTGATTTGGATCACCACACTTGAAACATTTCCTTTCATTCTTGTCATCCTTACTCTTTTGAAATGCTTTCTTTTCATCATGTGGTTGTCTTACAAATCTTCCTCGCCTTTTGAAGAATTTCTTGAAATCTCTTACGGCCATGGCATATTCTTCGTCATCACTTTCGGAAGATGAGCTATCTTCGATACTAGATTCCTTTCTCTTTCAAGGCGATTGACTTGCTTTGCTCTCGTTTTCCTTTGACCATTTCGAAATCTTTCTTTATAATTGCTTCGTAGACTTTTAAATTTCCAATTAATTCATCAAGTTGTAATGTTGACAAATTCTTTGATTCTTCAATAGTCGTCACTTTAGCTCGCCATTTTGGGTGAAGAGCCCTAAGAAACTTCCTAACAAAATTCTTACTAGAAAAATTCTCATCCAGTGCTTTTAAACTTGTGATGATAGTGTTAAATCTAGCAAAAGCATTATCAATTGATTCCTCTTCCGGAATCGTGAATTGCTCATATTGTTGAACAAGTAGATCTATCTTATTATCTTTGACTTGACTATTACCTTGGTGAGTTATTAATAAAGAGTTCCAAATTTCTTTTGCGGTTTCACACATAAAGATCCTTTCGTACTCTTTAGGTGGTAGCGCATTATAAATAACCATTTTTGCTTCATTATTTTTAGCAAGTTTTCTTTTTAAATAATCATTTTGTTTTTCAAAGGGTACGATTTCATCTTTCATTGTTTCAGGGTTATTTTGAATAGGTAAGAAATCACCATTAGTAATAACATGCCAAAGATCTAGATCTTTTGACTTCACATAAGTTTCGAATCGATTTTTCCAATATAAAAATCCATCACTTTCAAATAGTGTGGTCTTTGCATAGATTGCCCTTCTAAATATTTTTTAGATTCCATAGATCGTTACAAGTTTTAAAATACAATATATTTTAAAGATCTTGCTAGACGTGGCTCCTGATACCAATTGTGGAAAACTAGAAGGGGGGTTGAATAGTTTTACGTCCTTTTAAATTTATTTACAAAATATTTTGTAGCTTATAAAAACTTTCGATTCGATCTCAAGTGAGTTCAAGTAACAACCAATATAAGCAAGTCTAATCTAATAATGAAAGTATTGAAATAGAATGAAGGAAAGATAAAGTTAGAAAGATCAAACCACAACACGCGAATTTATAGTGGTTCGGCTACAAGGACACCTTCCTTGCCCTACTCCACCCCCCGAGTACCACACTCGAGAGTTTTCTTCACTATGTCAACAAACTCCTTATGGTGGAGAAACCTTACACACCTTGGCTTACACGAGTTAATGACACTAAGCTAAATGTCGAGTTCTAATAGTAGCTAGAACCAATCTCACAACTTCTTCAAGACTTCACACCTTCACAACTTCTTCAAGACTTCACACCTTCTTCACACCTTGTCAACTTCACACCTTCTTCTATGCACAACTAAATCACAACTACTACACTACTTTACAACACACCTAGTTTCTACAATCAACAAGTTCTCACAACACTTTTACAAATATCTAGCACTACTACAAT
The DNA here is from genome assembly GCA_030686995.1 of Artemisia argyi. Lineage (NCBI taxonomy): Eukaryota > Viridiplantae > Streptophyta > Magnoliopsida > Asterales > Asteraceae > Artemisia > Artemisia argyi. The sequence continues at coordinate 260,382,550 of CM060708.1, read as the reverse complement.
ATGAAAATAGCTAATCACAACACTACTACAATTAAATGGATGTAGAGGAGTGTTCTTCTTCTTGCACTTGAGTGGATGAAGCTTTGGATCACTTGGAAACAAAGACTTATGAATTATATGATCAAAGTATTTTTTTGAGATAGAAATGGAGGTTAGATCAGAAAGTTTTTAGTGCAAAAAAGTGAGAAAAATATATGGAATGATCCAGTATTTAAAGGGCCAGAAAATACTGTTTTGGAGCGTGCCGGTCCCCTTAATTAGGGGGCAGTCCCCTTAATGATTAAGGGGGCCGCCTAGTATAATTAAGGGGGCCGCCCTACTGAACATTGGAAAAGTTTTTCTGGATAAAATTTGCCCTTTTTGGTTGTAAATTTGAAATCATATCTTTGTAGTTTAATACAACAATAACAAAAATGATTTACAAATATATATAAAATGTTAATATCATTTTATAAAATGTTATGTCTTAAGACAAGGTTTCCTTTGATCATGCAATGCATAAGATGCTTAGTTTATGCATACCTTAAGTGATATTAGATGTAGAGGTAAATATTTGTTACTAAATACTTGTTTACGTCTTAATCTTGACTTAATTTGATTTGAGTTTTGTGATTATCAAAACATAGATTTATTGAGAAATATTAATAACGTTTTTAAACATTATTTATATCAACAAAATCAAATTTTGGAGGGCGGCCCCCTTAATGTTTAAGGGGACCGTCAGCCAAATGAAGGGCGGCCCCCTTAATGTTTAAGGGGGCTAGCCATCTGATTGTTCCAACACGTTTTTCCTCTTGTTTTTTTTGCCAAACACTCCACTTTTTCAACACCCCTTCCTTCTGCTACTGCTGTGACGAAAAACCAAACCCCAAAAAACCTAAAAACCACTTCCAAATCACATAATTCGGGTTATTTCGCAAAGGGCAAATTCATCTAACACGATCACCATTACATATTGTAAGTTTTTCATACCACATTTCATCTAATTCCATCTAATTTGGTCAAACTCAAGATTATGCATGCTTTAATAATTTTTTCAAATTCATAATTTCTTTCGAATTGGGTCTAAAATTTCCATAACTAAATGCTTCCCTTAGGATTAGGATGCTTAATTAACACTAGAAACTAGTAATTATAAACCTTCTTTTCAAAAATTTTTGAAAAATTTCATACACTCCTTTTCAAAATTTTTTGGTAAACACATTATATTTTTATAACTTGTAAAACATGAAACTATATTTCTCGACTAAGTAAAAATATTTTTGTACATGATAAGAGGGTGTTTGGATTATGTCCAAATAATTTTTATAAAACTTTGTCAAGATTATAAACCTAAAACTTGTAATTCAGACTTGTCAAGATATATAATTCATATATATATTGACATACTTGTAGTGTTAGTGTCTAGTTAAGGAAGCGTTTGGTTTAGTACGAAAAATGACATTTTTGGGTCAAAATATAAACCATCTTTTTCGAAAACAAATCACATGCATAAGAAACTCGTAAGAAATGACTAGTTTTACAACCTAAAGTAAATCTAGTAAATTTCATGATATATTAAGATGTTTAAAAGGGCGTTTGGATTTGTCCATAACTACTTGCTAAACATCGTAAAATATATCTTGAATGAGTTAAAAATAAAAATAAGGAATATGGTAAACTACTTCTTAGGATTATCATCTTAGAGTCGAAGTATATTTACGTTCCAACATAAGTCTTAACCAAATATATACACTTTTATTCTTCTTTATATTTATTTTGGTCTTTTGTATTGTTGTTGTGTTTAGGTTAAAAAGCCAAAAGCGACTACCGAAGATCTTTCCCACACTAAAAAAACTACATTCCTAAAGTTTCCGAACTCCCTACTACATCTGCTTCCATTGGACGTATATATCATCAAATTGAAGATAGAAACGTTCATGAGGGACGTGTAGTAGATCTAGGCTTTGCTCAATCCGACTACATTAATCGCTTGTTTACAAGCATCAACTTCAATTGCCTTTTTGAAATCAATGAACCAATCATTCCTCGTTTCATAGTTGATTTCTATAGCCAAGTCACGGTTCAAACCAATGATCTTGGTGCCATCACCATCTCCTTCATGATCCAAAATGAATTTATCACTTTAACTCTCGAGCAATTCGGTCAAATCCTTTAAATTCCTTTTAGAGGTCAAGCCGTTTTCACAAACGAGTGGGACCTCGAATCTCTACATCGTTGTCGACCAACCTTTGGTCCATATCTCTCCGACATCCCTCATCCCGACGAAATTCGTCAAGTCCTTGGTGTGGAGCGTGCCACTACAACCCGAAAAATAAAATCCAAAAATGTTAGAATCTCTTCATACCAACTTCTCCTCAAGGAATTAGGCCCCCACATGAAGCGTTGGGAAGAACTCATTCGTGAGAATGCGTTTGGTACCGGAGGTCACCGGGACCATCTCCCGGCGTGCCTTGCTCACATGTTGTATTGTATCGCTGTTGAAAAGCCATACAATTTGGCCTACTTCTTTATCAAACGGATTGAGTGTGCTAGAAAAACACCCAAAGCCAATCTTCCATACGGAATGTTTTTAACTCGTCTCTATCGTCATGTTATCGAGTACTACCCCGATCTTGACAATAGCATCTACGAGTCCATATATCCCACTTTACGTCCTCTTGCTCTAAAAAAAACTTGACGAACTCGAAGTGACAAGGGAAAATCTCATCGTCATAGCTTTCACGGTTCATCTTCTTGACAAGACGATGACGATGAGGAGGAAAACACCCATGGTGCTAGTACCCCTTCGTTCTCCGAGTTCGTTGATAATCTAGAGGATCTCGACTATCCCGAGTACTCAACCCCATCTCCTAGTGATCAAACCGACGAAGTACTTCATGAACGAACAACCGAGATGCTTAGACGACAAAAGAGTTTGCATGAAGAAGTTAGAGGTGGCTTCAAATCCATCGGGAAGACGTTGAAGGGTATCTTCGGGAAGAAAAGAAGATGATGGAGATTAGCTTATGATTGTTAAACAATATTTATTTTTATGACTTTTGATCATGGATATTTATGTGCTATTTGTCCGAATTATATTCGGAAGTACTTGTTATTCTCTTGGATAATTGTTTGGATACTTGACTAGGTTGATAACTTGTTTAATTATGTTTATATATGCTTATGATTGCATGTTTTATCACTTAATCTATATATTTGCTTTCATGCTTAGCTTATGTGTATATATATATATATATATATATATATATATATATATATATATATATATATATATATATATATATATATATATATATATATATATATAAATAACATGTATGCTTTCTAATAGACCAAAACAATTGAGAAATGTCCAAATAGAGATTGCTGCAAACACAAAACAGAATCTAACATTTTTCCAGAAAAATTTAAAAAATTTTTGAGTTATGGGTCGTCAGATGGGCGGCCCCCTTAATTCATAAGGGGCTGCCCCCCTAAATTTAAGGGGACCGGCCTCCATTTAAGGGGACCGGCCATCTGGAACAGTCTTTACATTGTTTTCTTTTGCAACTTGTGACTTCTTTTACTAGTCCCAGCTACCATTTCCCTTAAAAACTAAACTGATTTTGGAATCTAACAATGCTATTTCAAATTAATTCCTTTTCTAAACATGTTTTCATACTATATAATCCCCATGCATGTTTAATTCACATTCCATCATCCTCAACCTTCATCAAACCTCATCCTTTTATCATGTCATCACCAAGAACAACCTATTCAAACAATGCCAAGAAACAAAAACTTGTCATTATTCCACCAAAACAACTATTCATTGATCTCACCAATGAAGACAACACCACCCCATTACGACCACCTCAATGCTCATCTCCTAGTGCACCAAATGCACCCTCCAAAACACCATCAACAAATGGAACCTCTACTTCTTCCATACCATCCACTTCATCCATAAATGACTACATAAACACCCACTTGTCTTCGCCACCAATAGTTCAACCACCACAACCTACCAATGAAAACACTACTCTTGCATTAACCCTCTCATTATCACCATTAACACCTCTTGATGCACACTTCTCATCATCCCCTATCAATCCACCAACCTATAACCCCGTCCCATGGAGCTTACTTGAATCTCATGGTGACACTTGCCTTTGTTGCATTCACAACCGAACAATTGTGTTTGGACTAAGAGATGAGATACAATACATGTTTTCAAACATTGAAAACTTGTTGCATCAACCACCAACAGCAAACACATCTCCTCCACCACCATCAACAAACACTCCTCCACCATCACCAACTCCATGTTCACCATCAATTCCACCTAATTAAACATGCTTGGTATTTTGGAAATAAAATTATCTAAACCATTTTGGATGGCAAGCTCTAGAGAGGACCTTCATGTATGAGCTTTGGTTTATTTTATCATCATTTAGTTTGTTGATGTAATGCTCGTTGTAACCTTTTAATTCAATCAATGATTACAGTTATGTTTAGCCTATTCTTGCATGCTATATATATATTTGTTGCTTGTCCTCTAAATATTTTTTGCAAGAATTCCATATCTCGATTCCTTTTTGACCTCAAAACGAGGGGGGTATACATCAGGGAGAGCTCCAATAGAATCAGGATAACCTTTTTGATGCTAACAAAAAGGGGGAGAATTGATATAAACTCACAATAATACTTGTATATAAACTAATTTTCGCTTAATGAGTTTAGATTTTGTAATCATCAAAAAGGGGGAGATTGTTGACATAAATAATGCATAAAAACGTTATTTATAGTTTTCGATATCTCTATGTTTTGACGATCACAAAATGTAAAATCATCAAACGTAAGATTACTATGCAAACAAGTATTAAGCTAGTTTATATCATTATATCTAACTTAATCACTTAAGGTATGAATAAACAATTGCTTAATAAATCTCAAGATCAAAGGGGTATTTAATTAATTAATACAAAGTTTATTGAATTATATAAACATATTATATATTTTTGAAAAACACTTTTGGTAATAAAGAAAAATGTTTTAATCATACTAAATATATGAATTCAAATTTTTAACCAAAATCAGTTAGTTTTTCACCAAATAAACTTTCCCCTCTAAATGACAGAATTTCTGGCCGTTACAGCGGCCCCCTTAATTATAAGGGGCGGTCCCCTTAAAATTAAGGGGATCGGCCAGGCTCCTGTGTCAGAATTTGTCAAAATTTTTCTCCTATAAATACCACCTTAAATCTGGAATTTTTCCCCTCCCTTTTGCAAAAAAAAAAAAAAAAAAAATTCAGATCTAAACCTCTCTAAACATCTTCCAAAACCCTTTGATCATTAGAATACTAATCGTTGCTTTCAAGTCAATCCCTTCTCATCCATCCTCATCCAAAGTGCAAAAGAAGAATACTCCTTCTACAACTAAGTTCAAGAAGTATTGAAGAGTAGTTGTGTATATAGTGTATATTATTTGTGAAGTTGTGTTGTGCTTGTAATAAGTAGTTTAGAAGAAATAGAAGTTGTATAGGGAGAAGAAGTTGATTAGTAGTGAAGTAGTGTAGTTGATAAGTAGATTGGTGTGAAGAAGATTGATGTGAAGAAGATAGGTGTGAAGAAGATAGGTGTGAAGTAGATTGGTGTGAAGAAGTTGTGTAGAAGTTGTGATTAAGTTGTGACAAAGTTGTGGTGTGTACATTGGTGTGTAAGGTTTTCTCCACCATAAGGGAGTTTGTTGACATAGTGAAGAAAACTCTCGAGTAGGTGACTCGGGGAGTGGAGTAGGAACAAGGAAGGTGACCTTGTAGCCGAACCACTATAAATCCTTGTGTTGTGGTTTGATCTTTCCAACTCTTTTCATTACTTACTTATTTACTTATACAATATTAGCTTAGTTAGTTAGTTACTATATAATTGTTAATATAGTGCAAGCATTGAGATCACATAAACTAGAATCGAAGTTTTTAAAACAAACTTGTTTTTATAAATTTTAAAACGGACGTAAAACTATTCAACCCCCCTTCTAGTTTTCCACAATATTATTAACCACCAAATACCCCATTCCCTGACCCATTTCCTTCCAGCCCAAAACACAACACACTACCAGCCCAACAAGCATATTACCTTTGATAATAAAACGTCCCTTTTTACCAGTCAACCTTGGTCAAACCACTTCATCCCTAACCTCCTATTAACCACCGTACCTTCCCCCTTCTCCACTTCATCACCTGCTACACTCAACCCCCTCCTAATACCTCAAAAGCTCCATCCCACTATCCTCCATCACCCCTCACAATCCCATACCTAACACCTTTGACACCCTGGCAATCCACAACTTAAAAGGGCGCCAAATCAAGATGGAAAGCTGAGATCACTACTAAGTTGATTCAACGACTGGGATTTGTGCACAAGAAACACAAGAAGATATCCAAGGCTCTCCCACTAAGAAAGAAAGCACAACAGCAGGATCAAGAAACCCTAGTTGAAATTAGTATAAATACTTTATGATATGTAGCCATTGAAGGCAGTTAGGGTTTTAAGCTTTTACTTGTTTTTAAATTTTTAGTTTTCTTGTAATCTTTGTTTTATCAATGAAATTCTCAATTTAAGTATCCAAATTTTTTCCAAGTTCTTTACAGATATTAAATTAATTTTCTCACTCAGCTTATTACCCTGCTCTGGCTTATTTTCCTGCTTATTTGGTGTTTAGATTTGAATAGTTGTGTTTTAGCATGTAGTAACTGATCATAGGTCTAGTTGTCTTAGCAGTATTGTTGAAACTTTGCTTAGAATAGCTTATCTTAGGATACTCATTTAAACTGCTTATTTTCTGCTTTATCCTATGCTTATTTAGACTTTAGACTTGCTTATTAGTGATTCAGAAAAGCTCATTTAGTCCACCTTAAACTTTTTCCATGTGTGTCTTTCAAATTGTAAGCTGAAGACTTGCTTTTCTTTTAAACTTCCAAAACAGCCACCCCTTTAAGTAGTGTTTGACACAACACTTTTCTGTAGTCAAAACTTGTTTTTACCAAAATTTCGAATTTAAAACAGCTTTAGGTGATTGTTATTAGTAGTTTAGAAGTAAGTGCAAGCAATTTTCAGTAGTTTCATAGTTTCTTGTTTAGTTTTTCAATTTTTTTTTGTTATAACTGTTTTCATATATTAGTTAGTGTAGATCTTAGTTTAGACCTTATTTGTTGTTAATTTTGCTTCATATTAGTCCAAACATGTTTAGAATAGATTACTATAGGTTTCTGAGTTTATGTGTTTAGTTTCCAGGTCAATGACCACATTTTTACCCATTTACGCTAACTGTTGCATCAGGTCCACTCAGGCGTAGGGAAGTATTTTTCATTTTTTCATCTCTTAGCCAATTGCCCTGAAATTTGTTCCATAGCTTATTTCCCAGCTTGTTAGCATGCCTGTATTTTTAGATTATTTTTACAAGCCTGTACAAGCCTTCGAAGTAGCCCCCCTAGGCTGTTGCACCTCAGCAGGTCTATGGTAACCCTAGAGCTTATTTGTGCTTTCCAACTGCTTATTTTGACCACTATAGTGCTATTTAAGACCCCCTGATTTCCCCTTGCATGTTTTCCCCTGACCCAACTTGAAATTAGCTGGTTGAGAGCTTGTTAGACCTGCTATTGTGCCTTTTTTTTACTGTTTCCCCCCTTAGGCTGCAGGTTGCATGTAACACCCCCAATTCATGGATGCAGCGGAATTCGAACTGGGTGTTACTTGACGGTACAATGGTCACAATAATAGAAAACGAACTCCAATTGAGTCGTTTTAAAAGATTTATCATTCAAATTATATAAATATCAGAGATTACAAAATGAGGTCCCAGATGGTTCCATGTTTACAATTTAAATGAGTTTTGAATGATAATAAAATTTATAGCACTCTTGAGTATCCGTGTCCTTCCGTGCCATCCTTGATCGTCATGAACCTGAAATACATGCTTGAGAGGTCAACACAAAGGTTGAGTGATATTCATAGAGTTTGTTTAATGTTTGAACACAATGTGTTGGTAGTTAAATCGTTGAACACAATAATTGTAGTGTTTGTAGTTAAATCGTTTGAACACAATAATCGTAGTGTTTGTAGTTAAATCGTTTGAACACAATAATCGTAGTGTTTGTAGTTAAATCGTTTGAACACAATAATCGTAGTGTGAGCTATAGACTCACACTCATAGTTAGAAAACAAAGATGGGCTACGTTGTTATATGCCCGGAAAGGTTATTAATTCACTAAGCTTATGACACCAAAACGTTAACATGTACCAATATCGATCGGCAGATTTATCCCGGTAGGTACTTTGCCGTCATACCTAATGTCTCAAATATTAATGCATTTGTTTGAACTTAGTCAAAACAAATGGGATTCGTCAATCCCAATAGGCCTATTCACAATATTCGCGCTCACTTGCAAGTAACCCTCGCAAGTGATTAAATGGTTCATAATAAGGGATCTTAGTTTGGCAAGGATGTTACTTAGTGATAATAAAACATAGTCGAATAGCATACAGTAGAAAGCATTGTGTTCGAGTAGAAAAATAATAGCATGTATTCCCCCCATGGGTTTGTAAAATAGTTAAACAATAGAAAGTGGGGCTATGAACTCACCTTGAGTTGGATGATGTATAATGAGAATGATGGATATGCCGTAAGAACTTCTACGAGCAACCTAGAATAATTGTTGCAACTTAGGTTTGGAATAATGTCTAAGGAAACATAAACATGCCAATATATGTATGTCTTGCACTTAGTCCATGATGTGGTATGATGTATAATGTAAGTCGTTGAAAGAAATGATTCATGAAACATGTATGTTTATATATCGTTTACTACCGTTCGGGCCGACATAATTCAGAAGTCATGTTAGTAAGCGTTCGAGGAGCCAGGACACTTTAATTCGTAAATCCACAACTCATCTCGACGGCTTACATAATGAACTCCTCACATGAGGCTCCCTACTATTGTAGTAGTTGATAAAGTATATATATATAAGTTTTGATCCGAAAAGTTACATGTCCGATATTTGAATAAACTTAGGAAAGTTTATTAGTACATGAAGATTGTTATTAGGGGTAGTTTCATAAGTTTTGTATGACCATTATCTCTTTGTAATATCTCATGGTTCCTTTTTAAGTGAAGCAGATCCAAATTGTTTGTTCAAGTTATCGCCTAATTCCTTGTTTCATGTTTACGCCTAAGTAAGCTTACATGGTCATTTCGTCATGGCCTAGCCATGACCTTTGGTCCTTGTTCCAAGGTCATGAGACACAACCTTGGCTCTAGCCATGGTGGTGGTCTTGATTATTGGTCATAAGACCTCTTGTTCCTTTTAAAGTATAATCAATATATAGTGACTTATATATATGTAAATAGCTGTTAAGAAACTGAGAAATATCTCACTCGGAAAGCGTTTTCAAGGCTCGAGTTTTTTTATTCCCAAACGAAAACGTTATTCCGGACAACTTTCGTGTTTTAACTTTTTCATGAAACGGACCAGAAAGGCCTCTTTTTGCGTGTTTAAAGTTTCTGTAACAGAAACCTTTTAGGCAGTTTTGCCGCAAAGTGTTGGTAACTTCAAATAGGCGTAACTTTTGACTCGTATACTCGTTTTAGGTGGTTCAAATTGCTACGGTTTCCTTGTTAGGTCCTCTACTACAATATGTAATAATCCAATATCATATTTTTACCATTTTGATCAGGTCTTACCAAGAAAATCACTAGTTTACTTGTTTTAATAACTTGTTTTAACAATCAATAACAATAACTTGTTTTGCTCATTTTTATTCATCATGGACATAACTACAAGACATAATATAGCAAGAATAATATGTAAATAACATGAACATGATTATTTAACAAGAAGCATGTTAGGGTTTGGCTTACAACTTTTGGCTTTCAAACAAGAAAGGAAGTTAACATGTAAGGATAGGACTTTGATAGACTTGCTTCAACCCACTTCACTTCATGCAATCTTTCTACTCTTGTAATCTTGAAAGATGGATGATGAAGGTTGAGGTGACTTGAGTAGATTTAAACTCAAGAGAAATCACCAAGTATATGAGGTTAAGGAAGTGTTTTGATAACCTAAGATCAAACTAGGGTTTCTATCTTGAACTTGCACTTGAACCTTGCTAGAATTTAGAGGAAATAAACTAAGTATGGAATGGTTTTGGGGTGTGGTGTGTGGCGTTCAAGGGAAGGGGAGGGGGGTATTTATATGGGCTTGAGGAGGTTAGAAACTAGGACTAGTCAACACCTTGGAGACCAAGGTGAACACATGTATACATCTAAGGCCTTAAGTCATGAGATCAAGACACCTAGTGTGAATCCCCCCCCTAGTGGCGGTTTGCAATGCTTGGGGAGGAAGGGTTGGACTTTGGAAGATATTATCCAAGATATCTAGTATGTTTTGGCTCCGTAAAATGCTAACCGTAAATGGTTAAGCCACAAAACGTAAAACCGGGTATCGTAAAATTATGGAATTTGAAAGTATTGTTAAACATGTCCATATGTTCCATAATAAAATATAAAATAAGTGGTAGGTTCCATTTGGGTGTTAAGACCCTGCTAAAACTGGAAACACGGGTCTAAAACGCGTAATACGTAAAATGTACGAATATTGCGTAAAATTGAGAAAAGTAAAATGTTACTTTTATAATAGGATAATATTGATTTAAAATGACTTATAATGTCTAGACTGGGCTCAGTCTAGTGTCGGTTGGTATTAAATGTCTTTTAAACATCAAACCGTAAGCCTAAAAATCAAGGAATGACTTATAAAATCAAGGGATGATTTTTGGTCAATGGAGGAGGGAAAAATATGTTGACTTTTTCTAAAAAGTTGAAAACTTAAATCGTCTTAGAAATGCGGTGCAGGTATAGGCTAAGGTTACGGCTGAGTAAAAACGCTTAAAAACTAAAAATTCCAGTTTTTTCACGGCCGAGGCTTATTTTGGTCATGTTTTTCTCAGTCACGATTAATTCTCAAATAAATCATGAGTGTGTCAAACATTTTTCTGATGCGGGGTCACTTAACGCGGTCGAGTTTCGTTGTGCGTAGAATTTCTGAATGACGTTTTACCCTAAAACGTGTAATTCCTTAATAACTTTCACGAAAATGAGCTTATGAAAGTTAAACTTTTAATTTGCCATGGAAATGATTTATCACACGAGGCCAAGAAACAAAAATCAAGTTTCGGGAAAATTTCAGGAAAAATGAATAGTAAAAGTGAATAGTGAAATTTTTCCGGGAATGGTAATTAACCTGAAATTGTGAATTGTTACAGTCCCTACCCCTTACGGGGAACTTCGTCCCGAAGTTCTATGTGTGTTATATGTTGGAGTAGTGTCGATAAAGATGTGTGGTTACTTATGAGGACTAAAGTTTGGGATTACCGATGATGTAATTTGATTTGTCATTTCAGTGTATGGCGTAGGATGAGGCTTACTTTTATGTAGGAAAGGTATGGTAATAGTCGAATATCAACGGAAATTGATATAGCAGTCGAATATTAATAGGAATTGAGATAGTAATTGCAATCATAGCCTAGTTGGAAATCTGTTGTTGTACCTAGTGTTTATTGACTTCATACTTATGTTATTTCGGATACTAATAAGCCCAGTTGTTTATAATTCTTTATTTACATAGAGAGGCATCCCAAACAATGTAAATAGGGAAATATGAACTTATGGTTCGGTGATTTACAATTTCTTTATTTAAATGAAAAGGCATCCCAATCCATTCAAATAATTACAAATCATCCTACTTAAGAATTCCCAACCCAACATTCATACTTAGCCAGTGAGTTACAAGGTAGTGTATTACGAGATGATACTGGTGTAGCAAAAGTACAAAATGAATATTCCATCTTGTAAAGCTGATGAGGGTACTTGTGGTGTAACAAAGGATGATTTGAGCTTTAAAAGTGCATCAAGATCTGTTAATGAGCTTGTGTTTGTAACGGTTGTGAAGATAAGGATGTGATATGTTGATAAACAAAAGTGTGTAGTGTATGCTTAACATTAATACACTTAGGTATAGATGTTGAGTTTGCTTTAAAAATCTTAAGAGATTTTAAAGGTTTATGATGGAATGGTATCCTTAGGACCTAAACAGGATAGTACTTCTACGGGATGAAGAGAAGAATTGAAAACTATCCCAAGATAGTAGTTCGGATTATTTCATAAATGAAAACTTTCAAGAATGAAATTAGATAATACAAATAAGGTGTTAAGATTTCGCTGAGTGGTAAGGCATCGTTTTAATGTATTCTGGTGGTTTATCGAGTTCAAGTAGGAAATCAACCTAAACATAACCCTAGTACAACTACTCTCAGTATTTGAAAAGTTTAAGTCGAATATAGTTAGTCAGACTATATTCCACTGTCCCTAGGTTAAATATAGGTGACTAGTCTATACTTAGCCAAGGTTCGATAAAATTTTCAAATACCTAAATTAGGTATACTTGTGATATGTCCGTTGCTTTCGGGAAACTGTCCACTAAACAAAGGCGATGTCAAACCCTTAAATTGCAAGTCCCGTTCATACAAGACTTGCAACGTATGTTCTCATATTCCATTGCATAGAAGATAGTAAGGGTAGGTACGTATGGAAAGGAAGTTTTAAGTAGTTCTAAAATAGAACATACTTGGCCAGGATCACGAACTTTTAATAATGAAGGTTTCATAAGAAAACTTTGATGAATGTAGAGCTGAACTTCAGCTTTTGTAGGTAATGGATTTGTTTGTCCTTTAGAAATTTCATATTTCTTGTTTTGAAATCGATAGATTGTGACGGGTTTTTGATATCATATGAAATGATATTGATGATGTGATGGAATAATTCTAGAGACCATTGCACAAAACACAATGTCTCGGAAGTAGGTTAGACCATTGTGCAATTCACAATGTCTGGGAAGTAGGTTAGACCATTGTGTGACTCAAAACATTTGAGAAATGGTTAAGACCATTGTATAATACAATGTCTTGGAAATAGGAAAGACCATTGCAATCAGTTACAATGTCTTGGACATAAAATGTTGGAGTAGGAACATGATTGGGAGAATGTGATTGTGTTGAAATGCCCTAGAATAGGCATACGCAGATATGTTTAGTCCATTGTTTAGATAAATGATTGAAAATAAACCGAGTTTATATATCAATATACTAATATGTTCATGTAGTATAAAATGCTTACGGGGAAATGCTCAATTATGTTTAGGGTACATATATTAATATGCAATTATGTTTATGTAGCATAAAAATGTCTATGGGGAAATGCTCAAAATGGGTATATATGAATATACTAATATGTTTGTGTAGCATAACATGCTTACTAAGTCCATAATCGTCTGGAGGATGGAAGACACGGAGAGCAAAAGGCTATAAAAATGTTTTTGCTTGTAATTGTAGTTATAGTTTAGGTCTCAATTAGACCCGTTTCTCTATAACCATGGCTCTGGTACCAATCTGTAACACCCCCAATTCATGGATGCAGCGGAATTCGAACTGGGTGTTACTTGACGGCACAATGGTCACAATAATAGAAAACGAACTCCAATTGAGTCGTTTTAAAAGATTTATCATTCAAATTATATAAATATCAGAGATTACAAAATGAGGTCCCAGATGGTTCCATGTTTACAATTTAAATGAGTTTTGAATGATAATAAAATTTATAGCACTCTTGAGTATCCGTGTCCTTCCGTGCCATCCTTGATCGTCATGAACCTGAAATACATGCTTGAGAGGTCAACACAAAGGTTGAGTGATATTCATAGAGTTTGTTTAATGTTTGAACACAATGTGTTGGTAGTTAAATCGTTGAACACAATAATCGTAGTGTTTGTAGTTAAATCGTTTGAACACAATAATCGTAGTGTTTGTAGTTAAATCGTTTGAACACAATAATCGTAGTGTGAGCTATAGACTCACACTCATAGTTAGAAAACAAAGATGGGCTACGTTGTTATATGCCCGGAAAGGTTATTAATTCACTAAGCTTATGACACCAAAACGTTAACGTGTACCAATATCGATCGGCAGATTTATCCTGGTAGGTACTTTGCCGTCATACCTAATGTCTCAAATATTAATGCATTTGTTTGAACTTAGTCAAAACAAATGGGATTCGTCAATCCCAATAGGCCTATTCACAATATTCGCGCTCACTTGCAAGTAACCCTCGCAAGTGATTAAATGGTTCATAATAAGGGATCTTAGTTTGGCAAGGATGTTACTTAGTGATAATAAAACATAGTCGAATAGCATACAGTAGAAAGCATTGTGTTCGAGTAGAAAAATAATAGCATGTATTCCCCCCATGGGTTTGTAAAATAGTTAAACAATAGAAAGTGGGGCTATGAACTCACCTTGAGTTGGATGATGTATAATGAGAATGATGGATATGCCGTAAGAACTTCTACGAGCAACCTAGAATAATTGTTGCAACTTAGGTTTGGAATAATGTCTAAGGAAACATAAACATGCCAATATATGTATGTCTTGCACTTAGTCCATGATGTGGTATGATGTATAATGTAAGTCGTTGAAAGAAATGATTCATGAAACATGTATGTTTATATATCGTTTACTACTGTTCGGGCCGACATAATTCAGAAGTCATGTTAGTAAGCGTTCGAGGAGCCAGGACACTTTAATTCGTAAATCCACAACTCATCTCGACGGCTTACATAATGAACTCCTCACATGAGGCTCCCTACTATTGTAGTAGTTGATAAAGTATATATATATAAGTTTTGATCCGAAAAGTTACATGTCCGATATTTGAATAAACTTAGGAAAGTTTATTAGTACATGAAGATTGTTATTAGGGGTAGTTTCATAAGTTTTGTATGACCATTATCTCTTTGTAATATCTCATGGTTCCTTTTTAAGTGAAGCAGATCCAAATTGTTTGTTCAAGTTATCGCCTAATTCCTTGTTTCATGTTTACGCCTAAGTAAGCTTACATGGTCATTTCGTCATGGCCTAGCCATGACCTTTGGTCCTTGTTCCAAGGTCATGAGACACAACCTTGGCTCTAGCCATGGTGGTGGTCTTGATTATTGGTCATAAGACCTCTTGTTCCTTTTAAAGTATAATCAATATATAGTGACTTATATATATGTAAATAGCTGTTAAGAAACTGAGAAATATCTCACTCGGAAAGCGTTTTCAAGGCTCGAGTTTTTTTATTCCCAAACGAAAACGTTATTCCGGACAACTTTCGTGTTTTAACTTTTTCATGAAACGGACCAGAAAGGCCTCTTTTTGCGTGTTTAAAGTTTCTGTAACAGAAACCTTTTAGGCAGTTTTGCCGCAAAGTGTTGGTAACTTCAAATAGGCGTAACTTTTGACTCGTATACTCGTTTTAGGTGGTTCAAATTGCTACGGTTTCCTTGTTAGGTCCTCTACTACAATATGTAATAATCCAATATCATATTTTTACCATTTTGATCAGGTCTTACCAAGAAAATCACTAGTTTACTTGTTTTAATAACTTGTTTTAACAATCAATAACAATAACTTGTTTTGCTCATTTTTATTCATCATGGACATAACTACAAGACATAATATAGCAAGAATAATATGTAAATAACATGAACATGATTATTTAACAAGAAGCATGTTAGGGTTTGGCTTACAACTTTTGGCTTTCAAACAAGAAAGGAAGTTAACATGTAAGGATAGGACTTTGATAGACTTGCTTCAACCCACTTCACTTCATGCAATCTTTCTACTCTTGTAATCTTGAAAGATGGATGATGAAGGTTGAGGTGACTTGAGTAGATTTAAACTCAAGAGAAATCACCAAGTATATGAGGTTAAGGAAGTGTTTTGATAACCTAAGATCAAACTAGGGTTTCTATCTTGAACTTGCACTTGAACCTTGCTAGAATTTAGAGGAAATAAACTAAGTATGGAATGGTTTTGGGGTGTGGTGTGTGGCGTTCAAGGGAAGGGGAGGGGGGTATTTATATGGGCTTGAGGAGGTTAGAAACTAGGACTAGTCAACACCTTGGAGACCAAGGTGAACACATGTATACATCTAAGGCCTTAAGTCATGAGATCAAGACACCTAGTGTAAATCCCCCCCCCCCCTAGTGGCGGTTTGCAATGCTTGGGGAGGAAGGGTTGGACTTTGGAAGATATTATCCAAGATATCTAGTATGTTTTGGCTCCGTAAAATGCTAACCGTAAATGGTTAAGCCACGAAACGTAAAACCGGGTATCGTAAAATTATGGAATTTGAAAGTATTGTTAAACATGTCCATATGTTCCATAATAAAATATAAAATGAGTGGTAGGTTCCATTTGGGTGGTAAAACCCTGCTAAAACTGGAAACACGGGTCTAAAACGCGTAATACGTAAAATGTACGAATATTGCGTAAAATTGAGAAAAGTAAAATGTTACTTTTCTAATAGGATAATATTGATTTAAAATGACTTATAATGTCTAGACTGGGCTCAGTCTAGTGTCGGTTGGTATTAAATGTCTTTTAAACATCAAACCGTAAGCCTAAAAATCAAGGAATGACTTATAAAATCAAGGGATGATTTTTGGTCAGCGGAGGAGGGAAAAATATGTTGACTTTTTCTAAAAAGTTGAAAACTTAAATCGTCTTAGAAATGCGGTGCAGGTATAGGCTAAGGTTACGGCTGAGTAAAAACGCTTAAAAACTAAAAATTCCAGTTTTTTCACGGCCGAGGCTTATTTTGGTCATGTTTTTCTCAGTCACGATTAATTCTCAAATAAATCATGAGTGTGTCAAACATTTTTCTGATGCGGGGTCACTTAACGCGGTTGAGTTTCGTTGTGCGTAGAATTTCTGAATGACGTTTTACCCTAAAACGTGTAATTCCTTAATAACTTTCACGAAAATGAGCTTATGAAAGTTAAACTTTTAATTTTCCATGGAAATGATTTATCACACGAGGCCAAGAAACAAAAATCAAGTTTCGGGAAAATTTCGGGAAAAATGAATAGTAAAAGTGAATAGTGAAATTTTTCCGGGAATGGTAATTAACCTGAAATTGTGAATTGTTACATTGCATACCCATCCTTCATCACCCCCTTGCAGCCCATACACGCTCCATATTAGCTATAACTGTGCATTCATGTTCTTGGTCATATTGTCTTTATGTGATCAGTTTCTGAATTTCTTGAGCTTACTAGCTTAGAGCTTAATTTGTGCTTCAAAAGTAGCCCCTGTTGGACTGTTTTGGTTTGCATCAGTTATGAAACCTTGTTTACATACTCTTGCTTTGTTAACTGTTAAGTCTGTCTTTTTTTTTCTTTGAATTTTGATTAGCGGCTTATTTGGTAGATTATATTTTGGTTTTGGCTTGGTAGGTTTAGTTCTCAGTCACTTGTTAGCTTCTTGTAACCTTGGTGTGCTTGTTGTAACTTAATTGTTCTAACAGTTAGCTAGGTTCCTTTGGTTCAAAAGGTTATAAGCTTTCTGATCAAGCATAAGCTTGTTATCTAGCTTATTTGTTGGGTTTGGAAAAAGATTTTTTTTAAAATTAGTTAGCTTTTATTGTAGTTCAAATTGAAAACAAAAAAATGTTGCAAAAAAAGAATTTGGATTGGGTGGAAATCGAACCTGGGTCACCAGGCTACACCAACAGACACAAGCAACCATGCCCACCATCGGAGCTCTAGTGTTTTTGTTGTTATTTTTAGTTTCATTCAATATTTATAGTATTAGTTCCTTTTGCTTATTATAATTTCAGCTTTTTATTTGCTTTTTTAACTGCTTATTTGCACTGTGCTCCCCCCCCCCCCCTAGGATTTTTCACCGATTGGTAAGTAGTTCAAGTATTTGTTAAAAAAAATTCAGATTTATTAGATTAGTTTTAGTATTTATTTTGAATTAATTAGTGTTAATTACTATTTAATTCATATTAATTAGAATTTTAATTAAATTTCTAATTTTCTTTTTTCAAAAAATTTCTTTTATCTTTTAGATCGTAGGAAAATTATTTTCACATCTGTAGGATTAGCGTAGCATTTAATTCACATTTTATTTTGCGCGTTGACGTTTATTTTAATAAACGTGTGTTTCTGTATAGTTTTTTTTGGGTAATCTCATTATTACATCCTTGTTCAATATCAGTATGGTACACAGCATAACTTCTCGTTCGTGTTAATTTTTGATTTGCAGGTGAGAAGACTATGATAAGAAAGAGATACATGCACTTGACAGAGGGGTTCCTGAATGAAAACCCCAACATGTGTGCGTACAAGGCTCCTTCCCTTGACGCTCGCCATGACGTGGTAATCGTCGAAGTTCCCAAGCTCGGTAAAGAAGCTGCTATCAAAGCCATCAAAGAGTGGGGCTACCCAAAATCGAAAATGACACATCTTATATCTTTTGCACGGCTTCCGGCATTGACATGCCAGGTGCAGACTACCAGCTCCCAAAGCTCCTTGGTCTCAACCCTTCCGTCAAATGCTACATGATATATCAACAAGGATGCTTGGCGGGGAGCACTGTTCTCCGTCTAGCTAAGGACCTTGCTGAGAACAAAACGGTGTTCGTGTTCTTGTGGTTTGTTGTGAGATTGCAGTGCTCAACTTCTATGGCCCTAGCAAAAAAGTCGATTCCCTTATCGGTCAATCTATTTTCGAGGATGGAGCGGGCACAATCATTGTTGGTTCGGATCCTGAGTTGAGGGGAGAACGGGGGTTGTTCATGATAGTGTCTGCTGAATGTTTCATCTTAATAGAAGGTTGTCGAGTTTAATCTCCGATAACCTAGAGAAGGCACTGACACATACATTTTCTCCATTGGCTATAACTAATTGCAACTCGATCTTTTGGATCGTCCACCCAGGCAGTCAAGCAATACTTGATGAAGTGGAACTTAAGCTTGGTCTCTATAAGGAAAAGATGAGAGCCAGCAGAAATGTGCTTAGCGAATATGGTAACATGTCAAGTGTGTCGGTGTTCATCATTGAAGAGATGAGAAGGAAGTTATAAACTACTTGGAAGATCATAGCGAAAATGGTACGGCCACCACCGGTGAAGGTTTAGAATGGGGTGTTTTGTTTGGGTTTGGTCCTGGTCTAACAGTGGAGACCGTAGGACTTCACAGCCTCCCAATAACCACTGACATTTGATCCAGAATGGACCATACGCAACAATCGCTAGTATTGTAAAGCTTTTTCAACAGAATCTTTGCAAGGTTACTAGAGTTTTAGATGTTTCCGAATATATCACTACAACAAAATGAAGCTATTGCAGCATTTTAGAAGCAACACTTTTGAAAACTGTTGCCTTTTAAACTTCAATAATAATAAAGTAACATTTTACTATATAAGTGTTGCATTTAAGGATCTAATGCAACATTATTTTATACGTGTTGCATCCATTAGGAAAAAAACAACACTTTATAAAAGTGTTGCACTTTTTAAAAGAAAAGTCAACACTATGGTCCAAAATGATGCAAATCTTATATAATCACGCAACATTTCAAAAAGTGTTGCATAACATTTGGAAAGTGTTGTGTTCACATATATTTTAGAGCAAGGGCACTTAGGATTCTTAGATGCTAACATTAAGAGATTACAATGAACATTTTTAAAATCTCCCTCCATGTAGGTTAATACACGCATCGTATTTTATGTTTATAATATACAAAAGCTAAGTCTATCAATAATCGTAATTGTCACTTGGTAACGCATGCTTTTTTAAGTGCATACAATTATAAGATACAAGAAGGTATAATTTTTATTTGACACTTTAAGGTTAGTGCTAAGATTACATATATCTCTATGAAAAAGTGAAACTTTCACTACAAGACATGGATTCATAGGACGCCAATAATCTTCATGCACCTCAATTGTATTAGGTGTAACATACATGTCAATTCCATAACAACATTTGATTAAGTTAACATCATTTGAAAAAAGTCATTTAACTTTTGCGACATGAAAAATTACAGCAACATGAAACGAAGTAGAAGCAAATTGTCTCATCATCACGCTCCATCAATTGCATTTGCAATTTCGACATTTTTTGCAATCATGTGTATCTTGAGAAGCATGCATGAAACAACTCTTCTATTAATTGCATTTGCAATTTCGACATTTTTTTTCAATCGTGTGTATCTTGAGAAGCATGCATGAAACAACTCTTTTCTAGTTAGCTCACTCTCTGTTATAAGATTTAAGTTCAAACAAAATACATAATCTCAACACATGCATATTGATGACGTATAGTCTATAGTTGGGCCATGGGCCCAAATGATATACATTACTAAGCCCAAACCCACCACGAGTGGGCTATCATGACAAATGACTTAGGCCATAATACCAATGGCTTGGACTCACGAAGTCCAAAGCCCAACCACACTACCCGGTTATAGGATAAGGAACTCTTTTTACGGAATTGATATCCTTACCCCGGATAAGCACCACGTGTGCGAAGAGTAAGGAACAAGAAATCTACACGGTTTCTGCGCCCCTATATATAGAATGATATATTCTCATTAAAGGTACGATTCACACGATCCCTAACTCTTCAACTAAACCCTAAACCGATTACTTAGTCTCACGCCGGAGTCTAATCGTGGGAGACAATCCCACGATAAGCCTAACTGTGTTGTTTGCTTTCTTAGTGCGCAGGTTTCATAAGCACTAAAGTTCTAATTGGTACGAGAGCAGGAGTCCAAACAACGTAAGCCCAACTTTTGTATCAACAAGTGGCGTCATCCGTGGGACCCTACACTAAGAACTCAAGACCAGAATGCCAAAAAACAAGAACTCAGGCCAGCGGACTCCGTAGCCGGAAAAAACACGTGATGATTCACATAGGAAGAAGCATCAAGATTTGACTCCAAGGAAAATCTATGGAACAACCAGTGCGCCTAGTCATCGCGAGTCGAATGTAACTCCAATCCCTACCACGGTAGATCTGCCCTTGGGGACAACCCGAACCACTACCGTAGTCCCAAGCGCTGAGGACATTCAGCGCACTCTCTTTACCACTCCCCACAAAGTGGCATCCATAGTGGACAACACTGTGCCACCAGGAGCACCTAATAGAGAGAGGGAACCTCATGCGGAGACGGACATCCTCGCGGTAGAAGAGGATGCACCTGAGGTGACATTAAACGATTTTGTGTCCCAACATTACGAGACCTTAACTAGTCTCATGCAAGAGGAGGCAAGAAGAAGGTCAAGCCGCAACCTGCAAAACCGGCTAGACTTTAGCCAAGAAAAATCTCCAC
The DNA here is from genome assembly GCA_030686995.1 of Artemisia argyi. NCBI lineage: Eukaryota > Viridiplantae > Streptophyta > Magnoliopsida > Asterales > Asteraceae > Artemisia > Artemisia argyi. The sequence continues at coordinate 260,361,296 of CM060708.1, read as the reverse complement.
CGCGCCACCATGAGCGCAGAAACAATGAGAGGCATACCAACGTTCATGATAGACTTGGTACAGCATCTAACTCTCAATACTCGAAGGATTACGAAGACAACGCGAGGCACACCAATGTCCACGCTAGGCTTGGTAGCCGCAGGATACAAGATAGACTTGGACGACAACGCTCACCAAGCGTAAGCGTCTCAAGGTCAGGAAGCAGAAGAATCCAAGATAGGCTTGGGAAACACAACTCCCCAAATACAAGCCCTTCAAATTCGGACTTCGAGAAAAAACAGCGCAAGCGCCACAGAAGGAAAAACTCCTCTTCAAGTAACTCCTCGGACAACGAGGATAGAGAGACGGGACATTGGAAATCTAAGAACAGACGTCGGTACAAGGAGGATGAGGATATTTCCCTTCCTTGGCGTCGCCAAAAGGTTGATGCGTTCACGCGACGCATAAGCGATTTCTCAGATGACAAGAAAAGGCGCATGCCCACCGATGTTAAAACATATGATGGCACGGGTGATCCTGATGATCACCTAAAAATTTTCGAGTCAGCGGCTGCTATCGAAAACTGGCCACAACCTGTGTGGTGCCATATGTTCAACTCTACCTTAGTAGGGAATGTCCGAACATGGTTCAGCAAGCTTCCACGACGAAGCATAAATGGGTTTGAAGAGTTACGGAAGGCATTCTGTCTAAATTTCACGCAACGAAAGAAGTGCGCAAAGAACCCTGTGGAATTAGCCAGAGTGAAACTGCGCCAAGGGGAATCCACAAGCGCTTATATTGAGCGCTTCAAGGATGAATGCATGCAAGTCAAAGCATGTCCCGAAGTACTAAAAATCTCAGGGTTCATGAACGGGATCAATAACCCAGAGCTGATATGGAAGCTAAACGATAAAGTACCCCAAAGCTTTGATGAGCTAACAAAGCGCACCAGATCCTTCATCCAAGGGGAAGCAGCGGCGGCAGACAGCAAAAAAGGTTACTCAACCTTTAAACCACAAGAACAGTCTAGGAGACAATCCAATGACCAAAGTGGCAACCGCAACAGGAATTACGGCAACCAAGGCAGTGGAAGGGATAACGACAAGTATGTCCCACTCACAAAAACCCCTAAGGAAATATTCGTGACAGAAGGAGCAAATTTTCGAAAACTTCCACCTATGAGCACTCCAGAAGAGAAGCGCATAGGAGGAGGATACTGCGAATACCATGGGCAGAAGGGTCACACTACTAACGAGTGCGTTCAACTACGTCAGCTAATTGATAAATTAGTAAGAGAAGGGAAGATGGACCACCTCGTTAAAAACATCAAAGAAGGGAAAGATAGACAAAAGAATGGGGCCGAAAAGGAGATACCAAAAAATAAGGCTGACACAATATACATGATACAATCATGGCATCGAAATACGAAACAAAAAGTCAGCCAAAGATTTTCCAAGGGAAACCAAATCTCTTTCCCCACTCTCACTGTGGACAACGCAGTGGTAGAACCACTCACCATCGAGATACAAGCGGGGGGTCACGATATCCACCGCATGTACGTCGATGGAGGAGCGTCTGCGGACATCATGTACGAACACTGCTTCAAAAGGCTAAAACCTGAGATTCAAAACCAGTTAATTCCGGCCACGACCTCGCTGACTGGATTCACAGGTGAAAAGATTTGGCCCATGGGACAATTCCGCATAATTGTGGTAATCGGTAATGAATACCATTCCACAACGGCCTGGATGACCTTCATGGTAATCAAGTCCCCCTCGTCGTACAATGGCATCATTGGGAGACCAGGGATATCAGCCATGCACGCAGTTCCATCCACAGCACATGGGATGCTCAAGTTCCCAGTGGAAGGAAGAATCATCACCCTCTACAACACTACTGCATCTCCAAGAGAATGCAACATAGTGACAGATGAAGTTCCGCGCGCTCCAGAACAGCACACGACCAAGGTGACAAACCTGAAAGTTGCAATCCACCCAGATTATCCTGACCAAGAGATATCAATTGGGGGATCACTGTCCGACAAGGGCAGAGCAGCTGTGTGCACATTATTGCAAAAGAACCTAAATATCTTTGCATGGGAACCCAAACACATGACCGGAGTGCCAAGAGCCATCACGGAACACAAGCTAGAAATCCGACAAGGATATCCTCCAATACGACAGAAAAAACGGGGCCAGGCTCCAGAACGCGCAAAAGCTATCCTAGAGGAAGTACACAAGCTCGTGGATGCAGGTATCATGCGAGAAGTTTATTACCACGATTGGCTTTCCAATCCAGTGATGGTAAAGAAGAGCGATGGTAGCTGGAGAATGTGCGTGGACTTCACCGATCTTAATAAAGCATGTCCACAAGACTGCTATCTGCTACCAGAAATTGATTGGAAAGTAGAATCCTTGTGCGGGTATCCCTTTAAATGTTTCCTAGACGCATACAATGGATACCATCAAATTCAAATGGCCAAGGAGGATGAAGAAAAAACAGCCTTCCACACGAGTCAAGGGGTGTATTGCTACACAAAAATGCCCTTTGGCTTAAAAAATGCAGGAGCCACATACCAACGGTTAGTGGATAATGCATTTGAGAAGCAAGTGGGCCGCAATTTGAAGGTCTATGTTGATGACATAGTCATAAAAAGCCATACCGAAGAGGAATTGGTGCGTGACATAGAGGAAACGTTTAAGACATTGGGAAGAATAAACATAAAGTTGAATCCCAAGAAGTGTACTTTTGGAGCAACAGAAGGCTTGTTTCTTGGATACCTAATAGAACCCGACGGTATTAAACCTTGCCCGAAAAAAACAAGAGCGGTCATCGAACTACCTTCACTGCACACACTAAAAGAAGTCCAGTCACTAAACGGCAAATTAGCCGGACTAAATCGATTCTTGTCCAAATCAGCGGACAAATCACTTCCTCTCTTTAAAACACTCACGAAGTGTACAAAAAAGGGAGATTTTCGATGACTCCAGAAGCAGAAGAAGCTTTTCAACAGCTTAAACAAAACCTAGCAGAGCTACCCAAGCTTGTCGCACCCCAACAAGGGGAAGAACTGATCATGTATCTATCAGCAACCCATAGAGCAGTCAGTGCGGTACTACTGACAGACAGAAACTCTGTTCAAACACCCATATACTTTGTAAGCAAAGCTCTCAAGAAGACAGAGACTAACTACACCGCAATGGAGAAACTGGTCCTAGCCTTAGTATTCACGGCTAAGAGACTGCGCAGGTACTTCCAAGCCCATCCAATAGCTGTAATTACGGACCAACCCATCAAGCAGGTTATCTCTAAACCTGATGCATCAGGGCGGCTACAAAAGTGGAGCGTGTTATTGAGTGAGTATAATATCTCCTATAGGCCACGCACCGCGATCAAGGGACATATATTGGCTGATCTAATTATCGAGAAGCCATATGCTGATACTCCATCACCAACGGGTGACGTACCATTACAAGAACCATGGGTTCTATTTACGGATGGATCCTCGTGCGCAGAAGGATCAGGCGCAGGCCTTATCCTTACCAGCCCAGATGGAACAGAACACATTTACGCACTGCGTTTTGAATTCATAGCCACAAACAATGAGGCGGAATATGAAGCATTACTGGCTGGACTCCGCATAGCAAATCAAATGGGTATACGCAACCTAGAAGCTAATGTGGATTCACGATTAGTAGCTAACCACGTGTTAGGACGAGTATGTGGCCCAAGAGGAACACACGATCCAATACCTCGATAAGGCCAAGTCATTGATCAAGAATTTTGACAAGTTTTCCATCAAACAAATCGCATCCACAAGCTTCGCACACCTGTCAAAACAGGCATTGGTGGAAACCTTGAAGAACAAATCCATCTCTGAAATGGAAGTATCCACAGTGATAGAAGAAGAACATCCGACATGGATGACACCCATCATGGATTTTATTAGCAAGGGAACACTCCCCCAAGAACAAAAGGACATTCGACGGATACGGCGCACAGCGCAGAGATTCGAACTTTGAGATGGTATCCTATATCGACGTTCATTCCTACAACAATGGCTTAGGTGTGTCGGACCTCTTCAGGTAGACTACGTACTCCGGGAAATCCACGCCGGATCTTGCAGCATGCACTCAGGACCACGGTCTGTTGTAGCACGTGCCTTGCGATCCGGGTACTGTTGGCCTACCATGCACTGCGATGCGCGAGACATGATTAGAAGATGCAACGACTGCCAAGTCCACAGACCCATTCTGCGTCGACCACAACATGAGCTAACACCCATCACCTCACCATGGCCGTTCCATAAATGGGGAATTGACATTGCAGGACCCTTTCTAGTCGCGGCAGGAGGACTTAAATTCCTCATTGTCGCCATTGACTACTTCACCAAATGGATCGAGGCAAAAGCAGTGGCAAGTATCACATGCAACCAAGTCAAACGATTCGTTTGGGATAACATTGTATGCCGCTTTGGCTTACCTGGAGAGATTATTTCGGACAACGGAAAACAATTATGTGATAACCCATTCAAAGACTGGTGCGCGCAGTTAAACATCACACAACACTTCGCGTCAGTTAAACATCCACAAACAAATGGATTAGTAGAACGCGCGAATCGTAGTCTGGGTGAAGGAATTAAAGCGCGCCTAGATAAGAATAAAGGAAGATGGGTGGACGAATTATCGCATGTCCTGTGGGCCCACCGCACAGAAATCAAAGTCAGCAACGGCTATACTCCTTTTTCTCTTGTCTACGGGACAGAAGCTGTTATACCAGCGGAGATTGGAATACCAACAATCCGTACATCGGAAGTCAACGTCACAACAAACGATGATGAATGACGCATTGACTTAGATCTGTTGGAGGAGCGACGCGAAAGGGCAGCTATACGCGAAGCAAAAGCTAAATCAAAGATGAAGAAGTATTATGATGCAAGAGTCAGAAACACTTCTTTCAAATCAGGGGACTTTGTATACCGCGCCAACGATGCAAGCCACACAGAAGACACGGGCAAGCTCGGACCCAAATGGGAAGGACCTTACGAGGTCACAGAGGCATTAGGCGACGGTGCGTACAAAGTGCGCGACATGAAAGGCCACGAGCTACCACGCACCTGGAACATTTGCAATCTCAAGAGATGCTACCTTTAGGCTACGGCCCACACACTGACACCTCTGCACTTTAGTAAGCGCTCAATAAATGTCTGTGTATTTACTTTTTTTTAGGAAATTGTCTTTTTTCACTTGCAAGAATTAATAAAACGTTGTGGTTTCTAGCTAACTCCACAACACATTTCAACATTATTGCTTACATCATTCATTTATGTTTCAATTATGTTTATATTATTGCCTACATGGCGTGCATGCACATATTAAGACCACACGAGGGCAGTCAGGATGAGTAAACCTACTAAAGTACTCGTTGAGTAAGAGGGTTGCAAACCCATCAACATCGGATCACGTATCCCTGTTAAACACCTTACTATCAAGACGTTGGAGTAAGTTAACAGTACATCCCACGATGGATGCACTTTACCGCACACTGTGCGCGTTTAACAAAACATGGATTCAAGAAAATTGACTCCTAAATAGTGGAATTCGCAGTACGCTGCACTCCACCACATGGATTCAAAACAATTGACTCCTAAGTTCGTACACAATCTCACTAACTTCATACAAAACTATGACTTTAGTACGCATCCCATAATGAATGCGCAACAACAAGTTTAAACGAACTAAGAAACCAAGACACTTGGTTACTAAATATTATAAATGTAGCACGCTACACATCTACTTGCACGTTTGCTAAAGTTATGGACCGCAAACGTTTATTTATTAAGTTACGTACTTAATACATAAGTTATGGGCTCAATACAAGATATTATATGCACATCGTACCTCTGGAAAAGTCTTTCACATACTAAAGAAAAAAAATCTAAGTACAAAATGATATACGCGTGCAAAAAGTTCCATACTTTCATTTACCAAAAACCACAAGTTTTTACAACAATAACTACAAGTTATAAATAAATATCTACAAGCTACGGCAGTGCTGAGGGCTGCGTCCTTGATCAGTAGAACTCCCAGCCTCTTGGAGTTTCTTCAAAAGCAAGGCATCTTTTGGGGACAGGGTTGCTACACTGACCGCAATCCCATCTGATCTAGGGATATGCGCAGCACCTACACCGCAGAGAGTGGCTTTCCCTTTGACACCCTTCTTCTTGGACGCCCTCTCTGCATGATGCTCCAAGACCTCCTTCAGAGGAACCTCTGTCTCAATGGTGAAGGGGTTAAGGATGTCGCGCGGCTGCGTGAACACTGGAACCTGCAACTGAGACTCATCAGGCTTCAAGAAAAAGTCAAGTCCAACCTCTGCTATCTCCGCTATGTGCCTCCCAAAAGTTAATCCCTGCATAATCAATCTGATAGGATAATCTTGGTCGCGCTCCAGCTGTGCAATGTGCGGAAGCTCGAAGAGCCTCATTCCCTCCATCGCCTTTACAAGTTCCTCAAAGGCACCAGCATTGTAGTTAGGAACCTCAGCGGGGGGAACAGTCAGCAGTTGACCCTCAGCAAGCTCTTCCACAGCCTGCGCCTTGCCACGAGCAACGGCGCACTCCACCACCTTACCAAAGGCACCCACGACCTCTGGGGATTCCAATGTGCCCATGGCAGCCAGGCGCAAGCCATGACTGATCAACCACCTGCACAAACAGCAACAAATGCATTAGAAAGAAAGAAAAAAAACACAAGAATTAAAGAGGAATGTACAACAAGTACCTAGGCTCCGCAATCGTAGACATAAGATGAGGATACAACTCCTCATCATACTCTATGCTCAACCTGCGCAGGTTTTCCTCCTGCGCCTCTACCGAACTCTCCTCCTTCTTGCCAAATTCAGCAAGCTGGCCGCAGAGCTCATTCTTCCTCTCCTCCAGGTATTTTACCCCCCAAGCGAGGTCAGCCCTGTACTGTGCGACTCTCCACGCTCGCACTGCAGCTCAGCCATCACAGACAACTTCTCCTCGGTGGCCTTCTTGGCGCGCTCATCGGCAGCCAACACCTCTGCATGCGCCTCAGCCAACTGCGCCCTGAGCTGGGTAATCTGCCCATCCTTCTAAGCAAGGCTGCCTCCCTCCACAACGGCCCATGCCTTTAGCTGAGTGACCAACTCAGCTTGGCGAGCAGCAACACCAGCTAGCTCCTCCACCAACTCATGCGCAGACATCTGCACCGCTGCCTTCAAAGGCTCCTCCACATGAGCAGTCTTTGGTGATGCAGCACGATCAGCAAATGGTACATCATCACCCACATCATGGTCACTATAAAACAAAGAAGGTAAAGTTAGTGCGCGAATACGGCAAATAAAGAAGACAAAAGTTGTAGATACTTACAAAAAAGGTGGAGACTTGGCTAGATTCTTCTCCGCGCCAGAAACAGACATATCATCCGGCATGGCAGACTCTTCATCAGCAATCAGATGGCGCCTCCTCTTCGAGGTACCAGTACCATAACCACCAGAAGACGCTTCCTTGCGCTTCCCTCTCTGAACCTCCGCAGCAGGTTCCAGAATCTCCACGCTGTTGGATGATTCAACATGCGCCTCCTCCTCCACGGGAGACTGCTCCCCAGTAGGAGGAATACTCTGCACCGGTATAACAAGCGCGGCTGCGGGTGGAGAATTCTCACGCGCAGCGGGCCCAAACACCGTTAGGTGCCCCGCAGTAGCTTGTATGATGGGCTCCTCACCTTCCCTTAGAGGACGCACCCCCACTGTCACGCGCTTGGGCTCCTTCAACTTTACTACAGCAAACAGGTCCATCTCTACGACAGACAAAAGACAAATAACAAGAACAACTTAGTTATTCAAGCAAAACAAATAAACACTTACATTATAGAGGCAAAGGCAAGAAAGGATGAGCACCCACCCTGGCTGTTCTCATCAATGAAGGTTGGAACCTTGTCCGCACCATCAAAATAATTGCGACTCAGTCCCATATGCACCAAGACTCCTCAGGATAGGAGTTAATGGGAATGCGGTTATTATCAATTATATCCGCATCCGCGGCACTGTATGAACCAGGGATAGGACGCTCATCCCTCGGCAGCGACCCTTGAGTATAGAACTCAAAGCGCGATGGAAATACAACATCATCCACCCAGAAAAAGTACTCTCTCCAATGCCTTAAAGAATCTACCTTATCGGTATAGCATTGAAGGTGCCTTGCGCGCTTTGCAAAAGAAACCACCCGTGCGACCACGTTGTGTGGTAGAACGCATGAAATAGGTCGACTATCGGATTGATGGCAAGTAACCGACAGTTTATTTTGAAAATTGGATATTTTTCCCGCACCTATACAGTGCAGCTGTGAGATGTGGAGTTGGTAGTGATTGAGCACATTGCTAAAAAAATATGGATATTGGTACGCGATAATTCACGTAATCAAAAAAGCGTGTATATAAACCTATCTTCCCATCGGGGAAATCGGCAATACACGCGTCAACATCTAGTGCTTCAGGATGGACGTCGAGAGAAATGAAGTAGTCAGAAGAAAACTGACGTACATCATCCTCATCTAGCCTAGAGCGAAACTCGTGTAACTGAGCAACCATTTTCAAGATATAAATACGGTGTACTAAATTGCGCACGCGCAGTTACCTAATAAGAACAGAAGATCGAACAGAGAAAAGCTTGGAAAGGTTTGCAAATGGAGAAAATAATTTTAACTGTGTGAACCACAGTGAAAAGGGGGCGGTGACTTTTATAAGTACCAAAAACCCTAAGAGATGCGCCACGTGGATTCCACTAACAAAACGTGTGGCTAGGATGAGAGACGGTACAACACTTTTTCCTCTTTCCAAGGTACACGTGGACACTCTCCCCATTTTTCGAAGCACTTCTTATGATATTTTGGGACTTGATACATTGTTCCTATTTTTGGACGGGAAGTATTTCATTTTTTCCCGCCACGCTTGCCGCTATTCTAACTAGTCTAGTATCCGCGGCTACGAGCCGCACACACTAGACTGGGGGGACATGATGACGTATAGTCTATAGTTGGGCCATCATCACGCTCCATCAATTGTCTCATCATCACGCTCCATCAATTGCATTTGCAATTTCGACATTTTTTGCAATCATGTGTATCTTGAGAAGCATGCATGAAACAACTCTTCTATTAATTGCATTTGCAATTTCGACATTTTTTTCAATCATGTGTATCTTGAGAAGCATGCATGAAACAACTCTTTTCTAGTTAGCTCACTCTCTGTTATAAGATTTAAGTTCAAACAAAATATATAATCTCAACAAATGCATATTGATGACGTATAGTCTATAGTTGGGCCACGGGCCCAAATGATATACATTACTAAGCCCAAACCCACCACGAGTGGGCTATCATGACAAATGACTTGGTCCATAATACCAATGGCTTGGACTCACGAAGTCCAAAGCCCAACCACACTACCCAGTTATAGGATAAGGATCTCTTTTTACGGAATTGATATCCTTACCCCGGATAAGCACCACGTGTGCAGAAAAAAAAGTTTATATATGCAAAAAAAAAAAAAAAAGAAAAAAAAAAAAAAAAAAAAGAAGAAAAAAAAAGCAAGTTCAAATATAGAATGAGTAGAAACAGTGGTAAGTCATATGATCATGGTTTGGTAAACTAATATTGGTAACTTTGAATGATTTCAGTTTAGCAAAGTCGGATGAAGCATGCTAGCTTACGTATTTTGCAAGATATTATGGACCAAATATATAAGCATTTATGTGCATAAGTTGTAAGAGTTTTTAGGCTTATCTTTTGAGTGTTTTGAATCTTCTTTATAGATGATATGGCTTCAAATGAGCCTCTTAGAAATTCGATTGTTACTCAAACTTTTTTAACGAGCTTAAGTTGCCACCAAATGTAAGTCATTTGGAGATGAGTATGCATCTAAAGCCAATTTTCTATTTCTTTATTTAAATGTTTCCAGCAAAAAGTTATTCAGGAACTACATACCGGTTGTTGCATCATTGGAACGGGCTGTTGATTTTGTTGCACAGGACCAGTTCCACGCCTTCCACCAAGTGCTCCCCTTGTTGGACAAATGGTACGAAGAAGTTCCGTATAGGACCGCCACCTGGCCTCATTCCAGGTACCAACTGCTGCTGGTAACCTAATCTACCTTAAAAAAAATAAAAAAATAAAAAAAGGAACAACGTTAAGCAAAGGCACAAAAAAAATCCAGATGGTGCACAAAGAAGTTTAGCAAGGAGTACCTGTGGAGGAATCATAGCAGGGGGAGCTTGGCCATAGAATAGTTTCTGGCCCATACCTGGAGCACCACGAGGGTACATAGGCATACAAGGTGCCATTGCAACTGGCCTCACTTGTTGAAATTGAGCCTGAGGGAGATAAAAGTTGACAACTTTAGAGGATGACTCGTTTTATTAAACAAAATATGATAGGTGATACAACTTTTTTTGCTAATATTGATTTAAGAGACCTTGACCAATCATCTTACCTGCAAGTCTGCGACCTTGCCCTTCTCTCTTCCTTACGCTGTGCAAGTGCAACATATCACCTAGCCATTTTTGCAAGTAATAAAACCCTGTTAACTGCAGTGAAAAACTAAGATCATCTACTTTGACTAAACAAAAGATAGTTCAATAAATTCCACTAGAATACCAACTCCCTGTTTTTATTTGGTTCTCAAGTCTCTAAAGCTTATCAAGCCTCGTTTTTGCAATGGACGAATCTGTTAATATAATCACCTAGCCATTTTTTATTAACATAGCGACAAAGAGCCTTATTGCATACTCTGTATTTAACATGGCATGTCCGTTAAATAGCTTTCAATTATATTCTATGGGGGAAGAAGAAAAATAATTTAGTTCAACTGCCTAAGCACCTATAAAATTCAAAGATCCTGCAAATTATGATTATAATTATCTTAATTCGAATTACTTCTTAAGCATCTTGGAAAAATTACTATACATTAATGATTTCGGATTTGACTCGATTTTGACAGTAACATCCTATTAAAATGGTTAAGTCACATACACTTTTTCTGGGACAAGCAAAGTGAAGACTGTCGTAACCACCTAATAGTGAAGTTTGTATAACAATCAAGTACCGTATGGAAAATATATAACAAAGAATTGACAGTAAAGAAACTTCATTAAAAAGAATCATCATCGATTAAAAGTCATTAGTGAAACTACAAACATACCTCTAAAAACATGTTAATGGGAATTATTCCCTTGTAATCGACATACAGATCCGACATGGAGAAACTCTGAAACTAGCAGCTGCTACTAGAACTCCAAACTAAACACTACGTTAATGTTCCTAATTTACAACTGCATCATTTCGGTATGCTTTCCATTTTCAAATGACCCATTCACAATTATCCCCTTTTTCCCTTTCCTTTGCATCCCTTGAGTCTGTAAACTAAGAAATTGCTTCAAAATATCATATTTTTCCATCTCTACTTCGAGTAGCTAAGAATTTTTTGCCAGTTTGCAACTTTAAATGCACCACAAGTCATTTTTCAACAACAATCTCAACATCATTGCTTTTTAACTCCTGAATTATCAGAGCAATTCTACCTAGTGGAGAAATGACTTTCGCCCATAAGCTAAGGCTTTGCACCACATCTTCTTCCCACCGCAAGTCTCTTGGGAACAGAAGCCAACAAAACCACTTTCTCCTCATATTCTAATGGAGATACAAGAAACGGGTTACTCGCTTGCTCTCTTCCACCATTAACTCGCTGCTCAGAAACATGTACATGAAAACCATTACTAGCCAAATGTTTTTTTTCCAATTTCAACAACCTTCTTATCTTGGTCAACCTGCATTATTTCAGTTTCTTCTATACAAACCGAACCTGAGCTTGTATATGTCTTAGCATCAGGAAAACAAGGTAACCAAGACGGAACACGATCCACCGGAGGCATCACTCCACTACTAGAAAAAACTCGATCTCAACTTTCTTTCCTAAACAAACGGAAACTCATGAATCAAATATGCAAACCCAATTTCTTCCGCAGCACCAACATGCTTCATAACCTCCTTAACAGTCCCACACTCCAACACATAACAATCCAAATCCGAACCAGCCACAATAGCCAATATACGTATAAAAACGCATACATACATGTACACACATAATAGAATGTATTGCTAAAATTCCATTTAGACATTTCAGCGAACAGTTGGCATTCACAATTTGTAAATGTGTAACAAATACATGTAGCCAGCAATGACAACCAACAAATGAAATACTATGCAACAAACAGTGAATGGAGATATACATATATATATATATATATATATATATATATATATATATATATATATATATATATATATATATATATATATATGTATATATATATATGTATATATATATATATATACTAGCTTCAAGACCCGCCCGATGGGCGGGCTAGCTTCATGTGATATATTTTTTATTATTTATAATTGATTAGCAAAAGTAGTTAATATGATAAGCATTCTAATAATACACGGTACATAATGTTCATATTTACAAATATTTTATTTGTGATAAAAAAATCCAAATGAAAGCACTCTGTTGCAAGTTTAGATTGTCAAAGAAACATAAAACATGAACGCATATAAAAAATAAGACAACTAACTGAAACTTTGAAAACATTGATTCATTCAACATGGAGAAAGGTAACCACAATCAAATGGCATGACTTCGACAACAATGAAACTTTTTTTGAACGACAATGAAAATTCGACGACAATGTACTCAAGAATTTATCAGTCATACATCTCACTTGAGGATTGTTTTCTGCAACTCACTTACATTACGCATTTCCATCTACTATCAAACCACTTACCTGACTTCAAAATGATCATAGCTATTACCATTTCCCACAATTTTGCTATAACATATACACAAATAATCGCTAAAAAACAAAAGGCGTAGCTTTATCTCTTAACTTTAACTTATGCAAATTAAACATGAAAAGTTAAACTTTACCAAAACTGTACGTGAATGCGTCACAACCAAAAATATATATCCATTCATCCAACCTCTGCTCAAAACCAAAAATATCAAATAGATTAAATGCTATAATATGCATAGTAATCATTGGATTACAAACCTAGCAACTGGATGAATTGTTTTTGTTACCTCAATTCGGTCCTTTCTGACAATTACTTACAACGGCTATCCAAAGAATATATGGATGGTGATAGGTTGTGTGATAATGCTATGAAAGCATGTCAACCGTTGTGCTATTTCTTTGTGCTTCTTCCTCCTCTGAAAACATTATAGATTTTTTGCGTTCGAAAAAAGTATGTAAAGACAAAAAACAGGAAAAGAATAACTGAAGTTGTTTACCTGAGCCTTGACTATTGTCAATGGGTCCAAAGAATGCTGGATCACAATTGTAAATGTGTTCTCATTAGATGAGAAGCTGTGGTTGACCTCTGCACCCACGTATGTGTTGCTAAGGGGCTTAGCAATGTCGTAGTAGGAAGCATTTAGAATGTAACCCTTGTCATTACGGCACGATCAACATAATAATTCAAACATCACTATCCGAGTGTACCACTTACAGTTGCGTAAAACCGAAAAATACTCTCAATTAAATATTAAAAAGTAATCCATGAGTTCTCCAGGAGTCAAAAGAACATTTATCAACACTTATCAAGTTTGAACACCAATATTCTTTAATCGGATCTGGAGACACTCTAACCGAGTCACTTTCAATTAGAGGTGGCTGTTTCCTCTGATTTACTTATGAATGGGTCACATTAGTTATACTTAATCTATAACGGGTCAAATAAGCCAAAGTAGTAACAGATCAAATCAGTCAAACATGTTGCAAGTTGCCTAAAAGTGCATTCTTGGCACTAACAAAATGTGACCCATGCCATTACCTGTTACTTCTACCATCAGTAAACTTGACCTTTTTCAAACCATTACTTTTTAAAAATTCCCACATATCTGCAGATTCTTAAACATGGACAGAATTATTACTCACATGTTGTTTGTAATTAGGTTAACAACATCCTCCAGAGCTCTACTTTTCCCATGAAATATAAGAGAACACCGCTGCTTTAGCATATGTGCAATAGAAAACGTAAAATTTGGTCAAATTATGACACCCAAGAACATGCCCTTAATCATGTTCTTAGTAAATCCCATAACATGCCCTTAATCATGCTTCCGCCTATAATTCCTAGTAAATCCTAAAACACATCAAACCATTCAAAAAAAGTTTCATTCAATTAACATTCAGAATCTAAAAACACATGGTTACAAATTTAGGATTCCTTTGAGATGATAATCAAACGAAAGAAAATTATCTCAATACCTCCAATAATGTCTGTCGTGGTACTTAAAGCCGAAGGTCTTTCTTACGATTTGCTACCAATTCAGCTTCAGCTTCAACGCGCCTTCGAGCATTTCTAAAAGTAACATAACTCGACTAAGTTTTAAACTGAATATAATCAAAATCCAAAGAAAATCAGTATCATAAAAAGCAACCAAAAATACCTTTTGATGTCCATGAATTCCTCCCGGTATTTTGCCCAAACCGAATCTAATGGTGTATAGATCAAACCTATTTCGGCCAACATGACTTCTTTCAACCCGCACCAAAAATCACCCATAGTGCCTATGCGAATATAAGAATGTATTCCATGCCAACGTTTCCTTAGTAATGTAGGTTTCCGCCTACTTGGTCTTGCTGCTACCTCATTCTTCCTTAGTGCTGGTAGCACATCTTTAATTTCAATAATAAAAACCGCTTTGACGTTCTAATTAGAAATACAAAGGAGTAACTTTATAAGCCATCTAATCTTAGTAAATATAACAGATGAAATAGGAAATTTGAAGTAAACTGGGTTTATAATGTTTGACATATGAAGTACCTATTGAGTCTTGTAATGGCATTCAATGTCACAAACCCTTGAACAGATGGCTTGATAACCAAGATTCCCACTTACAATCTGCACCTTCACTTATGTTATTTTGCCATTAATGATATGCGATATCAGCTTCACATGCTGCAAATTCAAGGAAAACTCATAACCTTCCAACTGGAAGGATGAGAATTTGGTTCTGTGCGATACAAATATTATCGACATATACCTTGATTCCACTTTCATCTTTTTCTATGGGGATTTGAATGGGTTGTGTAGACCATTTTTAGGCACTTTGATTAGCTTTCTACAAAAGGCTGCATAAGATTACAATAAATATGAGAAGAACTCCTAACATTCCAACTGGAAAGATGGTAATTTGGTTATGTGAGATACAAATATATAGTCATGACGTATGCCTCGATTGTACTAAACAGAAAGTCTCGTATATACCTTTTTTTTATCATTGCTGGCGAGTTGATCAAACTGAGATTCGACATTTGGATTTGGCTCGAGTACATTAGATCGATCATATAAGAAACTACTAAATTTTTATATCAGTTACTCACAAGTCACAACACTAAATAACTTGACCTTTGAAATTTCCACCATAACGTAAATAGAGTTAATCACGTAATGACATGATTTCAGCAATATACATGATTTTAGCCATGTAGGTGCCACATTTTTTCCCCTTCAATTGGCTATATGATCAAGTAGAAGTGATAAGGATGATTTACTTTTTAAGAATTCACACTCAATAAATTCAAAACCATGGAGGTTTTAGGGTTCACCCGTTGATGCGTGGGAATCGCACCTTGCTTTACCTCTCGAGGGATCTCGCGAGGCTTACAACCCCCACCAGGCAGTGTACCTGATCGTTGTAGTATAGTATAGTGACAAGTACCGGGGGATTGATCGTTCAGCTTAGGAATAGTGTCGCTAGGATTAGAAAGCCTAATTAATAGTTCTAGAGATGGAAGATGATTATTTTTTGTGTTTTTATATTTTATGAAAGCAAGTAAAATCTCGGGTTTTGAAGGAGTGGGCGGAATTAGTTGCTAATCAACTAACCCAAAAACTACTTTATAACTAATTAACTAATGAAAATGAAATTAAACTAATATTAAACTAAGGTTGTGAGCAGTGGTTGGAGAAATTGTGTTTACTTAGACTTCATTACTCCCTAGATATCTTTTACATGTTAATTACTTGTTACACTTGTATGAATGACGGGTTGTATTCCTTAATACCATTCGTGGAGTGGCATACATAACTCCCCAACTCTATGAGCTCTTATCTCCTCCTACACCATGACCCAGCACAACTATAGGGATTGTAAACAGTGGCTCATGCATTAAATACAACCAATAAAGACCTAGTACGCCTCGGTTCATGTTTCTTAAGACGTTCAAGCATGTTACCATTTGGAGATCTGCCAGTTTTCTTAAGCCTAACATATAATATCATTCATTCAAAACAAGAATAGACAAGTAATCAACACATAATCAACATCTAGGTTTCATTAGATCTAAGCAAACACAAAGGAAATTTAGCCTAGCATAGTAGAATTAAGATAAGAACAAAAGATAGACAACCAACACATAGACATATTGATTGAATTAAGAGTATACTTATCTCAATTACAATGCAAGGTCTCAAGGGTTTGGAACCCTTGAAAAACCTGTAAAAGAGGCACCAAAATCGTCTTTAGGGTTTCACCAAAACTTCTCTCTCCTTAATGAAAAAACTAGAAAACTATATATAGGAAAATCGTCCTGACGGCGTCAAGAGTAAAATCTGACGCCGTCAACTCGCCGCCATATACTTCCTCGGACGCCCTAGATCCAATCGTGACGGCCTATGTGACGCCGTCACCACCCTGGGTAAATTAATCTTGGTCATTTTGACGTCGTCATCTCTTCATCTGACGCCTTCACAACCTTCGGTAAAATATTCATCCTTTCTGACGCCGTCAAGAGTAAATCCTTGACGCCGTCACCTTGTAATTCCAGCTTGGATTTGGTACTTTGTTGTTTTCTTCACTTTATGCTCCAAAAACGTCCAAAATAGCCTCTTTTCCAGAATTCACTCTCCAAACACCTAAAATCACAAAAGGAACGATTTAGGGCAATATTTGATCAAATAAATTCGGATTCGGGCTTAAATGACCCCCTAAAAACGGATCATTTTTCGCCTCATCATATACCCTTACACTTGAGATTTGCTTGTCCTCAAGCAAATGAGCTTTTATTCTACTCAAAAGACAAGTTATGGGTCATTTAACACTAATATAAAAGTAATTACAACAAATAATCGTTCCACTAAAGACCAATAGACAAGCACGAAGATCATACACAAGCACCTCACAAATAGTGTTTAGATACTCACATCTCTCGGGTGTAATAAAGTAATATAACATTATGGAAATGGAAGATATCTCTCACTACCTGTCATAGCAAAATAGATTACCATAGGCTTGGGAAAGGATCAAACCTCCACCACATGGCGTAAGCACCTAGGATAAACTATCAAAGAGGTCTTTTTAAAGGGTTATAACGTTAGGTGTAGGGATATGAATTACACGGTTTTGTTGGATAAAGGGGATTTTACTGGTGGCGAGTTAACAATCTTAGTTAATTACATGTACAAGATGGCGTTGCTAAGCCAAGACTAGACTCGACTTAAGCTAATAAATGAAAAATAACTAAAAACATAAAATGAACATAGAATGAAAACGGGATGGTAGTCCGTATGTTTTTTCTCTCTTTCTTTTCTATTTTTTTTTTCTTTTTCTTGATTTTTTTGATTTTTTTTTTTTTTTTTTTTTTTTTTTTTTTTTTCATACACTCTTACCCTACCATCCAAAATAATACATCATAGGGGATGAGAATTCCCCTTACACTTGAATCTTTACATACTTTACATTAAACTATTCTAATGACTCGAATTAAGAAAATCAAAACACTTGGAGCACTTTTAAGATTAACGTACATATGGGGGTAATAAGTGTTGTTCTTCCCCATTACTCCATAAAATAAGTACTTACCCATGAGTCCCAATCGTCCCAAAACAATATGTACAAGGATATGACTCGACTTAGCAACCATGTAATCAATTAGAAAGTTAACTTAGGGTTTAACAAATAACAATAATGCACTAAAAATGAGCGCATACACGGAAGGCTAAGGCGATTTGGGTGTACATTTAAGTGGGGTGTAACAAATTCTTCCTTTAAGTAAAATGCTTAAAGTTAGAAACGAAAAGATAGGCTCGGAGGGGTGTACTAGGGGTATCGTGTACTAAAAATGAGTACAACGCTAAGGGTGTGGGAAAAATTAGTTGACTTAACTAGCCAAGTAATATGACTTAAATGGTCAAGTAATCGTAATACGGGTTTAACACAAGGGTGATCCTAATGCCTCTTATCATGTAGTAAATCCTACTACACGAATGTAGTCTCACTAGCGGTCTCGGGATGCATCACTAACGCAAGTTCTAGAATCTAAATGCTACCGGTACACTCATAAGCACCAATAATGAATGCTTTTCCTATCAAATCTAAAGGCGAACCTCACATTTTTGGGTGGAAAATTTTTCTGAATATACGGTTATGTGCTAGTCATACAACCTCCTATCCATGAGACGCTTGCTATGGCTAAAGTTTCACTCCTAAATGTTGTAAAAAATTTTAAATTTGGCGCTAAAATTACACTAACAAGTATTTCTCATAGTTTTATTACTCATCTACTATCAAACAAAACAAACTCAAGCGAAAGTGCATATGTAAGGTATCATCTTTTTACCCTCCCCTTACACTTAAGATGAACATTGTCCCCAATGTTCAAGTAAAGAATGTAAAAGTTAAAAGTAAAGAGAATGAATTCAAATACTCCCCTGATTCGCTCGGTATGGATTTTAGGTTGGCCAGGTTAAATCTTCCTCCAAGAAAACGAACAATCAAAGCTTCCCTTCCAGAATATAAATCATCTTCTTGTCTCAAATAACCTGTAAATCCTGACAAAAGTAGACAAGGCAACCTCGCGTAAAATCGGCGGCATCCTATATAAGTTACTAAATCCTAGAAAACAAAATAAGATATAATGCTTGTGGAATGAAGTTTGCAGATTTCCTGGAGATTATAAAACTTAATAATTCACAAAAACTTATAAGACTCCGTTAGAAAAACAAAACTGGTAAAATTTCCAGATTTTTGACTCCTGACGCCGTCAAGAGCAATTGCCTGACGCCGTCAGAATGAACCTGCAGAAATCTTTATGTTAAGTTTCTGGAAAATTTCTGGAAAAACTTTGTCCTACTTCCTGGAAAATCCTGCAAAACTACATCATGACTCAATACAAGCATTTGACTCTAACAATACGAATACACATGTTCATTAAATATTGTGGAGAATCATGATCGGTTTGTTTCTTAAAAAACATATTTGGGGTTTCCCCTTACACTTATCTTTTGCAAAAATACCTTTAGGTTGAAGTTAAGACTAGGCTAAACAACATAATAAAGTATTTCCACATTTTAATTGAGAAACATGATCAACCAACAATAAAAATAAAACATGCATACGGAAGCAAATAACAATCAAACAATTAAAATCACACAAAACATGGGTTGCCTCCCAAGAAGCGCTTTTCTTTATTTACGAGTCTTGTAGCTAGACTCAAAGTCGTGGGTTAACGCGTATTGCTTATGCTCACGTAACCAAGTGTGAGCCATCTAATAGTCGCCTCATCTTTCTTGTATTCGTCTCCTAACTCTAAGCACCCGCGATAATATCTTTTATTCTTTTCATATGTGTACTTAAGTCCCTTCCTCTTATCATTCTCACTTAGCATTTCCATAGGCGGATACCTACTACACTTTTCCATGGAGAAATCCTTGAACCTAGGGTGTGTGCAGGGCATTTGATAGACAAATTCTTCATCCCCATCCGAGAATGTAATTAACCCTTCTATGAGTTTTTCATCGAGGTTGGTCAATCGTTTGAAAGATCTTCCAAACACAACTTGGGTCAATTTATCATCAATAAATTCTCCTAGATTCTCCATAACCATGAATTCAACGAGATAAACCAAACTTCCTACAAACACATGTAATGGTATTGCCATAGCCACAATGTTTTCTCCTTTATATTCTAACTCATCTACCATGATTTTATTGTATTCATTACGTGAGATTATATTCATGGGAAGAGATGAGTTGAGATAGGCGTTAAAGCTCTTAAATCCAATCTTACAAGGGAATTGCATGTTAAATGAACTATCGCACTCAATCCTAGTTCTAGGGTCCACATACCTAAGAGGGTTTATTTCCTCTTCCATTCTATCCTCATTGACTACGTCACCATCATCGAGATCCTCATCGGAGTCTGAATAGTAAAAAGGACTAGCCCTACGGTCATCATCATGATCAGACTCTTCTAGTTCAGAATTATTGTCAAAGTGGTGGTTGGGTGAGAGGTTAGGTGGGTTCTCATTTTCTGCTAAAGGAAGTGGGGCGGGCAATTGGAACATCCTACGACGAAAAACACGAATAACAGGAATCAGCCGATCAATGTTATTGTGATCCATTAAAATAGTTTGCGAACAAAGACACGAAGAATTACGAACAAAAGCACGAAGAAATAAGATAGACTAAAGAAGACCTAAAAAATAAAAATAAAATCTTGCTAGAAAGGAATCTAGCAAGTAGACCTAATAAAAAGAAATCCTAACCTAGACAATAACTATTCCCCGGGCTGCGGCGCCAAAAACTTGATGCGTGGGAATCGCACCTTGCTTTACCTCTCGAGGGATCTCGCGAGGCTTACAACCCCCACCAGGCAGTGTACCTGATCGTTGTAGTATAGTATAGTGACAAGTACCGGGGGATTGATCGTTCAGCTTAGGAATAGTGTCGCTAGGATTAGAAAGCCTAATTAATAGTTCTAGAGATGGAAGATGATTATTTTTTGTGTTTTTATATTTTATGAAAGCAAGTAAAATCTCGGGTTTTGAAGGAGTGGGCGGAATTAGTTGCTAATCAACTAACCCAAAAACTACTTTATAACTAATTAACTAATGAAAATGAAATTAAACTAATATTAAACTAAGGTTGTGAGCATTGGTTGGAGAAATTGTGTTTACTTAGACTTCATTACTCCCTAGATATCTTTTACATGTTAATTACTTGTTACACTTGTATGAATGACGGGTTGTATTCCTTAATACCATTCGTGGAGTGGCATACATAACTCCCCAACTCTATGAGCTCTTATCTCCTCCTACACCATGACCCAGCACAACTATAGGGATTGTAAACAGTGGCTCATGCATTAAATACAACCAATAAAGACCTAGTACGCCTCGGTTCATGTTTCTTAAGACGTTCAAGCATGTTACCATTTGGAGATCTGCCAGTTTTCTTAAGCCTAACATATAATATCATTCATTCAAAACAAGAATAGACAAGTAATCAACACATAATCAACATCTAGGTTTCATTAGATCTAAGCAAACACAAAGGAAATTTAGCCTAGCATAGTAGAATTAAGATAAGAACAAAAGATAGACAACCAACACATAGACATATTGATTGAATTAAGAGTATACTTATCTCAATTACAATGCAAGGTCTCAAGGGTTTGGAACCCTTGAAAAACCTGTAAAAGAGGCACCAAAATCGTCTTTAGGGTTTCACCAAAACTTCTCTCTCCTTAATGAAAAAAACTAGAAAACTATATATAGGAAAATCGTCCTGACGGCGTCAAGAGTAAAATCTGACGCCGTCAACTCGCCGCCATATACTTCCTCGGACGCCCTAGATCCAATCGTGACGGCCTATGTGACGCCGTCACCACCCTCGGTAAATTAATCTTGGTCATTTTGACGCCGTCATCTCTTCATCTGACGCCTTCACAACCTTCGGTAAAATATTCATCCTTTCTGACGCCGTCAAGAGTAAATCCATGACGCCGTCACCTTGTAATTCCAGCTTGGATTTGGTACTTTGTTGTTTTCTTCACTTTATGCTCCAAAAACGTCCAAAATAGCCTCTTTTCCAGAATTCACTCTCCAAACACCTAAAATCACAAAAGGAACGATTTAGGGCAATATTTGATCAAATAAATTCGGATTCGGGCTTAAATGACCCCCTAAAAACGGATCATTTTTCGCCTCATCACCCGTCTTAACATGTTAAAAAAACATAAAATTTGTTTACATTTCAGTAACAGATAAACACTAAAACTAAAGGCATGTATTTACATACCTCGACTTTCTGCATTGCGTTTGTGGGTTCAAGTGGTGTCATTCTTGAATGATGTGGTACCTTAGTCGGGGTTGTTGTAAGTCCTAGTTTTTCTATTTCTTCCAAATGGGAAACCTTTCGTAGTGTTAGGTCATCTGAAAAATGATCTAATGTCCATCAAACACCCAACTTTTATAATTCTCAAAAGGATGACAAAGCAATGATGCTTAAGCTTTTGAAAAAACGTTAATAGAATGTTATATCTCAATTTCCTCTAATGATTACTGCCCTATTATTGTACAACCCTTTTGGGATGTGTATTATCTAAAAATGGGTTAAAAAGGTAAAAAGTACAAAGTTTACCTGAAATAGGTTAAATGTTGCTTCCACATATAGTTTAGGCAACTTTTGATTTCAGTTTTGGCTTCACTATTTGCTTGCGCCCTATTCCTGTCAAGTAACCAAGGAGGGAAAGTAACATTAACAACAAAGTTTACATGTTTTGACTAAATCTGCCTATTTTGGCAATATTTTGTCCATAAAATAGCCATTTAACAATTGTTGTGAATTACATGTTGTTTGACTATCAATCGTTTATTATTCTCTTCAAATTTCCTGAGGTCTTACACACAAAAATTAATAAACAGTCCTATAACTAGAGAGGGGGAGTTTAGGTTCTAAACGGAACAACAGTAGTAGATTTTTTTTCTTGAACAACAGTAGTAGATTAATTGCAAACTGTACCTGCACAGTTTCCTAATCATATTTAAAACCATAATAATTTATCAAAATACTTATTTATGTGAGAGAAAATCTCAACCCAACCAGGTCCATTGACCCATACAAAGAAGTAGCCAAGTTGACCCAAACCGATTTTTGCCCGTTTGCCCAGGCCATTTGACTCGCCCATTCTTTATCCTCTACAATGTGTCATGGAATCAATAACACCAAATCTACTCGAGTAATGCTTGAAATAACACTTGAAGTATGAATGTGCCCAGCCAAACTAATGCTTGAACTAACACTCTAACAGTATGAAGTATGAACAAATATGTAATCACTATTAAACTAATATGAAGCATGAACACTTCTTTCACTAATGGAAATAATACCTCAAGGAGCTCAGAATCCCAAGGCGGGCTTGTACGAAGAGTGTGTCTGTCATATTCAAGAAAAGAATCTCAAATGTGCTAAATGGCAGGAACTCAATGAACTTTCCCAACTGTGGACCCCGTTTCTTTCCCGTCCTCTGTTCTTGATTCATTATTTACCTTTCCAGATGCATACCGATACCCACCACCAAACCTAATAGCATGAGTCAGAGCCTTGCCAATTGACTATTTCCCCTAGAGATTAGACCTTTCTTTCCATTGTTTCTTTCGCGTTTAGCGATGGTGTGTCTTTTCTATTGGTAGCTGTTGATTGAATATCTTTCCATTTTACATACTCTGACTTCTTTTCTGATATTCCCGGGGATAAAAATGAATAGAGAAATGCAGTGAAAGAGGAAGTATCGGGACAATCAACTAAGACTGGCACATCTTCTTTTTGGATTACATTGTTTTGTTTTCTTCTTGGTTCACCAGTCGCATCTCCTTAAAAGACGCAAAAAATAATCCAAATAAGACATTTTAAGATAGAAGAGCACATTAAAAGAGACGTGTGTTGTGTGATTTTACATATACTTCAATCTGTTAAAGTCGCTTTATGTACTGTTAGTCACTAAACAGGCAATAGCAATATATCCATAGATAAAAATTATGTTACAATACTGAATTAAATATGGTATGGTATGATTGCTTTGATATTAGATTAGGGAGATACAAGTTATGTCTTTAGTCAGTATTTATTTTATTTTTTAATGAAACATTAGTGGGATCCTACCATCGTTGGCAATCAATTGGATAGACAACTTAATGTTCCCTAATTAAGCACCTATCCGGCTCAATTAGTAGTAATATCGACTTCAGCTTCACACTGCTAACATAATGGTTTATCCTCTGTACTTACACGTGCTGATGTGCATCACTTATTCACATAAATATTACGGCCAAACCTTCCAAGCCAATCAAGTCTAGTAACATACTCTTCCATTACCCGACAATACATAATTCAAAATTCTTATATTCTCAAACGGTCAAACTTAAGTATGCTAATTTAGTTCATTTCATTATGCAAAAAATAATTACAATTTCTCTTAGACATCTAAAATGCTTATAGTATGGCAAAAATGAAGTACCTTTCTCTTAGACATTCCATCAAACATCTTCCACGCGGCCTTCAATTCTTCATATCACAACCTGGTAAACCATAAAAAGTATCAAAATCTACATCAATTATATTTTAAAAACAATACTACATCAAAGCTGTTACTACAGAACATCAAAGCTGTCACTACATAAGAACAATATTGCATCAAAAAATCATCTTCATAAAACCTTTCTAAGTTTAAGATCATGAAATTTAATAGAGAAAAAATTGATTGATGGGCCATTAAATCAACTATTTAAGCATTAAACACAATCGATTTCACGTCAATGCAATTGAAATTATGGTTCATAATTTCGTCAAAAAAAATAAAAAAAGGTCGAACTTTTTGATATTAGTGTTTGAATTTTAACAACTGTAAATTAACATACCTGTATCATTTGATAATGGTAAAATTCAATGACCGAAAAACATGTTGTAGGTTTTGAATTTCATCGCCTTCTCTTCACAAATTAATCATTCAATTGGCATCTTCAATTTTTGTTTACAGGGTAATGAATTGTTACCGAGATTATTGGAATGAATTTGAAAAAAACAAATAAATCAAATCTTGATTCACTTCCTTGTTTGATGGGTTTTTGGTTTGACTTAGTTAAACGCATTGATTTCAAATTTTGTGAAAACTTACTATTAGTAGTGAGGTTTACACGTGTAGTTTTTATAGAATTTTGGGAGAGTTTTTGCTTCTAAAAATAGCAATCACACTTGTTCTATATATAGGTTGAGATATATATATATATATATATATATATATATATATATATATATATATATATATATATATATATATATATATATATATATATATATATATATATATATATATATACCATGTTTTGTTCGTAGGTGACTTCCTTGTTATCGGTTTTTCTACTTAAAATTTGACCAGATGCATATTGAGAAGAAGTCTACTACACAACCCAAAATCATCAAATCGTGAGTGATGGTAGTGGTGATGCAGTTAGAAGGGTGGTGGAGGTGGGTTATCATGGTTTGGACGCTTGTAAGTGGCTGAGAATGGAGATGAAGAGACGTGGTGTCTAACTGCCTGAATAATTTGGCGGGGAAAAGATGACCAAATTATCTTTGGCGCGGAATTAGTGGGTTATTCAAACATGGACTCTTAACGTCTTAAGTCTACCACCGATTACAAGAAGTTGAATTTTAGTCAAATTTTAAATCTATTGGAAATTTGTGCTAAAATTATGGGTATGTTTGGCGAATGGGCTGGAGGCTAGGACTAGGGCTTGTATTATAAGGCGAAAGATGGAGTTTATATTTTTATAAAGTTGTTTGACGAATTAGTTGCAACTGAAGCTTATTAATGTAAAAATCGTCTGCCAGTATGGTTACTTTAGCATATCATTTGTTTATTCCGTGATTATACACCATTACCATACATCCTCATTTTATATGCAGGTAAAAACTGCTTGGATTAAAGGGAAAATTACCCTCTCTTCTTAACAAAAGGGTTGTTGGTACACGGCATGCGCCAAGTGCCTCAAGTCACTAGAAGTTGATCTATCTTGGATTGTCACATGCCCTGCCTGTAAAGAAGAGTCAGAAGTCTGTAATGTAAGTCACATTCTCAACAAGTAATATGCATTATATAATCTCTATTAAAAATATCCTCCCTATGTTTTATCCAGGTCTAGTGTGACACTGGTAATTAACGATGGAACTGGAAGCATATATGCCACTATATCCACACCTGATGTGGAAACATTCATACCATTCAATGCGCTAGAAGTTAAAAAGGCGAAAGAGGAGGTGATATGTTATCCACTTTTTTCATTCATCAAACCAAATTGGTGATACTATCAAAAAGATTTCTATTGGACTCAAGTTACAATGTATTATACTCTTAAACTAAAACGCACATTTACTTACACGTGTATTACAGGGTACTGATATTGGAGCGGCCATTGCTTCATCATCTCGAGGACAAACAATTGTTGCCTTTATATGCCAACACAAGATTGAATTTCGTGGTTAAACAGAGACTAAAATACACGTGGTAAAAGAGTACAAACCAATGGAGGCGTCGCTTCTTACAGATCTGCAACAACATGTTAATTGGGTCTACCTCCACTCTAGCTAATCCACCCAAATGGAAAGACAAGTACATCCCAGCAACCCTTGCTAAAAGACAACTACATAGTCCTACGCTAGCCTCAATAAAAGAACAAGTTGCTGCTCTAACAAGCAATCAAATCCTGACGAAAAGGACTATACCACTTGAATGCAATTTTGAAACCAACTTGTCGAAGTTGTTCGCAAAAACTGATGATGCTTTTGCTAGATCTTTGTAAATACCTACACTAGATCATGGTAGTTGGTCATAAAAACTCATAATGCTTTTGTTGTTGTATCACTTTGTAAACAGACAAACATATGTAAAATTATAATTTAATGTATCATGCTTGTGTATCCTTATATATGTTCCTAGTATCACATATATAGATTTCGTGAAACAAAAGTGCTACAAATTTTATAAAAAAGTGTCGCCTTAACGATAAAAAACAACTAGAAGTGTTGCATTTCATAAGATAAAGTGCTGCATACTTCATTGTAGCAATTGAGAAAGTGTTTCACTTGAATCTAAAATTGTTGTGGTTCTATAAAAATATGTTGCATTTGATTTTAAAAAGGGGCAATTCTACAAACGGACCAGTCGCTCAAAGTGGTGGGCTTTTGTGTACCTAAGTAGGTTGGTTTCTTGAAATGGCTCGAGCGACTAGCGAAGTTGACATAAGTTCGACATGTGGCACCCCAAAAGTAGTGCCCAATCATAATGTGTAAGGGATACTTTTTGTGCTACTTATCACAGGCGACTTATCAAAAGTTTGAGCGACCTTCTATTTTGTCACTTTCCTCCAAAATAGTCAAACTTCGACAAATAATATTTTATTCTTTTTGAACCTTCCCAAAGCCCAGTGAACTAGCGAAAAGTTTTAAGCGACTGACAAAATGTCGCCTTTTTGTACTTTACACATTAACCCTTTTTGTACCTTTTCAATAATTTTTTTTAATAATAATTCGTATTAAAGTATTTTTAACACCCTTTTTTAATCCAAATTATCCAGCGAAATAATTAGTATATCTGAGCGATATTCAAATATCCGAGCGACTTTTTTTATATCCCCAACATAATGAACCGTTTTGTATATTCTAAATTTTCAAATACCAAGAAACTCACAACCAAACCCTTTCCACACCTACTCCCACTCAAAATTCAAATCAAGATCAAACGTTAGAACCCTAACCCTAAATTTGTGTATACAAATTTTGAACCCCAAATTATTAATAAGTCAATGCGTAAATGGAAAATATTGACGGCTACTTTCATGCAAAGGTAACGATTCGTTCCAATTTAGAGTTGCTGGAAAAGATTAAAAGTAAGTTGGGAAAGAATCAAAATCGAATTAGCCTATTCCTGGAAAGTGTATTCGCGCAATGGTTGGCTATTCCCCCTTGTCATTCAAATGATAACCATCTCCTAAACTTTGTTTTACAGCATCAGGTATATATTCCTAAATTGCTTGATACTTGTCCACCTATTACATATAGAATTGGGGATAATTTGTTGAGCTTTGGCCATGAGGAGTTTCTTTTGGTGACGGGTTTTCTTTTCGGCCCTTTTCCTGACCACGTAGTAGTTGATCGTAGCCCGTTTGCCTTGCGAATCTTCCCTCATAAGCAGTTTGATAGAAAGGTTACCGTAAAAGGGAATGAGCTTTTACATATTTTGAACAACGATAAAGTATTTGATGCTTTGCCAACTGAGGATGCTGTCAGGGTTTGTCTTTTGATATGTGATGAGGTCATATTTACCGGTCGTGGGCCTTGGTACAATGTACCTAATGAATTTTTGCAGCTCGTTGAGGATTTTAATGCTTGGAATGCTTATCCATGGGGAGAGTACTTGTGGAGATGTTTGTACGCCAGTCTAGCCAATTTGGTTCCTAAGCATTATCAAAGGTATTACAAGAAGAAGCAGGCAGTAACCCCAGATTTTATTTGGGCTTTTAAGGTATGATTTTTTTAAATCAAGTTGTGTAATTTTTTGTGATTGTTTTCTTGTACCAAAAATAACTTTAGATTCATTGTTTTATTTAATTTTAGATATGGATTCTTGAGAGTTATCCCAATAGTCAACAATGGTTTAAAAAAGTCCCTAATAGGATCCCACGTGGTCTTTCTTGGTTAAAGATTAAAACATTCCGAAAACGTGATTATTCTATACTGTTTGGTCAGGTATTCGTTGTCATTATTCTGTGTTATTTGTTTACTAATTTAGGACTTATATATAAATTTGGTTTTGACCTTTTATAATAAATTTGTTACACATGGTTCGGATCCTGTGGAACTTGTTCCGACTAATGATGAAAAGTTGAACCTACGCTTTGTGCATAGTACTGCATATTTTGGACAAGTAGCAAATGTCGCTGATGTTTCAGATGATGCCATTCCTCGACTATCAGAAGTTCCTTTTGAGGTACATTGTTAACATTCAAAACATTATGTTTGACCCTTAAGGCCTATAAGATATAAATTATTAATGTACATCTCCTAAATCTTTTAAAATTATTTGTTACTTAGGTACAAGCAGAAGAGCTCAACGATGCAGCAGAAGAGCTCAACGATGCAACAGATGGAGGGCTTCCAACAGCCGCAGCAGATTCAAATACCGAAGTACCTAAATTAGTTGCTGAGGTTGAGGCCTTGAAGACAATAGTTCATTTGATTGGTAAATCAGGATCGAATGTTGAAGTATTCAATGATGTTAAAAAAAGGCTTGCCATTGTTGAGAAAGCTTTGAACATACATCATCCAGAGGTCAGCGGTTTAATTTTATTTTTTAATCTATACCACAATTTGATAATAACAATCTTAGGTCACCATAACAGCGTGTATAAATGTCTTTTTAATTTCAGGCTTTGACACCTATACAGACCTCAAATATTATTCATGCCAATCCAGAGCCACAACAAACTGGCAATGAAGATTTGCATTCCAAAGATGCCATGGTAGTATCCTATACACACTTTATAATCGTTTATTTATAATTATTTTATTATTTTATTAATCATTTTTAAAAAATTTTTAAAATCATCCTTGAAACACCATTTTTCTTTTATTTCAGGATTCGACACATATTCAAAGCTCAAATATTATTCATGCCAATCCAGAGCCACAACAAACTGTCAATGAAGATTTGCATTCCAAAGATGCCATGGTAATATCCTATACACACTTTATAATCGTTTATTGATAATAATTTTTTTTAGGTTATTAATCATTTTTAAATTTTTTAAAAAAATCATCCTTTAAACACCATTTTTATTTTATTTCAGGATTCGACATCCATTCAAATCTCAAATATTTTTCATGCCAATCCAGAGCCATAAGAAACTGCGAATGAAGATTTTCATTCCTAAGATGCCATGGTAATATCTGTCTCATTCTAGTGTAGTGAATATGGACAGATAAGGGAGTGTTTGGTTTTGTTTGGTATTGTGTCTGTTTTGGATTCTGTGTTCCTGTTGCTTTGGTTCATTTTCACTGCATCTATTATCTTTTAGGACTGATAAGTGTTAAAATTTGAGCATCAGTTGTAGTATATTAAGCCCTGTAATCTGAAACCTAGTGTAATCACAGTTACTTAAAGGGTGTTTGGATTTGAGTAGTCTTTTGTAGTGTACAATGTTTCAGAGTTTGTTATTTGCTTAGATACATTACTTAGGGTATTATTAAGTCTTTACTAGCTTGCATAAAAATTAGTAGTTCAATATAAAAAGGTCAAAACATATTTTGGAGCATCAAAAGTTTAACTATTAGTAATTGTTAGGTTGCATAAACATTGTAGCTAGTTACAATAATATTTAGGTAGCTTAATTTAGATTAATAATTGCTTATCATAATTACAGTAGTCATTTAGATCAGATATTGTTTCATTTTGGTCAAAGTTGTAGTTAAAATCAAAAGTCAAAAACAGTTATCATTTATGAGTTCAATCAATAGTTGGCCCCCATAAGTTGGTCAATTCAGGTTTAAACTGATAGCTTATGGATTCTGTTATTGGGTTCTGAGTTCTTAGTAGTTCAATCAATAGTTTGCCCCCATAAGCTGGTCAATTCAGGTTTAAACTGATAGCTTATGGATTCTGTACTTGGGTTCTGAGTTCTTAGTAGTTCAATCAATAGTTTGCCCCCACAAGCTGGTCAATTCAAGTTTAAACTGATAGCTTATAGCTTCTGTACATTGGCCTGTTTGAGACAGGGGTTTGTTTATGCATTTGAAGCCTGCAATTGTGCATATGAGCTTGTATCTGTGTTTAGTGTATGATTCTGAGTGTAATTTGAGTAGCTTAAGTAATTTGCACCACTACTTTTCTTCTGGATCAGATTGTGCTTATTCTGTTGGTTCATTTTTAAAATTTTTGTTAAAATCATCCTTCAAACACCATTTTTCTTTTATTTCAGGCTTTAACACCTATTCAAATCCCCTTTTGTAGTCGTGTTAACGCCGAAAATGAGAACACAGAAAACAATGATGTTGAACAGGTAATATTCTGTGTAATATTTCATTTTTTTATATTTAGTTTTTAACCCAGCTACTAATAAGTTTTTAATTACAGACCTGCCCAATGTATGATGTATCATGCGACAAATCAACATGCCCTTCCTCTGTTAATGGCGATGATGGAAAGCTTAATTATCTTGACCCTGCCGCGTACCCATCCTACATGTCACAACTTGAGAATCTATGTCATCCGAATTCTCCTTTTACGGCAGTT
This sequence comes from Artemisia argyi, assembly GCA_030686995.1. Lineage (NCBI taxonomy): Eukaryota > Viridiplantae > Streptophyta > Magnoliopsida > Asterales > Asteraceae > Artemisia > Artemisia argyi. The sequence continues at coordinate 260,330,106 of CM060708.1, read as the reverse complement.
GATCACATCCAACTTGATAAACTAACTAATTTAAATGTACGCTTTTCTTAATTTGTTATTCATGTAACTATAAACTAGCATAAGAAATCTCACTTAATAGTTGTTTGCTAATATTCAGTTACTTATTCAATTTATGTTTTCTTCTGAACAGGGGATCTATAAAGATGATTTTGCTGATTTGGTAGATTCGCCATCGCATTCCGTAACTGCTTACGACACCGACGGTGATGCCCATGTTTGTGACAATAAAGACAACAATGCAGATCTGAATGTTACTGATAATCATTATCAAAATGAGGACGTATCAGTAAGCAAGCATGTTACTAATACAGATGGTATTGTCGTTGAGACAGTAAGCAAGCATGGTTCGGATAATGAAAAAATTAATGCGGGAAGTCGTGATGGTAATGTTGAAGAGAACATGGGAGATGGGCATGTTGGTGTGGGCCATGTTACAGATACATGTGGTAAAGATGCGGGAAGTCGTGATGGTAATGTTGAAGAGAACATGGGCGATGGGCATGTTGGTGTGGGCCATGTTACAGATATATGTGGTAAAGATGCGGGAAGTCGTGATGGTAATGTTGAAGAGAACATGGGCGATGGGCATGTTGGTGTGGGCCATGTTACAGATACATGTGGTAAAGATGATGTGACAGATGACATGGATGTTGACGAGAACAAGTGTGATGGTGTCTTACATGTGTAAGATACGAGGGCTGATGACTACAAGGGTGATGAAGATTGTGTTAGGGTAAACGATAAAGATTGTGTCAAATTAGTCGATGCGCAGTTGGCCACCAAAGACAAATGTGTGGACGGTGATGAAGTAATGGAGTCTGTTTCTGATGAGAATGTTGATATGGATGTTGAAGGTTGTCATGGCCATGTTTGTGGCACAACTGATAATTTTGGTGGTGAGGTATTAAAAGATCGTGATGAAAATTGTGTTAGGACAACTGATAAAGATTGTGTGTAATTAGTCGATGCGCATTTGGCCACTGAAGAAAGAGGTGTTGATGGTCATGAAGTAATGGAGTCTGGTTCCTATGAGAAAGTTGATAATGGAAATAATAAAGTTATCGAAAAAGTAAATGACAGAATAACCAAGTCGATTTTGGACAAGATCGACAAGGAAGCTGAAAAAGCAAGAAAGGTCACTTTTTGTAATTACAACAAAAATACTGAACTGGACCTTTCTAAACAAGGACAAGTAAATAATCCTTTGAATGATGCTTCGGAGGTACTTTACCATATGAGTACGTTGTTAACTTACTTTAAATACTATTTGTAATAGCGATACTAATATCAATAATGAACTGTGCTTACAGGACATTTTCATGCGTCTTCAAAGGAAGAGGAAACTGGGTAAGTCTCCACAACAATCCAAACCAAGTCAACCACTTAAGAAGAAACGTCGCAAGAAATATGTACCAAAAGAGAAGACTGTGACAAAAGAGAAGACTCCTGATGTTCAACCAAAGAGGACAAAACAGGTTGGCAAGTCTTTGAAGGACCCCTTTGTGGAGCTACCGACTACAACTCCACAATTGCCCAAAAGGCGGTCCAAGAGACTTAGTGAAGTGATTGGTGTACCCTGTGCCCTCGGAAACAATGTTGAACAATTTCTGCTGGAACCTTGGGTAGAGGTTTGTGACTATTTAATTTTAAACACCCCTTGTATATATCTCCATACATATTAATAGATGATGCCTTTACATTTTTTCTTTAAAAAAAATAAATTACAGAATCTGAAGCGTCCGGTTGGTTTCCTTAAGAACAAGAAGTTGGGTAACACAATAAGTAAGCCAGAAAGTATGATTTGTTTCATGACAAAAGGTAAAACGTCGTCGCATAAGTTTCTTGGGGTTCCGACGTTGTTGTTAATCGGCAATTTTGGTTAGCTTTGCTGGGAGTTGGCCGGGGTAACAGAAGAGGATGGCTCAACGATAAGGTACTTAATTTACCAGTTGGTGTATTCGTTTTAAATAGAAAACATTACATTTATATGTTGATAGTTTAACAATCCCATTTTTATAAATACATTTCAGCATTTGGATGTTTGGATAGACTTAATGTAGCACTTTAGACCCGCCAATGCAGATTGCGCGATGGCCAGTTCTTTTTTATCGTCTACCCTTCTTAAGGGATCATTGCCTTTTTATTATGGCAACGGAGAAAGGTATCATGTGCCATGGTCTAGTGTTGACAAGGTTGGTACAATTCAACGCCACTTCTTAATTATTATTATTATTATTATTATTATTATTATTATTATTATTATTATTATTATTATTATTATTATTATTATTATTATTATTATTATTATTATTATTATTATTATTATTATTATTATTATTATTATTATTATTATTATTATTATTATTATTTTTATTATTATTATTATTAGTTTTAGTTTTGTTAATCATAATGGTTATGTTAACATCTAATATTATTTTGTTAAAATGTAGGTCTTCTTTCCTTTGAACGTAACATCAGACCACTGGTTGCTTGCAGAATTAGTTTTTAGTACCGGCGTTGTAACTTTTTACGATTCACTTCCTACGCCAAATCCAGAAACGAGACCGGATCATTTAAAAATGAGGGCCAGTTTTGAGGTAATTCTTCCATAGTATCTAGAGAAATGTAAATTTTTTGAAACCAAATCCATATCTGTTTCGAATTATAAGATATCTTTACGAGTGGCTGATAATGTCCCTGTACAAGCTAATCTATATGGCGACTGTGGAGTATGGGTATGCATTTTTTTGTACCGGTTGTCTAACAATCTAAGTATGAAGGTTGATGATCCTCTTCAGGTTACGTTAGCCTATCGAGAGCACATGGTTAGATACTTTTGGAAGTATAAGCTGGCTTGTGGTAAAAAAACTTAATAGACTATGTTTATATGATTTCTAGTTATTTGGTAGGTCGGTTTTGTTTTATTTTATTTTGTGTTTGTTATGCTAATGTTGCCACCACCTTTTGTGTACTGGTTTAGTCATTGTACCATGTATGTTGAAGGATATTGTAGGTTTATGTGGTTTGATTTTGAAATACGTAGTGCCTTCATATGTGAATGCTTGTGAATTACATTGGAAACATTCATTACTACTGACAACAACCATAAACGAGTTTATTACAACCTACTAATTAATACCTGGAGCTAAAACAAGAGCAACGAAGAGTACAACCAGCAAACTGAAAACAAATAAACATTTGTCATGCACTTTAACTTTTGACTTGATAGTAGCCAACTCATTCTTCATGTTCATCATCATTTCATCTTGTGAGACAGCAACAGCTTGACTAGAAACAATATTTTCCCCCTTCTTCTTGTATAACATATTTTTCTCATGTTCTTTGTAAAGCAAATCTTTGTAGTACTCACTTGGTAGCTCCGGGTCTTTGAACCCAAAAAATCCGCATTTCGTCTCCTTGTCCTAAACAAGTCACGCTGTTAACAATTATTGATGAAAAGTAACAACATAATTAAGTAATTTTTTGTAGGTATAATAATCTTACCCATATGGGACAAGCCTTAAACCTTCTACCAGGATGTTTTCGTGTCCAATAAGTTTGAACTTCGACCGGCAATGGTATTGGACATTCGCAATGACTCGCATTGATGTAGTATTCGATGGTCTTTATATTTGACCTAGAATTGGAAGAAGAGGAAGTCATTGTTTGTGTTATTTGGCCTATTCTTTGACAAGAATATATAGATAGAAAGTGAATAGTAAAATCACACATACCTAGGGAGGGAAATGAATTTTTGGAGGGAAATGTAGACTGGAAATGAGAGGGAAAATGAAATTTTGGAGGTATATTTTTAAGCTACATCTTAATTGAGCGACCACATAGACCGAGGGAAAATGAAATTTTGGAGGTATATTTTTAAGCGACATCTTAATTGAGCGACCACATAGACCAATCTTAATTGATTGGTATTGGGTTTCTTCACAGTCCAGAGTAAAATATATATATATATATATATATATATATATATATATATATATATATATAAAATGAGTTCATCAAATTCCTTAAAATTAAAACTTTTATTGGATTATCAAAAAAAAAAAATCGTGGAGTTTTACTTCCACTTGACGTTAATTACCGCAACTTGGTAAAGTATGTCAAGAAGAAATACGATATTATAGACAAGAGCGTCAATTTACACTACATATCCGGATCCAAGAATATTACTCTACATGACGATGGTGATGTATCATTCTTTGTTAAAGAAATTTGTTGTAAGTAAGACATTGTTCAGACACTTTTTAGCGATGTTATAGAGCACACTTCGGAGGTAACCCCGTCTTCTTCTTCTAAGCATTTTGATATAGATCTAAATGTTTCTTTGTTCCCCGGTGAGTTTGATCTTCCAGCACCAACAGCTGAACCTGATAATACTAAACGCGTGATTGAGGATGTTCAGCCTCGTTGGGAGAAATGCTCATTTAAAAATATGCCTATCCCACCCCATTCACCTGATCCTATAATTAAAGTAGTTAATAACCTGAAACAAAGTATAATATCTAAAGTAAAGTTGGGTAATAGGTTTGATGATAAGGATTCATGCATTTTTTCAATAGGAATAAAAGCTATAGTTGAATGGTTTGAGTATAAAGTAATCAAGTCTAGTCCGACTAGGTATGATGTAAATTGTGTGCAAATGGGTTGCAACTGGAGCGTTCACACAAGAAAAAGTATTGTTAGTCGTAAATTCTATGTTTCCGACATTAACGACGTGCATACATGTTCGAGAACTAAAATCAATCCTAATCATCGAAACGCTACACAACAAATACTTGCTCGCATACTTATGGAGAAACTAAAAGATACCAGAAGGATCTATATAGGTAAGGACATACAAAAGGATTTGAATGTTGAGTGGAAAATTGATGTTTCTTATAAAAGAGCTTGGGGTGGGAAAAACATCGCATTACAGTTGATAAACGGTTGCCCTAAGGAATCTTTTGAGCAGTTACCGTATTATTGCTACAACTTAAAGTTGGAGAATGAGGGGACGGTAACACACATTGAGACAGATGATGATGATCGATTTAAGATGTGCTTCATAGGGTTCGGTGTTGCTGTAAGTGTCTATTAAATTATATTTTCTTAAATTGTACATATATTATTAGTTACATTTTATTGAATATTGAAGATGTGCTTTATTTAAATAGATTCGGAGCTTCTTGCGACATTTGCGGCCATTGATAATAATTGATGTCGCACATCTTAAAGGGAGATACCTTGGAACGAATATGGTTGCTGTTGGAATGGTCGGAAACAACCAGATCCTACCAATTTCCACTGGTGTTTGTCAAGGTGAGAGCAACGAAACATGGTCTTGGTTTATGAGTAAATTGAAAGAATGCATTGGTGAGGTTAAAGGTTTGTCCATCATATCTGACCGGCATCTAGCAATTGCACATGCATGTAGTACCGTTTTTCCTAATGCTTTTCATGGGTATTGTTGCCGTCATTTAATGATGAATTGCAATCTGAAGAGTAAAAAGTGGAGGGCTATATATTGGAGGACTTGCAAACTTTACACGGAGCGTGAGTTTGATGATTCAATTTCTGAGATTCGAGCCTCAAAACCACTGGTTTATAAAAAGTTAGAGGATGCTGGATGGGGAAGGTGTTCACGAGCATATTGCCCTGCAAACAGGTACAACTATTTGACACCAAATTCTGCAGAATCAGTAAATTCCTTGACAGCAAGAGTTCGGAAAGTTCCAATAACCATGCTAATGGAGTACTACAAAGGCCTTCTACAACAATGGTATTGTGACCGCCGAGAAAGATATAAAGGTAATTCATAATAATGTATATTTTGTTTTGTTGACCGTTTCATATATTTAAGCATATTGTAATTTTTTAATTTTAGATGCACCAAAGGATGAACTTACTGATTGGGCAACCGCAAAAGTAAATGATAGAATGGTCAAGAGCGCCACTTGGGTTGTTAAAGGGATTGAGATGTTCAAATTGTACCAAGTTACTGATTCACGACTGGTTCATGTTGTTGACTTTAAAAAACGAGAATGCACTTGCTGTAAATGGCAATTATCAGGTTTACCCTGTGGCCATGTGTGTGCAGTATCTAGAGCTGAATCTTTGAATAACAATAGCAGTTGGGCGTTAAAATGGTTTAAGAAAACAGAACTAAAAAATACGTACTAAGAAAAGGTGTATCCTTTAAAAGACAGTTAATAGTGGCGTACTCCTGCTGACCTGCAAATTGTAAAACCACCGGTTCTTGTTAAGTGACAAGCAGGTAGACCAAAAGAGAGAGACCGTATCCATTCACAAGGGGAGGAACCGAAAAGCACAAAATGTACAAGGTGTGACAAAACAGGACACACAAGACACTCATGTTATGTACCATTGGTAACAACAAAGGTATTTCTTTATACATAGTTTAAATTACATATTTTTATGTTTATTTTTAGTAGCATTGTTTTTGAAAATTACGTTACATCTCAGAAACGTAAAGGAACAACAGAATTGAGCTCCCCTGCATCTCAAACACAAGAACAACAAGGACAGAACAGAAGGGTCAGTCAAAGAACACGTTCAGATGTCGACCGGAGAGAGTCAAGCACCCCTTTTATATGGAACTGTGAATCATCTATTTCTCAATCACAACCAGGGTCATCCGGTCAACGTCAATGTATTCATTTGGACGATTTCTAGTTTATTTTAACTATTGTCATATGATATGCGCATGACTAAGTTGTGTTTTTTTAATTTCCGAACTAAAAATTTCATGGATTGTAACTTATTGGGATATGTTGGATGTTGTTGACATAATGCCCTTTTTTAGTGGGTCAGGTTTGTGTTTTTTAACTCCGCAACTATTTATACTTACCTTTTTTTGTTGTTTGTGTTTTTTAAATGTCACACCCCCATAATACCTGAATGGCAGCGGAAATGGAATACTTGGGGGTGACTGTCTTAGCACCACAGTTACAGTTACATTGAACGACCTAATGTGTCCTTTGGAAAAATACATCGTTTGATCATTAAAACATTCAGAGTTTACAAAACATAGGTCCCAAAAAGGTGTTGCAAGTTTATGAAAAAGAAGTTCAATCCAGATCAAACGTTTCATAAGTGCAGGAAATATATATATGTGAGACGCATGGACTCTGCGACTCCATGCAGGTCCAAATGCATGCAAGCAGGAGCTACCTTAATAACCTGAAAATACATTGCTAAAACGTCAACACGAATGTTGGTGAATTTCATAGGTTTGTAAGTTAAATCGTATGTACATTAGCCACAAGTATAAAGTAAACCGACAAAATGTCAAAAATGCTACATTGTCTCTTAAGCTCATGACCCCGAAGCTAGACATAATATTGTATTGGCCCCAAAGGAGTGTTTACCAGACACTCAAATAGATTAGACATGAAATGCATTCTTACCCGTTGGAGCAACCCAAACACGAATGGAGGCGTCACCCTCGATAGATCTATCCACTCACACTCGCTTGGCATTATAATTAACGGTCCATGATAATAAAGGGGACTTAACTTGGTAGTAAGGCAACTTAAGCAATGTATTGAATTGAATACTTGGGCATGTACAAAAGTAATTGATGAAATGTATTCTCCCCCGTGGGATTTGAAATCAAATAAGTAATTGAAAACGGGGCTATGAAAACTCACCTGAAGTGATAGTACAATGTGATGAAATAATCGGGACAACAAGGCGCGAACACTAGCCGCAACCTAATATGAGTAATAACGATCTACTTTAGATCATGAAATGATGTATTGAATATTCATGCACATGATACCTATACCACTCGTAACTTGAAAATACTTCTTATCGTCAAAGTAGGTAATTTCTATACTTAGGAAAAATAAGTCCAATTAGGAGTATAGAAACTTGTCGTAGTACATCGTATACAAAATGTTAGTGTTATATTCCTCGTTTTGAAAACCTTAAAATAACGTCTAGTAGTCGCATAAATAAACCTTGGGTCGTACGTACTTTGTTAGTTAAGAATAAAATCCTTGAATAAGAAATCTAGAAAATATATCATTTAGTACGTAGTTATATTATTTCTAGTAGTGACTAAATATATATATAGTTTTGACGATTTTAAAACGTGTATAACTTGGTCGTTTTAAGTTCATTTTCCTCGTTCTTTATATCCACGGATTCGTATTAGTATGCATTAATATATTTTCGATAGCTCGGCTCCTCTAGGTTACGTCTAACGCCTCTATTTGTCCGTTGGAAATCGTCAAACACCATGCAGTTTTTCAGAAAAATAGTTTTCGTTACTTAACTTGCAAAAATCATAACTTCTTCGTTATAAGCTCGTTTTAATCCGTTCTTTCGCCCACGGCTTCGTTTTTGAAAGTATTTTATAAATCTTTGGTCAAAAATTACCCATCACCTACTGAGTTTCCCACGTTTTAAAAATATTGACAGTAGGTATATGTAATGTTTCAAAAACCATTTCTAGGGTTCCAATCTTGTTCCAACTTCAACCAAACCACTTTCAATCACCACAAAACTAGTCTAATCCTACCATACACCTTCTTATGGTGTCATGGGTTCCTAAACATCATAAATCAAGTGGATCTAACAAGGATCTAACTATCATCAATTTCTATGGCTCAAAAATTAGATATGTATAAAATGGAATGGTATAAATAGCATATGCATGTAGATCTAGTATATATATCATATGAATCTTGTAAAAACTTGGAAAAGTTATAAAAATGAGTTTGACATACTTACTTGAAAGATTAGAGAGTTTTTGATGAGAAATACTTAATTATCCTTGAGGCTTTTATTTCAAAACCTTAACTAGGATACTAATAGGACTTAAAAAATTAGTTGATCTTGAAATATCATGGTTTCTTGCTTGTTGTTTGTTCTTGGCCGATTCAAGAGGAAGAGAGAAAGGAAATGAGTCTTGCTTTTAGATCTTGAATAATGAGTTGAAAATGGGTAGCTTATGTTATATATATATATATATATATATATATATATATATATATATATATATATATATATATATATATATATATATTATGTTAGACATTATTTGACATACATTAATGAGATGGTAAATTTTTCAAGATTTGTAAGATATTAGCATGGGGGGGCTGCATTTTATGAAAAAGGGAAGAAAACATGTAGCTAGTGTAAGATAGTTGGTATAATTCTTGTATTATTATGTATATATTAATAGTTTTAGGGAATACCGGGTACCGAGTTAACTAAAAATAAATTTTAACGGAGTTAACCGGGACATAATAAAGTCATAAAAATTGTAAAAATATGTTGGTATAAATATTGAGTGTTTGGATGGTTATTGTTTAGTTTTTACGAAAACCGTCGTAATTAAATTAGGCGTACGATATAAATTAAATAAATTTCCAAAATACCGGGTAAATTAATAATATAATTTATATATTATTAAAATGAATATAAAAATATATTAGGATCATAGTCGGGAGTGTCGGACGTGTTAGTCACATTATTTGTCGCGTGTTAACATTTATTTAAAAATAAACATACGTAAAAAGTCAATTATACCAAAAATAGAAATTGGAATATCCTACGAGTGGAATAGTATGCAAATGCTATTGTAATAATATGTAAGCCATTTCTAGTCCATATGAAGTGTCCCTACTGATGATGCATGAATTCGCAGCTTAACCTGACTGGTTACGCGAATTTAATTACCCGTAAACTAAATTTACGATGAAATGAGTAAAGTACATGAATAGTGTTTTCTCTTCGGAAATGAATAGTGCCATGTGAATAGTTATTTTCTGAACGCTTCTCGAAATCTCAAACTGACACAAAAAATGATGAATAGTAAAATGATGAATAATGATTGGTGAATAGTAATTGATGAATAGTAACTTCCGAGATGAAAAATGAAATTTCGACATCTGAACAAGGACTTGAAATTATGAATTGTGACAGTCTTCCCCTCTAAAAGGAACTTCATCTCAAAGTTCAGTTTTGGTTGGTCTCTGAAGTATATTCGGTAAAAAGACGTGGATACTTGAGTTGCATTTGGTCTTCCCATTCCCAAGTATATTCGGGTTCTTTTCAAGAATTCCAGCGAACTTTCACGATAGGAATTTGATTTTGCTTCAACCGTTCGACCTCACGGTCCATGATTTCTACTGGTTCTCCTACCAGATTTAGGTTTGTCATTGGTTTCGATTCCTTCCAATGGAATCATGAGTGACTAATCTGAAAGTCATTTCTCGGGATTTGAAATTGTGAAACATGTTTGTGAAATCTTGCAACTTTCCGTCAAGGCTCAAGTCTGAGGGTTACTAGCCTACTCTGTCTGAAATTTTAAATGGTCCAGTGTACATCGAGTTTAACTTCCCGGATTTTTCTGAATGGTATCATGCCTTTCCTAGGCAGAACTTTTAACGTGACCATACCACCAACTTGAAATTCTAAGGGTTTACAACTTATCGACATGTAACTGATTCTTGATTTGCAGGAAATTCCTGGTTATTTCATGAGTGCTTACAGAAATAATGAATTTCGCCTTTTTTCGCGTTCGGTCCGTCGATAGATGATCAGCGCTTCTTGAGGTTTACAATGTAACATTGGTAATATATGTTGCTGAACTCTGCCAAAACTCAAATTTGTATGTCAGCTGGTCGATTCTAAAATGAATCTTAAGTTGTTCAATATACTAGAGGTTCAATCTCTTGTGTTACCAAAATTGTATCATGCCTCTCCAAGGCAAAGCTTTGAACTTAGTTCGTTCTCCCATTTGAATCTAGATGGTTTGCTGTTCAGGGATACCCAATCCGCACGATGTGTGTCATGCACCAACCTAACTTCTACCAGTTTCTCGTTGCTTGTAACTGGTTCTTGCCTTGTGAAATTTCCTTTGTTGTTCCATAGTTTAGTTCTAGACCAGTGAATTTAACTTTCCGATTTCGGTCTGTAAATGGGTAATTGGTACTTCGACCATAAAGTGCCTCAAATGGTGTAGTCTCTTCGATCGTGCGATAACTATCGTTGCAAACGGATCTGATTTATGATAAATGGTTAGTCCAACCATTCCTAGAGTCAATCGCTCACTCTCTGAGCATAACTTTCTTATGTTTGAATTGTCCTCTCGATCTGACCATTGGTCTGAGGATGATAGGCGGTGTTTACATCTAAATGGGGTACCGAAGGAAATCCTAAAATGATTGCTAGAAGTCAGAGGTGATTCGATCACCTTTATCAGGAATAATTGAAACGGTTACAATGAATCTGGTGACTAATTCTACAACGTTATACTTTTCGAAGAGGGCGTTATACGAAGAAGATAGAATACGGGTAACACTTCGATTCCTTGTGTTTTGGTCTAATGGGTGCTAAGACATGTGTCTTTCTTTTCCTATTGTGCTTGGTCTCCATTACTGACGTTTGTCATTAATCTATGGTGTCCGTCCTAATTTCCTTTATCACATATTCCAATATTCCTTATTGTCAAATCATAAAGCCCTAAATGCATAAGCGATATAGCATGGTGATTGGTTTTCAAAATTTATCTCGTGATTTTGAGTTTTTGGTCGAATTTTTTTTTTCTTCTTTTTTTTTCTTTTTTTTTTTTTTTTTTTGAATAAACGAATTTTGAAAATGGAGCAAATGGTTTACTAAATAATATCCTTTTTGATGATTCAAATTCAATAGTTAGGAAATGTGATGCGGTTTTCAAACATGTTGTGAGTAGGACTGTTTATTAAAGTTCGATGTTTCTATATTTCCCATGGTACAATAGTCTGGCTAAATATTGACTAAAAAGGGTTGTATTTGTTTGAAATAGGCAATTCAAAAATTATTTTCTACGAGGTATGTGATTTGTATAAACAAAATTTTGAAATCAACTTCATTTAAAAGTAAAAATACTAACAAGGATAAAATAGTAGGATAGGTAACGTTCGCATAAATGCATAGATGTCTAACGTTCGGTTCTTGATATTGGAAAATGCCTGTTGGCGATTATTCGACAAAACTACAAGCCTAGGTATTCAACCAACTTAAGTCCTGAAATGATTTATCGTTGAAATTGTCATCACGTTGGCAAAATGGAAGTGTCAATTGATACTATGTCGATGAATGTCTATTTCATTTCCACATGAAGCTGGGGAGATATGCTTAGGCCTGATGTCTCTCTTGATATATAGGTGAGGTTATCTAGAATTTCTTGAGGACACAACGCTTTAGGGGAATCTATATCGATATCCATAATTCGAATCAATTATTCTTTGCGTAAACTCACTGCAGGGAAGTTTGCGTATGGATGAGGCCATCTTTAATTGAGATGCTTTACAATATCGGTTAAGAGGCTTGGTTTATCTCTATAGTCTTTCTTAGCATACCTTCACTTTGTATTCGTTCCTGTAACTCAGTCTAGCTAGTACCTTTGAATGATAGTATTGGACAACTAGGTCAGAGATGGTGGTTCGGATGGTTTCGTGGTATCCTAGGACTGTTGTCGAGTCATAAATTGTCTTACTGTATATACTCCTTGTCTACGTTAGTAGTTATGTAATCCTTTCATTGTTTTTCTTGAATCGAGGAATCCTCCTAGTAATTGATATGGGAAGTCTCTCCTAGGGAAATCAATGGAATAAAAAAAATCCAACTTAATGGCTGAGTAAGTGACAGGTGGTGTGGCACCCCCAAAATTTACAACGCAGCGGAATACCAATTTGGGTGTCACTTCATAGTTCATAAAAACAAGTTACATAAAACGACCTCAAAAGAGACGTTTAATAAAATGTCACATTCGATTTGATAAATCAGAGTACAATGGTCCCAACAATTTATATTTAAAACTTAAGTTACAAGAGTTCAAAAATGACTCATTTGCATATTTAAAGAAAATAATTATCGAATGTGAAGAAAACAAGTCCTTCAATGTTTGATATCCACGCGACTCCGATTGCTCCCAATGCTCAGCTAATAGAGACCTGAGATAAAACATGCTAAAAAGGTCAACACAAAGGTTGAGTGAATCCATAGAGTTTAAATAAGTAATAAGTTGAATACAAGCATTATTCATAGTTAGACATGTAAAGGCCTTTTACAAATCAAGAAAAATCAAATTTATAGCATCGAGCTCATGACACCGAACCTTGGCCAGTTTAAATGCCCCTCACAAGGTATTCAATTGTCATTTACCTCAATTCTCAATATTATATGTCCGTTTGACCCACAGTTGTCAAATGAGCGCTACTCACCCGGACAGGCCTGCCTAGCCAAATATGCATATCTATAATACTAGCGTTTACGCACGTAATTAACGGTTCATGAAATTAGGGACTTGTTGGCAAGGTACTCAATGTCTATAATCAGGTAATCGGGTCAAGCATACCCAAAAAGTACTTGTATTCAGTTTGTAAAACTAGCATGTATCCCCCTCGCGAGGTTTATAAAACAATTGAAGTAAGTAAAAGCGAGGCTATGAACTCACAATGAACCAAGGAGGTGATATGAAACAAGCAAGTGATGAAAATTAGTCGCGAAGCTCTACGATGAACCTAAATAGATATACGTTTGTCTTAGGTTTTAGTAAATAAACATTGATGTAACTCAGCAACATATATAAGTTATTATCCTGTCTACGCTTGGTACATAATCCCTATCTATATGAAGTATTCAAAATAAGGTTTTAAAAATATAATCACATGAGTTTTTGAATCCTTTACACTTTTAAAGTCAAAATCTGTTAACATTTTTATAATTTGCGCAATTTAGAAAATTCGTTACTCTTAAACCGTAAGTCAAAAGTTTAAGTTCTTTATATTTCCGGAAAGGTATTTACCTATACTAACTAGTCTTGTGGGTTTTACTAAGCCAAAAGTTAAATAATATTAATAAAACTATCAAGTTATCCATACTATTCAGTCCATCAGCTTTCAAAATTACAACAGTCTCGCGAAAAATATGATATCTAGAGTTTTACAAGTCCAATTAATTCCCCGCTTTCGGCCACGTTTAAGTCAAGATGTTATCTAAAACTTTTATGTTTTGAGTAACAGTGGGTTATTCACAAAAAAAATGACTTATACACGTTTTAAATCTGTTACTCAGGATGTGACATGTTTCACGAAAATAATTCTAGTTTAATCATCGTAAAGAGTTATTCAACGAAATACCCGTCAAAATGACCACAAGACATAGACCTACAACCACATATTTTTAGTTTAGTCTCAATGTTTACTGATTCGTACAGGATCTTATACCATACTCATTTACATCAATATATAATAAATTTACAGAAGTGAAAAATAAAAATACAGTAAAAGTTATAAAAGAGTTTCTTACAAAAAGAGAAGGACAAGATAATAAAAATTCAAGGGCTATCCAAAGCCACCACCAAGCAAGGATCTTTTATGACTTGAAAGATGAACTTGTAGAGGATCTTGAGAACTCCAATCTACAGCCACAATAACCTATTGTAAGCCATAAAATATAGGAGGAAGAAGATTTTTGAAGATGAAAATAGAGATCAAGATTAAGGTGATATTGCATGCACCTTTTCTCTAACCCATGATCACTAATCTTGTCACCAATATTCTTGAAAGGACAAGATAATCACCACCTCTTGCAACTTTGAAAACCATAGAATAATCACCAAATAAACTCTTGTAAAACCTTGAAAATCTCAGCCCATAAATTCTTTGAAAAACTTATATATAAATCTTGAAAACAAAGTCTTTTGGAGAGGAAATAACCAAGAACAAGTTAGCACCAATGGACCTTCATCTTTATCACACATCTTGGACTAGAAAAATCAAAGTAATGGTGTGTTGGGGCTGTGTAAGCCATGTTCAATGGGAGAAAAGAACAGAATTTTTAAGTGACATATGTTGGTGATAATAACTATGTTGTAAATGAAAGAGAAATGAGGTAAAATGGCTTATATATGCATGAATTGTGAAAGGACTTGAAATGCGTGAGAATATAGTGGTTAAAGAGTGAGGTTGGTCGTGGGTTTCAAGGTAGTGGAGGGGGAGGGATTTATTTTGTGAGTTGTTGGGTATAAACTAGTTATTTGATGATAAAACTGAAAACGCGTAGTCTTAAAAACGCGTAAATCTTAAAACTGAGTAATGTAAAAATCTAAAACTTATAAAAATGTCATAGGTTTTCAAAGATGAATAATTTTATTATTTTAAATGTTATATGAGTATAACGAGATGTTTAAATGTCGTTAAAACTGAAATTGGGAGATGAAAACGCGTTTGGTGACACTGGTTTTTGATAAAAGTGACGTAAACTATAAAAGTGACACGACAAGTATGAAACTCACTTGTAAACATTAAAGTAGGTTAAAAATGCTTAAAATATGTCAAATTAGCATAGTCTAGGGTTGGTTCACGTTGTTACACCTTTAAAACGTAAATTTAAATAGCGCAAAATGTGAAAGGTGCAAGGTTTACTAAAAAATGGAAAAATTGAAAAGTGACTTTTAAAATAGGATTTTAAGGAAACAATGATGCATAAAAATTGTAGAATGGACGTAGTCTAGTTGTGGTTGAATTAATTGAACGTGTTATGACGAAACGCGGATAACTTTCGACAAAGTTAATTATTTAAAAATAGAACAGTTAAATAATATTAAGATTAATGACATGAAATTTTTGAAATGTCACAGCACGTACCCCTTAAGAGAGCGACGTCCCGGCGCTCAATTCTTCTTAATCATTTTTGGTTGTTTTAAAGATTTTTGGGATGGAAGCATGTATAAAAACCATATTGAAATTCGGGATTATGGTTGTGATTGTAGAAGGTCTATTTTCAAATCTTTTGGAATCATTAGTTTGAAACGAAGTTTAATTCAGTCATATCCTTAAGACGTGATTCGAATATGATGTATAAAAAGTGTAATTTGAAATATAGGGCATGGTGTCATTATAAATATTGGTTATGATTTTTACAAAAAGAGGGTGGTTAGAACCGACTTTTTAACTTAAGGTCATTTTGGTAATTTAAACACTTGTGAAGTATTTGTAAAATTTCCATAAAGACGCATAAAATTTTTATAGAAGCCCATTGAAGTGTTTAATGCATTTTGTGCTCGGGATTTTGACAAAATAAAAAGGTATCAACGAAGATAAAACAAGTGATAGAAATCACCTAATGTGTAAGCAATGGTATGAGGGAACGAATAGAATGTCATGAGGGTCCTTAAAGGAAAGGATAGAATAAAAGTGTTGGTGATAAGACAATATGAGATAAGGAATTTATCAAATCGTCAATTCGTGGAAGCGGATAAAAGTACATTACTATTAGCTTATAAGGCTCGCAGCGGTCGATACAAAATCGGGAAAATCAACATAACAAATTACGAGTCGAGAGGAGTTCATAGCCCATAGAATGATTCGTACATACGCTATGGTGGATACACATAAGCCCACTCATTCATAACTCGTCAATTACATAAAGAGGCGTCCCAATCCATGTAAGTGATGATTTATGAATTTATGGTTCGTCGGTTTATAATTTCCTTATTCAAATGAAGAAGCATCCCAATTCATTTCAATAAGACGATTATAAATCATCCTACTTATGTATGTCCGTCACAAAATAAAATACACAATAAGATCAAGTGTTACAATAAATAAGAGGATGCCTAATTAACGACATGATTCATCAAAATCATAAGAAGAAGTAACGAGAATAATAATATGACATTAGTCAATCGCATTCGCAAAGGTAAGTGCCAAAGGATGACACGATTTGAGATGACAAGTTAAGGTCGTACTCCCATCAATTGAAAGATTTCAAAATAATGGATAACGAAAACAACATACGTGATTCAAAGGCATAAGAAGAATGTTCACACTCAGAGTTGAATAATAAAATAACTAGTGGAATTGACAAATTACACCGAATGTTAATATCATCAAAAGGAAATAAAGTAAAGTAGCAAAAATGTTTCAGAGATCACCACATCGTTCATAAGAGGTTAAAGTAAACGAGTAATTTAGTTTATAGATGATGGTAAAGTAGTTTGTAAGAGAGTGGAAAGCATTGTATTAAAATTTTAGCGAAAATGGTTTAAAAGATGGTAGTAAACTAGTTTTACAAGGTAATTTACCAAATAATTTGTAAAGGGGTGACAAAATAGTCAATTCTGAACTAGTCAGAGCTAAAATAGTGGTGCATCATGTTATTAGTTTGTAAGGTAGTAGTGGGATAATTTATTGACATAGTGCTATAGAGACTGAGTGTAAAGAGTCGGATAAAACGTTTATAATCAATATCCTTATACAAATAAAAAGTAACGCTCTTGTAAATAGGTATAAATAGTCAAGAGAAAATCAAGTATATATAGATAGTCTTCTATATAATTTGTATCAATTTGAAAAAAATGCAGAAATGCTCAGGAAACATAAGTTTATGGGGAGTAAAGAAATCAAGAGGAATTGATAAATTGTAACGAGTTTCGCCATTAGATGTAATGATAGTATATAAGGTTATGAAAGAGTTTATAGACCATTGTAATCACCTACAATGTCTGACAAATAAAAGAAACCATTGTGCAACTCACAATGTTAATGAAGTAAATGAGACCATTGTGTAACCCACAATGTCTTAAAAAAAAGTTTCATAGATCACAAGAATGTAAGATTAGGCATGAGAGAGCAAAATCATGACTAGGGGATATATTCATTAGTCATATAATAGAAGTATTGATGCAAAATAGAGCATATAAGTTACCTGGGAGCAAGCGTGCGCGGATATCGAACAATGGTGAAGGACTTAAAAAAAAATCGAAAATCAGTTATAGTTTAGGTTTTGAAAACGACCTAATTCGCTATAACTAATGCTCTGATGCCATTCTGTGACACCCCCAAAATTTACAACGCAGCGGAATACCAATTTGGGTGTCACTTCATAGTTCATAAAAACAAGTTACATAAAACGACCTCAAAAGAGACGTTTAATAAAATGTCACACTCGATTTGATAAATCAGAGTACAAAGGTCCCAACAATTTATATTTCAAACTTAAGTTACAAGAGTTCAAAAATGACTCATTTGCATATTTAAAGAAAATAATTATCGAATGTGAAGAAAACAAGTCCTTCAATGTTTGATATCCACGCGACTCCGATTGCTCCCAATGCTCAGCTAATAGAGACCTAAGATAAAACATGCTAAAAAGGTCAACACAAAGGTTGAGTGAATCCATAGAGTTAAAATAAGTAATAAGTTGAATACAAGCATTATTCATAGTTAGACATGTAAAGGCCTTTTACAAGTCAAGAAAAATCAAATTTATAGCATCGAGCTCATGACACCGAACCTTGGCCAGTTTAAATGCCCCTCACAAGGTATTCAATTGTCATTTACCTCAATTCTCAATATTATATGTCCGTTTGACCCACAGTTGTCAAATGAGCGCCACTCACCCGGACAGGCATGCCTGGCCAAATATGCATATCTATAATACTAGCGTTTACGCACGTAATTAACGGTTCATGAAATTAGGGACTTGTTGGCAAGGTACTCAATGTCTATAATCAGGTAATCGGGTCAAGCATACCCAAAAAGTACTTGTATTCAGTTTGTAAAACTAGCATGTATCCCCCTCACGAGGTTTATAAAACAATTGAAGTAAGTAAAAGCGAGGCTATGAACTCACTGTGAACCAAGGAGGTGATATGAAACAAGCAAGTGATGAAAATTAGTTGCGAAGCTCTACGATGAACCTAAATAGATATGATATACGTTTGTCTTAGGTTTTAGTAAATAAACATTGATGTAACTCAGCAACATATATAAGTTATTATCTTGTCTACGCTTGGTACATAATCCCTATCTATATGAAGTATTCAAAATAAAGTTTTAAAAATATAATCATACGAGTTTTTGAATCCTTTACACTTTTAAAGTCAAAATCTGTTAACATTTTTATAATTTGCGCAATTTAGAAAATTCGTTACTCTTAAACCGTAAGTCAAAAGTTTAAGTTCTTTATATTTCCGGAAAGGTATTTACCTGTACTAACTAGTCTTGTGGGTTTTACTAAGCCAAAAGTTAAATAATATTAATAAAACTATCAAGTTATCCATACTATTCAGTCCATCAGCTTTCAAAATTACAACAGTCCCGCGAAAAATATGATATCTAGAGTTTTACAAGTCCAATTAATTCCCCGCTTTCGGCCACGTTTAAGTCAAGATGTTATCTAAAACTTTTATGTTTTGAGTAACAGTGGGTTATTCACAAAAAAAATGACTTATACACGTTTTAAATCTGTTACTCAGGATGTGACATGTTTCACGAAAATAATTCTAGTTTAATCATCGTAAAGAGTTATTCAACGAAATACCCGTCAAAATGACCACAAGACATAGACCTACAACCACATATTTTTAGTTTAGTCTCAATGTTTACTGATTCGTACAGTTTATTCCATCTTTGCCCCTGATTCAGAAATCACAGAAGCATGTCTAGTCCTTTAAGGTTTTCTGGCAAGTAAACTTATGTACCAAGCCTAATTTAGTATAATAACTTATACCATACTCATTTACATCAATATATAATAAATTTACAGAAGTGAAAAATAAAAATACAGTAAAAGTTATAAAAGAGTTTCTTACAAAATGAGAAGGACAAGATAATAGAAATTCAAGGGCTATCCAAAGCCACCACCAAGCAAGGATCTTTTATGACTTGAAAGATGAACTTGTAGAGGATCTTGAGAACTCCAATCTACAGCCACAATAACCTATTGTAAGCCATAAAATATAGGAGGAAGAAGATTTTTGAAGATGAAAATAGAGATCAAGATTAAGGTGATATTGCATGCACCTTTTCTCTAACCCATGATCACTAATCTTGTCACCAATATTCTTGAAAGGACAAGATAATCACCACCTCTTGCAACTTTGAAAACCATAGAATAATCACCAAATAAACTCTTGTAAAACCTTGAAAATCTCAGCCCATAAATTCTTTGAAAAACTGATATATAAATCTTGAAAACAAAGTCTTTTGGAGAGGAAATAACCAAGAACAAGTTAGCACCAATGGACCTTCATCTTTATCACACATCTTGGACTAGAAAAATCAAAGTAATGGTGTGTTGGGGCTGTGTAAGCCATGTTCAATGGGAGAAAAGAGCAGAATTTTTTAGTGACATATGTTGGTGATAATAACTATGTTGTAAATGAAAGAGAAATGAGGTAAAATGGCTTATATATGCATGAATTGTGAAAGGACTTGAAATGCATGAGAATATAGTGGTTAAAGAGTGAGGTTGGTCGTGGGTTTCAAGGTAGTGGAGGGGGAGGGATTTATTTTGTGAGTTGTTGGGTATAAACTAGTTATTTGATGATAAAACTGAAAACGCGTAGTCTTAAAAACGCGTAAATCTTAAAACTGAGTAATGTAAAAATCTAAAACTTATAAAAATGTCATAGGTTTTCAAAGATGAATAATTTTATTATTTTAAATGTTATATGAGTATAACGAGATGTTTAAATGTCGTTAAAACTGAAATTGGGAGATGAAAACGCGTTTGGTGACACTGGTTTTTGATAAAAGTGACGTAAACTATAAAAGTGACACGACAAGTATGAAACTCACTTGTAAACATTAAAGTAGGTTAAAAATGCTTAAAATATGTCAAATTAGCATAGTCTAGGGTTGGTTCACGTTGTTACACCTTTAAAACGTAAATTTAAATAGCGCAAAATGTGAAAGGTGCAAGGTTTACTAAAAAATGGAAAAATTGAAAAGTGACTTTTAAAATAGGATTTTAAGGAAACAATGATGCATAAAAATTGTAGAATGGACGTAGTCTAGTTGTGGTTGAATTAATTGAACGTGTTATGACGAAACGCGGATAACTTTCGACAAAGTTAATTATTTAAAAATAGAACAGTTAAATAATATTAAGATTAATGACATGAAATTTTTGAAATGTCACAGCACGTACCCCTTAAGAGAGCGACGTCCCGGCGCTCAATTCTTCTTAATCATTTTTGGTCGTTTTAAAGATTTTTGGGATGGAAGCATGTATAAAAACCATATTGAAATTCGGGATTATGGTTGTGATTGTAGAAGGTCTATTTTCAAATCTTTTGGAATCATTAGTTTGAAACGAAGTTTAATTCAGTCATATCCTTAAGACGTGATTCGAATATGATGTATAAAAAGTGTAATTTGAAATATAGGGCATGGTGTCATTATAAATATTGGTTATGATTTTTACAAAAAGAGGGTGGTTAGAACCGACTTTTTAACTTAAGGTCATTTTGGTAATTTAAACACTTGTGAAGTATTTGTAAAATTTCCATAAAGACGCATAAAATTTTTATAGAAGCCCATTGAAGTGTTTAATGCATTTTGTGCTCGGGATTTTGACAAAATAAAAAGGTATCAACGAAGATAAAACAAGTGATAGAAATCACCTAATGTGTAAGCAATGGTATGAGGGAACGAATAGAATGTCATGAGGGTCCTTAAAGGAAAGGATAGAATAAAAGTGTTGGTGATAAGACAATATGAGATAAGGAATTTATCAAATCGTCAATTCGTGGAAGCGGATAAAAGTACATTACTATTAGCTTATAAGGCTCGCAGCGGTCGATACAAAATCGGGAAAATCAACATAACAAATTACGAGTCGAGAGGAGTTCATAGCCCATAGAATGATTCGTACATACGCTATGGTGGATACACATAAGCCCACTCATTCATAACTCGTCAATTACATAAAGAGGCGTCCCAATCCATGTAAGTGATGATTTATGAATTTATGGTTCGTCGGTTTATAATTTCCTTATTCAAATGAAGAAGCATCCCAATTCATTTCAATAAGACGATTATAAATCATCCTACTTATGTATGTCCGTCACAAAATAAAATACACAATAAGATCAAGTGTTACAATAAATAAGAGGATGCCTAATTAACGACATGATTCATCAAAATCATAAGAAGAAGTAACGAGAATAATAATATGACATTAGTCAATCGCATTCGCAAAGGTAAGTGCCAAAGGATGACACGATTTGAGATGACAAGTTAAGGTCGTACTCCCATCAATTGAAAGATTTCAAAATAATGGATAACGAAAACAACATACGTGATTCAAAGGCATAAGAAGAATGTTCACACTCAGAGTTGAATAATAAAATAACTAGTGGAATTGACAAATTACACCGAATGTTAATATCATCAAAAGGAAATAAAGTAAAGTAGCAAAAATGTTTCAGAGATCACCACATCGTTCATAAGAGGTTAAAGTAAACGAGTAATTTAGTTTATAGATGATGGTAAAGTAGTTTGTAAGAGAGTGGAAAGCATTGTATTAAAATTTTAGCGAAAATGGTTTAAAAGATGGTAGTAAACTAGTTTTACAAGGTAATTTACCAAATAATTTGTAAAGGGGTGACAAAATAGTCAATTCTGAACTAGTCAGAGCTAAAATAGTGGTGCATCATGTTATTAGTTTGTAAGGTAGTAGTGGGATAATTTATTGACATAGTGCTATAGAGACTGAGTGTAAAGAGTCGGATAAAACGTTTATAATCAATATCCTTATACAAATAAAAAGTAACGCTCTTGTAAATAGGTATAAATAGTCAAGAGAAAATCAAGTATATATAGATAGTCTTCTATATAATTTGTATCAATTTGAAAAAAATGCAGAAATGCTCAGGAAACATAAGTTTATGGGGAGTAAAGAAATCAAGAGGAATTGATAAATTGTAACGAGTTTCGCCATTAGATGTAATGATAGTATATAAGGTTATGAAAGAGTTTATAGACCATTGTAATCACCTACAATGTCTGACAAATAAAAGAAACCATTGTGCAACTCACAATGTTAATGAAGTAAATGAGACCATTGTGTAACCCACAATGTCTTAAAAAAAAGTTTCATAGATCACAAGAATGTAAGATTAGGCATGAGAGAGCAAAATCATGACTAGGGGATATATTCATTAGTCATATAATAGAAGTATTGATGCAAAATAGAGCATATAAGTTACCTGGGAGCAAGCGTGCGCGGATATCGAACAATGGTGAAGGACTTAAAAAAAAATCGAAAATCAGTTATAGTTTAGGTTTTGAAAACGACCTAATTCGCTATAACTAATGCTCTGATGCCATTCTGTGACACCCCCAAAATTTACAACGCAGCGGAATACCAATTTGGGTGTCACTTCATAGTTCATAAAAACAAGTTACATAAAACGACCTCAAAAGAGACGTTTAATAAAATGTCACACTCGATTTGATAAATCAGAGTACAAAGGTCCCAACAATTTATATTTCAAACTTAAGTTACAAGAGTTCAAAAATGACTCATTTGCATATTTAAAGAAAATAATTATCGAATGTGAAGAAAACAAGTCCTTCAATGTTTGATATCCACGCGACTCCGATTGCTCCCAATGCTCAGCTAATAGAGACCTAAGATAAAACATGCTAAAAAGGTCAACACAAAGGTTGAGTGAATCCATAGAGTTAAAATAAGTAATAAGTTGAATACAAGCATTATTCATAGTTAGACATGTAAAGGCCTTTTACAAGTCAAGAAAAATCAAATTTATAGCATCGAGCTCATGACACCGAACCTTGGCCAGTTTAAATGCCCCTCACAAGGTATTCAATTGTCATTTACCTCAATTCTCAATATTATATGTCCGTTTGACCCACAGTTGTCAAATGAGCGCCACTCACCCGGACAGGCATGCCTGGCCAAATATGCATATCTATAATACTAGCGTTTACGCACGTAATTAACGGTTCATGAAATTAGGGACTTGTTGGCAAGGTACTCAATGTCTATAATCAGGTAATCGGGTCAAGCATACCCAAAAAGTACTTGTATTCAGTTTGTAAAACTAGCATGTATCCCCCTCACGAGGTTTATAAAACAATTGAAGTAAGTAAAAGCGAGGCTATGAACTCACTGTGAACCAAGGAGGTGATATGAAACAAGCAAGTGATGAAAATTAGTTGCGAAGCTCTACGATGAACCTAAATAGATATGATATACGTTTGTCTTAGGTTTTAGTAAATAAACATTGATGTAACTCAGCAACATATATAAGTTATTATCTTGTCTACGCTTGGTACATAATCCCTATCTATATGAAGTATTCAAAATAAAGTTTTAAAAATATAATCATACGAGTTTTTGAATCCTTTACACTTTTAAAGTCAAAATCTGTTAACATTTTTATAATTTGCGCAATTTAGAAAATTCGTTACTCTTAAACCGTAAGTCAAAAGTTTAAGTTCTTTATATTTCCGGAAAGGTATTTACCTGTACTAACTAGTCTTGTGGGTTTTACTAAGCCAAAAGTTAAATAATATTAATAAAACTATCAAGTTATCCATACTATTCAGTCCATCAGCTTTCAAAATTACAACAGTCCCGCGAAAAATATGATATCTAGAGTTTTACAAGTCCAATTAATTCCCCGCTTTCGGCCACGTTTAAGTCAAGATGTTATCTAAAACTTTTATGTTTTGAGTAACAGTGGGTTATTCACAAAAAAAATGACTTATACACGTTTTAAATCTGTTACTCAGGATGTGACATGTTTCACGAAAATAATTCTAGTTTAATCATCGTAAAGAGTTATTCAACGAAATACCCGTCAAAATGACCACAAGACATAGACCTACAACCACATATTTTTAGTTTAGTCTCAATGTTTACTGATTCGTACAGTTTATTCCATCTTTGCCCCTGATTCAGAAATCACAGAAGCATGTCTAGTCCTTTAAGGTTTTCTGGCAAGTAAACTTATGTACCAAGCCTAATTTAGTATAATAACTTATACCATACTCATTTACATCAATATATAATAAATTTACAGAAGTGAAAAATAAAAATACAGTAAAAGTTATAAAAGAGTTTCTTACAAAATGAGAAGGACAAGATAATAGAAATTCAAGGGCTATCCAAAGCCACCACCAAGCAAGGATCTTTTATGACTTGAAAGATGAACTTGTAGAGGATCTTGAGAACTCCAATCTACAGCCACAATAACCTATTGTAAGCCATAAAATATAGGAGGAAGAAGATTTTTGAAGATGAAAATAGAGATCAAGATTAAGGTGATATTGCATGCACCTTTTCTCTAACCCATGATCACTAATCTTGTCACCAATATTCTTGAAAGGACAAGATAATCACCACCTCTTGCAACTTTGAAAACCATAGAATAATCACCAAATAAACTCTTGTAAAACCTTGAAAATCTCAGCCCATAAATTCTTTGAAAAACTGATATATAAATCTTGAAAACAAAGTCTTTTGGAGAGGAAATAACCAAGAACAAGTTAGCACCAATGGACCTTCATCTTTATCACACATCTTGGACTAGAAAAATCAAAGTAATGGTGTGTTGGGGCTGTGTAAGCCATGTTCAATGGGAGAAAAGAGCAGAATTTTTTAGTGACATATGTTGGTGATAATAACTATGTTGTAAATGAAAGAGAAATGAGGTAAAATGGCTTATATATGCATGAATTGTGAAAGGACTTGAAATGCATGAGAATATAGTGGTTAAAGAGTGAGGTTGGTCGTGGGTTTCAAGGTAGTGGAGGGGGAGGGATTTATTTTGTGAGTTGTTGGGTATAAACTAGTTATTTGATGATAAAACTGAAAACGCGTAGTCTTAAAAACGCGTAAATCTTAAAACTGAGTAATGTAAAAATCTAAAACTTATAAAAATGTCATAGGTTTTCAAAGATGAATAATTTTATTATTTTAAATGTTATATGAGTATAACGAGATGTTTAAATGTCGTTAAAACTGAAATTGGGAGATGAAAACGCGTTTGGTGACACTGGTTTTTGATAAAAGTGACGTAAACTATAAAAGTGACACGACAAGTATGAAACTCACTTGTAAACATTAAAGTAGGTTAAAAATGCTTAAAATATGTCAAATTAGCATAGTCTAGGGTTGGTTCACGTTGTTACACCTTTAAAACGTAAATTTAAATAGCGCAAAATGTGAAAGGTGCAAGGTTTACTAAAAAATGGAAAAATTGAAAAGTGACTTTTAAAATAGGATTTTAAGGAAACAATGATGCATAAAAATTGTAGAATGGACGTAGTCTAGTTGTGGTTGAATTAATTGAACGTGTTATGACGAAACGCGGATAACTTTCGACAAAGTTAATTATTTAAAAATAGAACAGTTAAATAATATTAAGATTAATGACATGAAATTTTTGAAATGTCACAGCACGTACCCCTTAAGAGAGCGACGTCCCGGCGCTCAATTCTTCTTAATCATTTTTGGTCGTTTTAAAGATTTTTGGGATGGAAGCATGTATAAAAACCATATTGAAATTCGGGATTATGGTTGTGATTGTAGAAGGTCTATTTTCAAATCTTTTGGAATCATTAGTTTGAAACGAAGTTTAATTCAGTCATATCCTTAAGACGTGATTCGAATATGATGTATAAAAAGTGTAATTTGAAATATAGGGCATGGTGTCATTATAAATATTGGTTATGATTTTTACAAAAAGAGGGTGGTTAGAACCGACTTTTTAACTTAAGGTCATTTTGGTAATTTAAACACTTGTGAAGTATTTGTAAAATTTCCATAAAGACGCATAAAATTTTTATAGAAGCCCATTGAAGTGTTTAATGCATTTTGTGCTCGGGATTTTGACAAAATAAAAAGGTATCAACGAAGATAAAACAAGTGATAGAAATCACCTAATGTGTAAGCAATGGTATGAGGGAACGAATAGAATGTCATGAGGGTCCTTAAAGGAAAGGATAGAATAAAAGTGTTGGTGATAAGACAATATGAGATAAGGAATTTATCAAATCGTCAATTCGTGGAAGCGGATAAAAGTACATTACTATTAGCTTATAAGGCTCGCAGCGGTCGATACAAAATCGGGAAAATCAACATAACAAATTACGAGTCGAGAGGAGTTCATAGCCCATAGAATGATTCGTACATACGCTATGGTGGATACACATAAGCCCACTCATTCATAACTCGTCAATTACATAAAGAGGCGTCCCAATCCATGTAAGTGATGATTTATGAATTTATGGTTCGTCGGTTTATAATTTCCTTATTCAAATGAAGAAGCATCCCAATTCATTTCAATAAGACGATTATAAATCATCCTACTTATGTATGTCCGTCACAAAATAAAATACACAATAAGATCAAGTGTTACAATAAATAAGAGGATGCCTAATTAACGACATGATTCATCAAAATCATAAGAAGAAGTAACGAGAATAATAATATGACATTAGTCAATCGCATTCGCAAAGGTAAGTGCCAAAGGATGACACGATTTGAGATGACAAGTTAAGGTCGTACTCCCATCAATTGAAAGATTTCAAAATAATGGATAACGAAAACAACATACGTGATTCAAAGGCATAAGAAGAATGTTCACACTCAGAGTTGAATAATAAAATAACTAGTGGAATTGACAAATTACACCGAATGTTAATATCATCAAAAGGAAATAAAGTAAAGTAGCAAAAATGTTTCAGAGATCACCACATCGTTCATAAGAGGTTAAAGTAAACGAGTAATTTAGTTTATAGATGATGGTAAAGTAGTTTGTAAGAGAGTGGAAAGCATTGTATTAAAATTTTAGCGAAAATGGTTTAAAAGATGGTAGTAAACTAGTTTTACAAGGTAATTTACCAAATAATTTGTAAAGGGGTGACAAAATAGTCAATTCTGAACTAGTCAGAGCTAAAATAGTGGTGCATCATGTTATTAGTTTGTAAGGTAGTAGTGGGATAATTTATTGACATAGTGCTATAGAGACTGAGTGTAAAGAGTCGGATAAAACGTTTATAATCAATATCCTTATACAAATAAAAAGTAACGCTCTTGTAAATAGGTATAAATAGTCAAGAGAAAATCAAGTATATATAGATAGTCTTCTATATAATTTGTATCAATTTGAAAAAAATGCAGAAATGCTCAGGAAACATAAGTTTATGGGGAGTAAAGAAATCAAGAGGAATTGATAAATTGTAACGAGTTTCGCCATTAGATGTAATGATAGTATATAAGGTTATGAAAGAGTTTATAGACCATTGTAATCACCTACAATGTCTGACAAATAAAAGAAACCATTGTGCAACTCACAATGTTAATGAAGTAAATGAGACCATTGTGTAACCCACAATGTCTTAAAAAAAAGTTTCATAGATCACAAGAATGTAAGATTAGGCATGAGAGAGCAAAATCATGACTAGGGGATATATTCATTAGTCATATAATACAAGTATTGATGCAAAATAGAGCATATAAGTTACCTGGGAGCAAGCGTGCGCGGATATCGAACAATGGTGAAGGACTTAAAAAAAATCGAAAATCAGTTATAGTTTAGGTTTTGAAAACGACCTAATTCGCTATAACTAATGCTCTGATGCCATTCTGTGACACCCCCAAAATTTACAACGCAGCGGAATACCAATTTGGGTGTCATTTCATAGTTCATAAAAACAAGTTACATAAAACGACCTCAAAAGAGACGTTTAATAAAATGTCACACTCGATTTGATAAATCAGAGTACAAAGGTCCCAACAATTTATATTTCAAAATTAAGTTACAAGAGTTCAAAAATGACTCATTTGCATATTTAAAGAAAATAATTATCGAATGTGAAGAAAACAAGTCCTTCAATGTTTGATATCCACGCGACTCCGATTGCTCCCAATGCTCAGCTAATAGAGACCTGAGATAAAACATGCTAAAAAGGTCAACACAAAGGTTGAGTGAATCTATAGAGTTTAAATAAGTAATAAGTTGAATACAAGCATTATTCATAGTTAGACATGTAAAGGCCTTTTACAAGTCAAGAAAAATCAAATTTATAGCATTGAGCTCATGACACCGAACCTTGGCCAGTTTAAATGCCCCTCACAAGGTATTCAATTGTCATTTACCTCAATTCTCAATATTATATGTCCGTTTGACCCACAGTTGTCAAATGAGCGCTACTCACCCGGACAGGCCTGCCTGGCCAAATATGCATATCTATAATACTAGCGTTTACGCACGTAATTAACGGTTCATGAAATTAGGGACTTGTTGGCAAGGTATTCAATGTCTATAATCAGGTAATCGGGTCAAGCATACCCAAAAAGTACTTGTATTCAGTTTGTAAAACTAGCATGTATCCCCCTCACGAGGTCTATAAAACAATTGAAGTAAGTAAAAGCGAGGCTATGAACTCACTGTGAACCAAGGAGGTGATATGAAACAAGCAAGTGATGAAAATTAGTCGCGAAGCTCTACGATGAACCTAAATAGATATGATATACGTTTGTCTTAGGTTTTAGTAAATAAACATTGATGTAACTCAGCAACATATATAAGTTATTATCTTGTCTACGCTTGGTACATAATCCCTATCTATATGAAGTATTCAAAATAAAGTTTTAAAAATATAATCATACGAGTTTTTGAATCCTTTACACTTTTAAAGTCAAAATCTGTTAACATTTTTATAATTTGCGCAATTTAGAAAATTCGTTACTCTTAAACCATAAGTCAAAAGTATAAGTTCTTTATATTTCCGGAAAGGTATTTACCTGTACTAACTAGTCTTGTAGGTTTTACTAAGCCAAAAGTTAAATAATATTAATAAAACTATCAAGTTATCCATACTACTCAGTCCATCAGCTTTCAAAATTACAACAGTCCCGCGAAAAATATGATATCTAGAGTTTTACAAGTCCAATTAATTCCCCGCTTTCGGCCACGTTTAAGTCAAGATGTTATCTAAAACTTTTATGTTTTGAGTAACAGTGGGTTATTCACAAAAAAAATAACTTATACACGTTTTAAATCTGTTACTCAGGATGTGACATGTTTCACGAAAATAATTCTAGTTTAATCATCGTAAAGAGTTATTCAACGAAATACCCGTCAAAATGACCACAAGACATAGACCTACAACCACATATTTTTAGTTTAGTCTCAATGTTTACTGATTCGTACATTTTATTCCATCTTTGCCCCTGATTCAGAAAACACAGAAGCATGTCTAGTCCTTTAAGGTTTTCTGGCAAGTAAACTTATGTACCAAGCCTAATTTAGTATAATAACTTATACCTTACTCATTTACATCAATATATAATAAATTTACAGAAGTGAAAAATAAAAATACAGTAAAAGTTATAAAAGAGTTTCTTACAAAAAGAGAAGGACAAGATAATAAAAATTCAAGGGCTATCCAAAGCCACCACCAAGCAAGGATCTTTTATGACTTGAAAGATGAACTTGTAGAGGATCTTGAGAACTCCAATCTACAGCCACAATAACCTATTGTAAGCCATAAAATATAGGAGGAAGAAGATTTTTGAAGATGAAAATAGAGATCAAGATTAAGGTGATATTGCATGCACCTTTTCTCTAACCCATGATCACTAATCTTGTCACCAATATTCTTGAAAGGACAAGATAATCACCACCTCTTGCAACTTTGAAAACTATAGAATAATCACCAAATAAACTCTTGTAAAACCTTGAAAATCTCAGCCCATAAATTCTTTGAAAAACTTATATATAAATCTTGAAAACAAAGTCTTTTGGAGAGGAAATAACCAAGAACAAGTTAGCACCAATGGACCTTCATCTTTATCACACATCTTGGACTAGAAAACTCAAAGTAATGGTGTGTTGGGGCTGTGTAAGCCATGTTCAATGGGAGAAAAGAGCAGAATTTTTGAGTGACATATGTTGGTGATAATAACTATGTTGTAAATGAAAGCGAAATGAGGTAAAATGGCTTATATATGCATGAATTGTGAAAGGACTTGAAATGCATGAGAATATAGTGGTTAAAGAGTGAGGTTGGTCGTGGGTTTCAAGGTAGTGGAGGGGGAGGGATTTATTTTGTGAGTTGTTGAGTATAAACTAGTTATTTGATGATAAAACTGAAAACGCGTAGTCTTAAAAACGCGTAAATCTTAAAACTGAGTAATGTAAAAATCCAAAACTTATAAAAATGTCATAGGTTTTCAAAGATGAATAATTTTATTATTTTAAATGTTATATGAGTATAACGAGATGTTTAAATGTCGTTAAAACTGAAACTGGGAGATGAAAACGCGTTTGGTGACACTGGTTTTTGATAAAAGTGACGTAAACTATAAAAATGACACGACAAGTATGAAACTCACTTGTAAACATTAAAGTAGGTTAAAAATGCTTAAAATATGTCAAATTAGCATAGTCTAGGGTTGGTTCACGTTGTTAAACCTTTAAAACGTTAATTTAAATAGCGCAAAACGTGAAAGGTGCAAGGTTTACGTAAAAATGGAAAAATTGAAAAGTGGCTTTTAAAATAGGATTTTAAGGAAACAATGATGCATAAAAATTATAGAATGGACGTAGTCTAGTCGCGGTTGAATTAATTGAACGTGTTATGATGAAACGCGGATAACTTTCGACAAAGTTAATTATTTAAAAATAGAACAGTTAAATAATATTAAGATTAATGACTTGAAATTTTTGAAATGTCACAGGGGGGTAAGTATCCAGGGAGGGTTTGTCAAAAAGAGATGTTTATGAAAAAGTTTATTTGTTTACAACGCTTTGGAATGAAGATTGTTATTAACAATCCCTAAAAAGTAATTATTTTCTTCATAGCATAATCCTTCCTGAATTATACATAGGTGATCAGGCTATGTTTAATTAAGGACTAATGATGCAATGCTTGAGTTAGCCAAAATAGCATTTTTTTTGCCTCAAAAGTTTTAGATGGTGTTCAACGTTTTGTTTTGAAAAATGGTATTCTAGTCATTTCCTTTCAAGTAACATGAAAATTGTTTCGCGTAATAATAGTAAATACTTGGTGCAATAACGGAAAAATCAATTTATAGGGTGGTAATAAAATAGTTTCTTTTAATAATTCTGTAAAACAATTTCCCCGTATGGTAGTAAAATAGCTTGAAGTAAAATTCGTTGAATGGTTTATTGGATACATGGGTGAATCTTATGGTATGGTAATAGTCTACTAATCCACTTATTTAAAGAATGTAAGCATCTTAGTTCACAACAGGGCAGTGGTTTATGATTATGAAGTAGTCGAGAATATGGTAGTGATATTGGGAGCGTGAAAGATGAACGTGTCGTTAAGGCATCTACAGTCAACTGAAAAGGATAGTCTATGTGTTACAGGATATAGGGCAGAAATTGGTGCCAATGATTTGAAGTATTCGAGAATTTATACTAGGTATAGTTAGCAGGTTCAAATGCGTAATCCCTCTAGGCATGACTAAAATGTATAAAGAATGGAAATTGTTGTACGGGTGATCTGAGTTAAGTAGGTACCACATCGAATGATGTTTGGTTTTTCCATGAATGCAAGCAAAATGCCTTATGGTCAGGTGAAACTTCTCGATATCCTTTCATGAAATTGAGGTCTTGTCCCATTGTGACTAAGCTATATCGATCTCCGAAAAGAATATAAATTTTGTTGAGTAATTGTACCTTGATCTTCTAATTCAACGAACTTATACAAGCGTGAGGGTCTTATAATATGGAATGAGCGAAAAAGTTGTAATTTCAAATAGTGGTGTTAAGGCATGGTGTATCAATATTGGCAATCTCTGGTAGAGGGGTTTCTTTCGCATCTAAGGTCAAATATTAAGTAGGTATAGTGGTTGCTTTCGAGATTCGTTCATGAGTTATGCGTGTTCCTTCTTGGAGATATGGTTTCTAAAATTAACAACATTTATTTGAGTGAAACATTGTAAAGATTTGATCATAAATGTATTTTGGAGTGACTTTATTTGAAGTTTGTAATGAATATAGTTATGTAAAAGATGTGACTATGAAATATTTTGTATTTTGATAAAAACAATATCATATATATATATATATATATATATATATATATATATATATTTGGAAAAAGGGAGTTCAAGAAGATTGCTGCTTAAACAAAAATGAGTTTTAATCCAATCATTGAAAATCAATAATTTGTCGTACTTCGTAAGGTTTGCAAGAAATCTTTTTGTTTGTACAAAAATTTAATTTGACTTTGACTTACTTGAATTATTATTATCTCCGAAACACGAAAACTAGGGCAGTCACTCTTATCTTGGTCAACATGACCATTTAATCGTAAAGACATCTTCGTCTTTATTTATCCTATTGTCTTACTTGCATCTTTCCAAAGTTGTAATTATATGTCAAAACTACTATTGTGACCACATTGGTCGGTGAAGTGTTTCTAGAGCGACTAATGATGTAATCATCGGCTTAGAATGTGGTGTAATCAAACTTGATAACTAAGGGAGGGTTGTGATGAGTTCCATTATGATGGTATAATACCTTTCAAGGCATCTTGTTGGTTTATTGTGTTATGGAGGTATGAGTCGATCATATCTAAGATAATATAGAGTCCTTGTGATAGATGCCACCCTTGGGGGATTTGTTGCAATTCTTATTGTGTTTGTGAAGCTTGTGGTATTATTCAGAGTGTATCGTCCAAACACTCGTGGGTAATTTCAAATAATTAGAGATCATCGTCTAACGATGAAGTGTAGTAGGCTGTCAAGCAGTAGAGGCTCTCAAACTCTCACCAACCTCAAACCTATAAGGTGGTGTAACGTATGGTAGATGGTAATGGTATGTCAAATAGTGGGTGCTTCTCAAGCGGCCTGTCATATATGGGTGTAGAGTCTCTGAGATGTGATGGTGATAATAGTGAATGGAATACTACCCTTTTTCGCGCAACCTCGTGACATCTAAAAGGTAAAACTGAAGTACGCACTATGGGACGACCAATAGTGAAATAAGTAGCTGACGGTGGTGGTAGTACATGAGTAGTGAGTGCCCTTACTAGTGAAGGAAAGAAGACATACTATCTTCCTTGCAATAAGCATCCTAATAGGTCCATTAAGATTAAGTCTGAATACTCTACCAAACGGTATTCTATGTATGGGCTGGATGTTAGAAAAACCTTGTTCCTATAACAATTCAATGGTGCTAATGGCGGAGTAAGTATAACTGGTAGTACAATGGTAGTGGAAGATGACAAGGCATCTTCAATGTCAGAATCCGACGAAAGGATAACAGGGTGGGTATCTGAAGACATGTCACTTGTAAACCAGGTCAACATAATCATATATATATATATATATATATATATATATATATATATATATATATATATATATATATATATATATATATATATATGAGTATGGGTATAAATAACTCGCACAATGTGTGCATGAAACAACATGTATAATGAATATGCACCTATGATGAAATGATGAGATGCTATGATGATGTGGTTATAGTCTAGGGTCCATGATACATCCTAGTTCGCTATAACCTTAGCTCTGATGCGAATCTATCACACCCCCATAATACCTGAATGGCAGCGGAAATGGAATACCTGGGGGTGACTGTCATAGCACCACAGTTACAGTTACATTGAACGACCTAAAGTGTCGTTTGGAACAATACATCGTTTGATCATTAAAACATTCAGAGTTTACAAAACAAAGGTCCCAAAAAGGTGTTGCAAGTTTATGAAAAACAAGTTCAATCCAGATCAAACGTTTCATAAGTGCAGGAAATATATATATGTGAGACGCGTCGACTCCGCGACTCCATGAAGGTCCAAATGCATGCAAGCAGGAGCTACCTTAATAACCTGAAAATACATTGCTAAAACGTCAACACGAATGTTGGTGAATTTCATAGGTTTGTAACTTAAATCGTATGTACATTAGCCACAAGTATAAAGTAAAGCGACAAAATGTCAAAAATGCTACATTGTCTCTTAAGCTCATGACCCCGAAGCTGGACATAATATTGTATTGGCCCCAAAGGAGTGTTTACCAGACACTCAAATAGATTAGACATGAAATGCATTCGTACCTGTTGGAGCAACCCAAACACGAATGGAGGTGTCACCCTCGATAGATCTATCCACTCACTCTCGCTTGGCATTATAATTAGCGGTCCATGATAATAAAGGGGACTTAACTTGGTAGTAAGGCAACTTAAGCAATGTATGGAATTGAATACTTGGGCATGTACAAAAGTAATTGATGCAATGTATTCTCCCCCGTGGGATTTGAAATCAAATAAGTAATTGAAAACGGGGCTATGAAAACTCACCTGAAGTGATAGTACAATGTGATGAAATAATCGGGACAACAAGGCGCGAACACTAGCCGCAACCTAATATGAGTAATAACGATCTACTTTAGATCATGAAATGATGTATTGAATATTCATGCACATGATACCTATACCACTCGTAACTTGAAAATAATTGTTATCGTCAAAGTAGGTAATTTCTATATTCCTCGTTTTGAAAACCTTAAAATAACGTCTAGTAGTCGCATAAATAAACCTTGGGTCGTACGTACTTTGTTAGTTAAGAATAAAATCCTTGAATAAGAAATCTAGAAAATATATCATTTAGTACGTAGTTATATTATTTCTAGTAGTGACTAAATATATATATAGTTTTGACGATTTTAAAAAGTGTATAACTTGGTCGTTTTAAGTTCATTTTCCTCGTTCTTTATATCCACGGATTCGTATTAGTATGCATTAATATATTTTCGATAGCTCAGCTCCTCTAGGTTACGTCTAACGCCTCTATTTGTTCGTTGAAAATCGTCAAACAGCATGCAGTTTTTCAGAAAAATAGTTTTCGTTACTTAACTTGCAAAAATCATAACTTCTTCGTTATAAGCTCGTTTTAATCCGTTCTTTCGCCCACGGCTTCGTTTTTGAAAGTATTTTCTAAATATTTTTTCAAAAATTACCCATCACCTACTGAGTTTCTCACGTTTTCAAAATATTGACAGTAGGTATATGTAATGTTTCAAAAACCATTTCTAGGGTTCCAATCTTGTTCCAACTTCAACCAAACCACTTTCAATCACCACAAAACTAGTCTAATCCTACCATACACCTTCTTAGGGTGTCATGGGTTCCTAAACATCATAAATCAAGTGGATCTAACAAGGATCTAGCTATAATCAATTTCTATGGCTCAAAAATTAGATATGTATAAAATGGAGTGGTATAAATAGCATATGCATGTAGATCTAGTATATATATCATATGAATCTTGTAAAAACTTGGTAAAATTATAAAAATGAGTTTGACATACTTACTTGAAAGATTAGAGAGTTTTTGATGAGAAATACTTAATTATCCTTGATGTTTTTATTTCAAAACCTTAACTAGGATACTAATAGGACTTGAAAAATTAGTTGATCTTGAAATATCATGGTTTCTTGCTTGTTGTTTGTTCTTGGCTGATTCAAGAGGAAGAGAGAAAGGAAATGAGTCTTGCTTTTAGATCTTGAATAATGAGTTAAAAATGGGTAGCTTATGTTATATATATATTATATGTTAGACATTATTTGACATACATTAATGAGATGGTAAATTTTTCAAGATTTGTAAGATATTAGCATGGGGGGCTGCATTTTATGAAAAAGGGAAGAAAACATGTATCTAGTGTAAGATAGTTGGTATAATTCTTGTATTATTATGTATATATTAATAGTTTTAGGGAATACCAGGTACCGAGTTAACTAAAAATAAATTTTAACGGAGTTAACCGGGACATAATAAAGTCATAAAAATTGTAAAAATATGTTGGGTATAAATATTGAGTGTTTGGATGGTTATTGTTTAGTTTTTACGAAAACCGTCGTAATTAAATTAGGCGTACGATATAAATTAAATAAATTTTCAAAATACCGGGTAAATTAATAATATAATTTATATATTATTAAAATGAATATAAAAATATATTAGGATCATAGTCGGGAGTGTCGGACGTGTTAGTCACATTATTGGTCGCGTGTTAACGTTTATTTAAAAATAAACATACGTAAAAAGTCAATTATACCAAAAATAGAAATTGGAATATCCTACGAGTGGAATAGTATGCAAATGCTATTGTAATGATATGTAAGCCATTTCTAGTTCATATGAAGTGTCCCTACTGATGATGCATGAATTCGCAGCTTAACCTGACTGGTTACGCGAATTTAATTACCCGTAAACTAAATTTACGATGAAATGAGTAAAGTACATGAATAGTGTTTTCTCTTCGGAAATGCATAGTGCCATGTGAATAGTAATTTTCTGAATGCTTCTCGAAATCTCAAACTGACACAAAAAATGATGAATAGTAAAATGATAAATAGTGATCGGTGAATAGTAATTGATGAATAGTAACTTCCGAGATGAAAAATGAAATTTCGACATCTGAACAAGGACTTGAAATTACGAATTGTGACATTAAATCCGTAACTAAACCTTTAAAACTATTGATGTACTTTCTGAAACAAAGTCGCTGGAATAAATAATATTATTAGGATACGTTCAAATCAAGTTTTAGATATAGGAATAATTCACTTTAGATAATGACATTCACCAATGGTATCTAAATAAAACAACACATTAGTAAAACGAATTATCCGATACCCAGCCCTCCTCATCACTTGAAGTTTCAAGTTGCTCAGGGAAAAGCCCCATTTCCCATTGGTGAAGTAACTCCTCTTGTTCCTGCTCCCTGCGAGCGGCTTCATCACGTGCTTCAGCTTCTTCAAACTCCCTTAATACTTCTTCATCTTGTTCAAGTTGCCGGAGTTGTTCGTCACTTAAGCCAAGGGGATTGGGTTCGTATTCCAGAGGTGGATTATTTGCCGACTCATTCTCAAGTGGGAGCATAGGTAAAAGATCTTCAGGTATAATGTTTGCTGGTTCATCTTTGTTTAGCGTCTCATTTTCATTTGGGAATATAGGGAAGGGATGTTCCGGTGAAATGTAATAAACCTGTTCATTTTGTGGTGGACTAGGGAATTGCTGAGAGAAATCTTTTTTTGACATTTTCTAAAAATCAGCTTGAGAGTTGAGTGTATGATTTGTGTATGTGTTCATTGAATTAGATGAGTGTATGCCTTGAATGTGTTTTTATAGGCTACTTTTAAAAATTAGAATTTCAAACCAACAAAAAATCCCGCCCATATTTGTCAATTTGAATTTAGGTACATCAAAAGTGTATTTGAGACTTTGAGTAACACAAATTAATAGCTTAAAATTTTTTAGCCGTACGTATTTTAGTCGCTTAAAAATTAAAAGTAACAAACCACCAGCAGCGGTGGTGAAAACAAGCAAACGATGATTAGATCCGGTCCAAAAAATCAAATGACACAAATATTACCCAAATATTTCCCCCAAATCTACTACACTAACAGCGACGGGAAAAAACTCCTCCACATCACTTCCAAGCTCCACGATCAGTTTTTCGCAACTGATTACGGATTAGTCTTCCTGTCACACGTATATATACACATCTCTTCATCTTACTTATCATTTTAATTATCATATTTAAGAGTTTATGAGAATATAGTTGTTTTTTACAATATTTTATTAATAGGTACAGAAAGAAGACATCTTGTACATTTTGCCACTTGATTTCCAACATTTTCAGGAAGTGTGTGTGATCCAAAAAATTTATCATGCGTTCGAAAGAAAACCCAAAGAAGCACTTCTATGCATGAGTGCTGCAGTACACAAGGTAAGAATATGTGAGTTAGAGATGTTTGTTTACTCGATTCCTATGGCGTTTGACAATGAAGTTTTAATTTAAATAGGTCCTTTGCTCCAATTCAAATGATGAAAAATGGCATGAGAGTGCAAAGGTAAACATTCGTTTGCACAACTACCCTGAATCTATGATTGCTTTGAAGAATTTGAAGGCAGCTTACATTGGTATATTTATTTCTGAATTCTAAATTATAATTTATAATCTATGTTATGACGGATTAGTATCGTTTACCAGTTCAATATATAAATGTAATTGTACAGAAAGGCTAGTTTCTGTGCGTGGTACTGTGGTAAAGGTTAGCACTGTGAAGCCTTTGGTGGTACGAATGTGTTTTAATTGTAGCAAATGTGGAACGGAAATTCACCGTGACTTCCCTGATGGGAAGTTTTCACCTCCTTCTGCTTGTGTAATTAACGGATGCGAAAGCAGATCTTTTAACCCAATTAGATCAAGTGCACGACCAATAGACTTTCATAAAATAAGGTGCACTTACATAAAATGCTTCATATTTTTTTATGAATTTATATTATAAACTTTAACTATGTATTTACTCTTTTAGAATTCAAGAGCTGTTGAAAGCTGAACATCATGAAGAAGGTCGTGTACCACAAACTGTTGAATGTGAGTTGGTTGAAGATCTTGTAGATTTGTGCATCCCTAGAGATGTTGTGACCATTACCGGTATACCAAGGGTGATTAACAAATACATGGATATAGGAGGAGGTATTTTCCAACACGTTATCATTCCATAATTTCTGACGAATTATTTAATATTCTAGTTACATCAACTTATTA
The DNA here is from genome assembly GCA_030686995.1 of Artemisia argyi. Lineage (NCBI taxonomy): Eukaryota > Viridiplantae > Streptophyta > Magnoliopsida > Asterales > Asteraceae > Artemisia > Artemisia argyi. Next base: position 260,290,681 of record CM060708.1, on the reverse strand, counting down.
TATTCCTATAAATTGGTTTATGCGTGTTTTAGGTAAGGGCAAGAATCAAGGATTGTATTACTTGTATATAGAAGGAATTTCAGTCAAAAATTCCAAGTCTCAATATGTGTCCGAGACTTTACAAGATACAGAGCCTGTGGCTGTAGCTATGGACTTGCTGGATCAGGATTCTTTCAGTGAACGGGATTTAGAATTTGTTGCCAGATTTTCTTCAGAGCATGGTTCAGACGTCTTTCGTCAAGTACTGCAATCACATTGGCACTATTTGGTGGAGTAAGAAAGCATTCAATGGATCAGAATAAAGTTCCTGTCAGAGGAGACATTCACGTAATCATTGTTGGTACGAAATAATTTAAATCATGCCTTTTATTTTTGTATTTGTGTGTATTCGCAAATCAGTATTTGTAGACTGACCTGTGACCTCCATATGTCCCATATTAGGCGATCCTGGTCTAGGAAAGAGTCAGCTACTGAAAGCAGCTGCTTCAGTTTCACCATGAGGTATATATGTTTGCAGGAATGCCACAACAAATGCTGGACTCACGGTTGCTGTGGTGAAGGATTCAGTGACCGGTGACTATGCCTTTGAGGCTGGTACTTTTTTTTTTTTCTTTTTTTTTTTTTTTTTGAAATTGACTACATTGATCGGATATGTTGGGAATAAAATGCACAAAGTAAAGAGTCTGCCAGAAGAGCCTGCTAGTGATAGTTAAGCCTGCCTCTTCAGTTCTGCTGATGTTGAAGTTATACTAACAGTACCTTCTGGGTAAGAAGGTACTGCCAGTTAAAGAAGGTCCTGCCAGTTTCCACGACAAGTTGCTATATTTTAATTAGAGATATTTACTTGTATTATTAGTCTTTGTACAAAGTTATACGTTAAGTAGAAGTAGTACAGAAGTCTCAGTAGATATAATGGAGTGTTTTACCTTGAAAGGTGTAATATTAGGATAAGATAAACCTCTAGTATATTCTATTAAGCAACTTGACCACTTGTAACAAGGGCTCCTTATACTATAAAAGGAACCCTTAAGACACCTTCTTAGACATAACTTACATATCTTTTCATACAGCTTTCATAGCTTTCCCACGCATAACTTCTATCTTTAACCTTTTCACATATCAAAGATTCAAGGTTACATTTGTAATCCTAGTGATAGTTTAGATCACCCGTATTATTTCATCAATAATATTGAATCGTTTTGTGTTATTCATGTTGTGTTCATTCTCATTTACTTATTCACCACCTTTGTTCCTTTAGTGTGTTTTAGTAAAATCCGCGTGCTAACTCACATTCATTCATAAATATCCTAAACACATTACTGAGATTAACATCCCAAGTGTTTGCACAAATCAATACAAAATCCTTCCATAGGATATGTTGTGTTTTTCAACAGGTGCCATGGTACTGGCAGACAAGGGATTGTGATGTATTGATGAATTTGATAAAATGTCTGCACAACACCAGATTAGTCTTCAATTAATATCTCACATAGCTTAAAAAAGTATATTAAACAAATACTATATATAGAAGTATCTGTTGACATTTATAAGCACCAGTCTCTACTGGAAGCTATGGAGCAACAATGTGTATCAGTTGCCAAGGCAGGACTAGTAGCAAGTTTATCGGCTCAAACAACTGTTTTAGCAGCAGCAAACCCTGTTGGTGGTCATTACAAGTATATATTGCTTTCAATTTTATTTATTAATTATCAATAAACATTTTTTTTCAAATTGCTTTCATTCTACTGATTGCATATTTTGGTTGTAGCCGGGCGAAAACTGTGAATGAAAAATTGAAAATCAATGCTCCTCTCCTATCACGGTTTGATTTGGTTTTCATATTACTTGACAAGCCTGATGAGCTACTTGACAAACGAGTTTCGGAACACATTATGTCAGTAAGTGACTATATGCCAAGTCCTTCCGTTGTAGTGGATTACCTCTTTTGAGGATACATTATGTCACCTATTTGGTCATTTTATCTTATAGCTTGTGCCGCGAGTGGCAATCACAGTGTAACGGTTTCTTTTTCTTGTAGCTGCATTCTGGGCATGTGGATACATCACAAGCTTTGAAAAAACTTAAAGGTTTGTACTTATCCCAGTAGATTTATTTATCCCATTGGGTGTTTGAATGAGAGGGCTCTTTATATGTATGGTGCAGAATCTCCAAGTGATAACTTCACATACCTGAATGGAAAGAATGGTTCATTAGTCAAAAGGTTGAGAATTGATCCGAGGCACGACCGTGATTTTGTTCCATTGCCTGGTCCTCTTCTTCGTAAATATATCGCCTATGCAAAAAAATTTATATTTCCAAGGTGAAATAACAAACCATTCATGATGCAACATCCATTCTTCAAGTTTTTTCATGACAATATTTTTATTTTTCTATAAAGGATGACAAGACAAGCAGCAAAAATCCTGCAGGAGTTCTACCTAAAACTCAGAGACCGCAACATGTCTGCTGATGGCACACCGATAACAGCAAGGCAATTAGAAAGTCTAGTAAGGTTGGCAGAAGCACGGGCTAGGATTGAGTTGAGAGAAGAAATAACCGTTCAAGATGCTATGGTAAGTTCATTTTGTACAAATGCAAGGCCACATTCTTATATACTAATACATGTTTATATTCCACAATATCTTAATGGTTTGTTGGCTCAATATATGTATCCAAAAGGATGTTGTTGAGATAATGAAGGAATCCTTGTTTGAAAAGTATGTTGACGAGCATGGACTTGTGGATTTTGCTCGGAGTAGTGGGATGAGTCATCAGAAGGAAACAAAACGATTCTTAAGTACTCTAAACAAGGAATCAGAGTTGACACGGAAAGACTGCTTTTCTATATCGGTAAACACCAACTTCGTATTGTTATCATAAGCATTTCTGCGTGGTGATTACTATCCGTTATAATGGGGAACTAACCTCCTTATAATATTTTCAGGAAATCTACAGTTTGGCTGATAAGATCGGGTTAAGAGTTCTAGATATTGATACATTTGTGGAAAATCTAAACATTGCTGGCTATTTACTTAAAAAGGGCCCCAAAACATATCAGGTAAAATTTGTACCTGGTAAGTACTGGCTGGTAACATAATGAGCAAATAGTTATATATTTCTCTCTCTATTTTCAGGTGGTATCATCATCATATTGCCGGAGCCAACCGTCGAGGGGGGTAGCATAAGTCGGAAAAATCATCTTATGCTTATGACATTATTTAATGCGAGTAGTTGACAAGCCTATCTTTTTGTTTAACTGTATTTTATTTTGGGAAACACAAATTAGTCGCTTAATCTTTTCGGCCATAAGTAGTTTAAACCTTGGCTATTTTTCTTAATATCAATACTCCAATAAGCTAAAGAATGAAAATTAAACTACGTCTTAAGTCGCTCCAACCCGGCATTAGTACATATGTTACCCCTCTCATCATAATGTTAACCAAATATAACGACTTTTCAACTGCTGTCATACGACTTTGGGAAATAATGTGAAAGTAAATTTAAGAGCTGTGGCATGGAAAAACAAAATTGGATCACAAAACTAATATATCAACTACACATCCCACAAGATTCTCATAACCAATGTCCAATATCAACAGTTTGGTTTCAATACTAAAACTATGAAAAAAAAAAGTCGCTGAAACAAAAATGCATAATCGTAATTACAAGTCACATAGGTGCAGGCCACGTGCAACCTAACATGTCAAGTCAGTTAATGGCATTGACCAAGAGTTAGACTAAAAGGTGCAGGCCACGTGCCAACTAAAATAGTTGGATTTTAGAAAGTCGCTTTTTTGTTCAACTAAAAGGTCGCTTAGTTCAATATTTTGAGTAATTTCCTACTCCCAATGGAAAATTTTGCCACCAAACCAACTATAGAAAGTACATAAAAAAGAGGACCCCTTACTTGGCTGTGTACTCATTTTGCCACCAAACCAATAAAAACACAAAAATAAACCAAAAGTAACAAATCAATTAACAATGACTGTGTACCCATTTGCACTTAAATAATGAACAAAATGTTTGAAATTCTAAGGGGACCCCTTACTTGACGAAGTTCCAACAAAGAACTAATCATAAACTTCGAGAATAGAGATGTGCTCCTCTTTCTCAGTCAACCCTTGACGAAGTTCCATCAACAGAGCAGTGACCACCTCCAACCTGTTACGTAGCCTGACCAGAGCCGTATGTTCACAATGATACACATCCCCAGCAGACTTTTCTTCATCATGATTCAAAGACCATAAATCTGCCAATCTAGCTGTTTTTTGTTGGATTGTTGATTGTAGTTCATTGCATCTTTCTCCAAGAAACCTTATGAAAACTTCGTCTTCAACATGCTCATGACCATACACAAACTTGAAAGCTTTGTGTAGTTCTTGAGATCCAGAAAGATTTTTAAGTTCGATAAGAAGGGGAGTTTGATCATCAGTTGCCATTGAACAAATGATTAGAGTACAAATTATTAATTTGGGTGAAAAGTTAACTATAAAAAAAGAAGAGATGAATGGTAATTATATATGTATTGAGATTGATACCAATAGTCGTGATTCATGATTACTAAAGTTAAGTGAGCAATTAATTTGCAGAGATGGTTTATTTTCCCATGCAAATATATCAAATAGCTTTCATACTTGGGGAAATATAAAATTTCGCTTAAATAATATTATGACGCTCGAATTTTTTATAAAGTCGCTAAACACGTATTTTTAAGAGTATTTAATGAAGTTGGTACCTTTATGTAAAAGTACTTAAAAAGTTGATGTGAAAAGTAAAAAAAGGTAAAAGTGTTGAAAAAGTTGGTGTGTAAAGTACCAAGGGTTGACATGTTGCTAAGTCGCTCAAATTAAGTTGATTATTTAAAAAGCCTATTCGAAAAAGATCATGGTTTGTGATAAAAAAAATGAACAAAATCTTTGAAATTCAAAGGGGACCACTTACTTGGGGAAATATAAAGTTTCGCTTGAATGATAGTACAACGCTCGAATTTTTTATAAAGTCACTAAACACGTATTTTTAAGAGTATTTAATGAAGTTGGTACCTTTATGCAAAAGTACTTAAAAAGTTGATGTGTAAAGTACAAAAAGGAAAAAGTGTTGAAAAGGTTGGTGTGTAAAGTACCAAGGGGTGACATGTTGATAAGTCGCTTAAATTTAGTCGTTTGATTGCTAAGAGGTTGGGAATTGAAGATATTAAAGTCGCTCAAATGACCTAAGTGTGTCAAATTTATACTTCTTTGTATCGTTAGCCGTGTTACATGAATTGTCAATGTTTATCAACTTGTAGTGTTACATTTTATGCTTATCAATTTCATACATAATTAAACATAACCAAAATGCATAGCTTTATAACATAATATATATAATATTGCAAATCATTTTGTTACAACATTGAAAAATTTAAACAAAAGCTTTGCAAACTACAACAAGTCACATTACTTAAAAAGTTCGACATAGATTAACCTACTACAACAACGGTTAAACAACAACTATTTAGAAAGTGCAAATAAACAAATACTTATCAAGTTACTGAATATTAGAGCATCAACAAAGGGAATCATTGTGGCTTCACATTTTCTTGACCATTGTACGTCCAACATCTTGACAAGCAACTTCTTCCTCCTTAGCAACTTCTTCATCCTTAGTAACACGCTCAAACTCAACAGAAACATGGCTTCCAACAGATTCAAATTCATCAATAAGATTCCTACCTTTCAAAGTTCAACCTTGAAAATGTCTTTTCTTTGACACATACTGGATAATAGTTGCGCCTCCAACTGCAGGAAGTTCATCTAGGTTGTTAAAAAGCCTTTTCCCATTTAAAGGACTAGATTCACAAACTTTATTGTTGGTCGACACATACGGGATGGCATTAGACCCTCCCACGACTGACACAGCTGGAACATCCTGAATGTCATCATCTAAAGCTTCTTCAAAGTCATTGAAAAGATTCTTACATCTAAATGGACTAACTTTAAAACAAGCTTCCTTAGACACATGTTGGATAACAGTAGACCCTCCCACACTTGACACAGCCGCAACATCATGAATGTCATCATCAACAGCATCTTCAAATTCATGAAAAAGATTCCTACCTTTGAATGGAGTAGCTTTGAAACCAATTTCCTTTGACTCATTTTGGATAACAGTAGACGATCCAACTGTATGACCATTGTCAACATCATTAACAACCTTGCAACATTTTATAGGACTAGAACCATACCCACTTTCAATTTCAGCAAGGGACCTTAAAAAAGTCGGAGACCTACAGCCACACTTGCAGTCCTTTGGAATGTACGGTTTGTTAACAAACCTTAAAAATGACGGGCAATCATTAAAATCATCATTATATGGAAGCTCTCCCATCCCTCTAAAAAGACTTGCTTCACTTGCTTCAGTCCAACCTTAACATAAGGTGTCCTCAGGATATCAGGTGAATTTTCTTCTGATTGTTCCCATGCACGTATTTCTTCCAAATTCATAATATCAAGATCATTTCTTCTTTTTTCATGAAATCTAACTCGAGATGTTACCTCAACGTCAGGGTCATCAAAAAGCAAGTTCTTATAATAACTGTCAACTAAGACTGACTGGGGAATTGCACTGACAAAGACCTCAATGACTCCATGAATGTTAGCCAACTCAAACATTTTCTTAACATTACTATCAGTTTTGACAATGGTCAAACCTTCTTCTAAACTACATCCAGGTTTACAATAGAACCATGCCCATATATCTTCTTTTATGTTTTTCAACAAAAGGTCACACATTTCAAAATAAGATAACCTAAATGACTTAGGTAACTTCAAGTTTATAATTTCCCCACCAATGTACCTTAAGGGAAGAACCATAAAAATACTACCATGCCACACCTCGAAGACGAACTCATCAAGATTATGGGAGTCCCTGTGTAACAGTTGAAATAATTAAAAGAAACATATATTAGTAAACAAATCATTTAACTAGAATATAAATAATAATACACAAACTTACATCCAATTGTCAAACACCATGTCACCAGATCTTGTTGGTGATGATTTTAAAGATCCCATCCCTATGGTAAAAACTTAAAACACAAAGAAAATTGTGTGGTTATTAGGTTATTAAGTTAATGGTTCCCTAGATATGTGGGGCTTTTTATATCTCATACATATTGGATAATAGACCTAGTGCTATTTTTATTTTGGACAATAGATAGAAGAGCAAATTCCCAAAAAAGGGACAATTATTTTCAGGTTTATTGAACAAAGATGATGGTCTTAGTACAATATGCATGGAAACACTATAATGATAAACCAAAGCATTTTGGTTTTCTTATGAACAATGGTTAGTTGTTGTTTTGTATATCATATAATGATAACTTGGTTTATGTAATGTACAACAGTTTATCAATGTCGTAATGTACAAAAGTTTATCAGTTTCAGTGACCAATTTTCTTGGATTTGTTTGTATTGGTAGGAACCTTAGTTCTACACTTCAATTTATCAATGTCGAAATATGAGTTTGCAGGATAGCAGTTACATGTTTACTCCATTGGCACACGGTGTATCTACTAATGCTGTAAACAAACTGTGGGTTATTGACCTCATGTAGTTGGCCATGTGTATTGTGTGTTGGCCAAAGTCAAAGATAAAGTGGGTGTCATAAGTTGAATCTGTAACATTCCTTTGATGCCAAAGAAGGAAATTCAGAACATGGTTGTGATGATCTTCAGTTCTAATATCAAGCCATGGGCCGAAAACACTACTTTTAAACATGTTGTAACAATATTATACTTAGATCAACACAACATCAGTACAACATTATACTAGCATTAACATTTAGTCCCTTACACAATAACTTTATCTTTTTTAACAAATTGAGATGAAACATTACAGATGTTTAGTAAAGAAAATAGTCTAAGAAACATCACTCATCTTGAATGCGATAATGAAGGAGTGTGACATGTCATGAACAGTCCACACTATATCATTCTCGCATTGAAGACGTCTCAATTATAACGGCAGATTTATCTAACGTTTTTGGTTTTGAGCTTTAATGTTTTATTTTCAGGATACCGTTTTATACAGGTTGTTGTTTGATCAAACACCAACCTGTATAAAATGGTATCCTGAAAATAAAACATTAAAGCTCAAAACCAAAAACGTTAGATAGATCTTCCGCTATAATTGAGCTTTAAGTACTTAGAAAACATGTTCTTACTATCATTTTTATCGCTCAAATAAAATGTCATGAACATACTTATTAATTAAGTAGATTCGACGACATTAGAGAGCTAATAAAATAACACTAAATAACTAAGGAAAATATTAGTTTTGTTAAAATGTCATAATGCCTAACTTGACGACACCATAAACAAGTAAATTAGAAATAATAAACTTCCATAAATACTATACCCAATTGACTGAAACAAATTCTATACCCGGGCATTAACAACCTAAAAATAATAATAATAAAAAAAAAGAATTAAGATTGTGAAGTAAACCATAGTAAAGCTTACTACATTAAACATAGACTGCTTAGATCAAAACAACATCAGTACAACATTATACTAGCATTAACATTTAGTCCCTTACACACTAACTTCATCTTTTTTTAACAAATTGAGATGAAATGTTACAGTTGTTTAGTAAAGAAAATAGTCTAAGAAACATCACTCATCTTGAATGTGATAATGAAGGAGTGTGACATGTCATGAACAGTCCACACTATATCATTCTCGCATTGAAGATGCCTCAATTATAATGGAAGATCTATCTAACGATTTTTGGTTTTGAGCTTTAATGCTTTATTTTCAGGATACCGTTTTATACAGGTTGGTGTTGGATCAAACACCAACCTGTATAAAACGGTATCCTGAAAATAAAGCATTAAAGCTCAAAACAAAAAATCGTTGGATAGATCTTCCGCTATAATTGAGCTTTAAGTCCTTAGAAAACATGTTCTTACTATCATTTTTATCGCTCAAATAAAATGTCATGAACATACTTATTAATTAAGTAGATTCGACGACATTAGAGAGCTAATAAAATATACACTAAATGACTAAGGAAAATATTAGTACAACATAAACTAAATGATGCTAATATGAGCAACAACAAAAAATTTTAAAGGCTAATATTGACCCAAAAGGATGGGCTCGATACAAGCAACTAGAGTACAAATACAAAAAATTGAACCCATTAAAGGTATTTGGGTCAGTCATTGTTTAAAAATGGTACAACATCATGGATAGATGTTTAAACACAAACCCTGTGTGTAAAAAAAACTTAGTCATTTGTTCACAGTATGCAAGTGCAGCCTGAACAGGATCCTCAACATCTAACGACATACCATAAGCCAAGCGATATAAAAAGATGCATACCCAAATACCACAATCACCAAATATCCCGCTCTGTTTCGGTATTTTGTCAGGGTGATAAAAGGTAATGGTGTATGTTGAAGGATCTATGCCTTTCTTCTGAAATACTTGTGCTTGACTTAGCACCTCAGGTAGTTGAGTCTGTGGCAAAGTGTAATAAGGATTCAAACAGTGTAATGTATAAACCTTAATTAAACGGATATTTACACGAACCTGTAAACATTCCATAACATGGAAATAAAAATCTGTCAATGCATCGACAAAAACTTGGCCACTGTCGTAAAATGTAACTAGTCCCGTCTCTATCTCGAAATGTGCAAGAAACCAGTGACTTTCTGTTTCATTAATAGGCATAAAAACCTACAGTGGATGTGTGGCAAACATCATCAAAATAATATGACAAGCCAAGAAAATACGGGAGCAAAACAAAAGGAATTACCTGCTTAACATCGGACCATGGAATGGAGTACCTCTCCCCATTAGCATACCATAAAGGCAGCGAGTTTTGAAGTATAAGCTGTACAAAGTAGCCACTAACAATAGCCCAATCAGCCGATGGGGTCTCACATGCCACATGTAGTTTACCCACAACTCTATATGCTGTAGATTGGGAAACATAAACGAGTGTGAACAAACTTTAAATAAAATATTTTAATTGGGTGATCATGTTGCTAGTTCAAAAGATCATACTGCTGATCATCCAGCTAGTTTGAAAGAAACTATTTGTAGGGTGAATTACAGATGTTATATTACTTGCCTCATCTAGTAGCCAACCTTGCCTTTTGGGGTCTAAGCAAACTAAACTTTCCCAGAACCTTCTATCAACAGTCACATCTTGACACCATGGGAACTTACAATTTAGCGGACCAGTTTCACAAAGATATTGGCGGTATTGATCCGAAAAATAAACCTTGTTGACATCTTTGTGTCGGCGTTTGAGATCCTGGTATAAGACACAATTACACTTATGATCATAAATTAAAATTACAAAATAATTTATACAATCAAATAACAAGTTTTAATACCTCAACCCACGGCTTCACATGCTTAAGCTGTTCCGTCAAATCTAGATTCAGTAAGCCAAGGCATTGTGCTTTCCTTACCGCCTTTTCTGAATATGCTTTAGTCCATTAATACACATTAGCTTCACCGGAACATTTACTCTTCTTTGTAGGGACGATGCGAGCTAAACTATTTTTCCAGTGATTTGTTCCCTTAAGCGCTACTGCCCATTTCTTTCGTTCACTTTCATCGTGTAACATCTTTTCCTTTTGCATCCTTATCATCTTATCCTCCTCCCTCATCAACCTCTTCTGCTCTTCCCTCAATTTTTCTAATGTTTCACGTCGTGATCTCAATTCTTCTTGAATAATAAATTCCTGTGAAAGTAAAGTTACTTTTTATAATTATTATCATATATTATGGTACAAAATTACTATACATATATATACAATCAAATTGTAATTCACCTTTGAAACATCATCATATTCGTCAAATTCTACACATTGTGAGAAAGCAGTATCCATACTTGAATGAAACAACTCAAGGAAACAATCATTGAGCTCGTCACAAAACTCTCCACTCAGATTCCGGAGATCATCATCAAAAACCAATTTCTCCTGCGAATGAAAATATAGTGCTTAAAAGATAAATTATATTTTTAACCTTGGCATGTGAATGTAAGTAAAAAAGGAAACATGTTATAATACCCCATTTCTTTCTCGAGCAAGAACCTGAATAATTCCCTCTAATTTGAACAAATGGGCATTAAGCTCTGTAATAACACCATCCTGAATTATGCTAATCACTGATAAACTGCTTTCACTATTGCGTATAATAGGTAAATGTTTCCGCTCTACTTTGCCACGTTTGCGTGCCGTGGCCAACTTGTTTAAATACTCATCACCGATATGTGTGGTTTTCACTGGGGGAGTTCTAGGTATGTAATCATTGAAAAAATCCATAAACTGTATATACCAATCACATTTCCTCTCAGCTAATGTAGGCTTAAGATCTTGAACAACATTTGATTCCTTACACAAAAAATAAATAAATAAATTTAATTAATTAACAATAAAATAAATCATTAATACAACAATTTGGATGAAGATATCTATATTTCCAAATAGGTACTTATAATCTGATATCTTAAATGTTGTGTTCTTTGACCATGATATTCCTCTGGGTACCATTTCTGGCAATTTATTCCACCAAATAATGCTTCTTTCAAATGATTCCAGTATCCATATCTATAAAATGGCACGAAATAATTCAGATTCGTTGAAAAAAAATACCATAAGTAAGTGGGAAAGAGTATATTGATTAAAAAAAATACTAACCTTGAAAGCCCAAACGAAGCCTGAAAGCGTATATGTTGGAACAAACTTTCGGTCTTTGTTAATACCTTCAAGGAATTTATACTTGTGTTTAGAAGCCACGTCCAAAATTTGATCATATAATCGTCTCCAAATATACTCCCCCCATGGAAAAGCATCCCAGTCATCAAGGTTTTCAATCAATCGAAATAGTGTATCATCAACTTCTTCAACCAATAATCTGCCCATAAAGATAACCTCCAAGGCTAACAATAGACAAAGACGTACGGCATCTTCATCGTATAAAATACCAAATGAATGTTCATCTTCAATGAGACCAAAAATATCTAAACTAGTATCCTTTTTACCTACATGGTTTGGGAAAACCCTGTTCCTAAAATTGAGATGTCCTGACTTATATGAGTCTAAATCTACATTTCCAAAACGAAAACCTGTGATAAGACAAAATTCTGGTCTGCCGAAATGTATAGGACGCTCTTCAACATAATATACAATTGGCATATCATAATGAGCATTACTCGGACAACATTGTTTTTGTAAGATATAATCTATCATATGTGGTTCGTGATCAAAATAAGAAAGGTCCAACCATTTACCAAAACAAGTAGCCCGAAACAACTTCCTACGGTTTTGATCCAATTTTGATTTTATTAGGGAAAAGTAATTGGGTTTACTTCTAATAATGGGTTTGGCTTGATATTCCTACATTAACAAAAAAAAAAAAAAAAAAAAAAAAAAAAAAAAAAAAAAAAAAAAATACCAAAACATAGTAACCACCACATGAATATAATGGATCTGGTGAAGCAATATTTGGTTGCAAACTAAACTATGAAATTGAATGCAAAGGTAAACAAACATAATTAAACCAATTTAAATCAAATAAATATGCAGACATGTCATGTATAACAATATATGCAAGTGTAAAGCATTTTCATTATACGAATACGAATATGATTTACAAAAGGTATAGAATAATGGTCGAAACATAGTAAACATACCCTGATATGAAACAACATTAAGATTCTTTTAAGGTTACAAGTTTGCAATTGTAGAAGATGGGTCTTGGTTTGTGCGAGTACAGTAGTGTTTTTTTGTGTTTTTGGGATATAAAATTTAGAATATACAACGGGCTTTTTGTTGGGGATATAAAAAAAGTCGCTCGGATATTTGAATATCGCTCAGATATAAGGGTGAGCATGGTCCAAAAACCGGACCGGACCGGACCGAAGACCGAGAACCGGAAAAACCATAGACCGAGACCAGACCGAATGTGGTCGGTCCAGTCTCGGTCCGGTCCAATTAGGCATATTTTGGCACGTTTTTTCGGTTTTTTGACCGGACCGAGGACCGAATTTGCCAAAAAGCCTAGACCGAGGACCGGACCGAATGTGGTCGGTCCGGTCCGGTCGGTTTTGTCGGTCGGTCCGGTCTATCCGGTCCGTTTGCTCACCCTTACTCAGATATACTAATTATTTCGCTGGATAATTAGGATTAAAAAGTGTGTTAAAAATGCCTTAATACGAATTATTATTAAAAAAAAGTTGTTGAAAAGGTACAAAAAAAGGTGAGGTGTGATGTACAAAAAGGTGACATTTTGTCAGTCGCTTAAAACTTTTCGCTAGTTCGCTGGGCTTTGGGAAGGTTAAAAAAGAATAAAATATTATTTATCGAAGTTTGACTATTTTTTAGGAAAGTGACAAAATAGAAGGTCGCTCGAACTTTTGATAAGTCGCCTGTGATAAGTAGCACAAAAGTATCCCTTACACATTATGATTGGGCACTACTTTTGGGGTGCCACATGTCGAACTTATGTCAACTGCGCTAGTCGCTCGAGCCATTTCAAAAAACCAACCTACTTAGATACACAAAAGCCCACCACTTTGAGCGACTGGGCTAGTCTCAAATTTAGCCCTTTAAAAAAGTGTTGCACGTAACTATAAAACTGTTGTATTTTAATGTAAAAAGTGTTGCATTGAGTGTTATAGTGTTGCAATTAATTATAAAAAGTGTTGTGCTTGAATGTAAAAAGTGTTGCACTTCCCATTAACATAATTGCAAAATAAAGGATTAAAGTCAACATATTTAAAAAATGTTGCATATTTCATTTGAAAGTGTTACTTATATCTAAGGCGACGTTACATAATGTAGCATTTGTTAAAGTGTCACTTTAGACATAATGCAACATTTTAAACCCATAATACAACACTTACGCAGTGTTGCTTTAACTTCAATTTGTAGTAGCGTATACTGTTATGTGTTAATTTGAGTGACTTGTGTACGTAATTTAAAATATACTAATAAAAAAGTCATGTTCGTTAAATAACGATACGCGTGTAATTATAATATAAAGCTTAATTACCGATATATATAACATGCATGATTTTATGTGTCACATTGATATTGGATAACTTTGGTAGAATATGGTTTGATGCGTTAAACTATGTGGTTTTCTATATGTCTTATGCCTTGTTTGTATTTACTAGCCTTTAATAATAAAGACGCGCGTATGTATGGTGATGAAGACGATAGATTAGATAATATCATAACTTCTGCATGCTAACTTTTTTTCTACAACAAACTGCTAAATCAACAATATAAAAACCATAGATAATATCATAACTTCTGCATGCTAAATTTTTTTCTACACTCTAATCGACATCGATCTGCAGGTCCCTCTCTACGACTTATTAGAACCTTCTATCGACAAACTAAAACACATTTTTTAATAATTAAGATATAATTTATTGAAATTTGCTGCAAACAAAATGTTACAATACATCAAAATAGAAGAAATATCATAAAGGTAATTAGTTTGATTCCCTAATCCTTGGAATTATGTTTTACAGAGATTTCATCTTCATGCCACATGACCTGATAAACTCACACATTGATTTATATGATGAACCATTAAAACCCAATGCCTCTTTTGCACTCTCTCTTAGTACCTTCACTCTTTCTCTCATTGTGTTTCCTTCTACACTCTCCATTAAGCTTCTCACCATCCTCTCTATCTCCTCCCTTTCTACCATCTTCTTCACTGGCAAAACCGCCGGCCGAATGGCCACTCCCAACTCTTCAGCCAGTAGGGCCGCGTTCATTCTTTGCTCAGCATAAAGCGGCCACGAAATCATTGGCACGCCACCTTTTATGCTTTCATAAACCGAATTGAGTCCACAGTGTGTTAGAAACCCTCCTACGGATGGATGGTTCAATATTTTCACCTGTGGGGCCCATGATGGGACGACTAAGCCAAATTTTTGTGTTCGGGTTAGGTAACCTTCTGGGAGGAAGTCAGGAACTGGTCTATCTTGATCAGTTCCTCCGGTGAAGAATGCACCATCTGTAGTACTATCAGCCGGTGGACGTACCACCCAAACAAATCTTTGTTTGCTCAATTCCAGACCCCAAGCCAACTCAGTTATTTGGTCAGCCGAGAGTGTCCCTCCACTACCAAATGATACAAAAAGCACAGAATCACACGGCTGCATGTCTAGCCACTCCATTACCTTATCTCCCTCTGAACTGGCCGGATCAACCTCTCTAGTTAATGGCCCAATATCATAAACCGGTACTTTCACAACAGACCGCAAGTCTTCATTGTACTTTAAAGCATCAAGTGATGCAGAATCCATATCTCTCCACACATTCAGCAAAATCCCATCAGACAAAGTGGTGAAATCAATTCCCATCCGAACATACTCATCGTACTGACGCTTGGTCCGATCCAGCATGGGGTCAGGAACATCTTCACAACGAACCGACTCACAACCAGGAATTTTTAAGGGCTCAATCTGCTCCACATACTGGCCTATGACCTTCTTATCAAGAACTTGCAAGTACGTGGTTAGAGCAAGAAATCTTGCAGAGCAAGGGACATAAACATACTTTTGCATTTGAAACTCCTCGGCTATTGGAAGTGACTCGCTCGAGAAGAGATCAACGATAAGGACGTGAGGGTAGGGGGTCATGGCAGAGATGGCTGACCTGATACCTTGTCGGGCCTCTCGCATCATGATAGCTAGGTGAGTGAGGATCGTGTCGTTTGGTTGGAGTAGGCTAGAGATGTCTGGTAACGGGATCTTAATGATATCAATGTTGTTGGCATCGTTGAGAGTGCTCACTAGTTTTGATTCAACGGGCGAGGTTTGTGTTGTGACAGCGAGGACGGTGACCTGTAGGTAGTGATTGTTGGCAAGACGGTTGCCTAGCTGAAGTACAGGGATCAAGTGTCCCACGCCCGGGCTAGTGATTATTGCTACATGAAGTCGTTCTTGATCCATGTATGTTGCAAGTATTATATTTTATATATTGATAAATATGAAACAAGTTGGTATAAATAGAAGAGAGGGAGATTGGTTGCCGAATATAGAGGATTCTTTTGACTTGGTTTGATACTATCCTCCAGGAAAAGAAAATGGCCAAGCTTCCTATGTTAACTTACAATTATAAAAGCCCAAAATTTATGTTTTAGAGTGGTGACTAAAATTCGGTCCAAATAGAGTTTGCAACGTGTGATATGTCTTATAGTGAAACCTTAGTATTTCAAAGTTAAGCATTTAGTTCATTAGATTAAAGTGTAAGGTTTATTTATATCATGAATGTTTTAGGACTTAGTACCTTTTCTTTTTTTTTTTAATTAAAATTTTAAAGTTATAGGGGCATTTTAGGTATTTCATTGTTAGAGATTTTAGGGTTTTACATTACGTACGTACCTGATCCATGCTCTGCTAAGTGCACTTGTTTAAGGTACGAATGTTATGGTTTATTGTGTCGTCACGTTTTCTATGTGCTCCGTATGTCCAGGTGTTTCACCTCCCAAAACAATACATGGATAACAGATGGTCAAAGCATGCTATGACTCACAGATCTATTGATGCTAATAAAGCCTCTCCAAGCTCAACAAATCCAGATTCTATGGTTGATGCTACAGTAAGAGAAATTTACAGCAACGTTGAAGAATCACTCCATCATTTGGTTGGTGACATTTAAAAACTTCACATATATAGGGACGACCAAACAGCATTGATGGAAAAAGCCAAACTTGATGTTCCTAACCCACCTAAGCTGAACACGAATGAAGCTTATGCAAGAACCCTTGGCGTACCTGAACCGGCAGAGTTGACTATTTTTACCCCTACATGTATTAATAATAAGGGTCAAGTCATTCGCACAAGGCGCAAATCAAAGAGCGAAATTGCAATCGAACTAGGTGACAAGCCAAAGAGAATGTGCAAAACTTGCCGCAAGTTGGCTAGCCATGATTCTAGGAATTTTCCGACTAAGAAGAATTAGGGCCTGCAAGACGAGGACGTGGACCAGTGCATGGATGACAGTGATTAGTTTCTGTATTAGTTGCTACCTATTCCCACTCAGTTAGAACTATTTTAAATCTTCATGTTATGTTAGACTTAACAATAAGAATTTTCATTGTTCACCTTTCTCTTGGTTGTTCGAAATGAAGTTTGTTTAATAACAGGTGTTTATTATTATTATTCTATCATAACATCTACTGGTATGCAAAGTTGATGTGTATATTGCAATGTTAGATGTACTAAGTGGATTCTTTGATTGCTCAAAAAATAAAACTAGTATGGTTGATACACATTTTTTGAATCTTGCAATATTAGATTGGTCTATTAGAAAATACACCATCTGTATTACTAAGTTATTTTGTGAATCTTGCAATATTAGATTTACTAAGTGGTTTTTTTTTTTTTTTTTTTTTTTCAAGAAAAGAAAATAGGTTTGTTGATACATGTTTTCATGATTTGAAACTACACCATATGTATTATTTTCTTTTATTCCTTTTCAATATAATATTCAAATCCTTACTGATTTTCTGCATTATTAGCCATTATACTATTTAATATTGTATCATTCGTTTTTAAATTTCATGATTCATTAGAATCAATCCCACAATCATAACTATCATTTTCTAACCTCTAACCTCCATTACAAATACCATATACCACCATATAATCACCACACAATTTTCAAACTAACCAAAAATAAATTCACACACACACACATCCACCTTCGTATCAGCAAACACATCCGTGTCAGTCATGATTGTGTCCAAGGTAATATTCTTGTGTTTTATGTGTACCATCTGGAACGATGCATGATCCTAGTTGTCTGTTCTCATAATCTTTATTTCCTTTTTTATTTTGTTTTCCATGTGTTGATATAAATAATGTTTGTGAATGTTATTAATATTTCTCAATAAATCTATGTTTTGATAATCACAAAACTTAAATCAAATTAAGTCAAAAATAAGACATAAATAAGTATTTGGTGACAAATATTTACCTCTACATCTTATATCACTCAAGGTATGCATAAACTTAGTAACTTATGCATTACATGATCAAATGAAATTTTATATTAATACATAACATTATATAAAATGATTTTAACATTTTATATATATTTGTAAATCATTTTTGGTAAAACTTTATTAAACCACAAAAATATGATTTCAAATTTCCAACCAAAAAGGGCAAATTTTATCCAGAAAAACTTTTTGAACGTTCAGGAGGGCGGCCCCCTTAATTTTACTAGGCGGCCCCCTTAATCATTAAGGGGACCGGCCTACAATTAAGGGGACCGACACGCTCCCAAACAGTAAAATCTGGCCCTTTAAATACTGGATCATTTTACACATTTTCCTCACCTTTTTGCACTATAAACTTTCTGATCCAATCTTCTTCTCTAGATCTAAAATCCTTTTATCATATATTTTTAATAAGTCTTTATTTCCAAGTGATCCAAAGCTTCATTCATTCAAGTGCAAGAAGAAGAACACTTCTCTACATTCATCTTATTGTAGTGGTGTTGTGTATAGCTAGTTTCATATAGAACTAGTGATAGTTATTTGTAAAGGTGTTGTGTATATTTGTTGATTGTAGAATCTTGGTGTGTTGTAAACTAGTTTAGTAGTTGTGACTTAGTTGTGCATAGAAGAAGGTGTGAAGATTGATAAGGTGTGAAGACGGTGTGAAGTCTTGAAGAAGGTGTGAAGGTGTGATTAAGGTGTGAAGATCACGTGGTGTGATATTTAGTGTGAGATTGGTTCTAGCTACGATTAGAACTCGACATTTAGCTTAGTGTCATTAACTTGTGTAAGCCAAGGTGTGTAAGGTTTCTCCACCATAAGGAGTTTGTTGACATAGTGAAGAAAACTATCGAGTGTGGTACTCGGGGAGTGGAGTAGGGCAAGGAAGGTGTCCTTGTAGCCGAACCACTATAAATTCACGTGTTGTGGTTTGATCTTTCTAACTCTATCTTTACTTCATTATATTTCAATACTTTCAATATTAGTTTAGACTTGCTTATATTGGTTGTTGCTTGAACTCACTTAAGATCGAATCGAAAGTTTTTATAACCTACAAAATATTTTGGAAATAAATTTAAAAAGGACATAAAACTATTCAACCCCCCTTCTAGTTTTCCACAATTGGTATCAGAGCCATGTCTAGCTAGATCTTTAAAATATATTGTATTTTAAAACTTGTAACGATCTATGGAATCTGAAAAATATTTAGAAGGGCAATCTATGCAAAGACCACCACTATTTGAAAGTGATGGATTTTTATATTGGAAAAATCGATTCGAAACTTATGTGAAGTCAAAAGATCTAGATCTTTGGCATGTTATTACTAATGCTGATTTTTTACCTATTCAAAATAACCCGAAAACTAAGAAAGATGAAATCGTACCTTTTGAAAAACAAAATGATGATTTAAAAAGAAAACTTGCTAAAAATAATGAAGCAAAAATGGTTATTTATAATGCGCTACCACGTAAAGAGTACGAAAGGATCTTTATGTGTGAAACCGCAAAAGAAATTTGGAACTCTTTACTAATAACTCACCAAGGTAATAGTCAAGTCAAAGATAATAAGATAGATCTACTTGTTCAACAATACGAGCAATTCACGATTCCGGAAGAGGAATCAATTGACAATGCTTTTGCTAGATTTAACACTATCATCAAAGTTTAAAAGCACTTGATGAGAATTTTTCTAGTAAGAATTTTGTTAGGAAGTTTCTTAGGGCTCTTCATCCAAAATGGCGAGCTAAAGTGACGGCTATTGAAGAATCGAAGAATTTGTCAACTTTGCAACTTGACGAATTAATTGGAAATCTAAAAGTCTACGAAGTCATCATTAAGAAGGACTCCGAAATGGTCAAGGAAAAACGAGAGCAAAGCAAGTCAATCGCCTTGAAAGCTAGAAAGGAATCTATTATCGAAGATAGCTCATCTTCCGAAAGTGATGACGAAGAATACGCCATGGCCGTAAGAGATTTCAAGAAATTCTTCAAAAGGCGAGGAAGATTCGTAAGACAACCGTATGATGAAAAGAAAACATTTCAAAAGAGTAAAGATGACAAGAACAACAAGATTGAAAGAAAATGTTTCAAGTGTGGAGATCCAAATCACCTTATTGGAAAATGTCCAATGATGACAAGAGATCAAAATCAAAGAGCATTTGTTGGAGGCGCTTGGAGTGACAGTGATGATGATGAGAATGAAACGACAAAGGAAGAAAAATGTCTCATGGCAAATACACCAAACGAGGTACGTTACGAAACCGAATATTTTAGTGATGAAAGTATACCATTAGATGAAAAAGATCTAGATAATGAATATATTAAACTATGCAAATTAGGACAACTAGTAATGGCCAAAAACAAATCACTAAAATACATTAAAAATCAATTAGAAAGTGAAGTACTTGAACTAAAAATTAAAATACATCAACTAGAAAAAGGTAAAGAAATTTTTGAAGAATGTAAATCATGTCAAGAGCTTAAAGGTGAAAACGAAATACTTAGGAAAGAAATTCGCAAACTTGACAAATTTGAAAATAGTAGTCAATCACTTAGTAAATTTAAAATTTGAAAGTGAACTCAACAAACAAAAACCTTTAAAATCTAATCCTAAGTATATACTTATTAATGATAAGAAAATACCTATTGCCAACGATGAAGAAGTTAAAGATTTTTATAAACCGTCTTTAAAGACCGAAGTAGGATCTTTTAAACCCAAAATAAGATCTAAAACTCCACCACCTAGAAAACCAAATAATTCTTATCCTAGGTCTAAAACACCTCAACCAAGAAGAAATCAAAATAGACAAAACTATAATAACAATAGTAATCAAATGTGGAACTACCAACAAAGCTACAATCCTTGGGGCATTCTACCACCTTTCATGCACCCGAGTCAAATGTTAAACATGTTTGGACCAAACAACTTTGGACCAAAAGGACAATGGAGATCAAATGTCTAGACGAACATTCCTTGAGGCAATCTTGGTTTTTCTCTCAACATAGACTTTTTCGAAGTCTATATTTCATCTTGATAATGTTGAAGATTTCTTTTGAAGACCACCGGGTACGCCATTCTTTCACAACTCATTGCCATGATTAGATAAATATGCATTGTTTGATTTCGTCAATTATTTAGATATAATTTGTTATTGTCTTATATTTGTTAGAATCACATATATACTTATATATATACATATATATACTATTATACGTAATATACTTATATATATATATATATATATATATATATATATATATATATATATGTATATATATATATATATATATTAACTTGCACATAACCTAGATACGTCATTTGTTGACTTTCTAGAACTCCAAGAAATCGTTCTTTGTTGAACCCTTTCTTTCCCCCCTCACGTTATTCTAGTAAGTCCTCTTTTAGGAGACTCATGATGATGAAGGGATATGAGTCAAGTGGACTTTTATAATGCAAGAACACCTTCGCACGTGAACACTATGGATGAAACAAACTCCTCTCGCCAACTATATCCTATCTCCGCTACTATCCTTCAAATCTCACTCATCAACCCATCTTTCAATCACATTTATACTTATATATAAACAATATATATATATATATATATATATATATATATATATATATATATATATATATATATATATATATATATATATATATATATACACTTATTCACATATTCCCGAACACACCTCAAACCCTTCATCAACTTAACACTTTGATCATTTTATCCAAAAATTGTCAAAGGTATATTTTAATTATCGAAACGGTAATTAAAAATTGTTAAGAATTTTATCATCGTGCCAATAGACGTTTACGTATTTTTGATATATTATAAATCTAATTATATACGTATAAATATTTTTGTTCCAGAAACGAATTCCGCGAAATTTGGAAAGTTTCAAAGGCGGCCCCCTTAATGATTAAGGGGACCGGCTTGTTATCGAGGGTGGTCCCCTTAATGTTTAAGGGGGCCGGCCATCTGACAGTTCCAAATCCGTTTTTCCTTCTTAATTCCTTTCCCAAACACTCAATTCACTCATTTGTTCCTCCCCACTGCTACTGAGTACGAACCAAAACACCCAAAAACTTCAAAATCCACCATCATATCACCAATCCGGGGTTGTTTCGCAAGGGGCAAACATCAACCAAACATATAACAACATCTTTTGTAAGTTTTCCAACATGCATTTCATCACATTTCATTCGATTTGGTGTCTAATCAATAATTTTGCATTTTATTAAAATTCATTTTAATTCGATTTTAAGTGTAATTGAAGCTAGAAATTGAACTACCAAATGCTCCCCATAGGATTAGGATGATGTTTTGCAACTCAAAATTAGTATAACATATCATCTTGTCAAAATCATTAATCGCCCATAAACCCTAGTCAAATTTTATTTTTCAAAAGGCACATTGTTGATATAACTCTTAAAAACCATTTAAAACTTACTACATTACATTGTTTTAACACTCTAAACAATCAAAGCATACTTTTTAAGTTGTTGTTAAATGGTTCATGAAGACAACATGGGCGTTTGGTTCATGAATAAACCATAACTATATGAAGTTATTTGAAACCTAAAACTAGCTTATAAGTTTTGTTAATAATACTAGAATCAATAGAGGTCATCAAGATATATAATCAATATATATATTGATATTTTTAGGATATTGTTATCTAGTTAAGGGAGCGTTTGGTTCGTCTCAAAAATGATATTTTTGAAAACTAAAATTCGCATTTCAATTTTTTAACAAGCTTATGTTGTGTCAAACTCTTACAAAATGGAAGATATATAATCTAACATATATCTAGCCTTATTTCGAAATGAATTATGATATCATATCCTTTTGATATTATACATTCTAAACGAGTTTAAAATCAAAATAAAAGGAACATCATGAAACTACTTCATTGAATAATTTTTTTTTTGTCGAAGTAGAATTTCGTTCCACATATATTACATATAATTATATATATACGTATATATATAATATATGCATGATAGTTGTTTTTATATTAATTCTATTCTTGTTGTTATTTTGTTTAGGTGAAAATGCCTAAGACCACGGTTGGTGATGTATCCAAAACCAAACAATACATTCCAAATATCTCTTCTACTCCCGGCATGTCTCCTTCAGTTGCATGTTTCTATCGTTCTATTGAAAATAGAAACATTCACGAAGGAAGAATTGTCGACCCATCTTTCTATGAATCTGATGACACAGAACGAATGTTCTCCAATATTCGTTTTGAATGTCTTTTTCAAATCAACGAACCTATCATTCCTCGTTTTATCCTCGACTTCTATAGCCAAGTGACGGTGCAAACCGATCCCTATGGTCATCACCTCATTTCCTTCATGATTCAAAATCAATTCATCACTCTTACTCTTGCTCAATTTGGGCAAATTCTTAGAATCCCATTCAACGGCTAAGCCGTTTTTTCAAATGAATGGGATCTTTCCACTCTTGAAAGAAATCGTCCTCAGGATGGCTCCTACTATTCTGAGATTCCTAGTCCTGAAGACATTCGTCGAATGCTTGAACTAGAACGTCGTACGACTAGTCGAGTGATCAAGTCGAAGAATGTCGACATTCATGCTAATCAAATCCTCCTCAAAGAGCTAAGCCCCGACATGAAGAAGTAGGAAGAACTCATTCGCGAGAATGCGTTTGGTATGGGTGGTCACCGTGATCATGTCACGGCGAGCATTGCCCACATGCTTTATTGTGTTATTGCTGAAGAGCAATACAATTTGGCTTATCTTTTTGTTCATCGAATCATGTCCGCCAAAAACACCCCAAATGCCAATCTTCCTTACGGTATGTTTCTCACACGACTTTATCGTTATGTGATGGAACATTACCCACATCTTCAAAGAGACTACTACGGTCATATCCTTCCTACTTTGAACCAACTTACTCGTGTTCGTACTCGCCGTCCTCGTAGTGACAAAGGAAAATCTCGTGTTCCCTTGTACTCTAGGGGTCGTGGTTCTACATCTCATCATGATGACGATGATGATGAGGAGGAAGACACCTCACGTGTTAGTACTCCATCCTCCACGACCTTTGATGATACCGAGTATCAAATTCCTCTTCCTCATGAACGTACCGATGAGCTTCTCTTCACTCGTCAAACGTCTATCATCAATCGTCAACAACAAATGCATGAAGAACTTCGAGGGGGATTCAAATCCATTGGGAAAATGTTTAGGAAGATGGTTGGAAAGAAAAAGAAGTAGAAGATTTTGATGTATTGCTACTTGTCACTTGTTTCTATTTGACATTTGTATGGTTTGCTAGTTGTCCGACTTATTCGGAAATACTTGTGTTAGCTCTAGTTTATCTCTTGAATAATTTTTTTTTTTGTCTTTGAATAATTATCATGCTATTCTATGCTTCTTTTCAAATATGGATTATAATATGTTAATTTGCATGTAAAATTTGGTTATACATATATGTTTATATATCATCATTCCTAGTGTATATGCTTCTAATAGAGCTTGCTGGAAAAACAAACTTGAAAAATGGCCAAATTCTGCAAATTTTGGGTTTCTGGTCGTCTGGGAAAACACCAGATGGGCAGCCCCCTTAATTCCCTAGGCGGTCCCCTTAATGATTAAGGGGGCCGGCATACAATTAAGGGGACCGGCCATCTGGAACTGGGTTTACTGTATTCTTTTGCATCTTGTGAATCCTTTCGCTAGTTTCAGCTACCATTTCCCATTTTGACCCAACTGATTTTAGAATCTCTTTCAACCATTTCAAACATTTACCTAAATCACCCACTTCCATACTATAAATTCCCTCCATTATCACCATTCCTCATCTCATCATTCATCATATCATCATGACTCCTCCAAGCACCTCAAACTCCAGAACCTCCAAGAAACAAAAACTTGTGGTCATCCCCCCAAAACAACTCTTCATTGACTTAACAAATGAAGACAACAAAACACCATCACCTCCACCCAAATGCTAATCCCCAAGTGCACCCAATGCACCATCTAAAACACCTTCCACTCATGGAACTTCTTCATCATCCATACCCTCAACCTCATCAATCAATGACTACATCAACTTACACTTGTCACCACAAGTATCATCACCACCTCCTACACAAGAACCCATGTCTACTCATCTTACCATCTCACTTTCACCAATAACACTACTTGATACTCAACTCTCATCTCCACAAACTACACCACCATACTTTGCCAATCCCGTACCTTGGAGGATGCTTGAATCACATGGTGATTCTTGCCTTTGTTGTATCCACAACCGCACGGTCATCTTTGGCCTTAGAGATGAAATTCAATATATGTTTTCATATATTGAACATTTGCTTACCAACCCACCACCACCACCAACTCCACCATCCTCTCCAATAATCCCTCCACCACAATTCTCACCCATTACTCCACCATCACCATCATGCTGTCCAAATTAAGCATATGATATGCTTAATAAATAAAGCCTTTACCATCCCCTTTGCTTGCAAGCTCTATGGAGTCCATGTACCCTTTGCATGATGATGTATTTCTATTGTTCTTAGCTTATGTAGTTGCTAATATCTTGTACTCTTCATTACTTGTACTTGTATTGTTGTGTCTTGACACAACCATTGCTCTAATATGAATGCTTCTTTCTTTCCTTATTACATTATATTTGTGTGCATGTTTATACTTGTGCTTCTAATATTTTTGTTTTGCAAGCATTCCATAGCTCGTTCTCTTGGTGCCCCCAAACGAGGGGGAGTACACATCAAGGGGGAGTTTCTACCCGACAAAATTTTCACGAATGAAAACTTGTCGGCTTAACCTTTTTGATGTTACAAAAAGGGGGAGAAGTACATATAAACTCACTAAAATACTTGTTTAAAAACTAATTTTTGAGTTAATGAGTTTAAGTTTTGTAATCATCAAAAAGGGGGAGATTGTTGATATAAATAATGTTTGTGAATGTTATTAATATTTCTCAATAAACCTATGTTTTGATAATCACAAAACTTAAATCAAATTAAGTCAAGAATAAGACATAAACAAGTATTTGGTGACAAATATTTACCTCTACATCTTATATCACTCAAGGTATGCATAAACTTAGTAACTTATGCATTACATGATCAAAGGAAATTTTATATTAATACATAACATTATATAAAATGATTTTAATATTTTATATATATTTGTAAATCATTTTTGGTAAAGCTTTATTAAACCACAAAAATATGATTTCAAATTTTCAACCAAAAAGGGCAAATTTTATCTAGAAAAACTTTTTGAACGTTCAGGAGGGCGGCCCCTTAATTTTACTAGGCAGCCCCCTTAATCATTAAGGGGACCGACCTACAATTAAGCGGACCGGCACGCTCCCAAACAGTAAAATCTGGCCCTTTAAATACTGGATCATTTTACACATTTTCCTCACCTTTTTGCACTATAAACTTTCTGATCCAATCTTCTTCTCTAGATCTAAAATCCTTTTATCATATATTTTTAATAAGTCTTTGTTTCCAAGTGATCCAAAGCTTCATTCATTCAAGTGCAAGAAGAAGAACACTTCTCTACATCCATCTTATTGTAGTGGTGTTGTGTATAGCTAGTTTCATATAGAACTAGTGATAGTTATTTGTAAAGGTGTTGTGTATATTTGTTGATTGTAGAATCTTGGTGTGTTGTAAACTAGTTTAGTAGTTGTGACTTAGTTGTGCATAGAAGAAGGTGTGAAGATTGATAAGGTGTGAAGACGGTGTGAAGTCTTGAAGAAGGTGTGAAGGTGTGATTAAGGTGTGAAGATCACGTGGTGTGATATTTGGTGTGAGATTGGTTCTAGCTACGATTAGAACTCGACATTTAGCTTAGTGTCATTAACTTGTGTAAGCCAAGGTGTGTAAGGTTTCTCCACCATAAGGAGTTTGTTGACATAGTGAAGAAAACTCTCGAGTGTGGTACTCGGGGAGTGGAGTAGGGCAAGGAAGGTGTCCTTGTAGCCGAACCACTATAAATTCACGTGTTGTGGTTTGATCTTTCTAACTCTATCTTTACTTCATTATATTTCAATACTTTCAATATTAGTTTAGACTTGCTTATATTGGTTGTTGCTTGAACTCACTTAAGATCGAATCGAAAGTTTTTATAACCTACAAAATATTTTGGAAATAAATTTAAAAAGGACATAAAACTATTCAACCCCCCTTCTAGTTTTCCACAATTGGTATCAGAGCCACGTCTAGCTAGATCTTTAAAATATATTGTATTTTAAAACTTGTAACGATCTATGGAATCTGAAAAATATTTAGAAGGGCAATCTATGCAAAGACCACCACTATTTGAAAGTGATGGATTTTTATATTGGAAAAATCGATTCGAAACTTATGTGAAGTCAAAAGATCTAGATCTTTGGCATGTTATTACTAATGCTGATTTTTTACCTATTCAAAATAACCCGAAAACTAAGAAAGATGAAATCGTACCTTTTGAAAAACAAAATGATGATTTAAAAAGAAAACTTGCTAAAAATAATGAAGCAAAAATGGTTATTTATAATGCGCTACCACGTAAAGAGTACGAAAGGATCTTTATGTGTGAAACCGCAAAAGAAATTTGGAACTCTTTACTAATAACTCACCAAGGTAATAGTCAAGTCAAAGATAATAAGATAGATCTACTTGTTCAACAATACGAGCAATTCACGATTCCGGAAGAGGAATCAATTGACAATGCTTTTGCTAGATTTAACACTATCATCACAAGTTTAAAAGCACTTGATGAGAATTTTTCTAGTAAGAATTTTGTTAGGAAGTTTCTTAGGGCTCTTCATCCAAAATGGCGAGCTAAAGTGACGGCTATTGAAGAATCGAAGAATTTGTCAACTTTGCAACTTGACGAATTAATTGGAAATCTAAAAGTCTACGAAGTCATCATTAAGAAGGACTCCGAAATGGTCAAGGAAAAACGAGAGCAAAGCAAGTCAATCGCCTTGAAAGCTAGAAAGGAATCTAGTATCGAAGATAGCTCATCTTCCGAAAGTGATGACGAAGAATACGCCATGGCCGTAAGAGATTTCAAGAAATTCTTCAAAAGGCGAGGAAGATTCGTAAGACAACCGTATGATGAAAAGAAAACATTTCAAAAGAGTAAAGATGACAAGAACAACAAGATTGAAAGAAAATGTTTCAAGTGTGGAGATCCAAATCACCTTATTGGAAAATGTCCAATGATGACAAGAGATCAAAATCAAAGAGCATTTGTTGGAGGCGCTTGGAGTGACAGTGATGATGATGAGAATGAAACGACAAAGGAAGAAAAATGTCTCATGGCAAATACACCAAATGAGGTACGTTCCGAAACCGAATATTTTAGTGATGAAAGTATATCATTAGATGAAAAAGATCTAGATAATGAATATATTAAACTATGCCAATTAGGACAACTAGTAATGGCCAAAAACAAATCACTAAAATACATTAACAATCAATTAGAAAGTGAAGTACTTGAACTAAAAATTAAAATACATCAACTAGAAAAAGGTAAAGAAATTTTTGAAGAATGTAAATCATGTCAAGAGCTTAAAGGTGAAAACGAAATACTTAGGAAAGAAATTCGCAAACTTGACAAATTTGAAAATAGTAGTCAATCACTTAGTAAAATAATAAGTATTCAAAGAACATCCGGAGACAAAACCGGCTTAGGATTTAATTCAAATGAGGCTTCAATAAGCGAGATTAAAAATGTAAAATTTGAAAGTGAACTCAACAAACAAAAACCTTTAAAATCTAATACTAAGTATATACTTATTAATGATAAGAAAATACCTCTTGCCAACGATGAAGAAGTTAAAGATTTTTATAAACCGTCTTTAAAGACCGAAGTAGGATCTTTTAAACCCAAAATAAGATCTAAAACTCCACCACCTAGAAAACCAAATAATTCTCATTCTAGGTCTAAAACACCTCAACCAAGAAGAAATCAAAATAGACAAAACTATAATAACAATAGTAATCAAATGTGGAACTACCAACAAAGCTACAATCCTTGGGGCATTCTACCACCTTTCATGCACCCGAGTCAAATGTTAAACATGTTTGGACCAAACAACTTTGGACCAAAAGGACAATGGAGATCAAATGGCTAGACGAACATTCCTTGAGGCAATCTTAGTTTTTCTCTCAACATAGACTTTTTCAAAGTCTATATTTCATCTTGATAATGTTGAAGATTTCTTTTGAAGACCATCGGGTACGCCATTCTATCACAACTCATTGCCATGATTAGATAAATATGCATTGTTTGATTTCGTCAATTATTTAGATATAATTTGTTATTGTCTTATATTTGTTAGAATCACATATATACTTATATATATACATATATATACTATTATACGTAATATACTTATATATATATATATATATATTAACTTGCACATAACCTAGATACGTCATTTGTTGACTTTCTAGAACTCCAAGAAATCGTTCTTTGTCGAACCCTTTCTTTCCCCCCTCACGTTATTCTAGTAAGTCCTCTTTTAGGAGACTCATGATGATGAAGGGATATGAGTCAAGTGGACTTTTATAATGCAAGAACGCCTTCGCACGTGAACACTATGGATGAAACAAACTCCTCTCGCCAACTATATCCTATCTCCGCTACTATCCTTCAAATCTCACTCATCAACCCATCTTTCAATCACATTTATACTTATATATAAACAATATATATATATATATATATATATATATATATATATATATATATATATATATATATATATATATATTTATATATATATATATATATATATATATATATATATATATATACACTTATTCACATATTCCCGAACACACCTCAAACCCTTCATCAACTTAACACTTTGATCATTTTATCCAAAAATTGTCAAAGGTATATTTTAATTATCGAAACGGTAATTAAAAATTGTTAAGAATTTTATCATCGTGCCAATAGACGTTTACGTATTTTTGATATATTATAAATCTAATTATATACGTATAAATATTTTTGTTCCAGAAACGAATTCCGCGAAATTTGGAAAGTTTCAAAGGCGGCCCCCTTAATGATTAAGGGGACCGGCTTGTTATCGAGGGCGGTCCCCTTAATGTTTAAGGGGGCCGGCCATCTGACAGTTCCAAATCCGTTTTTCCTTCTTAATTCCTTTCCCAAACACTCAATTCACTCATTTGTTCCTCCCCACTGCTACTGAGTACGAACCAAAACACCCAAAAACTTCAAAATCCTCCATCATATCACCAATCTGGGGTTGTTTCGCAAGGGGCAAACATCAACTAAACATATAACAACATCTTTTGTAAGTTTTCCAACATGCATTTCATCACATTTCATTCGATTTGGTGTCTAATCAATAATTTTGCATTTTATTAAAATTCATTTTAATTCGATTTTAAGTGTAATTGAAGCTAGAAATTGAACTACCAAATGCTCCCCATAGGATTAGGATGATGTTTTGCAACTCAAAATTAGTATAACATATCATCTTGTCAAAATCATTAATCGCCCATAAACCCTAGTCGAATTTTATTTTTCAAAAGGCACATTGTTGATATAACTCTTAAAAACCATTTAAAACTTACTACATTACATTGTTTTAACACTCTAAACAATCAAAGCATACTTTTTAAGTTGTTGTTAAATGGTTCATGAAGACAACATGGGCGTTTGGTTCATGAATAAACCATAACTATATGAAGTTATTTGAAACCTAAAACTAGCTTATAAGTTTTGTTAATAATACTAGAATCAATAGAGGTCATCAAGATATATAATCAATATATATATTGATATTTTTAGGATATTGTTATCTAGTTAAGGGAGCGTTTGGTTCGTCTCAAAAATGATATTTTTGAAAACTAAAATTCGCATTTCAATTTTTTAACAAGCTTATGTTGTGTCAAACTCTTACGAAATGGAAGATATATAATCTAATATATATCTAGCCTTATTTCGAAATGAATTATGATATCATATCCTTTTGATATTATACATTCTAAACGAGTTTAAAATCAAAATAAAAGGAACATCATGAAACTACTTCATTGAATAATTTTTTTTTGTCGAAGTAGAATTTCGTTCCACATATATTACATATAATTATATATATACATATATATATAATATATGCATGATAGTTGTTTTTATATTAATTCTATTCTTGTTGTTATTTTGTTTAGGTGAAAATGCCTAAGACCACGGTTGGTGATGTATCCAAAACCAAACAATACATTCCAAATATCTCTTCTACTCCCGGCATGTCTCCTTCAGTTGCATGTTTCTATCGTCCTATTGAAAATAGAAACATTCACGAAGGAAGAATTGTCGACCCATCTTTCTATGAATCTGATGACACAGAACGAATGTTCTCCAATATTCGTTTTGAATGTCTTTTTCAAATCAACGAACCTATCATTCCTCGTTTTATCCTCGACTTCTATAGCCAAGTGACGGTGCAAACCGATCCCTATGGTCATCACCTCATTTCCTTCATGATTCAAAATCAATTCATCACTCTTACTCTTGCTCAATTTGGGCAAATTCTTAGAATCCCATTCAACGGCCAAGCCGTTTTCTCAAATGAATGGGATCTTTCCACTCTTGAAAGAAATCGTCCTCAGGATGGCCCCTACTATTCTGAGATTCCTAGTCCTGAAGACATTCGTCGAATGCTTGAACTAGAACGTCGTACGACTAGTCGAGTGATCAAGTCGAAGAATGTCGACAGTCATGCTAATCAAATCCTCCTCAAAGAGCTAAGCCCCGACATGAAGAAGTGGGAAGAACTCATTCGCGAGAATGCGTTTGGTACGGGTGGTCACCGTGATCATGTCACGGAGAGCATTGCCCACATGCTTTACTGTGTTATTGCTGAAGAGCAATACAATTTGGCTTATCTTTTTGTGCATCGAATCATGTCCGCCAAAAACACCCCAAATGCCAATCTTCCTTACGGTATGTTTCTCACACGACTTTATCGTTATGTGATGGAACATTACCCACATCTTCAAAGAGACTACTACGGTCATATCCTTCCTACTTTGAACCAACTTACTCGTGTTCGTACTCGCCGTCCTCGTAGTGACAAAGGAAAATCTCGTGTTCCCTTGTACTCTAGGGGTCGTGGTTCTACATCTCATCGTGATGACGATGATGATGAGGAGGAAGACACCTCACGTGTTAGTACTCTGTCACAACTCGTAATTTCCGGTCATTTTCTAAACCTCGATAATTTACTATTCACAAGTTACTATTCATCGATCACTATTCATCGTTTTACTATTCATCATTTTCGAGGTCAAATTGATATTCTGAGAAGCGTTCGGAAATTTTACTATTCACTTGACACTATTAATTTCCGAGAGGAAACCACTATTCACGTGCATTACTCATTTCGTCGTAAATTTAGTTTACGAGTATTCAAATTCGCGTAACCGTATTGGTTCAGGAGCGAATTCATGCATTATTATCAGGGACATTTCATACAGACTAGAAACAGTCTGCATATCATCTTTATGGCACTTGCATACTATTCCACTCGTAGGGTATTCAAATTATATTTTTAATATAATTAACGAATTACGTATGTTTATTTTTAAATAAACACTAATACGCGAACTATAAACGTGACTAACATGTCCGACACTCCCGACTATTATCCCAATATATTTTTATGCTCATTTTTATAATATAAAAATTTTAATATTAATTTACCCGGTATTTTGGAAATTTATTTATTACGTATCGTACGTCTAATTCAATTACGACGGTTTTCGTAGAAACTAAACAATAATCAACCAAACTCTCCGTACTTGTACCCGACATATTTTTACAATTTTTACGACTTTATTAAGACCCGAATAACTTCAATAAAAATTTATTTCTAGCAAACCCGGTACCCGATAAAACCTAAAACCAACTAATACTACACAATCTTACCATTAACTCACTAAATAATTACCCAACACAAACCCCCTTTTTCCTCCTTTAGAACCGGCCAACCCCCCCCCCCCCCCCCCCCCATGGTCTTCATTCATTGAAAGCTCACCAACACTCTTAATTACTCACCAAACTTTTGTCCCTAACTATATAATAAACTTTTCATCCATTTTTATCACTAAAAATCATTTTTACTAAACACAAGCAAACTTTTTCTCTCTTTTCTCTTAAGGGTGGATCGAACTAGGGTGTTCAAGGAGCAAGGAGAATAAATTTTACAAGATCTTGTCATAAACTAGTTTATATAATCATCCTTGTTAGAGTTTTGAAATAAAAACTCAAGGATTAGTAGGTTTTTCATCATCTAAACTCTCTAAACCATCAAGTAAGTAAACAAACTCATTTTTATGATTTTTACAAGTTATTATTATGTTTATACATTTTTCTTACAAGATCTCATACATGCATCAACTTGTACCACTCCATTTTTGTATATATTAACTTTCAAGCCCTAGAAATGGACACATAAGAAACCCTTGTTAGACCTAGTGGATTGATGATGTTTAAGGACCCATGACACCCTAAGAAGGTGTATGGTAGGATTAGATTAGCTTTGTGGTGTTTGAAAGTGGTTTGATGGAAGATGGAACTAGTTTGGAGACTTGAAAATGATTTTTGAAACTTTTGATATACCTACTGTCCCTATTTTAATTTCGTGGAAAAATCAGTAGATGGTGACTAAGTTTTGACCAAAGATTTAGAAAATACATTCAAAAACGAAACTTTAGGCGAAAGAACGGATTAAAACAAGCTTATAACGAAGGAGATATGATTTTTGCAAATTTAACGACGAAAACTATTTTTACAAAAACTGCTTGCTGTTTGGCAGAATACGACGGGTAAAAAGAGGCATTTAACGTAACCTAAAGGAGCCGAGTTGTCAAAAATATACTAGTATATACAAAGACGAATCCGTGGACATAAAGAACAAGGAAAACGAGCTTAAAACGACCGAGTTATACCCATTCTAACATCGTCAAACTATATATATATATATATATATGGACACAAATAAAAATAATAACGTACGTACTAAGTGGTATATTTTCTAGAAACGTTACTAAGGACTATTTTCTTATCAAATGAATACGTACGACCTGAAGGGATATTTATACGACATGACGACGTCATTCTAAGGTTTTGATACTTGGAACATAACGCTAACTTTTTCGTACGAGTTAATATGACAAGTTATATACTTCTCTAAATGGACCTATTTTTCCTAAGTATGGAAACTATTTTTCTATGACGATAACTAGTATTTCCAAATTACGAGTGATATGAGTATCATGTGCATGTGCATTCATTTCATTTCGGCTTGATCTAAGTTAGATCATGATTATTCATTTAGGTTGCGGCTAGTGTGCGCGCCTCATTGTCCCGACTACTTTTACCTCATTGCACCATCTTTGTACCATCACTTCGAGGTGAGTTTCATAGCCCCGTTTTAATTCTATATTTTGATTTCAAATCCCACGGGGGAGAATACATTGCATTACTTGTTTTTGTGTACATGCCTAAGTATAAAAATTCATACATTGCTTAAGTTTCCTTATTACCACGTCTTGAAAAGTCCCCTTTTATTATCATGGACCGTTAATTTCTGGTACTAAGCGGGAGTGAGTGGATAGATCTATCGAGGGTGACGCCTCCATTCGTGTTTGGGTTGCTCCAAATGGGACGAATGCATTTCATGTCTTTATTATTAGAGTGTCTGGTAAACACTCATTGGGGCCAAGTATCGTCTAGCTTCGGGGTCATGAGCTTAAGAGCCAATGTATATATTTTCCGGACATCCTATTTCTTGGCTTTACTTATGGCATATGTACACTAGATTTTAGTTATAAACCTATGATTATTCACCAACATTCGTGTTGACCGTTTTTCGCAATGTATTTCTCAGGTTATTAAGGTAGCTCATGTGCATACATTTGGACCTTCATGGAGTCGCGGAGTCGACGCGTCTCACTATATTTTCTGCACCTATGAAACGTTTGATCTTGTTGAACTTATTCTAACTATATTGGCAACTCTTTTGGGACCTAAGCTTTGTAAACTCTGAATGTTTTAATGATCAAACGCTGTATTTTCTAAACGACACTTTAGGTCGTTCAATATAACTGTAACTATGGTGCTATGACAGTCACCCCCAGGTATTCCATTCCGCTGCCATTCAGGTAAATTGGGGGTGTGACAGATTGGCATCAGAGCTAAGGTTATAGCGAACTAGGATGTATCTTGGACCCTAGACTATAACCACATCATCATAGCATCTCATCATTTCATCATAGGTGCATATTCACTATACATGTTGCTTTACGCACACACTGTACGAGTTATTCATACCCATACTCATATATATATATATATATATATATATATATATATATATATATATATATATGATTATATTGACCTGGTTCACAAGTGACATGTCTTCAGATACCCACGCCGTTATCCTTTCGTCGGATTCCGACATTGAAGATGCCTTGTCATCTTCCACTACCATTATACCACCAGCGGTACTCACACCACCATTAGCACTATTGAATTGTCATAAGAGCAAGGTTCTCATTCAGACTATACATAGAATGCCGTTTGGTAGAGTATTCAGACTTAATTCTAATGGACTTATTAGGATGCTTATTACAAGGGAGATAGCATGTTTTCTTTCCTTCACTAGTAGGACGCTTACTACTTAGGTACTACCACCACCTTTGGTTACTTATTACACTATTGGTCGTCCCATAGTGCGTATTTCAGCTTTACCTCTTTGATGCCGCGAGATAGCGCGAAAGAGGGTAGTATCCCATTCACTATTATCACCATTATCTCCTAACTCATCACTGGGATTTCATCGTCATCAATGTTATTCTCATCCTTTAGAATACCACTATTATCATTTCCTTTTTCCATTTCCACTTGCCACGAATTAGATAACACCTTGTGATAATACCAAGAACTACGGACTCAACAGGAACATCTGCAGGTTCCTCAAGAATGGTTTAGAACCTACGCTATCTAGAACTTGATCGATGCACAACTACAGATACCACTTCAGGACTATCTCGACCTTATGATGCCATAAACCTGATTTCACCTAGAAGGACTACAGGAAGTCTTTAGACTAGACTTATATCTTTACTAGCTGTTACTATTACCCTAGCCACGAGCGGTGTGGCATAGTTCGAAGAAACTTGTAGTATTTTGATTGATGAACAAACGGAATCACCAAGTATTGACTCTACTATAAGGGAATGGTTGTGCTATCTATGATATTGGTCCACATAGACCGAAACCTTCATGTATTATATTCATGTGTTATGAATATGATGATTTTTTATTACCTATAGATTCTCATGGACTCTTATGATTTGATGGAAATAGATTTAAGCAAACCACTCCAAGCATGACGCAAGCCGCTGTTGGACAATTCATTGCCAGGAACGTAACTACCGCCCTCACCAAGGAACTTACTCACGTGGAATTTATGGGTTGTAATCCCTCCTCCTTTAGCGGAAATATAGACACAAAAGAATTTCTCAAATGGTTCGAAGAATTAGAAACAATCTTTCAAAGTGGTGACTGCCGTAAGGAAGACAAAGTTAAGTTCGCCACTTGCACTTTTCAGAAGCATGCCCAGAAATGGTGGACTAAGTATGTCCAGGTAGTAGGAGTTGATGCTGCTTACTCACACTCTTGGGAGAAACTAAAAAGGATGATGAGTTTGAAGTTCTGTGTGAAAAGTGAATTACAAGCAATCGAACAGGAAACACTAAACCTTACCATGGTAGGAGATGATGTTGTTAAGTATACTGCTTCTTTTTATGATTTAGCCCGACTAGGCTCTGCAATGGATGAGCCAGAAAGCAAGAAACTTGAAAGGTACATAGGAGGACTTTCTCCTGAGATTCGTATGTTGGTCAACTCACTGGAACCCGATACCATGCCAAAAGCTATCAGAATGGCAATCGAAGCAAAGGAGCGCATAGCTCACACCAAGATTTTTGGAGGCAATAGTAGCAACAAGAGAAAGTGGGTTGGTAATCTGGATGCTAATGCTTCTCAACAACAGTTTAAGATACAACAAGTGGTGGAGACCTGTGCTGTGGGGTCAAGCCAAAAGAAAAGGTATGTTGGTACATTACCCGAGTGTAACAAGTGTCAGTTTCATCACAAAGGATCTTGCCCCTCTCAATGTAAAAACTGCCAAAAGCTTGGACATGAAACCAAGGATTGCAAGGCTCCCACCCTCGCAAAGCATCAGAAACTCTCGGTAACCTGCCGCGAGTGTGGAGTAGTGGGACACTTCAGGAGTGAATGCCCGGAGTTGGGAAACCAGAATTGGAAGAAGAAGTTTATGTTTTAGTTATGTGAACCATAGTTTGAGCCCTCTAGGGTTGTACTTTCTTTTGGTACTTTCCATAAGTAAGTTGATGTAACCTAGTTATATTAAGCACTTTCCTATCTAATGTAATGACTATCTTTTGTTACCTCTGTGATAACCGTAGCCTTTGTTTATTCCATTTTCTATTGCAATGGCGCAATTTTCAATCGTTTAGCAACATTATACCATTGTCTTATTAGGGATTTGACCGATTTCGTATTTGACGGATTTGTAGATTATTACCAATCCATAGTATTTACCCATGTATCCAATAAACCATTCAACGAGCTTTATTTCAAACTATTTTACTACCTTATGGGGAAATTGTTTTTACCGAATTTCTAAAATAAGCCGTTTTGTTACCGTACTATAAACTGATTTTTCTGATATTACGCCAAATATTTACTATTATTACGCGGAACAAATTTTTTTTATATATTACTTTGAAAGGAAATATTTAGTATACCATTATTAACAACAATGCGTTGAACACCATCTAAAGCTTTTGAGAAAAATAATATTATTTTGCTTAAATCAAGCATCGCATCATTAGTCCTCAACTATACATAGCCTGATCACCTATGTATACTTCAGGAAGGATTATGCCATGAAGGGAATAGTTACTTTATAAAGTATTGTTAATAACAATCTTCATCCAAAAGCGTTTTAAACAAATAAACTCTTTTATAAATGTTTCTTTCTGACAAATTCTCCCTGGATACTTGCCCGACCTGTCCCCTACTTAGCCATTAAGTTGGACTTTCCATTGACTTCTTTAGGAGAGACTTCCCATATTAAGTACTAGGAGGATTCCTTGATACAAGAAAAACAATAAAAGGGGTTACGAAACCACTAACCTAGAATAGAAGTATACACCAAGGCAATTTATAGCTCAATAACAGTTCTAAGATGCCACTGGACCATCCGACCCACCATCTCTGACCTAGTTGTCCAATTTATTATACAAAGGTACTAGCTAGACTGAGCTACAGGATCAAACACATTGTGAAGGTACGCTAAGCAACACCATGGGAATAAACCAAGCCTCCTAACCGATACTGTAAAGTGTTTTGAGTTAACATGGTCTCATCCATACGCAAACTTCCCTGCAGTGAGTTTACGACAAGAATGATTGATTCGAATTATGGATATCGATATAGATTCCCCTAAAGCATTATGTTCTCAGGAAATTCTAGATAACCTCACCTATACATCGAGAGAGACATCAGACTCAAGAATATCTCCCCAGCTACATGTGAAGACAATACGGAAATTCATCGACATAGTATCAATTGAAACCCTCATATTGCCAACATGATGACGATTTCAACGATAAACCATCTCAAGACTTAAGTTGGTTGAATACCTAGGCTTGTAGTTTTGCCAGATAACCACCAATAGGTACCGTCCAATAACAGAAACCGAACGTTAGACATCTATGCATTATGCGAACATTGCCTATCCTACTATTTTATCCTTGATAGTATTTTCACTTTAAGTAAAGTCAATTTAAAATTTGTGTTTATCCAAATCACATATCTCGTAGAAAATAATTTTTGAATTGCCTATTTTGAACAAATACGACCCTTTTAACCAATATTTAGCTAAACCATTGTACAATGGGAAATATATAAACATCACACTTTGGTAAACAGTCCTATTCACAACCTATTTGAAAACCGCGTCACATTTCCTAACTATTGAATTTTGAATCATCAAGAAAGATATTATTTAGCAAACCATTTGCTCCATTTTCTAAATTCGTTTATTCAGAAAAAGATTTCGACCAAAAACTCAAAAATCGCGAGATAAATTTTGAAAACCAATCACCATGCTACGTCGCTTATGCATTTAGGGCTTTGTGATTTGACAATAAGGAATATTGGAATATGTGATGAAGGAGATTAGGAGGAACACCATAGAACGATTACAAACGTCAGTAATGGAGACCAAAACACAAAGAATCAAGCATTGTTACCCATATTCTATCTTCTTCGTATAACGCCGTGTTCGAAAGACGTAACGTTGTGGAATTAGTCACAAGATTTATTGTACCTATTTCAATTGTTCCTGATAAAGGTGATCGAATCACCTCAGATTTCTAACAATCATTCTAAGATTTCCTTCGGAACCTCATTAAGATGTAAACACCGCCTATCATCCTCAGATCGATGGTCATAACGAGAGAACGATTCAAACATAGGAAAGTTATACACAGAGTATGAGTGATTGACTCTAGAAATGGTTGGACTAATCATTTACCATAAATCGGATTCTTTTACAACCATAGTTATCACGCGAGCATAGAGACTACATCAATTGAGGCACTTTATGGTCGAAGTACCAATTACCCGTTTACCAACCGAAATCGGAAAGTTAAATTCACTGGTCTAGAACTAAACCATGGAACAACAAAGGAAATTTCACAAGTCAAGAACCAGTTACAAGCAACGAGAAACTGGTAGAAGTTAGGTTGGTACATGACGCACATCATACAGATTGGATATCCTTGAACAAGCAAATTTACTAGATTCACGTGAAAGAACGAACTAAATTGAAAGCTTTGCCTTGGAGAGGCATGATACGATTTTGGTAACACGAGAGATTGAACCTTTAAGTATATTGGACCATTTCAGATTCATGTTAGAATCGACCAGCCGACATATAAGATTTGAGTTCTGACAGAGTTCAACAACATATATTACCCATATTACATTATAAACCTGAAGAAGCACTGATCATCTATTGACGAACCGAACTCGGAAAAAGCCAAACTCACTATTTCAGTAGGCATTCATGAAATAACCAGAAATTTCCTACAAGTCAAGGATCAATTACAAATTCTATACGTTGTAAACCATTAAAACCTCAAGTTGGTAGCCAGATTTCGTTGAAAGTTCTGCCTAGGAAAGGCATGATATTATTCGGAAATATTTGGAAAGTTAAAGCCGATATACACCAGACCACTTAATAGTTCAGACAGAGTAGGCCTAGTGGCCGTCAGACTTGAGCCTTGTTAAGGAACAGCCGGATTACACAACTATGTTTCTCCTATGCAAATTCCAGGAAATGACTTTCAGAATAGTCAATCATAATCCCATTTGGAAAGGAATCCAACCCTGAGACAAACGTAGACTTGGTAAGAGAACCAGTAGAAAGCATGGACCGTGAGGTCGAACGGTTGAAGCAAAGTCGAATTCCTATCGTGAAAGTTCGCTGGAATTCTTGAAGAGATCCCGAATTTACTTGGGAACGGGGAGACCAAATGCAACTCAAGTATCCACGTCTTTTTTTTTACCAAATGTACTCCAGAGACCAACCAAAACTGAACTTCGGGACGAAGTTCCTGTTAGAAGGGAAGACTGTCACAACTCGTAATTTCCGGTCATTTTCTAAACCTCGATAATTTACTATTCACAAGTTACTATTCATCGATCACTATTCATCGTTTTACTATTCATCATTTTCGAGGTCAAATTGATATTCTGAGAAGCGTTCGGAAATTTTACTATTCACTTGACACTATTCATTTCCGAGAGGAAACCACTATTCACGTGCATTACTCATTTCGTCGTAAATTTAGTTTACGAGTATTCAAATTCGCGTAACCGTATTGGTTCAGGAGCGAATTCATTCATTATTATCAGGGACATTTCATACAGATTAGAAACAGTCTGCATATCATCTTTATGGCACTTGCATACTATTCCACTCGTAGGGTATTCAAATTATATTTTTAATATAATTAACGAATTACGTATGTTTATTTTTAAATAAACACTAATACGCGAACTATAAACGTGACTAACATGTCCGACACTCCCGACTATTATCCCAATATATTTTTATACTCATTTTTATAATATAAAAATTTTAATATTAATTTACCCGGTATTTTGGAAATTTATTTATTACGTATCGTACGTCTAATTCAATTACGACGGTTTTCGTAGAAACTAAAGAATAATCAACCAAACTCTCCGTACTTGTACCCGACATATTTTTACAATTTTTACGACTTTATTAAGACCCGAATAACTTCAATAAAAATTTATTTCTAGCAAACCCGGTACCCGATAAAACCTAAAACCAACTAATACTACACAATCTTACCATTAACTCACTAAATAATTACCCAACACAAACCCCCTTTTTCCTCCTTTAGAACCGGCCAACCCCCCCCCCCCCCCCCCCCCCCCCATGGTCTTCATTCATTGAAAGCTCACCAACACTCTTAATTACTCACCAAACTTTTGTCCCTAACTATATAATAAACTTTTCATCCATTTTTATCACTAAAAATCATTTTTACTAAACACAAGCAAACTTTTTCTCTCTTTTCTCTTAAGGGTGGATCGAACTAGGGTGTTCAAGGAGCAAGGAGAATAAATTTTACAAGATCTTGTCATAAACTAGTTTATATAATCATCCTTGTTAGAGTTTTGAAATAAAAACTCAAGGATTAGTAGGTTTTTCATCATCTAAACTCTCTAAACCATCAAGTAAGTAAACAAACTCATTTTTATGATTTTTACAAGTTATTATTATGTTTATACATTTTTCTTACAAGATCTCATACATGCATCAACTTGTACCACTCCATTTTTGTATATATTAACTTTCAAGCCCTAGA
Organism: Artemisia argyi; assembly: GCA_030686995.1. Taxonomy (NCBI): domain Eukaryota; kingdom Viridiplantae; phylum Streptophyta; class Magnoliopsida; order Asterales; family Asteraceae; genus Artemisia; species Artemisia argyi. The sequence continues at coordinate 260,248,592 of CM060708.1, read as the reverse complement.
AATGGACACATAAGAAACCCTTGTTAGACCTAGTGGATTGATGATGTTTAAGGACCCATGACACCCTAAGAAGGTGTATGGTAGGATTAGATTAGCTTTGTGGTGTTTGAAAGTGGTTTGATGGAAGATGGAACTAGTTTGGAGACTTGAAAATGATTTTTGAAACTTTTGATATACCTACTGTCCCTATTTTAATTTCGTGGAAAAATCAGTAGATGGTGACTAAGTTTTGACCAAAGATTTAGAAAATACATTCAAAAACGAAACTTTAGGCGAAAGAACGGATTAAAACAAGCTTATAACGAAGGAGATATGATTTTTGCAAATTTAACGACGAAAACTATTTTTACAAAAACTGCTTGCTGTTTGGCAGAATACGACGGGTAAAAAGAGGCATTTAACGTAACCTAAAGGAGCCGAGTTGTCAAAAATATACTAGTATATACAAAGACGAATCCGTGGACATAAAGAACAAGGAAAACGAGCTTAAAACGACCGAGTTATACCCATTCTAACATCGTCAAACTATATATATATATATATGGACACAAATAAAAATAATAACGTACGTACTAAGTGGTATATTTTCTAGAAACGTTACTAAGGACTATTTTCTTATCAAATGAATACGTACGACCTGAAGGGATATTTATACGACATGACGACGTCATTCTAAGGTTTTGATACTTGGAACATAACGCTAACTTTTTCGTACGAGTTAATATGACAAGTTATATACTTCTCTAAATGGACCTATTTTTCCGAAGTATGGAAACTATTTTTCTATGACGATAACTAGTATTTCCAAATTACGAGTGGTATGAGTATCATGTGCATGTGCATTCATTTCATTTCGGCTTGATCTAAGTTAGATCATGATTATTCATTTAGGTTGCGGCTAGTGTGCGCGCCTCATTGTCCCGACTACTTTTACCTCATTGCACCATCTTTGTACCATCACTTCGAGGTGAGTTTCATAGCCCCGTTTTAATTCTATATTTTGATTTCAAATCCCACGGGGGAGAATACATTGCATTACTTGTTTTTGTGTACATGCCTAAGTATAAAAATTCATACATTGCTTAAGTTTCCTTATTACCACGTCTTGAAAAGTCCCCTTTTATTATCATGGACCGTTAATTTCTGGTACTAAGCGGGAGTGAGTGGATAGATCTATCGAGGGTGACGCCTCCATTCGTGTTTGGGTTGCTCCAAATGGGACGAATGCATTTCATGTCTTTATTATTAGAGTGTCTGGTAAACACTCATTGGGGCCAAGTATCGTCTAGCTTCGGGGTCATGAGCTTAAGAGCCAATGTATATATTTTCCGGACATCCTATTTCTTGGCTTTACTTATGGCATATGTACACTAGATTTTAGTTATAAACCTATGATTATTCACCAACATTCGTGTTGACCGTTTTTCGCAATGTATTTCTCAGGTTATTAAGGTAGCTCATGTGCATACATTTGGACCTTCATGGAGTCGCGGAGTCGACGCGTCTCACTATATTTTCTGCACCTATGAAACGTTTGATCTTGTTGAACTTATTCTAACTATATTGGCAACTCTTTTGAGACCTAAGCTTTGTAAACTCTGAATGTTTTAATGATCAAACGCTGTATTTTCTAAACGACACTTTAGGTCGTTCAATATAACTGTAACTATGGTGCTATGACAGTCACCCCCAGGTATTCCATTCCGCTGCCATTCAGGTAAATTGGGGGTGTGACATACTCCATCCCCCATGACCTTTGTTGAAGATCTTTTCGATCTTGATGATACCGAGTATCAAATTCCTCTTCCTCATGAACGTACCGATGAGCTTCTCTTCACTCGTCAAACGTCTATCATCAATCGTCAACAACAAATGCATGAAGAACTTCGAGGGGGATTCAAATCCATTTGGAAAATGTTTAGGAAGATGGTTGGAAAGAAAAAGAAGTAGAAGATTTTGATGTATTGCTACTTGTTACTTGTTTCTATTTGACATTTGTATGGTTTGCTACTTGTCCGACTTATTCGGAAATACTTGTGTTAGCTCTAGTTTATCTCTTGAATAATTTTTTTTTTGTCTTTGAATAATTATCATGCTATGCTATGCTTCTTTTCAAATATGGATTATAATATGTTAATTTACATGCAAAATTTGGTTATACATATATGTTTATATATCATCATTCCTAGTGTATATGCTTCTAATAGAGCTTGCTGGAAAAACAAACTTGAAAAATGGCCAAATTCTGCAAATTTTGGGTTTCTGGTCGTCTGGGAAAACACCAGATGGGTGGCCCCCTTAATTCCCTAGGCGGTCCCCTTAATGATTAAGGGGGCCGGCATACAATTAAGGGGACCGGCCATCTGGAACTGGGTTTACTGTATTCTTTTGCATCTTGTGAATCCTTTCGCTAGTTTCAGCTACCATTTCCCATTTTGACCCAACTGATTTTAGAATCTCTTTCAACCATTTCAAACATTTACCTAAATCACCCACTTCCATACTATAAATTCCCTCCATTATCACCATTCCTCATCTCATCATTCATCATATCATCATGACTCCTCCAAGCACCTCAAACTCCAAAACCTCCAAGAAACAAAAACTTGTGGTCATCCCCCCAAAACAACTCTTCATTGACTTAACAAATGAAGACAACAAAACACCATCACCTCCACCCAAATGCTCATCCCCAAGTGCACCTAATGCACCATCTAAAACACCTTCCACTCATGGAACTTCTTCATCATCCATACCCTCAACCTCATCAATCAATGACTACATCAACTTACACTTGTCACCACAAGTATCATCACCACCTCCTACACAAGAACCCATGTCTACTCATCTTACCATCTCACTTTCACCAATAACACCACTTGATACTCAACTCTCATCTCCACAAACTACACCACCATACTTTGCCAATCCCGTACCTTGGAGGATGCTTGAATCACATGGTGATTCTTGCCTTTGTTGTATCCACGACCGCACGGTCATCTTTGGCCTTAGAGATGAAATTCAATATATGTTTTCATATATTGAACATTTGCTTACCAACCCACCACCACCACCAACTCCACCATCCTCTCCAATAATCCCTCCACCACAATTCTCACCCATTACTCCACCATCACCATCATGCTCTCCAAATTAAGCATATGATATGCTTAATAAATAAAGCCTTTACCATCCCCTTTGCTTGCAAGCTCTATGGAGTCCATGTACCCTTTGCATGATGATGTATTTCTATTGTAGTTAGCTTATGTAGTTGCTAATATCTTGTACTCTTCATTACTTGTACTTGTATTGTTGTGTCTTGACACAACCATTGCTCTAATATGAATGCTTCTTTCTTTCCTTATTATATTATATTTGTGTGCATGTTTATACTTGTGCTTCTAATATTTTTGTTTTGCAAGCATTCCATAGCTCGTTCTCTTGGTGCCCCCAAACGAGGGGGAGTACACATCAAGGGGGAGTTTCTACCCGTCAAAATTTTCACGAATGAAAACTTGTCGGCTTAACCTTTTTGATGTTACAAAAGGGGGAGAAGTACATATAAACTCACTAAAATACTTGTTTAAAAACTAATTTTTGAGTTAATGAGTTTAATTTTTGTAATCATCAAAAAGGGGGAGATTGTTGATATAAATAATGTTTGTGAATGTTATTAATATTTCTCAATAAACCTATGTTTTGATAATCACAAAACTTAAATCAAATTAAGTCAAGAATAAGACATAAACAAGTATTTGGTGACAAATATTTACCTCTACATCTTATATCACTCAAGGTATGCATAAACTTAGTAACTTATGCATTACATGATCAAAGGAAATTTTATATTAATACATAACATTATATAAAATGATTTTAACATTTTATATATATTTGTAAATCATTTTTGGTAAAGCTTTATTAAACCACAAAAATATGATTTCAAATTTCCAACCAAAAAGGGCAAATTTTATCCAGAAAAACTTTTTGAACGTTCAGGAGGGCGGCCCCCTTAATTTTACTAGGCGGCCCCCTTAATCATTAAGGGGACCGGCCTACAATTAAGGGGACCGGCACGCTCCCGAACAGTAAAATCTGGCCCTTTAAATACTGGATCATTTTACACATTTTCCTCACCTTTTTGCACTATAAACTTTCTGATCCAATCTTCTTCTCTAGATCTAAAATTCTTTGATCATATATTTCATAAGTCTTTGTTTCCAAGTGATCCAAAGCTTCATTCATTCAAGTGCAAGAAGAAGAACACTTCTCTACATCCATCTTATTGTAGTGGTGTTGTGTATAGCTAGTTTCATATAGAACTAGTGATAGTTATTTGTAAAGGTGTTGTGTATATTTGTTGATTGTAGAATCTTGGTGTGTTGTAAACTAGTTTAGTAGTTGTGACTTAGTTGTGCATAGAAGAAGGTATGAAGAGTGATAAGGTGTGAAGACGGTGTGAAGTTTTGAAGAAGGTGTGAAGGTGTGATTAAGGTGTGAAGATCACGTGGTGTGATATTTGGTGTGAGATTGGTTCTAGCTACGATTAGAACTCGACATTTAGCTTAGTGTCGTTAACTTGTGTAAGCCAAGGTGTGTAAGGTTTCTCCACCATAAGGAGTTTGTTGACATAGTGAAGAAAACTCTCGAGTGTGGTACTCGGGGAGTGGAGTAGGGCAAGGAAGGTGTCCTTGTAGCCGAACCACTATAAATTCACGTGTTGTGGTTTGATCTTTCTAACTCTATCTTTACTTCATTATATTTCAATACTTTCAATATTAGTTTAGACTTGCTTATATTGGTTGTTGCTTGAACTCACTTAAGATCGAATCGAAAGTTTTTATAACCTACAAAATATTTTGGAAATAAATTTAAAAAGGACATAAAACTATTCAACCCCCCTTCTAGTTTTCCACACCATGTATGTTTATCACAACTATTGAGGATGAAACTCTTCATGTCCATGTGCCTGAATCAAACACCATTATTGATACGGATCTAGCTGACAATAACAAGAGAATGTGTGGTTATTGTGGCAAGTAAGGATATCATGATGCAAGGAATTGCCCATTCAAGAACAAAGGCCAATAACTAATTTGTTCGTGTTATATGTTTCAGTGCTTTATGGCTTTATGTTTCAGTGGCATTTGGATTTATGTTTCCGAAGTATTGCCTTTAGTTTCTATTGAATAAAGTTGATCCTAATATCTGGAATGAAATATCATGGTTTTCTTTAATACACAGTCCTTATCCTTCTAATAGATTTGTTAACTACATCTTAAATAATACACAAACTGTTATTAGACTAATGCTAAATGCATCTTAAATAATACCGAAACTGTTATAAAACTAATGCGCAATCCATTTAATCAATAAGCATAATAAAATTACAGTCTTAAATCTACTTATTATATGCTGCACATCCGATTAAAATATGCCTTAAACGTGACCACTTACCCTCCTACACAAACAATCTTGAATAACCCACAACACACTAGCTGAAAGTAAATTGCTATGATATAACATAAATATATCAAAAAAAAAATCATAACAGAGATGTCATAAGACTAACGCACAATCCCATTTAAACAAATACCCAAACTAGGCTAAGCAAAATGCATAATACCATGTTTTCAAATTAAACACACCACAACTAGATTAAAGGTTACTCGATAAGCATACACGAGATTTTAAACGAAAATAAACTAAAAACACACAAACATAATAAAATGGTAGTCTTGTTGCTGTTTATTAAAATCCAAACTTGGTCGCGACACGCAACTTGATCATTTCACTTCAAACTTGTGCGAGACACTACAAACTTGGTCGAGACACGCAACTTGATCATTTCAAATGCATCCTTCCTTAGCCGCTTCTTTTCTTCCTCTGGTACGTTGAATCGATGCACTTCCTTATCAATATCACTCTTCACCAAGTTGCAATCGAACAAAAGTATCTTCACATCATACTTAATATGCAGTTCCTTCAGTTCTTTCATTTGTTTCTTCCCTTCTTCGCTCAAGCAACAAAGATCAGCACCATTACCTTTGTAGGGTTTCCATGTGGCGCATTGTAAATACACCACAGTCTACAAAGTTGTTGGTTGTCCTGCATCTCAATTGCATCACTTTTCTGGCTGCATGACTCATTCTTTCATAAATTCGGATTATTCTTGTGCAATAAATAATCCTCAAACATAGATATCTGATATACCAAAAAGCAAAAGAAAAGTTACATATGTACCATACACATAAGTTTCGCAATTTCACATCAGTTCACAATTTCAAAACCGTACCACATAATTTACCTTTACCAAATACACATTTTCCAAATTTTTATACTACCATGTACGACTACCAATGCACATAATCAACCAAAGCATAAATCCAAATTTTTATACTACCATGTACGACTACCAAATACACATTTTCAATATACACATAACCAACCAAAGCATAAATCCACCGACATGTATAAGAAATAATCACCCTTAATAACATTAAAATGTTCCACATCTAGGCATCTAGGCAACACAATGTTTACTACCTGTCGGTCAATCATCAATGCCTCATGTATCCACATCACCAACATTCTACTTTAGTTGTTTCACAATTCAAAAGGCACATACAGAAGCTAATGAACTATATGGTCAAAACAAAAGCTTGTGGTGCATACTAAAAACAATTTTTCATCTTTGCTCAAGAAAATGACAAGGTGATTACAGTTACCTAATTTTTATGTTTAAGATAAGAAACTCATCTTTCAAACGCATCACCACACTCGAGCCTATAAAGGTTGGCACGACATGTGGTAACACAGAAGTTATAGCATGTGAAGTGCAAGCACATAATCTACCCTAGCAAGAGCATACTTGATACACAAAAGTTAACAAGTAAAAAGTAAACATGTATATGGACAATCGAATCATTAACTGAACATACCAGTTGGATGATAAACCAATCGAATCTTTCATCCTCAGTTGTATTTGGCAGAAGGATGTTATCAAAAAGTTGGACTTCACAATCTTTCATGTTCATGCATACTACAAAGAAACGCCGCCCTTGAATAACCGGAAAGAAAACCTGCCAAACATTTAAACAACGAACTCTAAATATCTGATTTTTTTTAAAATCATGTTGGTTATAGGATTAGAAGTTTGATACATACCAATTGAACACCATCAAGGGTTATATACTCGCTTCTACTCACTACATTATCCATGTTTTCCACAAACTTTTGAAATTGTGCTTGTAAGATGTCCTCCTAAAATTTATCATTCAATATTTCATAACTTATACGTATTCAAAAAAATTTCTACAACTTACCAGCATAGTTGTGTGGCAAAAAAGCTTCGACACCGTCATCTTGCTTCTGTGCTTCTCAGCATTGTTAAGTACATGAGTGAACAGGTCAATCGCTCCACTGGCTATATCTATGCCCGGAAACAGTGTAACACCCCCAAAATACCGCAGCGGAAGACTGTGTCACAGGGGTGCTACTTCATAATACAAAGTACAAGGTATAGAAAACGAACTCTAAATGAGACGTTTTGAAAAGTTACCATTCGATTAATAAATTCAAAGTTACAAACATGAGATTCCAAAGTATGATACATAAATGTATACAAAATTTTGAATGGTAAATGATAAAAGCGTAAGTCTTCAGAATATGCAGCTTGACTCTAAGTTCCATGCACTAGCTATCGCCTTACTAACCTGAGATAAACATGCTAAAGTGTCAACACAATGGTTGGTGAGTTCATAGAGTTTGTCTTAAAACAGTTGAAAAGCCTTAAAAGAATGTTCACACAGCAAAGGCATCGTGAATCCACTCAGTTACAAGTCCCGCCATAAGAGACTTGTAACCTGTGTGTTCACAACCCACTGCTACAATATAGTATAATAAAGACATGTATAAGTTCATCAAGACAATTAAGCAATTAGAAGTGAGTCTCTACTTCATCTCCGAAGACCTCCCTTTTATGATGTATCCAACATTCGCAAATGTTAGGATGTATCAAAGACAACTGGGAGTCAATTCCCAAAGACAACTGGGAGCCACTTCCCAAAGACAACTGGGAGTCAATTCCCAAAGACAACTACTAGTCAATAAATAGAATAACGCAATTAAGTATAACGCAGTCATGTATGTAAGCAATCAAGTATAACACAGTCAAGTATAGACGTTTTGAGTATTTGTACAAGTAAGCAAGTAGTTGAGCATGTATCCCCCCCAATAGTTAAAACAAGTACGAAAAGAGTAGGGGCTATGACTCACCTTAAGTCTATGTAATGAGAAATGAAAGTGGTAGTCGAATCGCGAAAGTCTCTAAGAGCAGCCTATAATAGAACGTTGCGACTTAGGTTTGGAGTAACGTCTAAGAATACGACGAATTGCCAATATATGTCTTGCATAATGTTCATGATGTAGTACTTAGTATATAGTGTAAGTCGTTGACTATAAGTGGTCTATGAAACATGTATAGGTTGTATATCTCTTACTACCGTTCGGGCCGACATAATTCAGAAGTCATGGAGTAAACGTTCGAGGAGCCAGGACACTTTAACTCGTAAATCCACAACTCGTCTCGACGGCTTACTCAATGAACTCCTCACATGAGGCTCCCTACTATTGTAGTATTTGATAACATATATATATATATATATATAAGCTTTTTGATCTTTAATAGTTATATGGTCTTTAGCCGTGGCTTTGCCGTGACCTTGGTCATTGTTACCATGGTCTTGAGACTCAACCTTGGCTTTTGCCATGGTTGTGGTCTTGGCTTTAGGTCATTAGACCTCTTGGTCTCATCTAATTATAATGATTATATAGTAACTTTGGTCTAAAAATGGGCTGTTAAGAATTTGAAGAAATTTATCACTCAGAAAGCGTTTTCAGGGCTCGAGCTTCTTTGTTCCTGAACGAAAACGTCGTTCCGGACAACTTTCGTGTTTTAACTTTTTGATGAATCGGAGCAGAAGTGGGACTTTCAAAATCATAATTTGATCAGAATGCAATTTAGGCAGATTTGCCGTTTTGGTTTCGCTAACTTCAAATGGTCATAACTTTTGACTCGTGTACTCGTTTTGGGTGATTCAAATTGCTATGTTTTCCTTGTTAAGTCCTCTTTAACAGTAAGTAAGTGTCAAATATCAAAGTTATACTATTGTGGTCGTGGTTTTCCATAAAAATCACTAGTTTGCTTGTCATAAGTTAACATATGTATACCAATACTTGTTTTATCCATTTTTAAACATCATGAACACAATACAAAGACCATATATAGCATGAAAGAAACATAATAAGCATGAAATGATATTGAGCAAGAAAGTGTATAAGGGTTTGCTTACAACTTTTAGCTTTCTAAAGAAAGGAAGTCAAGTATAGAACTAGGACACTAAACCTAAGCTTGTAAACCCTTCACCATAACTCTTGTAACCATTGATAGACTTGATATAGACCTTGTGAAAACCCATTAACTTCAGCCCTAGTAACCTTGTGTAGCTCCTAATTCAACCATGGAATCACCAAACAAACTTAAGAACTAGGTAGAAAATACTAAGACCTTGAACTTTGTAGTGTAACTTGTAGTTTGAAGATCAAAGGATCATGGAGCTAGGGATTGTGTTGTGGCATTTTATTTATGAAGAAATGATGGAATGAGCTCTCTATTTATAGCATGAAGAGGAGGTTAGGAAGCTTACTAGGAAACTACACAAACTTGGTGACCAAGGTTAACTTGGAGCCAAAGTTGTAATTAAGTAAAGAATCAATGGTCAAAATTTAACCACAAGTGTGAACCCCCCCCCCTAGTGGCGGTTTGAATGAGGATAAGGTAACTAGATGATGACTCTTGGTCTTTGGATGATAATATCCTAAGTATGTAGCTAGTTTTGGACCCGTAAATTGCTAACCGTAAGTTTTTAGGCCACGAAACGTAAAACCGGGTATCCTAAAAATATGAAACTTATAAATATGGTTAAACATGTCAATATAGTCCATAATAAAATATAAAATGAGTGGTAGGTTCTATCGGGTGCGAAAACCCTGCTAAAAACTGGAAACACGGGTCTAAAACGCGCAATTCGCGTAAAACGCTGAACTGAAAAACGTAAAATTCCGAAACTTTTGGAATTGTCATAAAATGAGAGAAAATCATATTTCTATTGTTTATAATGTTTTATGGACATATCGGGATGCTAGAAGGACGTTTAAACCTAAAAGTAAATCTCGGACACGGCTTTGTGATTTTTGCAGAAATGATCCGACGAGCGTCAAACTCTCGGATTATCGTTAAAATAGTTTAACTTACGAGAATATGAAATAAAAATTTTTGAGATGAATAGTGAAAAGTGAATAGTAAAAAGTGAATAGTAAAAGTGAATAGTAAAAAGTGAATAGTGAAATTTTCGGGAATAAAAGTTAACCTGAAATTGCGAATTGTTACAAACAGACTTTCCAACACGACCCGTTCTCCATCAACAAATGGTGTCTTGAACACAACATCACTATAATATAAAAATGAGTTAAAAACTAAATAATATACATAAACTTACTTGTTATTAAGTGTTTACTGATACATTGTCACTTACGTTTCTTGTAATCAACCACTAAAGAAGCATTCAGAAACTTTTTTTGTGTGTGTTTTGAGGCGATATAATAGTGAAACTTCCCTGGTCATATAAGATAACGTTAGCACTTCAGGTAAGAGTCTTTGACGTTGCGCCCTAGCACGCTCAATCTTTGGTACCAACACATTTAAAGGCACAGGATTGGGATATAAAGGTACGATCTCCTTGCTTTTATTTGCCATGCTCTCTCTACCGAACCTTGATAACCTGTTTGATGTATTGCTTTCATGAGCACCCAATGAAATGGGATGATCAGGCGTCGTAAATCCACAACCATCTGCAAGATCCTGTGATACATATTCTTTTAGGCTATCGAGCAACACCTGGTCTTCTTCCAAGTCATCATCAATGACTTTTCCTTGCGTTGCCGGTGGCTGTGTCACATTTAAATCGAAGTCTACATCATCTTCAAAATTAAGCCTCGTAGGAATCTGTTGATGGTTCCTCTCCCATTCTCTGCACACTTCATCTGATATGGCAATTGCTTCGGTAGGCGTCCCATATACCTGTGTAAACGAGAATACATAATCATCTGCTGCGCCACTCCCCTTTTTATTCACAACCTTTTTTGGTGTAACACATTCCTCATATGCTTCCTCATCTTCATTGTCAGCTGGTTCATTAGAGTATTTACGCAGGACAAACAACTGATCCCTAAGTTCCTTCAACTCCTAAAATCCATGATCGTATGGGTTATCTTCAATTCATTTATCTATCACTTGGTCCGCCATATCAACCAGTTCTGCAGCCCTTTTAAGATATGATGACGCCTTCTTTTGCATCGCCTACCAGCACAAAAAAAATTATGTAGTAATAAACTCTTTTTTTAACAACATACATTTATGGGATAAATAATATAACATTTTCTTTATTCACAAGAAGGTACCTCCGAATCTTCTGGTACACCATCACCGCCATCGTCTTCAAATACATCATCTTCCCAACCTATATCTTCTTCCATGTCTGCATAATCATACACATTTACTTTACAACATAATCAAACACATTTACTATACAATACTAGTTTCTTTAATATTATTCTAATTAAATAAGTCAACTATATATTACCCTCCGCATATATTTCTTCAACGACATCTTTATCATCACCAGATGCATCACCAACAGATGCCATTCGGAACATATCGGCTTCTAGCTTATATAACAACTATGAAGACCAGTGTTTGATAGGTGTATCTAAAGTGGCATATACAACATGTGATTCAAATTAATAATTAATTATCAAAGTACAATTTTTTATTATTTACTAAACATAAAATACACGCTAAATACATAACAAGTACATATCAGTAGTAAAATTACAGGACCATTGAAATGTGCATTCCGATTCCATGCTCTTTTTGTTCGGACCAAACACTCTATTATATACGTGCACCAGTCCAGCTTCGGTATATCATCTTCGTTGTTGATACACGGTAGGAACCGTAGATTGACGGTATTGCTCAAATTCAGCTCACCAATTGTTGAAAAAAACAATACCAAGAAATTTAGCATAAACATCTAGCCACCTCATTTTGGTTTCTTCAGGATTTCATCCGCCACATGAATATTATAAAACTTTTTAACATGCTTCCCAAATTGTCCCTTACTCTGCTTTGTTAGCGAGTTTCTATAATCTGAATTATCACGAGCCTCTATGTGTATGTCCCACATTGGTACACCTAACATATTTTTTACTAAGTCCCATGTAATACTTATTCACATACCATTTACATCCAATATGCATGTGTCTGCATCAAACCTATCTAAGAGCCAGTAAGCTAGTCGGGTCGGTACACCATCTATCTTAAACTCAAAGAATTCACTAAAACCCATACTTATTAATCCTTCTTCTGATTATCTGATGTTTCTGTTATCACACGAAATAAATTTCCAGACGGATTTCTTAAACGTACTCTACTCACAGTTCTACCAACATTAGAACCCGCTTTATTTTTCCCTTTTTTATTTTCTGATCCTACTTTACGTTTCTGTTCAAACCGTTTTGTAGTAAATGTTTTTTTTTTGTACTCACATTCACTTTCAGTATCTTTGTTTTCTGCTTAGAAATGAAATCATCATCCGATGATTGTCCATCTACAACTACAGCATTATGATCTCCTGACACGCCAAATAAAATGAGACATTTACATTAATATATTTAAACACATACACACTTTTCATTGGCTGCATTCAAGAAAACTTTAATCCAAAATGAAATTAGATTTAAATTTACCATTTTCACCATTATCAAATATTTTTTTCCTTTTTCCTGCTTCTGGTTCCATTTTACGTTTACCTGTTGTACTTTTACCTGTTGACATAATAAGTTTCCATAAAATATACCACTAAGATTATAAAAAAATACGACACACATAAATAATATCTCTTATTTATAAAGTACCTTTACCAGTTCCCGCTCTTTCATGCTACATTTTTTCAAACCCTTGTCCCTTTTCACCTCCTTTTTTTATGTCCCTCGTCATTCTTCAAACTAGCAACTTTTTCAGTTTCCTTATCCACTTCAATGTGAATATCCATATTCTCCCCTATACACAACATGAAACATATTAAGTAGCTTATAAACTTAACACTCGTATTTAAAAAGCAGTCACACATAAGTTTACTAAAATTCACCCTTTACACATATATTACCTTTTGCATTTGCCGATCCTATAAGTCCCTGCTTTTCCGCCCTCTTATCCGGATTCACCTCCATTTCTTCGTGTTAGCCTCGCTTTTTTATAAAGATAACGTCACACATGTGAATTGGACTAGATTAGTAACATGTAGTACCCGCAGGGACTACTACCGTACACTAGGCAAAGTAATGTTGTGATGAGCCTATAAATACCCCTCATGACTCTCCATGAGGGGTGTGAGAAATTGTGTATTCATTCTTTCATTTTAATATATTCCATTTTCTTCACCATCTCTCTACTTTCTCTCTCTAAAACTAAATATGGAGTTCATCTTTAATCATCAACCTAGACCTCCCGAACCACATAAATCATCTATACTTTCGTCTTTCGGTCCTACAATTGGTATCAGAGCTCACGGTGTTGTTTTTTGTTGATTTATTGTGGTTCGAATTTGTTTTAAGCTATTTTTATACCATTTTTTATAGTCGGAAAATTTTTTTTCCTACTTATTGGTAGCAGTTTATACAGTGTTATGTATCAAATATTGGTCAAAAAATAAAAAATCATCAAACTTTCACTATTAGTTCCAGTTATCTGTTTCACGTGGTCCTTTTTGTGTCACGTTCTCAGATTATTGTAACTTTTGTTTTTATGACTTATTTTTTGTTCCATTTCCGTGAAGATTTGTGGTCAGATTAAAATGGTCTGAATATTGGTCCAAAAAGGGTGCTTAAAAAGTCAAATCTCATTGAAAAATTCATCGGTAACTGGGAAATGGTCGCCGGAATCTAATCGGAATTTCTTGTATAAGAAATCTCGATATGTACCTGTTTTTCGAGAACGTGAGTCGTTTTCGAGAACACAATACCCTAGTTATCGAAATCATGTTCTCGATAAAATGTATGTTCTCGATAATGTCATGTTTTCGAAATGCCATGTTCTCGATAAAGTTTGCAATGTTTCAAAATTACAAGACTACAAAGTTTCGCAAACTTAATATATACAAAGTTTTGATTTTTTTTAGAAAAAGTTTCGAAAACTGAAAATTTCGAGATGAGAAGATGAAGACATTTGACCACAATAACCAAATACCAAAGCTTCACATAGACCTCAGTCTACAACCATCACTGGTCCAAACCATCATATCCTCATCGATCTACTTTGATCAATTTTTTTGAAGCTTCGCTTCAATTAACTTCCGAACATAAAAGTGAAGAAAGATAACTATTGAGTCACTTTCTTTCTTTGTTCGGCTATGTGCAAAAACGTAAAACACAAACAATTGAACCTACCTGAGTCCTTTTTCAAAAAGAACTTGAAGCCTTTTACTTCTTCGTTCTTTACTACTCTAGTGGTTCGAAAGATACTGAACAGAAAGACAAAAGGTTCGGCGTTGCTTATGTTTGATTCGGATTGAGGATGATATGATAAAGATAAGATGAGTTTTGATGGAGAATCTGAGATGAGATAGAGATGGGGGCGGAAATAACAATATGTGTGTTTAGGTTTTACCTAATGAATCTTTAGGGTAACCTAAATATACCGGGTACTCAATTCTGTCTTGGATCGGATCATGTTTTGGTTTTGGGCCCCGATTGTAATACGAATTGGATGTGGGGTGAAGCTACAAACAATTACATGGGCTATCATAAATTTATTATCCTAACACTTACTTTTGGATATACAAATGTTTGATAATATTTGGTAATGAGTGGTATTTTGGATATAAGTTTTCACGGGGATACATCGTTCACGGCTAGAATTGTTTCGTTCAACAAAAATGACTACGGAGTTTTTGCACGGTATTATTGATTTGACTTTGAAGTGACATTTCAAAATGTGTACTTATTTATCTCAAAGTCTAGGGGTGGTTGGATGCATGACTTTCGAAGATACTTGTTTGTGCATTCACGGGAAATGATAGTGATTAAGACTTGGATTATCTAGTTATACCCGCTGTATGGAGTTACATTGTAGTGCTCACGGGTTATAGCTATCACTTTAAGGAGTTACATTGTAGTACTCAGTGTCACACGAAGTTGTGGATAGTTCAAGAGGCGGAGATTTCATATACTGTTTACTCGTTTGAGTATATGGATCAACCTATGCTTAAAGGAGTTACGTTGTAGTGCTCAGTATAGGTTCTTAGTCACACCATCGTACAAGATTAAGTCACAAGATGGGATGTTTACTTCATTTTCAAGTTGGTCATATCGGGCTGTCTCCTAATGTGGTCATTATTAGTAGCCGGTGAATTCAAAGGAGGTTCGATTACAGGTTGATTTGAGAGACAAGTATTGAGAGTATTTATGCGACATATACTCACAAATTATGCTTACACGGTCTATCTATATTGCATCAGAAGTGTAAAGTACGGGTAATTTTGGCATGTACACACAATAGTATGATGATTTCGATACATCGCAACCATCAGGAGGGAGAAGAACATGCCAAAAGAAGTAGTGTTTCATCTCTAGTACGTTGGTTGTTCGAGGGAATTGTGCTTACATTGGAACCGAAGAAGTACTAATGATGTGTACATCAGAGCATATTACCAACTTTCTGTGCAATGTTATGTGAGTTATATTGTTACGATGCTCCCTGAACGACAACCATGTGCCTACACTTTTTGAATCTACTGTATCCGCTGCGTGATGAAAAGAGAGTTGTCGGTTCAGGAGGGAGCAGGAAAAAGAATAAAGGCTCACTAGTTAGGAGGGAGTAATAACCTAACTAGACCATTACAGTTGAAGTTCAGAGCTACAAAAGAGCTACAAAGACCTTTGCAGTCAGTACGCCGAGATCGTCGGAAGAGAGAACTTCAAGTCTGCCTCAGTATCTAGACTACAGAGACTCTGCGCTTCAACAACGTCAACATAGTTTACTATTGCTGTAATTTTACATTGCTAATGTATTTATAGGTCTCATTGTAACCATTCACGTGTGACGATATCTTGGAGGGAGATTGTTAGCCTCGCTTTTTTATAAAGATAACGTCACACATGTGAATTGGACTAGATTAGTAACATGTAGTACCCGCAGGGACTACTACCGTACACTAGGCAAAGTAATGTTGTGATGAGCCTATAAATACCCCTCATGACTGTCCATGAGGGGTGTGAGAAATTGTGTATTCATTCTTTCATATTAATATATTCCATTTTCTTCACCCTCTCTCTACTTTCTCTCTCTAAAATTAAATATGGAGTTCATCTTTAATCATCAACCTAGACCTCCCGAACCACATAAATCATCTATACTTTCGTCTTTCGGTCCTACACTTCGGTTGCTTGGGATTCTCCACACCATTATCTAAATTTTCTCCTTCAACTTGCACACCATTATCTGATTGATCACATACAATATATATATATATATATATATATATATATATATATATATATATATATATATATATATATATATATATATATATATATATATATATATATATATATATATATATATATATATATTACCCTTATATACAACATTAACCCTACGCCATAATAAATATAAGTTATAAACTAATAATGATTGGTTTATTTAAAACTCTTTTCTCACTTGTGAGATATCAATTAATACACTTTTCTAATTGGTTTATTTAATACACAATCAACTAAAAAAATGGTACACAAATGTTGGTTGTGTTTGCTTTGCTACCTGTATGATTGCAACTACACAACTAAAACTACACATTAATCCTAAGCAACTAATACACATTCATGCCAGACCTACACATGAATCCTTACGCACACATAGTTTTATTCCATCTAATACACATAATTAACGTACAACTAATACACATGCACTTCTAATGGATTAATGTGTATTAGTTGCCTAGGATTAATGTGTAGTTGTGTATTAGTTGCAATCTGGCATGAATGTGTATTAGTTGTTGGTTGTATATTACTCAAACCTACGATTTATCCACCAATACACATTACTTTATTTAGAACTCTTTTGTGAATAGTGAGCTATCAAGTAGTACACTGATAACGCTAATTTTGTACATATTTTAGTAACGTTATTCGTATGTTTGTGCATGTTATCTGGTTGTATTTGTGAACATTTTACGCTTAAAAGGTACAAAAGATGTGTTTAGGTTCAGGTACAACTATGTCGAAGGAAATAACGAAAATACGAAGAAAAGTCGACAAATAAAGAGTATATGCACGAAGAGAAGTTTTCCGTCCAAGATAAAGTTTCATGCTATAATTATTTCTAAGCTCAAGTAAAGATTATGAAGTTATATGATGAAAGAAAGAGTGAAGATTAAGTGCCAAAGATGTTTGTTAAAGATGGAGTTTATTGCCAACCCAAGGTTGAAACACTATCGCCAACCTAAGGTTGAAGTTGTGGTTCAAATCCAAGGCTCAAAAGTCCAAAGTGAAAGTGCGCAGAAATCTGAACCACAGGTTCATGTCCAAACCACCAGGTTGAGATTGATTTTCGTGGCCAGTAGCATCCAAACCGCCAGGTTCATGTTTGAACCGAGTGGTTCACGCACTAAAAGTCTTCCAAAGTTGCATTTAAGTGTGGAATTAAGTACCATTACTCCAAGGCCAACTATATACCCTCCATGACTCAATCTTTCTGCAGTTTTATGACACTTTGTGCCCAAGAAACATGCTTGATGACCAAGGATCATTCAACTATAAATAAAAGTGCTTGGCTAAGTATTTCATATGCATTAAAAGTGCATCAACAATGCATCAAAAGTGCATCAATGGTGCATCAACAATGCATCAAACACCATTTGATCATCACACCAAATGGAAAACTCTCCCTTACACCATAAGGGCAGATTTTCTACAACTATCTAAACCCGAAAGACCCTATTCACCCTACCATTCAAGGAGGATGTCACCAAGAAATATTGGAGCGATTCTCTAGTGTGGTTAGAACGTGTAACGGTTGATTGGAGGCTTGTAGGATTGCTAAAAATCCTATTCTTTACTCATTGTAATTGCTACTTGGGTAAACTTTATTATTATTACCAAGAAGTTGAATTTTACATTTCATGATTGGTTTCCTTGTATTTCATGTTATGTGTTTGATAATGATAATCTCTTAATGCTTGTTTGGTTATTATGAGAACTTGTGATAAAAGGATGTTTGGATTTAATTAGTGTTTGTGTGGATTATAATGAAAGACATCATATTTGGTTAAATTAGAACTTGTGATTGTTTATTGTTTCGGTTGATCATTGTTGAGTCTAGAGGCCGAAAGGATTCTCAATAGTGATTAGTTTCAATTCATTAGTCGACAAATGATTTTGATCTTGTACTTTGTGACGATTGTGCGAGTGAATTAATAAACATAACAAGTGAAAGTTTAATAAAGATTAAAGGTCGAAAGGAGTCTTTTGAATATGTGTTCTCATCATCTTTCAAGTAAATGGAACTTCACAAATTAATGACATCAAAGTTTATGGGTCGAAAGAACTCTTTGTTTGTTGTTGGTTTAGGCATAAGCCTCATGACATGACCATTCGAGTGAGACTTATGTATATATGATTTATAAAACACTAGACTATTATAATTGGTTCTATAGGTCGAAAGGATATGACCATTCGAGTGAGACTTATGTATATATGATTTATAAAACACTAGACTATTATAATTGGTTCTATAGGTCGAAAGGATTACTAATGATAATATGTTTTCCAAACTAAACATCCTAATATCCTTGTGATCATTTGTCCATACAAGTATGTTCTTTGTGTGTTTACATCATGATGCTTTTATAATTGCTTTTCTTGTTGGTTTAATCCGTGACAATCATAACCATCAACTTGTTACTTGCTTAAACAATCAAACAACACTTGAGTACAACCAAGTCTCTTGGGACGACCTTGACTTACCAATCCCTAACTACACACGAACGAGTATACTTGCTCGTATGCGTTCCTAGTTAACCGGTAATTCTTATTTACAAATTTAAAACATGGTTGCTAACCGCACATCATACACACACATAGGTTTATTCCTTACACACACATAGGTTTATTCCATCTAATATACATACTTAATGCACAACTAATACGCATGCACCTCTACTGGATTAATGTGTATTAGTTGCTTAGGATTAATGTGTAGTTGTGTATTAGTTGCAATCTGGCAGGAATGTGTATTAGTTGTTGGTTGTGTATTACTCAAACCTACGATTTATCCACCAATACACATTACTTTATTTAAAACTCTTTTGTGCATAGTGCGCTATCAAGTAGTACACATAAGCTGAGATCAAGTTATCCACTAACACAAGTTTTATTTAATAAAATAAATAACCAAAACAAATAAGCTAAAGCAAGCTAAAAAGCTGAAATACTGAATGAACTCCCATGCTGGAGAACCGATGAGAGACATAGTCGATGCCAATATAGCTGTAATTTCACACTTGAGCTTTTACCTTCGAAGAGTTGATCTTGAATTGTCAAAGTGACAGCTTATATAACAGCATTTTGATACTCTCACTTTTCCCTTCGAAGAGTTGATCTTTCATTTCAAAAATTCTATCTCCCCAATGGAGAAATGATGCTAGCACTTTTTCCTTCGATGACAGAGATTGAAATGGAATAATGCTAAAACAGACTAAACTCTAACTAAATAGCCTATTAGGTATACTTGCAAACTAATTAGAAGCTAATGAAAAAGCTCTAAAGTAAAAACTAAGCTCATAATACTAAAGCCTAAACTACAAGCTACTTTACAAACCAAAATTCAAGCAAAATGTACAAAATGATAAGCTTGGCAATCATTTTGCTAACTCGATAACATCATCCTAACTGGGTAACCTTGGCAATCTTTGTAACTCGATAATCTCCCTAACTCGGTAACCTTTGTAACTCAGAAACATTCTTGTAACTCGATAAAGCTCCCAAACTCGCAAACTTTGCATAATGTCTCCCTAACTCGGTAACCTTTGTAACTCGGAAACATTCTTGTAACTCGATAAAGCTCCCAAACTCGCAAACTTTTCAGAATGTCCCTAACTCGGTAATTCCCCTAACTCGGTATCCTTGAGAAATTTAGGCAGAGTTTCGACTAAGTAAGCCCAAGAGAGGCCTTACTCGATGAACGATAAGGATGATCCATGCCTAACTCGGCAAAAGTCCTAACTCGATAAGCCTTTCCTTACTCGACACCAAACTCGATAAACAGACACCAAACTCGATAAACCACACCAAACTCGATAAACAGACACCAAACTCGATAAGCCTAACTCGGTAAACCACACCAAACTCGATAGAAATATATTCTAACTCGAAAAATTATTCAAACTTGACAAAAATTGTATCTAACTCGATAAAATTTTTATCTAACTCGATAAGAAATTTCTAAACTCGATAAAAATCAAATCCAAACTCGATATCACGCCGATGAACAGTACCAGATCCAATTTTTTTCACCAAAAAACACGATTTTATACCCAAAAACACCACGATTCGCCCCCGGTTAGCTCTGATGCCAATTGTAGAACCCAAGAATCACCTTCTGGAGGACGAGGTTGATAAAACTATGCCATTATTCTAGAGAGAGAAAGTAGAGAGAAGGGGAGGTGAAACAAAGATATTTTTATTATGATAAATTATGTTGCACACCCACACCTCTCAAGTGAAGCCTTGAGAGGTATTTATAGGCCTTACAAAAGACAACTTTTACAATATTACATTAGTAGTCCCTGCACTTTATGCATTCTAGTTGTCTACTCCAATTCACGTAAATATCGCTCAGCTTCATTTCTAACAGACCATATGCTGTTTAAAGTGAAGAAATGTGTATTTTGTGTGACTATTGATCATCCAATGGCCACGTGAATTTTATGTTTGTGTGGCCTTTTGTAATATTTAGTCACACAATGCATGTTTGTTTTGGGTATTTAGTCACATACAATTAAGCAAACAGTGGCTAAAAGTGTTAATAAGTGTGACCATATGCTGTTTAAAGTGAAGAAATGTGTATTTTGTGTGACTATTGATCATCCAATGGTCACGTGAATTTTATGTTTGTTTGGCCTTTTGTAATATTTAGTCATACAATGCATGTTTGTTTTGGGTATATAGTCACATACAATTAAGCAAACAGCGGCCAAAAGTGTTAATAAGCGTGACCATATGCTGTTTAAAATGAAGAAATGTGTGTTTTGTGTGACTATTGATCATCCAATGACCACATGAATTTTATGTTTGTGTGGCCTGTTGTAATATTTATTCACACAACGAATAAAGCAAATAGTGACCAAAACTATTAATAAGTGTGACTATATACATCTTTTAGTCACATTTAAGAAATAAATATATATCAAAACAAATTCAAATATATTTCAAAACAAATTCAAATACAATAAAATTGTAAATATAAAATTCGTATATAACTCTATACCCTAGGACCTCCTTTTATACACCAAGGAGTCCTAGTCGGCTTACAATACTTTCCTAAGTATCTATAATGTTTTTCATAAACAACTAATACATATCATACAAGCAATACTAACTATATGAAACAACAATACTAACTTATAACTAACAGTTGTAACTAATACACTAGCAGCATTAACTTCGAGCAGTCTTAATGTTGGATCATGAACACCTTGAACTTGTGTTAATAATGATACTTTGAGTGATACCACTAAGTATGCGGAATCTACTTAATGATACTTAGATGATTGATTGTAAATGAAACAGTTGTGTGTATGTAAAAACAATGTATGTAACAAACAAATAGCTACAATATTATTAATGATAATAATACGAGTGATCTATAATATCACTAGGGTTACACCTTGAAGCTCTAAGAAAACGTATTAGAAAGATATTTTCTAACTATGATCTAGGATCTCCTTTTATACAACAAGGAGTCCTCTTCTACAAGATAAGTATAATACTAATAGAATAAGATATACACAAAATCTTTTCTATGTTTATCTAAGCGCGTTTCTCTAACAGTTACCAAATGCGCAGTGGTAATATTTGTTCTTGCAGTGGTAATGAGTTTCCACTGCAAGTACAATCTTCTGCAGTTGTAACTTCTTCACTAGCTGTGGTAACTGGTAGTATAATTCCCAACAATCCTCCCCTAAACTTATGATTTATTTGTAAATCAACAAGTTTCTTCAAGTATACAATAAACCTGAGGATATGGGAATTCTTCCAAACACTTATCTTGTTTTTCTCAACACTTTATCAGCTCTTGCATATTGATCTTGAATCTTCTGAATCAAAGCTCTAACCTTTTCATTATCTGCATAAACTCTTAACTTTGACATTCTGAGAGCAAACCTCCCCTGAATCTGATCATCATTTTTCTCATCCTCCCCTGTTTGGGAGAATCTCCACAAAAATCAGCACAATCAGATAAAATTCAGAAGAACTTCTATCAATTCTTTAATATCCACCTGTTATGAGAATGTGGTACACAGTTCCATCAATTCCTTTTGTAACATACTGCCTTCAGCACTTCCAGATGTATTACCTTCTGAGAGAGGTGCATCATTAGACAAAGATTCAATTTCTTACCTAGTGAAACTAGATAGTACTACTGAACCACCCATATGTTTGAATTTGGCGAGGGATTTCACAACCTGTATCCAATCCCTGAGAATCAGACACATGAAGTGTTGCCATGGTAGAGCTCTGAATGATATTGTCATGTCCTGCATCTACACATATTAAGGAAAACGTTTACATTGTCAGTGGTAACTGTGAACCTGCAGTGGTAAAAATCAATAGAATTTTCAAAGAGCAATGATAAGTAAAACATGTAATTTTTATTTTTTATTTTTTATTATTTTTTTTTTTTTTTTTTGCTCTTATCATAGTTTTTAGCAAACTATCAGCTATCAATGGATTTGATATGTCTTTACCATGAGCCGTTTGCTATGGACTAGCCAACTCTTGATCACAAGGATGTATGGTGAGTTGATAACCTAGTTTTTGGTAAACTATCAACCATGAACGGATTTGATGTGTCTTTACCTATAGCCGTTTGCTCAGGACTAGTTGATTCTTATGTGGATTAGACATGGTGAATCAATAACCATTTGTTATGTGTCTTAAGATATACATCTTATAACTCCATTCACATTAAACATCCAAACTTAACCAATATTAGTTAACCCAAGTAACTTTTAATCAAGTTACTATTTATACATTTATTGCGCCAAAGTCAACCCGATATCTTCCACAATTACTTCTTCGAACTACCAAAATGGACAGAAGTAAAGATACTTCATTAATTATCCATTGGCCTTGACTTTGCATATAAATAGGGGTCTCAAAACACATCAATCAGCAGCAACGAAACCATCACATTAACAAACCTTAATCTTAAATATGAGTTTCCCAATCGTGTACATCTCCTCTGACAGCTCTTCTGATGAAGAAATCAGCTATGTTTCAGATTCTGAGGAGCATTCTACTGGATGGAGTGGATACTTTCCACCAAGAACTGCATCAGCTCCATCTGTTGATGTTGATTCAGAGAAAGATGATCCAACCTTCAACCTTTCTGAGGAACTACCAAAAGCACTTACAACTACCCTGAAGACTGCCATACACAACATGAAGTGGCCAGAGTCATCAAAGCCTGCAAAAGATCTGAAACCTCCACCACAAGTGCTTGGGCTTACTTGTCCAAGAAAACAGCTATCCTTTGATGAGAAGAGGAACAAGCCAGCTAAGAGCAAGCATGCATATAAGGGCAAAGGAAAGAAGCCTATGTAGTGACTGAAGATCTTAGGTTGTTAGGTTGTGGGTTGTTTACATGTGTTTTGAACTTGTCTTAGTGAAAGAAGGTACTCTGCAACCTTTTGAAGTGATAAATAAATGATCTTCTTTGTTTCCTTATTACCACTGTGAGAGCAAATCTTTCCACTGTGTGATGCATAGTTTCCACTGAGCTTGTTTCTCCTTCATAAGTGTTAGTGGAAAACCATACAAACATATACAAACAATAATAGTACATTAAAAGCTATCCTGCTACACTAAAAAGTATTAGACATCAAAAGTTTATGGATTAAGCATTCCAATACCTGTTACCAAGTACTGAAACCTACCCACATCAAGCCCTTTTGTTAATAAATCAGCATAATTGTCATCAGTATGAATTTTGACAACATTAATGAGCTTTTTCTCAAAACAATCTCTAATAAAGTGATGTCTAATTTTAATATGTTTAGTTTTAGTGTGTTGCACAGGATTCTTAATAATGAAAATTGTACTACTATTGTCTATATAGATGATGGTGTTTATGAAATTGTACCCATAATCCAAGAGTTGATTCTGAAGCCAAAGGATCTGAGCACAACAACTAGCAGCTGCAACATATTCTGCTTCAGTAGTTGAAGTAGCAACCATTGTCTGTTTCTTGCACTGCCATGACACCAATCTACATCCAAGGAATTGACACCCTCATGTGGTTGATCTTCTATCCAAACTTGCACCAGCATAATCACTATCTGAGTAAGTAATCAACTCCATAGGAGACTCCCTTGGATACCACAATCCTAGATTAGGATAAGTCTTCAAGTATCTAAAAATCTTTTCCACTGCTGTCATATGTGATGTCTTTGGAGTCACTTGAAATCTTGCACAGGCACACACAGCAAACATAATGTCTGGCCTTGATGAAGTGAGATACATCAAAGAACCAATCATTGACCTGTAAGTATGGACATCAACATTTACACCACTAGCATTCTTTAACAATAAGTGAGTGGTCTTGTCAGCAGGGGTATTGGAAGATTTTGCATCAGTGAACTTGAACTTCTTGATTATCTCAGCCACATACTTGTCTTGACTGATAAAGATGCCTTCTTGACTCTGTTGTACTTGCAGCCCCAAAAAGAATGTGAGTTCCCCCATAGAACTCATCTGAAATTCATCTTTCATCAGCTTCTCAAACTCTTTGCACATCTCTTGTTTAGTAGATCCAAAGATAATATCATCAACATATACTTGTACAAGTAGAATATCACCCTTGTCTTTCTTGATGAACAAAGTTTGATCAATCTTGCCCCTATGAAACCCATTATTCAATAAATAAGTAGCTAAGGTTTCATACCACTTCCTTGGAGCCTGATGTAGACCATAAAGAGCCTTGACTACTTTATAAACTTTATTGGGGTGATGTGGATCTTCAAAGCCTGGAGGTTGAGCAACATATACCTCCTCATCAATAGTACCATACAGAAAGGCACTCTTAACATCCATTTGATAGACAGTAAAGCCCATAAATGATGCATAGGCTAGAAATAGTCTAATAGCCTCAATTCTTGCAACTGGAGCAAACACTTCTTCATAATCAATACCCTCCTCTTGAGTGTATCCTTGAGCAACTAATCTAGCTTTGTTCCTGATGACAATACCTCTTTCATCTTTCTTATTCCTGAACACCCATTTAGTACCAATCACTTTCATACCATCAGGCAAATCACAAAGAACCCAAACCTTTTGAAGCTTGAACTACAATAACTCATCCTGCATAGCTTCAACCCAGCTTGATTCTCCTAAATCCATAGAAACATTTTTAGGCTCCATTTGTGATAGAAAGCAGAAGAATAAACATTCATTCTTAGTAATGTGATTCTTGGACTCATAGACTTCACTTATGAATCCATGAACATCTGTCATCCTTGTTTGCCTTCTTGTCTTCACACCTGAATTAATTTCACCAATAACATTCTGAATTGGGTGAGATTTATGAACTGTAGATTGTGATGTGTTGGGAATATCATATGATGATGGCATATTTGTGATTTCAACATCATTATTTGGTGTCTCCTGAGCTATATTTTCCACATCTGGACCTTCAGTGGAAACATCATGTGTTGCAGTGGTAACAGGATTACCACTGCCTTCAGGAATATCATCATGCAGAACATCAAAATTCACAAATTCATCTTCCTGATTAGTATTCTTTGAAGGTTGTGAGTCTGCATTAGCATCAAATTCCCAAATTGGCATAACAAATTGATCTTTATCATCTTCATCATCTTGGCAAGATTCATCTTCATCAATAAACTCCTCTGAGTCCTCAAGATCAGCATCACTTGAATCAGAAGTAATAGGAACATAATTCATTGTATTTGATAAAGTCTCAAGATCAAATAGCCATTCAGGTCCTGAACCTGCTATGTTAGCTTTATTTTCAAGAAACTGAACATGCAAATTCTCTTCTATCTTTCTTGTTCTTAAGTTGTAGACTCTAAAAGCCTTACTAACCATGGAATAACCAACAAAGAAACCTTCATCTGCCTTTTCTTCAAACTTTCCCAAATGATCAATGGTATTGAGAATTGTGACATGACATCCAAATGGCTTCAAGAAATCCAAAAGTGGGGCTCTTCCTCTGAAAAGCTCATAAGGTTTCTTGTTCTTTGACTTGACCACTAATACCCTGTTTTGTATATAGCAAGCAGTGTTAACTGCTTCAGCCCAAAATGTCACTGGAAGCTTTGAATCAGCTATCATGGTTCTAGCAGCCTCAATTAGTGTTCTATTTCTTCTTTCAGCAACACCATTTTGCTGAGGTGTTCTTGCAACACTAAATTCTCTTTTAATACCTTTGTCTTTGCAGAAATCATCCATTACTCTATTCTTGAACTCTGTCCCATTGTCACATCTGATGATCTTTATCTTCTTTTCAGCTTGATTTTCAACTTCAGTGATGAAAGTCTTGAGTATGTCTGTAGTTTCATCCTTGGTATTTAAGAAGAAAACCCATGTAAATATGCTAAAATCATCAGTCACAACAAGGCAATACTTCTTCAAATTGATGCTGCTAACAGAAGTAGGACCAAACAAGTCCATATGCAGCATGTAGAGTGGATGATCAATAGTATTTACTGCCTTGGTCTTGCAAGAAGCTCTGTGTTGTTTACCTTTAAGACAAGCAACACATGTTTGATCATTTTCAAATCTCTTCTCAGGTAAACCTATGACTAGACCATCTTTTACAATCTTATTGATAGTCTTGAAGTTAACATGACCAAGTCTTCTGTGCCAAAGCATAGATTCATCCAAAGTGGCTTTTGCAAGTAAACAAGTAACATCATCTTTAGCCACTATCTTCTTCATGTCAATGCTATATAGATTTCCTTTTCTAGGGATTTTGAGCAAAATGTCTTTTTCTTCAGGTAGCTTATAATCCTTAGACAAGATATAGCATTCATCTTCTGAGAATAGAACTCTGTATTTCTTGTCACACATTTGTGACACACTGAAGAGGTTGTACTTGAGTTCTGGTACATAGTATACATTCTCAAAATCCAAGTTTCCAGCCTTGATAGTTCCTTTGCCAGAAACTTTGCCACCTATTCCTCCTCCAAAACTGACAGCTTGCCCATCAAGTGATTTGAAATTTGAAAGATAGGCCTTGTTACCAGTCATATGCCTGGAACACTCACTATCTGAATAACCTTGATCCTCTTTTGTCTTTGAATGTCCCTGCACACAACATAAAGGAATTAGTACCTTTTGGGGACCCAAGCCACAAATGACTTGGATCTGCCTCGTGTATCAATATAATTGTATCTATCAAAGGTCATTGATACACCATTGGGATTGTTTGAGGTTGTTGTTCCTTTTGGTTTCCATTCCCAACGAGCTAAGGCCTTAACAGCTTTTCCCAAGTTTACCCTTTTCTTATTCACATAGACATCAGTGGAAACATTTGGTCTTGCAGTGGTAACTACATGCCTAGCAGTGGAAACTGATGGATTAGAAAATTTGGGTTTCCACATGTGATTCTTGTGATCATTCTTTTCAAAATAAGTCTTTTTCCCTGTTTGATATGGTTTAACAAACGAAGTGACAGGGGACTTAGGATAAACTCTGTTTTTACTACTGGCAGTGGTAACTGCTGGTCTAGCAGTGGAAATTGGTTTGATGCCAGTGGTAAGTAAAACAGATCTGGGAACCATCTTGCTTAGGGGGTTTGGGTGAGTTATTTTATTAGAATTATATCCATTCACCCTTGTATTCACAAATACTTCCCTTCTTCCCATGTGGTAGGTACAGCCTTTAGCTAAATGGTCAAAGCTACCACATATATGACAGGCCTTGTTGTTGAACACAAAATCACTACCAAACTGCCTAGTTTTAACATGATTCCAACTTCTCATGTTCCCTCTAGGAGATTTAGACCTATCCCTGTACATCTCTGCATACCTAGTAGTAGGCCTAGTGTAATTTGACTGTGTCCTAGGCTTCTCTTTGACTACTTCAGGAATACTTTTTCTTTCCTCTACTTTAACATTTTCAGGAATACTAGTTTTAGACTCAACATTCAAACATTCATCTTTAAGAGATGAGTCACTAGCACTATCAAAAGTCTCAACCTCAACCTGAACCTTTTCAGTTTCAACTGGTTTAACAAATTTTGGTCCATAGGTCATGGGTGGATCCTGAAATTCTTCTAAGCCTGTGTGAGCTAGGTCAATGCCAGGAGGTGCTGGAACACCTCTTAGAGGTGGTGGAACAGATTTGTATCCAAGACCTGATTTAGCTTTGCTCACAACTTGGGCTTCCCAAATTTTGTCAATGCTCTTGGATTGATGATCTAGTGTTTGCTTAGTTATCTGAATATTCTCACTAGCCTTTTTAACTTTTTCAATCTCTTCCCTAAGAGCTTTATTCACTTCAACATAAAAATCTAAGTCTCTTTTTAAAACAGCAATGTCATCACTGAACTTAGATTCATTAGCCCTATAATGCTCTATCTGTTTTTCTAAAACACCTAGACCTCTTTTATGATTTGCTAAATTATAATTTGTATGATGTAAATCTAGCATTAGTGCATCATATTGTGTTTTAGAGACCTCTAACTCTTTTACAGCCTTACAGTTTTTAGAACAAGCATTATCAGTATGTACCTCAGAGTCAGAGAAAGCCATGAGTGCATGCTCAGTAGCTAGCATTGCAGATTCTGGATCATCTTCTCCATTCTGAGTCATAAAGCTCCAATCAAAGCTCACTCCATCAATAGCCAATAGCACCTTTGGCTCTTCTGTTGTAGGTTCTTTGTTCTTTTCCTTCTTGTACCAAGTTGACTTGTTGTCAGATTTCCTTGGTTTTCTACATTCTCTTGCAAAGTGCCCCATCTTGTGACAATTATAGCACTCCACCTTCTTTTTGTCAAAACCTACAGTCTCATCACCACTTATATGTATCTTTCTCCCTGTCTTCTTCCAGAACTTCTTTGATCTTAAGCTTAGTAATGCCACCTGCCATTTAATGTCCATCTCCTCCATATCATCTTCATCAATTTGATCCAAATCCTCATGATTGAGAATTGAACCACCCACATGGCTTGATATAAAGGCATAGAAAGTAGCATCACTTAGTCCTGCAACCTGTTTCTTTGAGGTTCTAGTGGAAACATTTCCATTACCAGTGGAAACAATCATGTTACCACTGTCATCATCACTATCACTTTCATCATCTGAACTATCATTACCTGATGATGATATGAGTGCTACACTTGCAGAACTTGTTCTTAACTTGCCAACTTTCTTTAATCTTTGTTCAATAACTTTAAAGTTATTGTACACATCATTAAGCTTCATGGTCTCAAGATCTGACTTATCTTCCCAAACAGCAACATTGGTATCAAACTCAGAAGGTAGGCTTCTTAAGAATTTAAGATTGAGATCTTCCTTTTCCACCTCAATTCCAAAAGCAGTGAGTTGAGTAACAATCTTTTGTAGCCTTGTGAATATGCTATCAAGAGATTCATTACTTGTTGAACCAAAGTTTTCATAAGTCTGCTTCAGTAAAGTCTTTTGAGTCTTCTTGGTAGAATCATTACCACCAAACACTTCACAGATCTCATCAAAAAGAGTCTTTGCAGACTTGTATTTGCTAAAAGCCAGAACTTGTTCTCTGGGTAGAGCCATCAATAACAAACCTCTAGCCTTCAAATCATTCTTTAGTTGACTTCTTTCTTCATTTGTGACAGGACCAGTGTTAACTTTTGTTACTGTCTTGTCACCAACCTGCTCTACAGTTGTACCAGGTTTGAATGAATTTCCACACATTATAATCTCCCATAATGTGTAGTCTTGAACCATAAAGAATTGTTCTATCATAAGCCTCCACATCTCAAAGTCATTAATCTTAAGCTTAGGAAGCTTTGCAGCAATGTTTGATTGGCTTGTTTCTGTCTCCATTGTTTCTTTTGTGTCTGCCATGGGATCTTCTAAATCAAAATATCAAAACTTGGCTCTGATACCACTTGTTGGATCGTGAACACCTAGAACTTGTGTTAATAATGATACTTTGAGTGATACCACTAAGTATGCGGAATCTACTTAATGATACTTAGAAGATTGATTGTAAATGAAACAGTTGTGTGTATGTAAAAACAATGTATGTAACAAACAAATAGCTCCAATATTATTAATGATAATAATACGAGTGATCTATAATATCACTAGGGTTACACCTTGAAGCTCTAAGAAAACGTATTAGAAAGATATTTTCTAACTATGATCTAGGATCTCCTTTTATACAACAAGGAGTCCTCTTCTACAAGATAACTATAATACTAATAGAGTAAGATATACACAAAATCTTTTCTATGTTTATCTAAGCGCGTTTCTATAACCGTTACCAAATGCGCAGTGGTAATATTTGTTCTTGCAGTCGTAATGAGTTTCCACTGCAAGTACAATCTTCTGCAGTTGTAACTTCTTCACTAGCCGTGGTAACTGGTAGTATAATTCCCAACACTTAACTTTGTACTAGCAGTACTAACAGCAGTACACAAGTTGGATCAAGTGTGTCTGTTTATTTTATTCTGGTACATTTAGTCACGTAAAAATGTTACCGTGTGACCATTCAAAATCGACCATGTGTGACGAAAGGCCATTTTTTACTAGTGTAAATAAAAAATTACCTTTTTTAAGATGGAATACACACTACCTTGTTCATCTTCACTGTCTCCATCAAGAGTTAGATCGATAGTTTCGTATTTCTCATTATCTCTCGTTGGTCGTCTAATATTCACAACCTTCCACTTCGTCAGACTGAAACCAAAAACCAACAATGTATTGACCAAATTAAAAAAATAAAAAATAAATAAAAAATAAAAAATAAAAAAAAAAATCTTTATTGACTATAAAAAATAAAATAAAAGAACATGAACAATGTATCAATTACCAAACATTATTTCTTCTTCTACATTCGTCATACTTGTTTCTCATGATTGTAACTACACACCTTTGCTACCTGTATTTAAGGATAAAATGTAGAATGAAGAATTGGGGATTTTTGATTGATTGAACGATTTGGGGGATTATGATGTTAATTGTGAATTGCATAATATACGGTTGACCTGTTGGGGATGCGTTAACACCAGATATATTATCGTATAAAAAAATGGTACACAAATACAATTTGTCTTTCACTTATTTACAATTGTGCCACTAATCTATTTAATATTTAATCTCATCTATCAAGTTTGATCCGACGGTTCACATGTGTACCTATTTTATCTATCTTAAGCATGTACACCATAATGGCGCCCCATATATATATATATATATATATATATATATATATATATATATATATATATATATATATATAGGCTTTGGTTCTATTAAAAAGGTTTTAGATTAAGAAGATTAATAGTTTTGCGTTTCAGCTATTGGTTCATATTCTTTGACTAAACTCACTAGTATATAATGAACTCAAACAACTACATTTTATTGTCATCATTTATTTATTTATTTGACTTGTTTAATTATATAATTCATGAGAATCGATACTTAATCATTTACTTTATTAATTCTCAGGTAAAAACAAGCAATTTGTGAAACTTAACGATTTTGGACGAAATATGAAGCAAAACTAGCAAGATGTCAAAAGTCTACTGGTACCCAGAAGATGCGCCGTATCTCTCTCAACAGATATGCCGCAATATCAAACTTAGATGAATTCGAAGACCATTGCCTGACTTTGAAGAATGTGCCGCATGTAATTATAGCATGTGCCGCATATGAAACTTTGGTCAACGAAGAAGGTCAAGCTTGTTCTACTCCAGATACGCCGCATCATATTTCTGACATACGGCATATCACTATCAAGACTTCACCAGATGTAATCCAAGACGCTAAAGGACATGCGCCACATACAAGAACCAAGTTACGACGCATCTAAAGACGGTGTACGAATATTCTAGAATATATTAATCTTGGACCCCATGCGAAGTTAAGTTAATGCGCCGCATCTTACCATCAGACAGAAAGTATAAATACCCCAAGGACAGATGAATTTTAGAGAGGAGATACCGAGAGCAAAACCCTAAGAGATGGATTCAGTCAAAGAAGCTTCACAAGACACACTTCAAACAAAGATATTAGAGCTGTAAGAAGGTCCTGCATGTATTTAATTCATTAAGTAGTTTTGTTTTATTGTAATAGTAAGCTTTAATTCATCAGGATAGAGGGCTTGTGATATGTGACTACGGAACATCGTACACTCCCCTTAATATTGCTTTCCCATTAATTAAAGTTTATATGTTGATGTCTTTGGTGACTTATATTAGTGTTTTGATAACCTCTGTGTCTAGCTGAGCCCGTGGACTGCCATATCTGCCCCTCGCCTATTTAATCTAACGTCTTTAGATAAGTAGGATAGGCATAAGTGATAATTAAGGGTTTACTCGCCGATATACTCGATCCAACGAGAAAGAACGGATTATAATACACTTCATATAAATCTAGAAATAAAATAAGTGACAAGCTACTTAATTATCAGGACAGGTCTTCTTATAGTCTATATTATCTATCTGTGTACGTGTTGCTATTTGCTGAATCGTTCTCATTAGTTTAATTTACTATTTAATAAAACCAAATCTGTGCTAGTCTCTCAGAATAAAACCCCCTTGCATTAGATTAGATTATAAAACTTACTTAGAATATTAAAATACTGATAGACAAATTAAGGTTTTCGTTCCACTCTTAGTGATCAACACTCTACTTACCACTATATACATATTGATCGGATACACTGTCCGTTAGAGTGTGTGTTATATGATAAGTTGGCTAAATATAAATTTAAAACTTTGAAATAGGAAATTACCCTTATACTGCATATGACACAACACGCACATCAAAGTTTTTGGCGCCGCTGCTAGGGAATGAATTGTTAAAACTTGTTTATCTATTAATATTTTAATTAGGTTTTCTAACTTTTTGATTTTTTAGGGTTTTTTTTTAGATTTTATTTTTACTAACCCTTTGTTTATTTGTTTGCATTCATTGTATATTTTGCATATTTTCTATTTTTGTGTGTGTTTGTTTGTTTGTGTGTTTTTCTTTGTTTTCTGCATTAGCTGCTGTCGTTGTATTCTGATGATCCAAACGATACGGCGCATTTGTTTTTCCAGATGCGGCGTATGGCGTTTTAATTTTTTAAATACAGCGCATTTAATTATTCGAGTACGGCGCATCTATTTTTTAGATACGACGTATTTTGTTTTTAATCAGAAAATTTTGAAACCCTAACAAAAATACGACGCATCTGTTTTACAGATACGCCGTATCTAAATTTTTTTATTAAAAACAGTTTTCGAATTATTAAAAAGGAAGCGACGCATCGATTTTTGTCGATACGGCGCATCTATCTGAATCAAAAATCTTTTATTTTGAAACCCGACGCATTAGTTTCTGCTAATACGGCGCATCTTATTTTTTATAAATATAATTGATTTATTGATTATTAAAACATATGGCGCATTTAATTTATTAATTGCGGCGTATTGATTTTCTAAATAAAAGTCTGATTTATTTTTATCGATTAAGATATGGCACATCCTATTATTAGGATATGGCGCATCGTCTGTAGATATCAGCAACTTTTATTTTTTTGTATTCCGTTTTCGTTGTTAATTTTCTGATATTCTACTTTGTTGAACATACCCTACTGATGCTTTTGGGGTGATTTCAGGAAGTGCATGACCAGAAGTTCGACTAAGAACTTAAATAAACCATTCGAAGAACCTGAACGAGCTTTCCATTCGCTTAAGAAGCTTTTCAACAAAAAAAGCTTTGATCTTTCAAGTTTATCTGAGCTTGATTATTTTTCTGAACAGGAAGAAGAAGGAATAACAGAAACAATGACGGAACCAACAATGGAGGAGTAAATGAACAAAACTCGAGCAGACTTTAGCTCGAAAATTGCTAGGCCTAAACTGGATGATGGGGCCAAATTTTAATTTAAGGGTCAATTTCTCAAAGAACTACGAGATAATACTTTCAGTGGGTCAGAACACGAAGATGCTAATGAACACGTGGAGAAGATCCTTGAAATTGGTTATTTATGTACTACTGAGAAAGTCAATATTGACCAGCTTATGCTTCGGGTCTTTCCAATCTCTCTTACAGGTGCTGCTAATTGGTGGCTAAAAATAAACTAGCTGGTTCTATCAAAAAATGGGATAACTTGAAGAGCAAATTCCTGAAAAGATACTGTCCACCTGCCAAGATTGCTAAAAAAAATGGAGGCTATCAACAACTTCAAGCAAGAGCCTGATGAAACTCTTTATCAAGCTTGGGAATGACTTAAGGATGTATTGATTAAATGTCCTCAACACTATTTAAGTCCTATGCAGGAGATAATATTGTTTTATCAGGGATTGGACGTGCCAACTAGACAAATCTTGGATGCTAAGGGAGCTATACCAAAGATTATCACAGAAAATGCCAGAAAAGCCATCCAAGAAGCTACTGATCATTCTAAAAAATGGCATGATGGAACCTCTACCAGATCCAAGAGCAATACTAACTTTGATGGGTTTGCTGTCATTCAAGCTCAATTGGATATACTTAGTAGGGAATTGAAGAAACGAGATGAGAGAGCTTATGTTGCTCAAGTTGGATGTGAAGTATGCCAAGGACCCCACTACACCAAGAATTGCCCTTCTGAAAAGGAGGATGAAACATTTAAATAGGCATATTATACACAATTTGGTCAACCATTCCAACCTTCAAGAAGATTTAGGGAAGCTGCTCCAGGTTATTACCAAAGGAACAACTCTAATCCCTCTTATCAAGAAAGAAGGCAAACTTTAGATGATACATTGAAGCAAATAATGGCCGATGCTGCTAAGAGACATGAGGAAAACATGGCTTTGATAAAAGAAATCCGTGCCTCAACCGATGCTACCACACGAAATCAAGGAGCTTCGATCAAAGCATTGGAACAACAAATTGGTCAGATGGGCAAGGTACTTCAAGAAAGGGGAATTGGAGGATTACCTAGTTCAACTAAAACAAACCCAAGAGATCATGTCAAAGCAATCACCATAGTCGAAGAAATCATGCCCGATGTGCCATTTCCTAGAAGGTTGATGAATGGTAATGACGCTTCAAAGCCCGTATTTTTCTTTAACTCTTCGGTTAATTTAAGAAGGTTGCTCAAAGAAAAGGAAAAGATTGAAGAAGAGATCAAGGCTACAATTAAAGAAGAGTACTATGTAACTGATCACAAAGCCTTGCCCCACAAAGAAAAAGATCCAGGAAGTTTTACTTTACCTTGTTCTATTAATAACATGTCATTCAATAATGCTTTAGCTGACTTAGGAGCAAGTGTTAGTGTAATGCCCCTTAAGACATTCACAACTCTAGGCTTAGGAAAATTAACACCAACTAAGCTATTGATTGAATTGGTTGATAAAACGGTAAAATGACCTGATGGTATAGCAGAGAATGTGCTAGTTAAGATTGAGAAGTTTGTGTTCCCCGTAGACTTTGTTATACTAGATATACCTGAGGAGGTTAAGATTCCTTTAATCCTTGGAAGACCTTTCTTGTATACTGCTCATGCTAAGATAGATGTTTTCAAAAGAAAAATCTCATTAAAAGTAGGGAACAATAAACTAGTCTATAAGTGCCAAAATCCAAGTAGAAGCATTATTAGAAGCGTTTATGCGCCAGGATTAAGAGAACATATGGACCTCGATCTAGAAGCTAGGCTTATGGGAGAAACATTGATCCTAAACAACTCAACTAATCCTAATCATGAGAACTTTGAGGAATTTATTGACCTTAATGTACTTGCCGAACTTAGACGTGATATTATTGACGATTCTGACGATGAGTGGTATGATTGTGTGGTTATTAATAAACGTAGGAGGGTAGTTGAGAAAACTAATTTGGACAATGATATATTTATTGAACTACCACCCCATCTTGCATATTTATGCCTATATAATAATAAGAATCTCCCGTCTATCATTTTATCATCTCTGCCCGAAAGGGACAGGACCTTCTTCATACAGATTTTGAAAAGGAATGGCGTGGAGATCAAGAACGAGCAAGGTGTGTTCAATATTACTGGATTGGAAATGAGGGAGCGCGACGCTTCCGA
Organism: Artemisia argyi; assembly: GCA_030686995.1. Classification (NCBI taxonomy): domain Eukaryota; kingdom Viridiplantae; phylum Streptophyta; class Magnoliopsida; order Asterales; family Asteraceae; genus Artemisia; species Artemisia argyi. The sequence goes on along the minus strand of CM060708.1, from coordinate 260,211,941 downwards.
TTCTTATAATGATGCAAAATAGGAGCTGAACGTGAATCTAACTTGAAGACTTTGGAATAAATAAAAGTGCTCACCGGGAGACAACCCGGATTTATCATTTACTGTTTTTCTGTGTCGAGTCTGTCAGATCTAAAGTAGATGCAGCTCATCTCATCTTATAGATGCGGTGTATCAACTGAACATATCATATCTTTTATTTTCTGCATTTTATTTTATTTTCAAACTTTAATACATTCTGTCAGTTTATTTAATGCGGCGCATCCCTGGTTAAGGATGCGACGCATCTGATTTTCTGATTCGTACTTATTCTAGGCTCGATACGGCGTATCTCATCCTATAGATTCGGCGTATCGACTACCCTGATGATTTCCAGATTTTTAATTTTAATTTTTATGTTTTATTTTCGCTAACTACTAATGAATTACGTGCAAGTAGTTACTTTCTTAATACAGGTGTGTTATTTAAACGAGGGTATATATACATTTCTATACTTTCTGTGGGGACGTCATTCATGGAGGCTTGAACGCTTTTTCGCCCACAAGAAAGTAGATTTTGCTTAGAAACGCATAATGGAGGATCATACCGAGCAAATCTCAGGGGAGTTTCCCGTTCTAATTCTTTTTATTTCCTTGTTTTTAATCTTTATTAGAAACAATGAGGATGTTGTTCAACTTAAGTGGGGGGATAGAGAATTAGAACGCTTACTTGTCCTAAAATTTTAAAATTATGCTTAATCTGTACTTAATATATCAAAATGAAAAAAATTTAGCATATTTTTGCTTAATCTAAGTTACATAACCGCACACATAACTTTATTTGCTAAAATATTTTTTGTGCATGTGACTAGTAAACTTTAGAACTTGGCTCGCATACTATTTGAATCCACCATAATGAGCGTAATTGTAATATGAATGACTTTTCTCACTCGGTAAATTTCTAGGATTACACCAAATAGCCTAAATATGTTATGTTCATTAGCTAACTACACTGGTTAGTTAACCCCCGTGTAAAACCCTTTGTTACTCTCATTTTTAGAGTAAGATACCCCTATAAAAACCCTCAGAACTATTCCTTTCGTTTCATACACCTTTGTTAATTGTTTCCTTACACCTTAAACCTTAGCCTACCTTAAAGATTAATATCCGTGGTTAGTTGCTTTAAGGTAAAGTGTGTTTCTTTGCGTTACCTGTGTTCGTGTGCGTAAATTCATTATATTCGGTTAGGTCGGGAAATTGCACAATGCAATGGAGTAAAAGTACATATTGTATAATTTTTGTATCGTGTTATTTTTCGTGTATTTACAACTTTCACTATTACTGTTATATCTGAAGTTATGAAAAGTATGGAAAAATTTTATCCAGAATTATCGTTATAAGTGATGTGGTGAAATTTTACACATCGTAGTATATGTTAAAAAAATCAAAAAAAAAAAGAAAAGAAAAAGAAAGAAGGAAGTTAGAAGTTTGTTAAACCAACTATTGTAAAGTTTTGTACTAAATGGTTGATATCGCCACTATTTGTTGTTGTATTATATTTATAGATTGATTAGGAGTTGGACGTTACGGGAACGCCAACTAAGGTTTATTCTTTGATTAAGTGTTTATTGAGTATAACTTGTGTCTACCTAAAGCGTGAGTTACAAGTGTCAAAAGCGTGAGTTATTCGATGATATGAGTCTTATTCATGGGATGGTTAGGAAAGTGATTAACCACACTAGGATTTAATATATCTGTTTGTTTATTTTTATTTTAAACCCATTCTTATATCCTAAATGTTATCCCTACCCTACCGTATTGTTGTATTCGTTGTTAGCTTTTGAGCATCTGGATATAATGATGGCCAAGTAAGAATATTAAATGTGTAAATAAGGTAGTGACCATCCAAGTATTAGATTAACTGACTAACGTGCCAGCAATCTAGTTTATGAATTGGTGACCATCCAAGTTTAAGATTGATTAAATGATGTGCCAGTGATCTGGTGTGCAACTTGGTGACCATCCGTTATGAAAGTAACGCGCCAGTGATCCAAGGAACACATTAGTAACCATCCATCATTTGAAAGTTCAAGAACTTGCTCCAGCGATCCATGAAATATACTAGTGACCATCTGTTAGTTGAAGCATCGAGGACTTGTGCTAGCGATCTACTAAGTTTATGCAGGAGATGTTTGAACGAAGCTAGGTTAAGCCCTTAAACCTCAAAAACCCTTTTTACCGCTTTAGAAATTTTATTCCTTAGCTTTAGTGGAGGGAATGTGTATGATTGCCAAGCCTATGATAGAATATTCGTCACAACTAAACAATGAGACGATTAGGTCGTTCTTAAATTAAAATTTTACATTTGTTTCTAAATCGTTAAGTGTTTGGTTGCGTGATTATGATAAAACGAATACGTGCTTAATGATAAAAATAAATCCTAATACCTTTTAGGATACATTTTCATAATTTATAATCTAGAGTTTACTTGGGTACAACTGAACAAGTAAAGTTCAAGTGGGGGGATATTTGATGAACTCAAATAACCACATTTTATTGTCATCATTTATCTTATTTATTTGACTAGTTTTATTATATTATTCATGAGAATCGATACTTAATCATTTACTTTAGTAATTCTCAGGTAAAAACAAGCAATTGGTGAAACTGAACGATTTTGGACTAAATATGGAGCAAAACTAGCAAGATGTCAAAAGTCTACTGGAACCCAGAAGATGCGCCGTATCTCTCTCAACAGATACGCCGCAATATCATACTTAGATGAATTCGAAGACCATTGCCATACTTTGAAGAATGCGCCTCATGTAATTATAGCATGCACCGCATATGAAACTTTGGTCAACGAAGAAGGTCAAGCTTGTTCTACTCCAGATACGCAGCATCATATTTCTGACATACGGCGTATCACTATCAAGACTTGACCAGATGTAATCCAAGACGCTAAAGGACATGCGCCGCATAAAAGAACCAAGTTACAACGCATCTAAAGACGGTGTACGAATATTCCAGAATATATTAATCTTGGACCCCAAGCGAAGTTAAGTTAATGCGCTGCATCTTATACTTAGACAGAAAGTATAAATACCCAAAGGACAGATGAATTTTAGAGAGGAGATACCAAGAGCAAAACCCTAAGAGACGAATTTAGTCAAAAAAGCTTCACAAGACACACTCCAAACAAAGATATTAAAGCTGTAAGAAGGTCCTGCATGTATTTAATTCATTAAGAAGTTTTGTTTACTATAATAGTAAGCTTTAATTCATCAGGATAGACGGGCTTGTGATATGTGACTACGGAACATCGTACACTCCCCTTAATATTGTTTTCCCATTAATTAAAGTTTATATGTTGATGTCTTTGGTGACTTATATTAGTGCTTTTATAACATCTGTGTCTAGCTGAGCCCGTGGACAGCCATATCTGCCCCTCGCCAATTTAATATAACGTCTTTAGATAAGTAGGATAGGTATAAGTGATCATTAAGGGTTTACTCGCCGATATACTCAATCCAACGAGAAAGACCAGATTATAATACAATTCATATAAAACTAGCAATAAAATAAGTGACAAGCTACTTAATTATCAAGACAGGTCTTCTTATAGTCTCTATTATCTATCTGTGCACGTGTTGCTATTTGCTTAATCGTTCTCATTAGTTTAATTTACTATTTAATAAAACCAAATATGTGCTAGTCTCTCAGACTAAAACCCCTTGCGTTAGATTAGATTGTAAAACTAACTAAGAATATGAAAATACTGATAGACAAATTAAGGTTTTCATTCCACTCTTAGTGATCGACACTCTACTTACCACTATATACATATTGATCGGATACACTGTCCGTTAGAGTGTGTGTTATATGATAAGTCGGCTAAATCTAAATTTAAAACTTTTAAATAGGCAATTACCCCTATACTGGATATGACATTTATATATATATATATATATATATATATATATATATATATATATATATATATATATATATACAAGGTAAAGATCAAATAAAAAGACAAATTTTCGTAAAAAGAATAAAAAGAAATTTTTTTAAAAAAAAGTTCTCGAAAAATTTCAAAATAATTCCACAAGATCGGGTATGTTGGTGCATGAAAAAGTTCTAAAGAAAGTTTATCTAAAAGTGGATACTTTATCCGAAAAAAAATTATAAAAAAATACGTTTGTGTATTAAATCGCTTTTTTGTACATCAAAAATTCATTTTTGGACCCAACTTCTTTTGACTTTTTTCATCAAAATAACATTGCGCATCTAACTAAAACAAGTTGAAAATTTTGTGCATTAAAATTTTTTTTGTGCATTAAAATTTTTTTTTGCGCATTAAAATTCGTTTTTTGTGCATTAAAAAAACGTATAAAAACTCAAAATTAGAAAAACTTCTTTCACAAAAGTTTTATGCACCAACATACCCGATCTTATGGAATTTTTTTAGAATTTTTCGAGAACTTTTTTTAAAAAATTTTCTTTTTATTCTTTTTACGGATATTTGTCTTTTTATTTTAACTTTACCCTATATATATATATATATATATATATATATATATATATATATATATATATATATATATATATATATATATATATATATATATAAATATATATATATATATATATATCTACATTATATATAACAGGAGGCGTTACACGCGTATTACCACCTCATTGTCCAGTCATTGCCATGTAATTCAATTTCTGCCATGTCATCACATTGTTGTCTATGTCATCTAATTTTTATTGAAAATTTCGTATTAATTTAGTGTAAAAAGTATAGTGTCAAGGATCGAACTTGAGATGTCTACTAATATCAAGAAACATCTCAACCACTAGAGCAAGCCAACTTTTGTTAATCAATTTCCAACTCAAAATTGATAAAGATATGGAAACATTTTAATAAAAACTTGAATGTATATTCAATAAACGCAAAGCAAAAACATAATTCTGTGTCACTCTCTTAATAACAAAAACTCTTTATACCACCAATCTCACCAAAACCTATACGGCCATCATCATCACCATCTGATAATCCCCGGTAATTATCATTAAAATAAACCTAAACCTAAGTTGTTGCTGATAAGAGACGATTCAATGCAAGGGTGTGATTTGAAGCCAATCCCATCAAATGTAAGGATTAGACGCCATAATCATCATCATAAGATAATCTAAGGTATGATTTGTGTAAATTTTATATTTTTTAAAAAACAATTCAACCCTTGATGATTTACTGTTCGATTTTGTATGTCAATTGCATTTATGTGTCTTATGTTTTTGGTGCATAGAATGTGGTAATTAGAGCATGTGTTTTTTATTGAAAAAGTGCAGGTACCTTTTTGATTACTTTGTTTGCAAGGTTCGTTACTGACCTGCGGCGGTTAGTTTTGGAGAAATTTAAAAAAATAAACTTGCATGATCACTTGAGGTTAGTAACCCATTTATCTTAGTATATTCTTATATAAAAAGAACACTTGGCATATCTGACCACTTTTCCTGTTATGCAGGAGGTTTTAGCTTATGGAATGGGCAAGCTAAGCACAAAAAGAGGGAGGTACGTTAATGCCATACGGGAAGTTATGCTTTTGTTATATGTTTATTGTCAAGTTTGTAATTCTTTTTCATATCATTGGGTGCAGGATAGATGAGATGGGAAGGGTCAGAAGGTTATCGGGAGTTCATGTATGGCGAGTGTTTACGAAGAAATACTGACGAAACTGTTGTCGGTTAAGGGTTATCTAATAGTGTTTCTGCAAGTCTTCTCGAGTTACCTTGAGTTTTCATAAAAAATTTGTTTGTATTGCGGGGGATTTATTGTGGATCTGGCATGTAACAACCCGCATTTTCGGGACATTTCTCCTATTCACTATTCATCAGTTACTATTCATCATTTACTATTCACCGGTCACTATTCATCATTTTACTATTCATCGTTTTCGGAGTCAGTTTGTGATTCCGAGAAGCGTTCTTAAATTTTACTATTCATGTGACACTATTCATTCCCGAAGGGAAATCACTATTCATGATCATCGTTCGTCATTTCGTAAACTGAGTTTACGAGTCTTCAAATTCGCGTAACCAGTTGGTTTAGCTGCGAATTCATACATCATTCATTAATGACATTTCATATAGACTGGAATAGTCTACACATCATCATCACATTAGTTACTACACGGATATGCATTATTTCCATTTACGTATGCTTAATTTGTAATTAACGATACCACTCAGTTTTACTACTAACGTATACCCAATACTCCCGACTATGATCCTAACATATTTACATACTCATAATAATAATATAAAAATTATATTATTAATTTACCCGGTGTTCTAAAACAAATTGCTATATTTTACGGTAAACGGCTATAATTACGTCAAATCACGATATCTCAACCCAATAAGCATTTTGACACCCGACTTTCTCAACAATTATTATTTTTGAGTATTGTTATACTTCCAAAATTATTACCAATGTCCCAAGAATATTTTCCGATGTCCAAGTTAAATTCTTTATATCTTACGTTTAATTAAGTATAGTTTTCGTTAACTCCTAAACTAATACCCAATACATATTTTTACTACCCAATACATTCAATATATACATTTTACACAAATTAAATCCATTTTCCTTCCTAACCTAGACATGTGGCCGCCCCCCCCCCCCCCCTATAATGTATTAAGATATCACAACAAAATCTACTAAACTTCAAACCTTTGTAACATGTGATGAAACATCTAATAAATTTTGGTGGCTAGAGTCAAATCTTGCCCCCTCCTCTCCTTATTTTCGGCAACCACAATGGACCAAACCATAAATAATTTTGACCAACATATGACCAAGACCAAATATATACTTCCAATATATTCATACCACACTTTCATCTTCTTCCAAAACAACTAGCAAAAACTCACTTTTCTCTCCTCCTTTGTGTGTGAATCGACCCACCCAAGAACACAAGAAGACTCCATAGTTTTTCAAGATCCAAGTGTTTAATAAAGTCCTAATCAAGATCTAGTTGGGGTTTTGTGGTAAAAACCCTATGTTTCTTAACATAATCATCTTCAAATCACCTCAAATATTCAAGTAAGCTTCAAGAATACTTTTGATCTTTTCATACTTTCATTACTTTATATTTTTATGTATTTTCAAGATATATTGGTAAAACATGCAAGTATGTAAGATCCATACCACTTATTACTTATTTTGTTTTATAAACATAGATCTATAATTTTTACTAGTAATCTCATGAGATCCACCAAGATTGGTGATGTTTAGGACCCCATGACACCCTAAGAAGGTGTATGGTAGGATTGGGTACTTGTGGAGTTGATTTGAGATAGTTTGGTTAACTTTTGAACAAGCCTTGGACTAGAAAAGTTGATTTTTACAAACTATATAAAGGTTCTGTCCAAAAACATGAAACGTGGGAAATCAGTGGGTTTTGGGTAACTTTGGACCAAAGATTTAGAAAATACATTCCGAGACGAAACTATGGCCGAAAACGGGGATAAAATCCGAGTTACGACGAAAAAGATATGCTATTTTCAAGATTAACGACTAAAACTATATTTTCTGATATATTGAATCTGTCCCGATTTTTCTAGCTAGGAAAACTGAGATTTAGTGATATCTTGACTAGCCGAGACCTTGAGAAACCTAAAGTATACTTGATTACCTTCGCGAGGATATAAAGAACATAGAAAACGGGCTTATAACGAAAAAGATACAAGTGTTTGAAATCCGACGATATATATATATATATATATATATATATATATATATATATATATATATATATATATTTCCATCAGCTTTGTACACTAATAGAGTTTTGACGTAAACTGTCTTTGCGAGACACCACTTTCACGGCTGTTTTTCTTTATGATCGGATCAGTTTGAGTCCGAGCCGTAGTTTTATGAAATCAAGATCTCCCAGCAAGCTTTTCAAATCATTTGGCCGTTTGACCATTGGACTCGTAACGAATAAACTACGACCTCATCTATATACCCGACAAACTATATATATTTTGACAGCTTTTGCTATAATGAAATTTTCTAAGTGTTGAACATAATATTTTCAAATAACAACAATAAGAGTCGATTCTCTCATCGATCAAGACCCGTATAGCCAAAAGTTAAATAACACGACTTCAAGATATTGTTACAAGGTTTTCAAAAATGCCGAGCTTGACCATTAACACTTAACGTACAATATTTCGCGACTAGTTTTGCGAGGCCATTTTGGTCATATTTTCAAGTAATGAAAATGTTATTTTTGCGGCGAAAACCTTATATTTGCCGATAAGACACCAAACCAGGATCGTGGAGTACCGTTTCAACATATCTACACGAAAAGTGGTTATTAACTTAACGAGACGTCAAAAATGTATTTTTGACGATAAACACTATTTTCAAAACTAGCGAGTGGTATCGATAGCATACGTACTTGCATGTGTAGCATCATTTCGTTTCTTACATGAGAAACTATCATTCATATTAGGTTGCGATTAGAGATCGTGCCTCATTTCAGTGTATCCACTTTTGTCATCATAGCTATCGCACCAGGTGAATTCATACCCCCTACTTGTACCTGTTTTTATAACTGTTTTGGGGGAGAATACATGCTCGTTTTTTACTAAACTCAATGCTTGAATGCGCAATTGTTTACTTAAACACTACTGTTTCTTTGAAGGCTTGATTGATTATTCAAATGCACCTATGTGTATATCGGTTGCATACTTGATTATTTTCTCGCATACACAAGCATTTTATAAACATGCAACACACTTTATGAACTCTTGCTTTTATGCAACACACTTTATGAACTCTTGCTTTTATGCAACACACTTTATGAACTATTGCTTTTATGCAACACACTTTATGAACTCTTGCTTTTATGCAACACACTTTATGAACTGTTGCTTTTATGCAAACACTTTTATGGACCATACTGAAACTTATGCTTTATTTAAACTATTACGCGGACTAGCCTAAGCCCTTGAATCCCACTATGCCCAAACTCATGAACCGTCAATTCCTGCTGGGAAGCGCGAATGTTATAAATAGATCTATTGGTGGTGACTCCCCCGTTCGGTTTGACCGGATAGGCAAACGCGAGCGTATAACATGTCGAATTACAAGTGTAACGGGATAAACACTTGCCGGGCCTTTATATTTAACATGCTTCTAGAGCATGCACACTGTTATAGCTTCGGTTGCATGAACTTAGCGCTAGCGTAATAGACTATTTTTCTATGTGATATTATATTTGTTGTAATGATCACACACTCTACTCATGGTCCACAATCCTGATTTTACTGTAAGGTAAACTTTATTTTTATGACATTGTGAGTTACACAATGGTCACAAAACTCTCTATTGTACTCACAACACTATTGTTTTAATACAAACTTATGAACTCACCAACCTCGTGTTGACACTCTTTAGCATGTATTTTCAGGTTTTAAGCAATGGCACGCTACTGGAGGTTTCGGCATGGCATGGCATGGTCATAGAAGACTCTGATATTCACTTGGGGACCATTTTAAACTATTTTACGGGCCTACTTCCGCACTATATTTTAACGATGTAAATTCAATACTTTTGGTTAAATGATTTTATTCTAAATGATTGAAGTGAAAACCAGTTTTGAACTTCTGTTGTAATACCAATTGAGTTACACCCCAGCTACATGTATGCTTCCGCTGGACCCGATTTTGGGGGTGTGACAGATTGGTATCAGAGCTTTGGCTATAGCGAACTAAGTGTTTTTAAAACCTAGACTATAGCTACTTTCACGAAAACATAACCCTATGACCGTCACGTGCCTGCCTGCCAAGCTGAAGCCTCATTTGTGGTTAGTTGCTGACATAGGTGATGAGATTTGTGTCTCATTATCTGATATGTTATATTCACTTATTATAGTTGATTACTATAATTGTCTTTCATATAAGCATGCTCATGTATTGTATATGTCACCACGTTATGCTTTTCCTTGCATAGCTTCATAATTTGACCTCGAGTTTGGTCACTTGCTTTTGTCTTTCAGAACGTCTTGGTATTTGGGAAGGACATAGTTTTTGTATAACTGAGCTGAGTATTTCAAAATTCATGGAACCTCAGTGGAATATAGACTGGTCATCTATATTCAACCCGGGATAGTGAGATATAGGCTGACCACCTATGTCTGACTCAGAAATGAATTTTGCAATACTGAGAATGGTTATAATAAAATTCTGTCTGGATTGAATTCTCTACTCAATTCCCAAATGTTTCATTTACGTGTGTGTAAACACTCGTTGGCAGAACATTCATACTTTTCACCATCTCGTTAACCACCGATTGGAAGCACGCAAACTGGTCATTTCATCTCATGGACATTTACGCCTATGCACGATACACTTATATCACAGTATTTTCTTTTATTACAATCTCATTTTGTCGCAGTTGTCACAATCTTTCCCCTTCTCACCCTCATTATCATTTCCTTTCCCCATCCCCATATATAAGAAATTAGCTAACACTCTATAGACTCCGATGTCACTCATTCCTCACTACTCCCTATATTGATAAGTGGATATTATCAATGACCTCCTTAGGAAAGACTTTCCATACCATCTATAAGGAGGATCCCTCGGTACATCGAAACCATTCAAAACTCAACAGAAATCTCAGGATACCACAAAACCAATCGAACCACTATCACTGGCCTGATTGCCACAATTCCCCCATCTGGAAAGTATTGGCTTGACTGAATTACAAGATTAGTTTCGATGCGAATGCTCACTAAGCAACACTATAGAGATACATCCAACCTCCTAACCAAGACTATAAATTGAACATGTTCTCACCAATAGACTTTATTGAAACATGTTAGACATCTATGCATTTGTGCAGACATACCTACCCGACTATTTTATCCTCTTAATACTTTTACTTTTAAATGGATTTTTCTCCAAACTACCATTATACAAAAACATATATCTTGTAAGAAATGCTTTTCTGAGGCACTTATTTTGACAAGCAAATTCCTTTTGATTAATCTTTTACAAAACTATTGAATGTTAGGAAATTTTAAACATCGATCTTTGGTAAGCCGTATTATCCACCTTATGTTGAAAAACTATCCTATCTTGCATAACTACTAAATTTTGAAACATCGAGAAAAATGTTACTTGGAAAGCCATTTGCTTGAAGTTGTAAATTTATTTACTCAGGGAAGGTTTAAGAATAAAACACACAATCTCAAAACAAACTTTGAAAATCAATCACTATATTACATCTCTTATACCTTTAGGAGTTTGTGATTCGATGACATATAACTTGGGGAAAATCTTAGTAATGGAGACTAAGCATTGTAGGTGGAGAAAGATTCAATCCATGACATCCTGCAGAGGATCGCAACCTTATCCTAGTCTATTATTTTCAACAACACCCTTTGACGGACTTAACCTTGTAAGTCTTTCAAAACAAGATTCATGATATCCATTTCAATTATTTCTAATAGAGGCATTTGATTCACCTCAAACTCCTAGCGATTTCATTAAGATTCCTTTGGAACCACACCACCTATTATCTTCAGACCAATGGTCAGAATTTGAGGTTGATTCAAACATAGGGAGATATGCCCAAATCGGGTGTGATTGACACTAGAAATGGTTGGACTAACCATTTGCCATAAATCAAATTCAGTTGCAACCTTAGTTACCACACGAGTGTAGAGACTACACCATTTGAAGCACTCTATGGCCGAAGTGCCAACATCCATTGACGGATTGAAATTGGGAAAAGCCCAACTCTCTAGTCCAGTAAGCATTCATGAACCCGATATACACTGGACCATTCAACATTTCTGACAGAGTAGGCCTGGTGGCCGTCAGACTTGAACCTTGTTAGAGCTTAATAGCTTACACGATAAAAATCATCATCTTTTCACCAATAGCACTCCAGAGACCAACACAAACTGAACTTCGGGACGAAGTTCCTTTTAAGGGGGTGAGACTGTAACAACCCGCATTTTCGGGACATTTCTCCTATTTACTATTCATCGGTTACTATTCATCATTTACTATTCACCGGTCACTATTCATCATTTTACTATTCATCATTTTTGGAGTCAGTTTGTGATTCCGAGAAGCGTTCTTAAATTTTACTATTCATGTGACACTATTCATTCCCGAAGGGAAATCACTATTCATGATCATCGTTCGTCATTTCGTAAACTGAGTTTACGAGTCTTCAAATTCGCGTAACCAGTTGGTTTAGCTGCGAATTCATACATCATTCATTAATGACATTTCATATAGACTGGAATAGTCTACACATCATCATCACATTAGTTACTACACGGATATGCATTATTTCCATTTACGTATGCTTAATTTGTAATTAACGATACCACTCAGTTTTACTACTAACGTATACCCAATACTCCCGACTGTGATCCTAACATATTTACATACTCATAATAATAATATAAAAATTATATTATTAATTTACCCGGTATTCTGAAACAAATTGCTATATTTTACGGTAAACGGCTATAATTACGTCAAATCACGATATCTCAACCCAATAAGCATTTTGACACCCGACTTTCTCAACAATTAATTTTTTTGAGTATTGTTATACTTCCAAAATTATTACCAATGTCCCAAGAATATTTTCCGACGTCCAAGTTAAATTCTTTATATCTTACGTTTAATTACGTATAGTTTTCGTTAACTACTAAACTAATACTCAATACATATTTTTACTACCCAATACATTCAATATATACATTTTACACAAATTAAATCCATTTTCCTTCCTAACCTAGACATGTGGCCGCCCCCCCCCCCCCCCCCCCCTATAGTGTATTAAGATATCACAACAAAATCTACTAAACTTCAAACCTTTGTAACATGTGATGAAACATCTAATAAATTCTGGTGGCTAGAGTCAAATCTTGCCCCCTCCTCTCCTTATTTTCGGCAACCACAATGGACCAAACCATAAATAATTTTGACCAACATATGACCAAGACCAAATATATATTTCCAATATATTCATACCACACTTTCATCTTCTTCCAAAACAACTAGCAAAAACTCACTTTTCTCTCCTCCTTTGTGTGTGAATCGACCCACCCAAGAACACAAGAAGACTCCATAGTTTTTCAAGATCCAAGTGTTTAATAAAGTCCTAATCAAGATCTAGTTGGGGTTTTGTGGTAAAAACCCTATGTTTCTTAACATAATCATCTTCAAATCACCTCAAATATTCAAGTAAGCTTCAAGAATACTTTTGATCTTTTCATACTTTCATTACTTTATATTTTTATGTATTTTCAAGATATATTGGTAAAACATGCAAGTATGTAAGATCCATACCACTTATTACTTATTTTGTTTTATAAACATAGATCTATAATTTTTACTAGTAATCTCATGAGATCCACCAAGATTGGTGATGTTTAGGACCCCATGACACCCTAAGAAGGTGTATGGTAGGATTGGGTACTTGTGGAGTTGATTTGAGATAGTTTGGTTAACTTTTGAACAAGTCTTGGACTAGAAAAGTTGATTTTTATAAACTATATAAAAGTTCTGTCCAAAAACATGAAACATGGGAAAATCAGTGGGTGTTGGGTAACTTTGGACCAAAGATTTAGAAAATACATTCCGAGACGAAACTATGGCCGAAAACGGGGATAAAATCCGAGTTACGACGAAAAAGATATGCTATTTTCAAGATTAACGACTAAAACTATATTTTCTGAAATATTGAATCTGTCCCGATTTTTTTAACTAGGAAAACTGAGATTTAGTGATATCTTGACTAGCCGAGACCTTGAGAAACCTAAAGTATACTTGATTACCTTCGCGGGGATATAAAGAACATAGAAAACGGGCTTATAACGAAAAAGATACAAGTGTTTGAAATCCGACGATATATATATATATATTTCCATCAGCTTTGTACACTAATAGAGTTTTGACGTAAACTGTCTTTGCGAGACACCACTTTCACGGCTGTTTTTCTTTATGATCGGATCAGTTTGAGTCCGAGCCGTAGTTTTATGAAATCAAGATCTCCCAGCAAGCATTTCAAATCATTTGGCCATTTGATCATTGGACTCGTAACGAATAAACTACGACCTCATCTATATACCCGATAAACTATATATATTTTGACAGCTTTTGCTATAATAAAATTTTCTAAGTGTTGAACATAATATTTTCAAATAACAACAATAAGAGTCGATTCTCTCATCGATCAAGACCCGTACAGCCAAAAGTTAAATAACACGACTTCAAGATATTGTTACAAGGTTTTCAAAAACGCCGAGCTTGACCATTAACACTTAACGTACAATATTTCGCGACTAGTTTTGCGAGACCATTTTGGTCATATTTTCAAGTAATGAAAATGTTATTTTTGCGGCGAAAACCTTATATTTGCCGATAAGACACCAAACCAGGATCGTGGAGTACCGTTTCAACATATCTACACGAAAAGTGGTTATTAACTTAACGAGACGTCAAAAATGTATTTTTGACGATAAACACTATTTTCAAAACTAACGAGTGGTATCGATAGCATACGTACTTGCATGTGTAGCATCATTTCGTTTCTTACATGAGAAACTATCATTCATATTAGGTTGCGATTAGAGATCGTGCCTCATTTCAGTGTATCCACTTTTGTCATCATAGCTATCGCACCAGGTGAGTTCATACCCCCCCCTACGTGTACCTGTTTTTATAACTGTTTTGGGGGAGAATACATGCTCGTTTTTTACTAAACTCAATGCTTGAAGGCGCAATTGTTTACTTAAACACTACTGTTTCTTTGAAGGCTTGATTGATTATTCAAATGCACCTATGTATATATCGGTTGCATACTTGATTATTTTCTCGCATACACAAGCGTTTTATAAACATGCAACACACTTTATGAACTCTTGCTTTTATGCAACACACTTTATGAACTCTTGCTTTTATGCAACACACTTTATGAACTATTGCTTTTATGCAACACACTTTATGAACTCTTGCTTTTATGCAACACACTTTATGAACTGTTGCTTTTATGCAAACACTTTTATGGACCATACTGAAACTTATGCTTTATTTAAACTATTACGCGGACTAGCCTAAGCCCTTGAATCCCACTATGCCCAAACTCATGAACCGTCAATTCCTGCTGGGAAGCGCAAATGTTATAAATAGATCTATTGGTGGTGACTCCCCCGTTCGGTTTGACCGGATAGGCAAACGCGAGCGTATAACATGTCGAATTACAAGTGTAACAGGATAAACACTTGCCGGGCCTTTATATTTAACATGCTTCTAGAGCATGCACACTGTTATAGCTTCGGTTGCATGAACTTAGCGCTAGCGTAATAGACTATTTTTCTATGTGATATTATATTTGTTGTAATGATCACACACTCTACTCATGGTCCACAATCCTGATTTTACTGTAAGGTAAACTTTATTTTTATGACATTGTGAGTTACACAATGGTCACAAAACTCTCTATTGTACTCACAACACTATTGTTTTAATACAAACTTATGAACTCACCAACCTCGTGTTGACACTCTTTAGCATGTATTTTCAGGTTTTAAGCAATGGCACGCTACTGGAGGTTTTGGCAGGGCATGGCATGGTCATAGAAGACTCTGATATTCACTTGGGGACCATTTTAAACTATTTTACGGGCCTACTTCCGCACTATATTTTAACGATGTAAATTCAATACTTTTGGTTAAATGATTTTATTCTAAATGATTGAAGTGAAAACCAGTTTTGAACTTGTGTTGTAATACCAATTGAGTTACACCCCAGCTACATGTATGCTTCCGCTGGACCCGATTTTGGGGGTGTGACATGGCAAGGGAATTTTCATCAGTTTAAACTTGAAGTTTGATTCTCACCGAGAATTACAGTTTAGTTTTACTTATTTCATATTCAAAGCTATTAATTTTGAGTGATACATACCTATTGATGTTTTCTTATCAGGAATAGCTTAATTTGATAAGATTAACTTAAGCATCCATTAGTCATTGAAATGAAGTGGTCATTGAGTTGTTTTAAAAAGTTCTAGCTCCTGCCGAGCTCACTGCAACTTTTTGTTTTTGGGCACCGACTCAAGATGAAGAACTAAAGCTTAGATTATATAATGGTGACATAAACCAACTCGCGTTTTCTTAAGTACTTGGCTGAGATATCCCACATGCATTCAAACATCTTGAAGCTTTGCTATTTATGAGCTCCGTTCATGAGGATTACAGTATCGCTAAAGAATCATTTTCAACTTTAGAGGTACTACAATGTAGCTTTTAAGGGGTTTTTGTTTAAGCTTAAATGTGACTTATAAGCTTATTTTTATTTTGGCTTATATTTCATAAGCCTCAATTTTTCGGCTTATTTTGGGACTTGTTAGTTTATGTAAGTTTATTATAATACGATAAGCTTATAAGCCCTTAACTCTCAAAATGAGCCAGAAAAAAGGCTTATTAAATATAAGCCGAAATCAAATAAGCTCATAAGCCCACATTTAAGCTTAAACAAACACCACTTAGATTGCATATACTAATTTGCCTTTATGCTGTGTTTTTGGCATCTCTACCTATATGTACATTTAAAATGATTTGGTTTCCATTTCTTCATTAAGATTATTGCTCATATTAAACTCAAATGTCGTATAACAGTTAAGTTGATTTTTTATTTTGATTTCTAATAATGTCTGGTAACATGGAATGGTCAAACGCGGTCTTTCTTATCCTCAAATTTTTATTCAATGGTATATAAATATGTTATTGATAGAGTCTATAGAGTTTCATAACAGGTGGTGGATTTGAAAATAATGATGTCATGCATTACCCCTGAGTTCAAGCACTTTGAGTAACTTGAAGGCTCTTGGGTATTCATTTAATGACCTGTTAAACTTCATCTACGAGTGCTTATCAGCTTAGGTTTGATATTTGATTGATATACATTTTGGTTCACCTATATTTTGTATGGCGGGCAGCATATTGAAGATAAGGAGAATATGGGATGTGCTGAAGATAATTTAAATGAAGTAGTGGCATGAGATGTGACTGATCAGATGAACGATGATGGTAAAGAAAATGCTATCAACCCTGAAGATAGCAACAGGTATGATGTCAGCCAATCGTATAATGTGTTATTTATGTGTACAAGAGACGCATTGGCAAAATCTAATAGATCACTCGAGGGGGATAAAAAACATACCACATGGTCTATAAGCATCCTAGACATGCATGTATGGCTTTGAGTCAGTCCAGGTATACAACTATTTAAACGTAATGTTTGTTTACATAAATGTACATGTGCTGCGATTCAAGGATAATGACGTGTATTGTGATTTTCATAAGGTTGTTAAGGGATTGCGTGATACGATTGTTGCTGGTATTGAAGCTTGTGATAGTTTTCCAGCAAATCCAGATGATATTTTATTGACAGTTTTCTAACACTCTCAACAATGACTATTTCACTGGAAACCACACGATCAAAGGGCATTACTGTCAAGGCTTTGGTTGTTATTAATCCAGGAAACCCAACTGGCCAGGTAAATATCTCTTCTGTTAAAGATCACTAATTAATGTATTCTCACATTTTTCTGATTAATTATTTTCCACAACTTTATCTAGGTTGTTGAGGAGAACCAACGAGATATGTCCCAGAAAAGCAATTTCACTCTTTTAAGAAAGTGTCTCATTCAATGGGATATGGTGACAAGGGTATCCCCTTGGTTTCTTTACAATCCGAGTGTAAAACAAGAATTTCGGGCATCACCAAATGTGGTCTGCAAAGTTTTACAAGTACAATAGGCCTAGACAATGGCTGACTTCCAGAGGGGTAGGCGCTATGGGGTTCGGGTTGCCTGCTGCTATCGGTGCTGCTGTTGCAAGACCAGAGGCAACAGTTGTTGATATTGATGGTTACGGAAGCTTTATGATGAATGTTCAAAAATAAGCTACAATTCGTGTTGAGAATATTCCTGTTAAGATTATGATACTAAACAACCAACATATGGGTATGGTGGTTCAGTGGGAAGATCAGTTTATAAGGCGAATAGAGCACATACTTATTTAGGGGACCCAAGTAAAGAATTGAAGCAGAGATATTTCCAAATATGTTGGGGTTTGCTGATGCATGTGGGATTCCGGCTGCACGGATAACTAGAAAGGAAGATCTTAGAGCTGCATCAAAGAATGTTGGATACACTTGGGCCTTATTTGTTAGATGTTATAGTTCCGCATCAAGTCTTCAAGTGCTGATGACATCAAGAAGCTTGCCATTATTGAACTTTTTGAGGTGAGACGAGCTGTTTATCTAAAATTTACATTTACTTTCCTTGGTTACTTTTGTATTAAAATGGAGGTAATTTGAGGTATGGAATCATAAAAATATAATTCAAACAAAGTTATATAATTTTCTAGGTGGTGACCTTAGGACATAGTACTTTATCAGTTAGGTCGGTTCAGTAGTTTAAGCATAGGTGTCTACTTTATAAATTGAAAAAGCTTATTTGTGTATGTACGTTGTTGTTAAAGAAAGCAAGAACGGTTCTTTGCTTTTGTTTGTGAAACATATAAAGAAATCTATTCTGGGAAATACAGAGGCCTATAGTTCCTTTAAAAGTAATCTCGAGATTAGATTTGGCTTATAGGGCACACTCACTATCTGTTTAGTAAAAGTCGTTATTGAATTAATCTTTTAGTTGCTCATTTATTATTTCATGTTTTAAAAGTGATCATGGTTGAACTTTCAGTTTGCATGTACCAAGAAGCAATAGGGATTATCTATGGTTAAATCCCTCTCTATTTAATTGGTGGGGAAACATATGGAATTGGTATTACTGGAATATAATTGAGAGCAGCAAAAAGAATGGTATTAGGGAGATATGTTCACTATTTTGTTAAGTTGCATTTGATCAATACTTCAGGCGCTAAAACTATGTTTTAGGTTTTTTTATAAGAGAATCATTAAAATAATGTGATGTGTTAATAGTAAAAGTTTCACAGTTGACATAGATTTCCAAGCTTCAAGAACTACGTGATAAATAACCTTTAAATAATTTATATTATGGGATATATATAAAATGGTGAAATGTTATGGCAATAAATCAAGGTTAGTTTGCTTCTACAGCAACCATACCTAGCAAAACTCATGAACTCATCTAGGCAGCAAAAGGTAAAGAAGCGCATGACCATTTATTTGATCAGGAGAAGGAAAATACATGGAGTTGATTGCTATAATGGTTGAGAAAGAGACTGACAAATGTTTCAAGTGTATAGGTTCGGCTTGAATCATAGGTGTTTTGCATCAGGTAGTTGTTGACATAGTCATTGCTACTGGAAAGCGTAAAGAATAAGACAGAGTGTCCATCCAATGTAGCCAAGTATTATAAACGACATTAGCTTTATTTATTTTACGATTATATTCGTGTTTTGTTTTTGCAACTCGTGATTGTTGTAAAACTAATAATGGTGAATTGGGTGATTGGTTTGGCCTGTTTTTTCTTTGGCTTGCAGTTCATGTTGATAATTCGAGAGATGCAATATGCCAGAGAACTTAGCTCATGGACCTCCTGCGAACTCAGGCTGCTCTCCAGGTAACTTATGCGCTCATCACTTTTGTTTACAGTAATATAGTATTTGAATCAATCGTTAAACATGAAAATTTTGATTTGGTTATACAACTGAATGTGACTACATGTAGATTAATTTGACCTTGATTTTCATGCTATTAAATTGAAATGTGATGGTGTAGAAGATGTTTAATTGAAATGCAGTCACATTTTTAGTTAATGAGCGCACATGTTTTTCCTGAACACAGTTACAAAGAACCGAAGTTCTGCGATGTATGCATCTTCATTTAACCTAATCACATCTCTATAAAAACCAGCCAAATTCACTCCACAATCACATTCACACACGAATCCATTATTGACAGATTTTGTTTCATGCTATAATGTTCGGTTTATTCGTGTTTTGTTTTTGCAACTCTTGATTGTTGTAAAACTAATAATGGTGAATTGGGTGATTGGTTTTTGGTCATATGATTCTGAAGAGGTGTAGTTTTGTTGCATCTGCAATTGTCATTCTTAAACACTGCTATGTATTAAGTGGGTTATACAATGGAGGGCAAAATTGTCCCATTCTCAACTTTTGCTACCAGACCTTGACCAACACTATCGATCTAGATCTGTTAGCTCTGAGTTGGTAAGAGCGCCTAGGATATTTCTCAGGAAGTTGGTGGTTCGAATCCACCCGGATCTGTCACCTGTTAAAGGTGTCTGTTGGTGAACCTCCTACCTCTTTGAAGTTCATGACTTCAGGTATTGTATTATGAAACAAGTGGATCAATTGTCCCATTGTTTGAGATAGTACCTACAAAGTATATGCCGCACTACATCAGTTGGAGCTCTAGATGCAAGAATTACTTTACTAATTTGATACACATATGTAGTAACATGCTTATGATCATGTCCAAACAACCCCTGTATAATACCATTAATAAAGATGCCTTTTAGCTTATGTAAGAGTGCTTATGCCTTTTAGCAAAGATGCCTTTTAGCTTATACGTTATGAAAGAGAAAAGATCACTATCCAGTTTTCAAACACCCACCTCCTCGCCCAAAGCAATAGACATAATCACAACCGAACATGATCCCTGCATTTGAGATTATGGCACCTCGCAGAATGATATATGGACTTATAGAAGAAAAAGTATATGGGAATGAAAATCGTACAGGTAAAAAAGATGGTGCGATAGCTAAACAGTTTATTTTGCTCTTTGGTAGATACGTTGTTCTTAAGACCTCAAAAGTAAAAAAAAAATGCTCCTGGAAACGGTTACATAGGATAAGCTACAGAACCTTGATATCAAAATATAAACTTTTTTAGTATTTAACTGTTTTGCTTATCACTCCATATTTAGCAAAAACAAGTCCATTTTAGTGTTTGGATAAGCTTATAAGCTTACCTTTACTCATCATTCTCATACACAGACATGTCACATGTTTCAGCCTTCAAATGATTGGGCTAGCAAGATAAATGAAGAGAAGTATTCTTAAGATCTTACCCGGTATGTGTCACAACCCACAATTTCAGGTCATTTTTCTAAACTTCGACATTCTACTATTCAAAAATTACTATTCATCGATCACTATTCATCGTTTTACTATTCATCGTTTTTGAGGTCAATTTGACATTCCGAGACACATTCAGAAATTTTACTATTCACTTGACACTATTCATTTCCGAGAGAAAACCACTATTCACGTGCATTACTCATGTCATCGTAAATTTAGTTTACGAGTATTCAAATTCGCGTAACCGTATTGGTTCAGGAGCGAATTCATGCATTATTATCAGGGACATTTCATACGGACTAGAAATAGTCTGCATATCATCATTAGGGCACTTGCATACTATTCCACTCGTAGGGTATTCAAATTATATTTTTAATATAATTAACGAATTACGTATGTTTATTTTAAATAAACACTAATACGCGAACTATAAATGTGACTAACACGTCCGACACTCCCAACTATGATCCCAATATATTTTTATACTCATTTTTATAATATAAAAATTATAATATTAATTTACCCGGTATTTTGGAAATTTATTTATTTCGTATCGTACGACTAATTTAATTTCGACGGTTTTCATAAAAATTAAACAATAATTATCTAAACACTTAATATTTGTACCCAACATATTTTTGTAATTTTTATAACTTTATTTTATCCCGGTTAACTCCGTTAAAATTTATTTTTAGTTAACCCGGTACCCGGTACACCTTAAAACTACTAAATAACACAAAATAATACATAAGACACCAAAAGTCTTACACATTCATTCCCCGCCCCCCCCCCCCCCCCCCCCTTGATTTGCCCCCTCCCCCCCCCCATGTCAATCTCTTACATGATTTACTAACTCACTCAATCCTCATAAAAGCTTATACTAACTCTATTATAATAATAATACTAATAATACATATACTAAAAATTGGATTTTTTATCTCATTTGCAACTAGCCAAGAAAACTTTTCTTCTCTTTTCCTCTCATAAGGGTGCTCGGCCTAGGGTAATCAAGAAGCAAGAAAACATCATTTTTCAAAGATCTAAGTATAATCTTGTTCTTATAGTTGTCCTTGTTAGAGTTTTGAGATAAAAACTCAAGGATTGTTAGGTTTTCACCATCCAAACTTCATTAATCTTCCAAGTAAGTTTACAAAACTCATTTCATAATTTTTACAAGTTATTACTATGTTTATATATTTTTCTTACAAGAACTCATGCATATATTGGCTTATACCACTCCATTTTGTATATATTTAACTTTCAAGCCCTAGAAAGTGATTTTTGGTTAGATCCTTGTTAGATCTACTTGGTTATGATGTTTAGGAACCCATGACACCCTAAGAAGGTGTATGGTAGGATTAGACTAGTTCTGTGGTGATTGAAAGTGGTTTGATTGAAGATGGAACTAGATTAGAACCCTAGAAATGATTTTTGAAACAATAAGAATACCTACTGTCCCTATTTTTATTTTGTGGGAAAATCAGTGGTTGATGGTTAATTTTTGACCAAATATTTAGAAAATACTTTCAAAAACGAAACTTTAGGCGAAAGAACGGATTAAAACGAGCTTATAACGAAGGAGATATGATTTTTGCAAATTTAACAACGAAAACTATTTTTATAAAAACTGCATGTTGTTTGACAGATTTCGACATACAAAAAGAGGTGTTAAACGTAACCTAGAGGAGCCTAGTTATCAAAAATATACTAGTATATACAAAAACGAATCCGTGGATATAAAGAACGAGGAAAATGAGCTTAAAACGACCAAGTTATACCCGTTTTAACATCGTCAAAACTATATATATATATATTTGGTCACAAATAAAAATAATAACTTACGCACTAAATGGTATATTTTTTAGAAATGTTACTAAGGACTATATTCTTAACAAAAGAATACGTATGACCCAAGAGAATATTTATACGACTTAACGACGTTATTTTAAGGTTTTCGATACAAGGAATTTAACCCTAACATTTTCATACAAGATAATACGACAAGTTATATACTTCTATATTTGGATTTATTTTTCCTAAGTATGGAAACTATTTTACTATGACGATAACTAGTATTTCCAAATTACGAGTGGTATAGGTATCATGTGCATGTGCATTCATTACATTACGGCTTGATCTAAATTAGATCACGATTATTCATATAGGTTGCGGCTAGTGTTCGCGCCTCATTGTCCCGACTACTTTTACATCATTGTACCATCTTTGTACCATCATTTCGAGGTGAGTTCTCATAGCCCCGTTTTTAGTACTTATTTGATTTTAAATCCCACGGGGGAGAATACATTGCACAATTATTTTTGTACATGCCCAAGTATTAAATTCCGTACATTGCTTAAGTTGCTAGTTGATTGATGCCAAAACCACCTAACTTATATTGACAAAGGAATGGTCAACAAAGTCAAATAGCCTAGATCAATGCTCCGCGGAATATAGTGGTTTCCCCGGGTCGTTATGTCCCGACGAGGTGTGAATTGTTAACAAACGGTTTCGTGATCGGGTGAATTTGGATGAGAAAAAGGTTTGTGTGTGGTTTAACTAAGGAATCTACAAAGAAATAGCTTAAACAAGCTATATGAATAAGACTGGAAGCTAAGAAAAACCAGAAACGTTTAAAACTTAAAACGCGTACGTTCACGTTTTAAATAAAACATAAACGTACAAAATAAAAAGTGAAAACAGAAATCTGAAAACACCCAGGGGGTGAAAATGACTTTTTTACAAACCTAAAGGTAAAAGAAAATTTTAAAAAAAAAGAAAATTAATTTTAACCCTAATTAATTATTTAATATTAATTAAATACTATTTATTACTTATTATTAATATTTAAAATACTGAAATATTATACAATATTATTTAAACACTTAGAAAAATGAAAATAAAATTCCTAAAATTATAAAATAACTAAAAACAAGTTTTAAAAATAAAAATAAGTGTTTTTGTCTTTTTGTGAATTTTATATTAATTAATTACTAATTAAACATTAATTAACTAATTAAACTATTTTAAATTAAGAAAAATAGAAAATGAACAGTGAAAATTCTAATAAAATTTCTAAAAATGTTTTATAACATATAAAAGCTAGGAAAAATATAAAAACTAGGTTTTGCTTAACAAAATCTACTTATGCTATTTAATTTCTATTTATTAATTAATTATTAATTAAACTAATATTAATTCTAAAAACCACTAAATGACAAAAGAAAAATCTGGAAAAATTCCAAACTTATTTTAAGTTATTTAGAACCTAGGAAAAAATATAAAAAGGTGGTACTACTTATTAAAAACTATTACTACTATTTTATTTATTAATATTAATTATATATCAATTAATCTAATATTAATTATAAAAATTAGCAAACAGAAAAGGAAAAATCTGAAAAAATTCTCAAGAATACTATATATTACCAGAAACCTAAGAAAAATATAAAAACATAGGATTACTTGTTAAAAAAAATCAAAAAGAAAAATCAAATGGATAGCTTCTATTAAATAGAAGCTATCACTAAGTTTAAAGCTTGTTGTTTTGGCTTTTCTTGGGTTGGAGCTTGTTAAGAACCTGAAAACAAACAACTTTTGTAAAGGCACTTTTCCAAAAACTCAAAATTGAGCGAAATGGACACCCAAAATCCTCACAGTTGACTTTGGTCAACTGTGTGGGTTAAAATGGGTAAAACAAACTTAAACTTGGAAACTTTGGTGGAATATGGTGCACAAGACTTATTTGGACATGAATGAAACAAAGATAATAAGCTTTGACCAAAAAACACTCACAATGGGTCAAATTTGACCCAACAGACCCATGCATACAAGGTATTGATGGACAGACATTGGGGTAAAATCAAAACAAGTTCAGGGTGATTAAAGCCTAAAACTAGATGGAACTAGGAAGCTTGCTAGGTGAGGAACACAATGGACCAAGAAGATCAAAGTGGGGCCCACTTATGTGAGCTGTAGACACCACCACAGATGGTGGTTTGGTCTCAGCAGCTGCTGAGAAAGGGTGAAAACCACCCCTGCAGCTTACTTTGAGCAGGGGTGGGGCCCACAGAAGAAATCCACAAAATACAGTAAAAATACTACTAGAGATACAAGCTGAGGTACAATGAACATGCAAAAGGATATAAGCTAGATCAAAGTAATGAGTCAATTAAAATTTCCCACAAATCTGACCAATTTCTCAAGTATGCAAGTTTTGACCCTTTTTATTAAAACTAGCTTTTGACTTTTGTGAGACTTTAGCAAGATTCTATGCTTGATTTATGTTACAAATGATATAGAAGCACCAATTTAAGCCATAAGAACAACATTATGATCAAATGATGTGATATTACATCCCCACTGTCATGAACAGTGGTCAGTGGGCATGTAACTTGTGTGATATTGACTATTTAGCTAGTTAGTACTAAGTTTCTTGATTCATTTGAGTCAATATTAACTACAAGACTAGTAATGAGCAGATTCAAAGCAAAATAACAAGAAAAAGGCCAAGCATAGTGCAAATCCAAACACCCCTTTAAAAAGGAGTTTTTATGATTTTCAAAGGATTTCAAGGATTTGGTCCATAAAACTGATTTCAAAAGTTATAATGAGGTGTACTGAGATCATTTAAGCAAAAAAAACACACACAATAACTTCATTAACCCATAAATCACTAAATGGCATATTTGACAATTAAGAAGCTAAAATTTAGTAACTAGATAAACCAATGAACAAGCATGATTCCATTCACCACAAATCAACTTAAACACAGTAAGTAAACAAAGAAACACTAGAATCAAGCATATTAACCAATGTCAGCAATATTCAAAAGTATGAGAAAAAGCATACAAATGTCCTGAGCAAGAACAGAAGTACCAAGGGCTCAAAAAAAAACTTTCCTATAGCTTACCAATAAGCTCTAAAACCAAATGCCATCCACAATGAATCATGCTCCTGCTTCTTCTTTGTTATTTTCTATTTTTTTTTTTTTTTTAATTATTTTTCTTGGGATTTTTGAGTATTTTTTACTTTTGACAAAAGAAACTTTCTAAATGCTTACTGAGATTAATAAAGCTTATACATAAGCTTTATGAGTCCAAATTAATCAGTTAAAACACATTCCAATGACTTTGAACTAAAATGAGAATTTCACTTGCAAATTGCAAAAACTGAATTCAATAAAGGGAACTGTAATTCTTAATTGAAATAACTTTCAAAATACACTACAAACTTGAGAATACAAATAAGAACTAAGTTTTAGAACAGGGAATGGAAATTACATAAAAAAAACATTAACTCTACACGACTAAACTATATTAGCTAACTAACTGCTCCAACTTCATTATTTCTTCACTTTTATAGACCCAAGTGGGTTTCTCTGTCTTTCCCATCAATAATTTTGGCCCTTGGATATCTTGAATTGATCTTGGCCGTTGAAATAGATTTTGGCGGGAAAATCTCATTTTGGCAGTTGGGGTAGCTTGAAGATATATATGAGCATTTAATGATGTTTGGGGTGTAGTGGAGGCTAAGGGAACAAGTTATGGGAGAAGTGACAGAGGGGGGGGGGGGAATGTGGAGTATGGAAGTGGTGTTGCAGACAAGTTGGAAGGGAGGTTAGGGATGGTCAACGTGGGTTTGACCAATGGTTAAAAAAAACGGGGTGATTAATTTTAGGGGGTGGGCTATTTTGGAGATGGGCTTGGGATTGTGTTGTGGGCCTGAATCAGGTTTATTACAAAAGGGGTGGTTTGGTTTGTTTGGTTTATATAATTTTAAGGGTCCATTTGGTTTAAGTAACTAAAACACAAGGACCAATATTGTAAAACTGAAAATTGGATGGGGGTGATTAGCAACTTTCAAAAATTTATTATAAGTACCAAAATTGATAACTTACAATAATACATGGACCATTAATTCATTTTTCCATTTTCACACATCCGGGGACCAAAACTGTAAAGTTGCAAAATACAGGGACCAAACATGTAATTTCCACAAACATTTTACCCAAGGACCATTTTTGCCAACTTTTGATTTTTCAAAGACTTTTGTTGACTTTTCCATCCAAAAATATTTCCCAGGGACCAAATCTGTCAATTTCCAAAACTCCAGGGACTAAACTTGTAAATTTCCAAAACTTTCCAATTTTTCACCAAAGGACTAAATATGACAATTTATGATTTCAAAAGGACCTTTGGTGATAATTTTCTATATTTTGAATATCCAGGGACTAGATTTGTAATTTTATGAAAGTTGGGGGACTGAAACTGCCAATTTTGCAAACTTTGTACGTTTTTCATTTGTTTTTACTCGTTTTGCATCTAAAACATATAAAACACGATTTTGAAATATTTTCAGTATTTTGATGCATTACTGAGTGTTTTTGTATGTTTTGCAGTTCAGATCAGACCAAAAATGATGAGTGTTTGAGCACTCATCACTAGTACTACCACTTCAAGTCCCCTTTATTATCATGGACCATTAATTATATTGCCAAGCGAGAGTGAGTGGATAGATCTATCGAGGGTGACGCCTCCATTCGTGTTTGGGTTGCTCCATAAGGAAAACGAATGCATTTCATGTCTAAAGTAATTGAGTGACTGGTAACCACTCCTTTGGGGCATATTTTAGTACGTCTAGCTTCGGGGTCATGAGCTTAAGAGACAATGTAGCTTTTTGACAATTTGTCACTTTACTTTATACTTGTGGCTTATGTACATACGAATTACTTATAAACCTATGATTATTCACCAACTTTATGTTGACCGTTTTCGCAATGTATTTCTCAGGTAACTAAGGCATATTCTCATGGCATGCATGGAGTCATTTTGTGTATCAAGGATGACGCGTCTCTTTTTGGATTTCATGCACTTATGAACTATCGTTTGATTGTACTAAATTATTTCCTTAAACCTTTTCCAACTTTTGGGACCTATGTTTTATAACTCTGAATATTTTGAATGAATCAAACGATGTATTTTCTAAATGACACTTTAGGTCGTTCAATATATCCTTGTTTGTGGTGCTATGACCGTTACACCCTCAGGCATTCAATTCCGCTACCATTCAGGTATTTTGGGGGTGTGACAGATTGGTACCAGAGCTAAGGTTATAGCGAACTAGGATGCATCATGGACCCTAGACTATAACCACACCATCATAGCATATCATCATTTCATCATAAGTGCATATTTACTTATTTTTAGGTGATTCCATTATACGAGTTATTTATTTTTATTTCACCTTGATTATCACAGAGACATGTCTTCGAATCCAAACACTGTCATACTTTACTCTATATCAGACTCTGATGATGAGGGCTCTATGTCCTCTACTGCTGTTTCACCATTTGTTTCTCCTGCACCTGAGTTGCCACTTTTGGCATTAGATGATGACACCGAGCCTTTTGAGGAGGAGGAGACGGCTCCTACTCCTCATGTCCATCCTACTGTACCACTTGATGTCGCCCGTGTACCCACTGACATATCATCTCCTACTACTACTATTCATTCAGAACCGAGACTTATGTTTCCTAGGGGTAAGACTATCCAGGTTGCTAGGAAGAGTGTTCGTTATGCTACATCTACTTTTAGGACTCTCCCTAGTCCTACTGTGCCTACACCACCACCACCAGCCATACCCACTACTACTACTATATCTACCTCACTCTTGCCGCTCAGGAAGCGTGCAAGGTTTACCACCCCAGATTCACCTACTACTGAGACTGCTGACCTTCCACCACCACCAGTATACCACATAGGTGAGAGTTCGAGAGCGGCTGCGGCTAGGGGGCCTACAGCTGCTACACTAGAGGATCAGTTAGGTGCTCAGCAGGAGCAAGTTGATAGGCTGGGTTATAGGGTTGATGAGATTATCACTACTCGACTTGAGGCTGTCGAGGAGCAGGTTGAGGATTTGATTCAGGGCAGGGTTGGTATTGATGTGTCGTACCATGGACTCGAGGTACGACATTTGAGGCACCAGGAGCAGATTGATTTACTTAGGGATGAGTTACCTGAGATTCGAGATAGAGCTCAGGCGACACAGGAGACTCAGTGGGAGCAGGTAGACCAGTTGGCATTGAATTGAGAGAGGTTAGTTGTATTGGAGCGCAGAGATGCTTCTTTTCAGTTACGAGTTCAGCATCTAGAGGAGATCGTGGTTGCGATGGATCGTGAGATTCGCCGCTTGAGGGGAGAGCCTGGACCATCTAGAGCACCTAGAGGAGCTTAGACATAGACTGGTATTATATTAGCTTTTATTATTTTCCTAGTCCCGAGGTGTGGGACATAGTTCAAGAACTTGTAGTCTTTTGGTTGTTGTACAAACAAATATATCAAGTGCGACTCTACTATGTTGGAAATGTTGTGCTATATATTATATCGGTCCATGTAGGCCGAAATTTTCATGTATTATATTCATGTGTTGTGATTATATTTATGATGTTTCGTGGTTGCTCTTTATTGTTGTCATATTTATACAGGTTGTGGTTGTATCTATACATGTCGTGGTTGTATTGATACAGGTTGTGGTTGTATATATACATGTCGTGGTTGTGTTTATACAGGTTGTGGTTGTATATATATACTTGTCGTGGTGGTATCTAGACAGATTGTGGTTGTATTCGTACCTGTCGTGGTTGTATTTATATAGATTGTGGTTGTACCCATACATGTCTTGGTTGTGTTATTACTCGTTGTAGTTGTATATATATACATGTTGTGGGTGTATACCTTTGGTACTATGACTATTTCTATTATGATTTTTCTCATGGTTATTTCCATTGTGATTTATCAGAAGTATGGCACCAAGGAAGAGTAAGACTGCACCAGAAACACCCGCTATGACTCAAGCCGCTATCCGCAAGTTGGTCAGGGATAGTATTGCAGAAGCTCTGGAGATTGAGAGAGCTGAGGTTGCTGCTAGGGCTGCTGAGACTGCTTCTAATACAGGGGCAGTTGAACCAACCGCTATTAGGCGTGAATGTACATGGAAAGATTTCAAGATTAGTGATCCTATCAAGTTTAAGGGCACTGAAGGAGCGGTTGCTTTGATCCGCTGGTTTGAAAAGACTGAGAATGTATTCCTCATGTGCGGATGCCCGGACGTCAGCAAGGTAAAATTTGCTACAGGTATGCTTCTTGATGAAGCTATGTCTTGGTGGAATTCGTATGCTCAGCCGATTGGTATGGAGAATGCTTACAAGCTCACTTGGGAGGAATTCAAGAAACTGATGTCTAAGAAGTTTTGCCCTCGTACTGAGATACAGAAATTGGAAGCAGAATTCTATGGGCTTGTGACTAAAGGTGATGACATCGAGACCTACTTCAGAAGGTTTCAGGAGTTGGCTGCACTATGTCCAACTATGGTTCCTGACGATGAGAAAAAGATGGAAAACTTTGTTGGTGGATTACCTGAAAGTGTTCGAGGGGATGTGATTTCTTTTGATCCTCAATCAATGGAAGAGGCTATTCGTATAACTCAGAAACTCATGGTCCAAGTGGTAAAAGGAAAAGCTGCTGTCAACAACAATAACCGTTCAAACAACACCAACTACAACAACACTCGAAACAACAACAACTATAACAACAATCGAAACCGCAACTATCCCAATAACCGAAACAACAATCCAAACAATACCAACAACAACAAGAGAAGGTTTGACTACAACCAAGGTGGAAATGCTATTCAGCCACCACCTAAGAGGCAAGAAGTGGCAAGGGCCTATGCTGCAGGACCGACTGAAAGGAAAGGATATGAGGGTAATTTACCCAAGTGTGAAAGGTGTCAGAAACATCATAACCCAGGACGTTGCCCAAATCCATGTGGTAACTGCAAGAAGATTGGTCACCACATCAAAGATTGCAAATTTCCAACCTTGGGTGACAATCAGAGGCCACCAGTAACATGTTTTGGCTGTGGAGAAATTGGACACTTTAGGGGTGAGTGCCCACAGAAGAAGAATCAAGGAACTGGAAATCAAGATGGAAGGGCTCGAGGAAGAGCTTATGTTATGGGAGGAGAAGATGTCAAAGAAGACCCGAATGTTGTTGCGGGTACGTTCCTCGTTAATAATCGTTATGCATCCATTTTATTTGATTCAGGAGCGGATAGAAGTTTTGTTTCTATTGCATTTGCACCTTTACTTAACATAGAACCAACCCCATTAGACATTTCCTATATCGTTGAATTAGCCGATGGGTCTTTAGTTAACACCAACACCATTGTTCGTGGTTGCACTATAAATTTCCTAAACCATCCATTCAATATAGACCTTATGCCAGTAGAACTTGGAAGTTTCGACGTTGTTATCGGTATGGATTGGTTATCTCGGCATCGAGCGAGAATTATTTGTGATGAGAAAGTTGTTCACCTTCCTTATAACGGTGAAACTTTGGTTGTTCGTGGAGAGTGAAGTGGAACTAGACTCAGTATTATATCGTGCATTAAAACCGAGAAGTACATAAAGAAGGGTTGTTATGCATTCTTGGCTCACATCACGGAGAAGAAGTTGGATGAGAAGCGACTTGAAGATGTGCCAATTGTTAAGGAATTTCCAGAAGTTTTTCCGGAAGAATTGCCAGGACTTCCGCCTACACGCCAAGTCGAGTTTCAAATCGAATTAGTGCCAGGAGCTGCACCAATTGCGCGAGCACCGTATAGACTTGCACCTTCGGAGATGCAAGAATTGTCGAATCAACTACAAGAACTTTTGGACAAAGGATTCATTAGACCGAGTTCCTCGCCTTGGGGAGCGCCGATTTTGTTTGTGAAAAAGAAGGATGGAACTTTCAGAATGTGCATTGACTATCATGAGCTGAACAAGTTAACGGTTAAGAACCGTTATCCACTCCCCAGAATTGATGACTTGTTCGACCAGTTACAAGGTTCTAGTTTTTATTCCAAGATTGATTTAAGATCCGGTTATCATCAACTTAGAGTTCGGGAAGAGGATATCCCGAAGACGGCATTTAGAACACGCTATGGTCATTATGAGTTTCAAGTAATGCCGTTCGGATTAACCAACGCACCTGCGGTATTTATGGATCTCATGAATAGGGTGTGCAAACCGTATCTTGATAAGTTTGTGATCGTATTCATTGATGATATCTTGATTTATTCCAAGAGTAAGGAAGATCACGAAGAACACCTCAGAACAATCCTGGAACTACTCAAGAAGGAGCAATTGTATGCCAAGTTTTCAAAGTGTGATTTTTGGATACGAAGAGTTCAATTTCTTGGCCATGTTATTGATAGCCAAGGTTTACAAGTCGACCCAGCAAAGATCGAGGCAGTTAAGGATTGGGCTACGCCCAAGTCTTCTACGGAAATTCGTCAATTCCTAGGACTTGCCGGATATTATAGAAGGTTTATCGAAGGGTTTTCTAAGATAGCGAAGTCGTTGACAAAGCTGACACAAAAGAATGAAAAGTACGAGTGGGGAGAGAAACAAGAGTCCGCATTTCAGTTATTGAAACAAAAGCTTTGTAGCGCACCGATTTTGTCACTACCTGAAGGTATTGAGAACTTTGTTGTATATTGCGATGCTTCGCATCAAGGACTTGGAGCTGTGCTAATGCAAAATGAGAAGGTGATAGCTTATGCATCTAGACAGCTTAAGACACACGAGAAGAATTACACTACGCACGACTTGGAGTTGGGTGCGGTAGTTTTTGCACTCAAGATTTGGAGACACTACCTTTATGGTACCAAGTGTGTAATTTTTACCGACCACAAGAGCTTACAGCATATACTCGATCAGAAGGAACTTAATATGAGACAACGTCGTTGGCTAGAATTGTTGAGTGATTACGATTGTGAAATCCGATATCACCCAGGAAAAGCAAATGTTGTAGCAGATGCACTTAGCCGAAAAGAACGACTCAAACCTTTGAGAGTTAGGTCATTGGGAATGACTATCATTTCGCCATTACCATCAAAAATTCTAGAAGCTCAGATCGAGGCTCTCAAAGAAGAAAACCGACCACATGAGAAACTTTATGGTATGCCAGAAAGCGAAAATGGCTTTGTAAAGAGATCAGATGGAGTGTTATGCTTCAAGGACCGAAGTTGGATACCACTCTATGGTGGAGTGCGAGAATTGATTATGCATGAATCACACAAGTCGAAGTACTCTATTCATCCAGGTTCTGATAAGATGTATCAGGATCTCAAAAAGCTTTATTGGTGGCCGAACATGAAAGCGGAAATAGCTACTTACGTCAGCAAATGTCTTACTTGTACTAAAGTGAAAGCCGAGTACCAGAAACTGTCAGGGTTACTTCAACAACCAGAGATTCCACAATGGAAGTGGGAACGTATTACTATGGACTTTGTCACTAAACTTCCTAAGACGTCAGGAGGTTACGATGCTATTTGGGTAATTGTTGATCGTCTTACCAAATCAGCACACTTCATACCCATTAGAGAGACTTATTCCATGGAACAACTTGCTAGACTATATGTCAAGGAAATAGTCTCAAGACACGGTGCACCAGTTTCCATCATTTCCGACAGAGATAGTCGTTTTACTTCAAACTTTTGGCGATCATTACAAGATTCTTTTGGATCCAAGTTAGACATGAGCACTGCTTACCACCCTCAGACCGATGGTCAGAGCGAGAGAACTATTCAGACACTTGAAGACATGCTTAGAGCATGTGTGATTGACTTTGGAAATGGTTGGGCTAACCATTTGCCGTTGATCGAATTTTCCTATAACAACAGTTACCATTCGAGCATTAAAGCAGCACCATTCGAGGCACTTTATGGTCGTAAGTGTCGATCTCCAGTTTGTTGGGCCGAAGTCGGTGAAGTACAATGTACTGGCCCAGAAATGGTACAAGAAACAACAGAAAAGATAATTCAGATTCGAGAGAGACTCGAAACTGCTAGAAGTCGACAGAAAAGCTACGCAGATGTTCGACGCAAACCATTGGAATTTCAGGTCGGAGACAAGATCATGTTGAAAGTCTCGCCTTGGAAGGGCGTGATACGATTTGGAAAACGCGGGAAATTGAACCCGAGATACATTGGTCCGTTTAAGATACTGGAAAGGATTGGTCCAGTAGCTTACAAGCTTGAACTTCCGTCAGAACTTAGCAACGTACACAACACGTTTCATGTTTCGAACCTCAAGAAATGTCTTTCGGACGAGTCTACCATTATACCATTAGAAGAAATACAACTCGATGACAAGCTTAACTTTGTGGAAGAACCAGTTGAAATAATGGACCGCGAGATCAAACAGTTGAAACAAAGTCGAATTCCGATCGTGAAGGTTCGCTGGAATTCTCGAAGAGGACCCGAGTTTACTTGGGAACGAGAAGACCAAATGCGACGCAAGTATCCACAACTTTTCACCAAGCCAATTTCCGAGACCAACACTAACTGAATTCAGGGACTGAATTCCTTTTTGGATGGGCGACTGTCACAACCCACAATTTCAGGTCATTTTTCCAAACTTCGACATTCTACTATTCACAAATTACTATTCTCGATCACTATTCATCGTTTTACTATTCATCATTTTTTAGGTCAATTTGACATTCCAAGACACATTCAGAAATTTTACTATTCACTTGACACTATTCATTTCCGAGAGAAAACCACTATTCACGTGCATTACTCATGTCATCGTAAATTTAGTTTACGAGTATTCAAATTCGCGTAACCGTATTGGTTCAGGAGCGAATTCATGCATTATTATCAGGGATATTTCATACGGACTAGAAATAGTCTGCATATCATCATTAGGGCACTTGCATACTATTCCACTCGTAGGGTATTCAAATTATATTTTTAATATAATTAACGAATTACGTATGTTTATTTTAAATAAACACTAATACGCGAACTATAAATGTGACTAACACGTCCGACACTCCCAACTATGATCCCAATATATTTTTATACTCATTTTTATAATATAAAAATTATAATATTAATTTACCCGGTATTTTGGAAATTTATTTATTTCGTATCGTACGACTAATTTAATTTCGACGGTTTTCATAAAAATTAAACAATAATTATCTAAACACTTAATATTTGTACCCAACATATTTTTGTAATTTTTATAACTTTATTTTATCCCGGTTAACTCCGTTAAAATTTATTTTTAGTTAACCCGGTACCCGGTACACCTTAAAACTACTAAATAACACAAAATAATACATAAGACACCAAAAGTCTTACACATTCATTCCCCCCCCCCCCCCCTTGATTTGCCGCCCCCCCCCCCCCCCCATGTCAATCTCTTACATGATTTACTAACTCACTCAATCCTCATAAAAGCTTATACTAACTCTATTATAATAATAATACTAATAATACATATACTAAAAATTGGATTTTTTATCTCATTTGCAACTAGCCAAGAAAACTTTTCTTCTCTTTTCCTCTCATAAGGGTGCTCGGCCTAGGGTAATCAAGAAGCAAGAAAACATCATTTTTCAAAGATCTAAGTATAATCTTGTTCTTATAGTTGTCCTTGTTAGAGTTTTGAGATAAAAACTCAAGGATTGTTAGGTTTTCACCATCCAAACTTCATTAATCTTCCAAGTAAGTTTACAAAACTCATTTCATAATTTTTACAAGTTATTACTATGTTTATATATTTTTCTTACAAGAACTCATGCATATATTGGCTTATACCACTCCATTTTGTATATATTTAACTTTCAAGCCCTAGAAAGTGATTTTTGGTTAGATCCTTGTTAGATCTACTTGGTTATGATGTTTAGGAACCCATGACACCCTAAGAAGGTGTATGGTAGGATTAGACTAGTTCTGTGGTGATTGAAAGTGGTTTGATTGAAGATGGAACTAGATTAGAACCCTAGAAATGATTTTTGAAACAATAAGAATACCTACTGTCCCTATTTTTATTTTGTGGGAAAATCAGTGGTTGATGGTTAATTTTTGACCAAAGATTTAGAAAATACTTTCAAAAACGAAACTTTAGGCGAAAGAACGGATTAAAACGAGCTTATAACGAAGGAGATATGATTTTTGCAAATTTAACAACGAAAACTATTTTTATAAAAACTGCATGCTGTTTGGCAGATTTCGACATACAAAAAGAGGTGTTAAACGTAACCTAGAGGAGCCGAGTTATCAAAAATATACTAGTATATACAAAAACGAATCCGTGGATATAAAGAACGAGGAAAATGAGCTTAAAACGACCAAGTTATACCCGTTTTAACATCGTCAAAACTATATATATATATTTGGTTTCAAATAAAAATAATAACTTACGCACTAAATGGTATATTTTCTAGAAATGTTACTAAGGACTATATTCTTAACAAAAGAATACGTATGACCCAAGAGAATATTTATACGACTTAACGACGTTATTTTAAGGTTTTCGATACAAGGAATTTAACCCTAACATTTTCATACAAGATAATACGACAAGTTATATACTTCTATATTTGGATTTATTTTTCCTAAGTATGGAAACTATTTTACTATGACGATAACTAGTATTTCCAAATTACGAGTGGTATAGGTATCATGTGCATGTGCATTCATTACATTACGGCTTGAAATAAATAGATCACGATTATTCATATAGGTTGCGGCTAGTGTTCGCGCCTCATTGTCCCGACTACTTTTACATCATTGTACCATCTTTGTACCATCATTTCGAGGTGAGTTCTCATAGCCCCGTTTTTAGTACTTATTTGATTTTAAATCCCACGGGGGAGAATACATTGCACAATTATTTTTGTACATGCCCAAGTATTAAATTTCGTACATTGCTTAAGTTGCTAGTACTACCACTTCAAGTCCCCTTTATTATCATGGACCGTTAATTATATTGCCAAGCAAGAGTGAGTGGATAGATCTATCGAGGGTGACGCCTCCATTCGTGTTTGGGTTGCTCCATAAGGAAAACGAATGCATTTCATGTCTAAAGTAATTGAGTGACTGGTAACCACTCCTTTGGGGCATATTTTAGTACGTCTAGCTTCAGGGTCATGAGCTTAAGAGACAATGTAGCTTTTTGACAATTTGTCACTTTACTTTATACTTGTGGCTTATGTACATACGAATTACTTATAAACCTATGATTATTCACCAACTTTATGTTGACCGTTTTCGCAATGTATTTCTCAGGTAACTAAGGCATATTCTCATGGCATGCATGGAGTCATTTTGTGCATCAAGGATGACGCGTCTCTTTTTGGATTTCATGCACTTATGAACTATCGTTTGATTGTACTAAATTATTTCCTTAAACCTTTTCCAACTTTTGGGACCTATGTTTTATAACTCTGAATATTTTGAATGAATCAAACGATGTATTTTCTAAACGACACTTTAGGTCGTTCAATATATCCTTGTTTGTGGTGCTATGACCGTTACACCCTCAGGCATTCAATTCCGCTACCATTCAGGTATTTTGGGGGTGTGACAGTATGTATCACAAATAAGTGATGAACAATAGCTGTTGTTTGTTTATTCTGTATGTGATTGTAGACAAATACAATAACAATAATACGTCCTAGAACTTATACACAGAAGGTGAAAAGACATATCTTAAGCAACCAACTGTTGGAACAAAACGGGTTGGCTTGCCCGGTGTCCCCAAAACAATATATTGTATTAACAACAACTTTTCTTCAAATAACGCCAAATTACTGGTTTAAAATTTTGCATACAATATTGAAACTATTCATGTTTACTCATTACATTCACTATTACTTGCTTTGAATTTAGTTGATATTTACTTTGACATAATTACTTTTGTATGAATTATGGTATTTTATAATTGTGATTGTTTTCTATAGCTAATGGTAATTAAGTAATTATTTTGTGTTTTTTAGAATCTGTAGCAATGGATAAGCAGCTATATGATCGTGCCGATTGTGAATCTATTTATTAATTTCGGATTAATAATGGACATCCTTAAGGACATCATTGAGATTAGGTTGATATGGAAAGGATTAATGTTTTTGAAATAGAAAAGTGTCATTTTATAGCTATCTTGAAATTTATATTGCATCAATGTTAAAATTGTTAGCTGATTTATATACTTTATCTACAAGAATACAAATCAAAGCGTGTCAATTCGATACCTCTAACATGTGTATCCTTTGTTGACTCGATTTAAAAAGGTGTAGATCACCGCTATTGTGGATAAATGATGTACACTTTCAAACCATTTTTTACCACCTTTCTTTCGCTATAGAAAAATATATCAACGATATTTATAAGTTATGCCCGCCCATCGGCCGGGCTTTGAAAACTAGTATATATATATATATATATATATATATATATATATATATATATATATATATATATATATATATATATATATATATATAGGTGGGATCATGAAAAAAACCCACTTTGATAGAAAATTGTACAAATCAGCCCCTCCTTCCCCTCTTTTTTTTCACACCAAACTACAAGGACCTAATTGTATTTTCCTTCATTCTTTAAGGAGGTTTTGTAAATTCGCACCCTACCCCCCACCCCCCTCCCCCGAAAAAAAAAATTCCCGCCAAAAAAATTTTTTTTTTTAAAAAAAAAAAAAAAAAAAAAATTGGCAAAAAAAATTTTTTTTTTTTTTTGGCCAAAAATTTTCCCGCCAAAAATTTATAACCCTGATGCACCTTTTTTTTTTAGTGCATCCCAGTTATAAAAATTGGTGCATCTCAGTTATAACTATGATGCACCTATTTTTATAACTGAGATGCACTAAAAAAAAGGTACATTAGGGTTATAAATTTTTGGCAAAAAAAAAAAAAAAAATCCCAACAAAAAAAAATTTTTTGGCGGGAAAAAAAAAATTCAGGAGGGGGGTGGCCGTGGGATGGGGGTATGTTTCAAAACATACCCATGAAGTTTGAGATGTTTCAAATTAAACTCTATAACTTTTTTTCTCACTTTTCTAATGAATTACACTTTTCTCTAGAACCTTACCATATATATATATATATATATATATATATATATATATATATATATATATATATATATATATATATATATATACACACATGTATATATATACTAGCAGGGTCCCCGCGCGATGCAGCTGCGGGCACTATGTAATTTAATTTTTTTGATTAATAATTTATTTTATTTGTATATTTTTTCGCAATAGCTTTACTGATTAGTTTTTTATAGCAAAAGTTTGATGAAATTTTGCTTTGTTTGTATTATTTTATTTATTATTTATTTTATGTTTTTGTTTAGTAATTTGTTTGGTTTGTACAATATGTGAACATAATTTAGTTTATTATGTTCTTTTTGAAAATAAATTTACGGATATCAAAAATTTCGTTTAACTCGTGTCCGTTCGGGCTCGAGCCCCCGTTTGACCCGTGCCCGTTTGGGCTCGAGCCCATTTGGCCCATTGCCCATTCGGGCTTAAAAATTTGCATAATATGCTTTATTATTTGTATTAGTGACATTTAATGCAGGAATTGTGTTTATGTTAGTTGTACAATATGCTTGATAATTTGTATTTCTTATGTAAGGGGTGTTTTAATAAGAGTATTAATTATATTTATTGACTATTTAATTAATTGTATTTAATATACATATATGATCAATTTTAAGTCATCAATTTTAAACTTTAATGGCAAAAACAAAGTGGTGTGTACTTTAAGCTTCTAAACTTGTAAATGTCTAATTATATTTCATTTATGGTATTAATTGTCTAATTGTGTTTGAATCACTTGTACTTTAACCTTCTAAACTTGTAAGGCTTAATTTTAAGTATTCTAATTATAGTAGTCCTTTATGCATTATAAGATAGTTAGATTAGATACGTATATATATATATATATATATATATATATATATATATATATATATATATATAGGGTAGGGTTATAATAAAAAGTCTCTTAAAATAAAAAGTCTAGGAAGGCGAATTTTGGTGCATCACAGTTACAAAGTTACTACATCACATTTTTAAGTCACTGCATCACAGTAATAAATTTTATTGCGTCACAGTTACTGCATCACAACTATAAAAAGTTACGACATCACAGTTAGTGCATTGCAGTTATTAAGTTACTGCATCACATTTAACTTCACTGCATCATAGTTATAAATTTAGTGCATCAGAAACTTTTTATTCTTTTTATTTTAAAACCCTTTTTATTTTAACCCAACTATATATATATATATATATATATATATATATATATATATATATATATATATATATATATATATATATATATATATATATATATATATAAAGTCTCTTATAATAAAAAGTGTTTGAAGGATTGTGGGAGTAACATGTGTCACCCCAATGCCACATCATTTGACACGTGTCACCCCCCCACCCCACCGAAAAAAAAAATTCCCGCCAAAAAGAAAATTGGGGCAAAAAAATTTTTTCCCGCCAAAAAATTTTACTGGT
Organism: Artemisia argyi; assembly: GCA_030686995.1. Taxonomy (NCBI): domain Eukaryota; kingdom Viridiplantae; phylum Streptophyta; class Magnoliopsida; order Asterales; family Asteraceae; genus Artemisia; species Artemisia argyi. The sequence goes on along the minus strand of CM060708.1, from coordinate 260,171,422 downwards.
ATGTAACTGCATCACAGTTACTACATTCATGGTTATAAGTTATTGCATTATAGTTATAAGAAACTGCATCATCATAAGTTTTCTGCATCATATATGTATGTAACTGCATCACAATTAAAATATGATTCTTTTTTAGGTTTTGGTGTGTGTATATATATATATATATATATATATATATATATATATATATATATATATATATACACATTAAATTTTTACAAATGATTCACAATGGTACTTATATATGTATGTATATATGAACCATTGGTTTTTTTTACAAGATAGATATTTTGTATATGTCCAAAAAATTAATAGGCCAATAGATGATTAAAGCAATGTATTGTAGATTATGATGAATTTACTTGGAAAGTCTATACTAGTGGAGAGTATAATTTATGAAAGGTGTGTGTTTCGCTTGTTCTCTTATCTCATCAAGTTGTCAAAATGGCTAACTATATTATGTTCTAAGTTTAGCGGGGAGCTGACACCTTTTGAATTCTGCAGTCATATAGCAGCTTATGAATACTTAGTCTTATGCATTTTTTTTTACTCTCTTTGAGTAGTTGTTGTTTGTATATTTTTTGAAACCTTATTCGTTTTTATTTTTAGTATGTTAGGATTTATTACTAAATTCACTTGATCATTAGTTGATCATGTGTTAATGGTGTTTGACTCCTACTTCCAGTTCAGTAAATTTTAGTTATTTTAATAATTATACAAAAATTGTGGTCACTGATATGACAGCACGAACACCCATCTCGAAAACTATAGGCTCAAGCGACAAGTATAATTGAAGGATTTCTTTGTTCCAATTCTCATATTATGTGTTGATGCCAACTATTTCTTGAGAAAAGAGCAACAATGTTTCTTTCTCAAGTGACTGTGTATCTTTGTTGGTGAATCTTTACAACGTAATGTTAATTTTATAAGGTGATGTTGATCTTTGTTCCTAATCCAAATAAACAAATTATTCTTATTTTTATAGGAGATCATGATGCTCTAATTTTAAAGACATATTAGCTTTTGTTAAAATGGATGAAATTTCCCCTTTTTGATTTTTTGGTGTATCTTGTATACTGACTCTATTAGTACTCTAATTTTAATAATCATCCACATGAATATATACCATACTGATTGCTCCTTATTTCTTGTAGAAATTGCCACAGTTCAAATTTAAGATACCTGCAATTTTGGGTAATATCAAGAATGAGAAAACTTAGAAAATTAGCTAACTATATGGATGACCAAACATACATGGGTGATATCGAGATGACATTTCTGTAGTTTTCTTTTCTTATGGACATAGTAAAGGTTTTGAGAGTTGTAGTTTTGTTCTTCATAACCTCAAATGATGAGATATCAGTGGTTTTAGATACTTCAAAGTTTTATTTAATGAAGGAATATTACGTGTCATAATTTTAGCATGTATATGCCAAAAACATTAGAAGGGCCACTAGGTGAAGCAAAAATGACAAATGATTTTTGGACTAAGATGAGCTACATGGAAATTCTACACTATTATTAGACAACAACATTAAATTTTAAACTTTACCGACAATTTGAAGTCTTCTTAAACCCTCGTATACTTCAAAAGTTGTTGGATACAAACAATTATATCCCAATCAACTTTCTTAGATAATTCATTATCATCTTAGTTTCCTCATTGCCTTGACAACGACAGTTGTAATCTATATTTTTTTGTGGAACTTATTTTAAGCATTTAACTATTTTTTGAATGCAAACATAACATATGAAAATTACAAATTGGGCTGGTTGCTTCAAATATCTTTGTAGATGTTCAAAAAAAAAAAAAAAAAAAAAAAAAAAAAAAAAAAAAAAAAAAAAAAAAACTTAACCAATTCAAGGGCTTGCAGAACCCCCAAAGATCATTGTGTTAAGTTTCTGTTTAAAATACACACAAATTTTCAAATCCTAGCAACTTAAACACAAATGCTTAACCATTTAGTTGAAGTAAATAAATTTATATCAAAAGGTTCTTGTTCATTATTGAAACTGGAAATTTTGTACAATTAGAGATGAATATTTCATGAATTTGAAGCACAAAAAAGTCTATCAAGACCTTGAAACAGAAACTTGTTGAACTAATTAGAATACAATGGATATGTTGTGGGATGATATATGGATTCAAATCTCTGAATAGCAAGACCAAAGCCCATTGCCATACGGCTTGGCTACTCCCCCTTTCTATTTTTATTAATTGAACTAATGGTCAAATTGTAAAAACTAATGAATTAATCAGCTAAAACTCATGTTTGCACTCAATAAACCTCTGCATGCGCTTATTTTTATATTTATAAAATGAGATGTATAGTCCTCAACTGAGTGCTATACTACATACAAAAGAAATCAGTCGTCCCCTGATGAAATCATGTTTATTCATATTTTAATACCAAAATACCCCCATTTTAGCTTAAATAATTAGCAAATTGTTGTTTTCATTGCAAATATTACGTCTATTTGTTACTCCCTCCATCCCATAAGTATTGTCTACCATTGACTTTTTAAGTCTTTATCTTTTTGCTTTGACTTTAAATATCTTCATTTGTGTTATATAATACTTGACGCAAAATATATGAACGGATTGGCTATTAATTTTATTTTCATTGATCCAATTTTCATCAAGTTTATATAACATAAATAAAAAATTTATAGTCAAAGATGACAAATGAAAACTTCAAAAGTCAATAGTGGACAATAATTATTGGATTGAGGGAGTGATTTTATTAGTAAGGTGTATTCGAAAAGTGTTGGAGCAAAATAGAGGAATTTTGGAAGCTAGTGAACAAGCCCGGCCCAGTAGAGGGATAAAGAATCAAATTACAATAGCAAACTGTTATTAGCTTTGTTGGCTGAGAAGCGGCTTAGCAACCATGAGGTCATGAGTTCGATTCTTGGGGGTTGTCAGGTATGCTAATTTTTGGTAATTGGGGCAGGCCTAAAATAAGGGTAAAAAGATTAAGGGTTCAAAGATAAAACACAATTGGATCACTAGTTTACTAGTAAGGCTGCTTTCCTTAAAACTGCAAGACCGGAATTTGAATCTAAAGCATGTCACAATCTTTATTATTAAGTTGCATTCAGGCCCATCATCACAACATGTTACATGCTGGTTGGCCAGCCAGTGGTCACCAAATGCAAATAAAAGAGTCGTTATTCCCGGGCCCCAAGTCCCGCTTTCTTTGAGAATAAATACAACAATTATCAATTATTCAAGGGAGCAACTTTTCATTTATCAAATTTTATTTTCTCTTTTAATTTTAAAATGTTATTTACTTTTGGGTTAAAATGTAGCCTTTTTTTTTATACTTTTGCATTAACATAATTTAGTGGGTAAAGCAGATGTTTATGTTTTTTAGATTTCTTAAAATCAATGATATAGCTTAATAACTTCTATCATTAGTTTAATAATGCTTATTTTGGTCAAAGTTAATGTTTTTATACCTTTTTTTAGTTTAAATCATATAAAGTTTGTCTTTTTTTATAAATATCTTAATTCCAAGTGTTTTAAATTTACAAAGTTTGAATCTTTTAGTATTTAAATCATTTTTTATCATGTCATTTTCTTAAAGTTATAAAAATTTTATATTCTTAAAGTTAAATTAGTTTTAACAATCACGTTTTATTAATTTCTAAGTTTTCTGAATACAAAGCTGCAACCTTTCTTCCATTCATCACCTCAAAATCACAAAAAGTTTCAATCTTTTGGTGTATGCTTAAAGATTAAAGGATAATGAAGAGCATTTATGGTTATCACGAAGCAGATGGGTTAATAATTTAGTTTGCATTGGGTTTTTAGTTTAGTGTTCTTATTGTCATCTTTTTTAATCCATTCTTGGTGCTTTCTTATCCATTTTCATTAATTTATTATTTTTGTTATTTTCCGTGTCTAGTATAATTAATGAGATAGGTTATTTGGACATCCCCCACCCACCCATACACACACAAAAAAAAAATAAAAAATCAAGTGACAACCCCTTTGTTTTTTTGGTTTTTTATTATTTGTATACTGTAATTTTGTTTATATTAAAAACTATAAAACTGAATGTATGGAACATGAGATAAAGTTTAATAAGTCAAAAGCATTCAACTGAAAAAATTACGAAACTTAAACTGATAAAAAAATATGTTATATTACAAACAGAGAGGTCCAAACTCCGAAGGGTATTGATTGTAAAAAGTATGCCAAGGGGGTCTTTATAGTAGCACCAATAATTAATTATGCCATGTTTTTAGCTTTATTTAGTATGACTGAGTAGATTAATTCATATGCTTGTTTGGTGATTGTTTGATGTGATGTGGTAATTAATTAGTGATTCCGAAGAGATAATTATAATTTTAGTTGGTACTTTTGATTTAAACAATAATCCGAAAAATTGTTTTAAGAAGGTATAAAATTTGTCTTAACTAAAATAAAAAAAAAAAAAGGAACCACATATGATTTTAGAAATTTATTACTTGTTTTAGACAAAGTTATTTTTTCCTCAGTGATAAACTAGTTTAAACGAGTTTTTATCAAAATCAAATTTTAAAAAACTACGTCGTGGATTATCTTTGGATTATCTTTGTTTAGATCATTTTACATTCTTTTCTCGAGTTTATTGAAAAAACAGAACTGATGACTAGTAAAATTGGACTAGCATGTAAATTAATCTAATAGTCAAATTTCTTATCTCGAATTATCAATCATCAAATCCAGTCACCACTTAGTCATCACTAAAAATCAACAATATCCAAACAAGTATATTTCTGCCCTTATATTTTTCGTTATATTTTTAGTTTATTTAGTAGTTGTTCCTTAGTTATTAATGCCTTATGTTCCTTTTTGTTCTCCTTTTATTCTAAAATCAAAACCAAAAATTGCTATATCTAAGCATCAAATGAAAAACCAAAACGTAAGTCTCAAATTCACTACACCTTTGGAAGGATAACCCAAGAGATCAATACTTACCTCTATACTTAGGTATTTAGGTTTGTATCCGTATCTTTTCACTTAAATAAATAATCTTTTGATAGACGACTAAACGACACGTTACCAAAATGGTGCCGTTGGTAGGGAGTTGGTGTACGACTCATATGTTGGAGTTTGTAGTTGGTACCTTAGAGATCCTTCAACTTGAATTCCTATTCTAGTGGACGTTACTTTTCATGTTAATCTTTTTCTCATAAAAACACAAAAAAATTATATAATACTCCTATTACAAAATTATTCGAAACAAAAAAATATATAAAAATCTTCCTTATCCTTTCAATCGTTTAATTCTTCCTTCGGCATGTCTTCCTTTTCATCTATGTTGGGGGAATTGTCAAAAACTATCGAAGCAATGCCCCATTTTATGGAACAAAGGCTAAGACAGAACCATTCCTTCCAATATAGTTGTACACCCTGTGGGGGTCCTCAAAATAGTCAGAATTTTGTGGGTTATGGTTGGATAGATTCGGAAGACGGGTTTGTCTATGACCAATATGCTTATTCTAACAATCAAACATCCAACTTTTTCAACCAACCTCTACAACCACAACAAAATCTTACTCATCAGTCTTCACCTCAGCATTCAGACTACATTATATTTGATGAGATTATTACTCAAGAGCACTTGTATATGATTCTAGAACAACGTGTGATGGATCAACAAGTTGCTATTGACAATATGCAATTAGAAACAAAACGTCGTATGGAGTTGAAGCTAATTACCTGCAACCAATTAACGTCAATATTTGTACTCCAAAATATTGTGTAAAAACAAAAATGAATAAGTACACGTCACTCAAAAATCTATTGGGTTTTAAGGTTCTGCTGCTCTCGTTGATACAATTGCTCAAAGGAAAATGCTCTAAGTGTGATACTACTGCTGGTGATAATGATACTACTGCTAGTGTATTATTTTACTGCTGGAGATGCTGAAAAAGATCAAGAAAATATACTAAGTAGATACTACTGCTAGACTTAAAGATACTACTGCTAGAGATACTTTCTACTGCTTATAGGATAACTTTGTATAGTTGGTTAGATAAGTTTAGAAAAGATTCTAATAGATTTACCTTGTATAGAAAGTCATTGTAAATCGACTAGGACTCCTTAGACTATAAAAGGAGGTTCTAGGGTTAGATTTTAGTATGTATCGTTATTAGAGTGATTCAAATCAAGGTTTTGTAATCAAAATACTTTTGAGTATTCGTATTTAATATATTGAAGTGTTTAGTGTGATAACAACTGTGACAAAACATTTTTACAAAAGTATTTTTGTAATTAAAAAGAAATGTTTTATTAAAGAAAATATATTTGAATTTCAAATATTCAAACAGCCATATTTCCCGCTCAAACCAGTTAAGTTTTTCACTAGATAAACTTTGATCACGACAGGACAAAAATGGGAGCGTATGTCTAGACGGTCCCGTAAATAGGATGTCGGTCCCTTAGTGATAAAGGACAATCTGCCTTTAAGGGACCATCCCCCGCACCTCCTGGCAGCTATAAATAATGCACTATTTCACACAGAAAGATAAGCCTCTTTGCACAAAAACTTTATGTTTCTTTCTTCCTTCTTCTTTGATCACTTTAACATGTCGGTTTGTGTTTATAAGTGATTCCCTAGTCCTCTACATCAAAGTGCAAGAAAAGAACACTCGAAGTCATCAAGAATCAAAGTGTTATTTGAGTCCACACACAAACATAACAAGCGTTACGATTTTTTTCTTCCTCCATCTTTATCATTTTTATATGTTTTAATATTGTAGATCCAACTTGTGTGTGAGTCGTGACTAGGATAAACTTGGACAAAGGTGTAAGTCTAAGAAGTGTTGTATTTAGAATAGGACTTGTAATAGTTCAGGTGTTGTGTGAAGGCTAGGACTTAGTGGAGTCCTAGTGTGAAGATTTGGACTTAGTGAAGTCCGTGTGAAGGCTTGAATCATGTGTATATTCAAGTGAACAGGAGTACTCATTCATGAGAAGACTTGGATAGTGTGTCGATCTAAGTGGGACAAGAGTGCTTGTTCGTGTAGCCACGTGGGCTTCGGTGTATATTGATTCTAGCTAGGATTGGGACTCGACATTCCGCTTAGTATCGTTAAACTTGGTGTAAGCTAGTGTACGGATTGCTCCGCCTGAAGGAGTGTGTTGACATAGTGATTGAAAACTCTTGAGTGTGGTACTCTGGGAGTAGAGTAGGATGAAGAGTGAGCTTCATGCCAAACCACTATAAATCTCGGTGTCTCCTTTGATTGTGTTCTTTCCTTTACTCTTTTCTTTACTCACTTTATACTTTTACATGTAGTTAATTTGATATCATATAACTAGCAAATCTTGCAACTTTGCAATAGAAACATAAACGGACCTAACGGAGGCAAAAACGATTTTAATAAGTAATTATAAATGGTGAAACTATTCAACCCCCCATTCTAGTTTCTACTATTGGTATCAGAGCTATGTCACTCAAGATATTTTGTTCTTCATAACCTCAAACGATGAGATATCAGTGGTTATAAATTGAGACGGTTGTATCATGTATACTTCAAAGTTTTATTTAATGAAGGAATATTAGGTGTCATAATTTTAGCATGTATATGCCAAAAACATTATAAGGGCCACTAGGTGAAGCAAAAATGACAAATGGTTTTTGGACTAAGATGAGCTACTTGGAAATTCTACACTATTAGACAACAACATTAAATTTTAAACTCTGCCTCCAATTTGAAGTCTTCTTAAACTCTCGTATACTTCAAAAGTTGTTGGACACAAACAATTATATCCCAATCAACTTTCTTAGGTAATTCATTATCAACTTAGTTTCCTTATTGTCTTGACAATGATAGTTGTAATCTATATTTTTTATGGAACTTATTTTAAGCGTTTAACTATTTTTTGAATGCAAGCATAATATATGAAAATTACAAATTGAGCTGGTTGCTTCAAATATCTTTGTAGATGTTCAAAGAAAGAAGAAACCTTAACTAATTTAAGGACTTTCAGAACCCCCAAAGATCATTGTGTTAAGTTTTTGTTTAAAATATATGCAAATGTTCAAATCCTAGAAACTTAAACACAAATGCTCAATCATTTAGTTGAAGTAAATAAATTTATATCAAAAGGTTCTTGTTCATTATTGAAACTGGAAATTTTGAACAATTGGAGAAGAATATTTCATGAATTTGAAGCTAAAAAAAAAGTCTATCAAGATCTTGAAATAGAAACTTGTTGAACAAATTAGAATATAACGGATATCTAGTGGGACGACAGATGGATTCAAATCTCCGAATAGCGAGACCAAAACCCATTGCCTTACGGCTTGGCTATTCCCCATTTCTATTTTTATTAATTGAAGTATATGGTCAAATTGTAAAAACTAATGAATCAATCAGCCAAAACACATATTTGCACTCAATCAACCTCTGCACGCGCTTATTTTTATACTTATAAAATAAGATGTATAGTCCTCAACTGAGTGCTATAATACATACAAAAGAAATCGGTCATCCCCGGATGAAATCACGTTTATTCATATTTTAATACCAAAATACCCCCATTTTAGCTTAAATATATAGCAAATTGTTGTTTTAATTGCAAATATTACGTCTATTTGTTACTCCGTACGTCCCATAATTATTGTCTACTATTGACTTTTTAAGTCTTTATCTTTTTGCTTTGACCTTAAATATCTTTATTTGTGTTATATAATACTTGATGCAAAATATATGAACGGATTGGCTATTAATTGTATTCTCATTGATACAATTTACATCAAGTATTATATAATATAAATAAAATTATTTATAGTCAAAATTGGCAAATGAAGACTTCAAAAATTAATAGTGGACAATAATTATGGGATGAATGGAGTATTTTATTGATAAGGTACATTTGATAAGTTTTGGAACAAAGAGAGGAATTTTGGAAGCTAGATAACAAGCCCGGCCCAGCAGAGGGATAAAGAAACAAAGTACAACAGCAAACTATTATTAGCTTTGTTAGCTGAGAAGCGGCTTAGCAACCATGAGGTCATGAGTTCGATTCGTGGAGGTTGTCAAGTAGGCTAATTTTTTATAATCGGGGTAGGCCTAAAATAAGGGTAAAAAGAATAAGGGTTCAAAGATACAATGTAACTGGATCACTAGTTTACTAGTAAGGTTGTTTTCCTCCAAACCACAAGCCTGGACTTTGAATCTAAGGCATGTCACAATCTTTATTATTAAGTTGCAGCCAGGCCCATCATCAACACGTGTTACATGCTGGTTGGCCAGCAATTGGTCACCTAATGCAAATAAAAGAGTCGTTATTCCCGGGCCCAAGTCCTGCTTTCTTTGAGAATAAATACAACAACTATCAATTATTCAAGGGAGCAACTTTTCATTTTTCAAATTTTATTCTCTTTTAATTATAAAATATTATTTACTTTTGGGTTAAAATGTAGCTTTTTTTTTTTTTTTTTTTTTTTTTTTTTAACACAATTTAGTGGGTAATGCGGATTTTTATGTTTTTAAGTTTTCTTAAAATTAATGTTATAGCTTAATAACTTATATCATTAGTTTAATAATGCTTATTTTGGTCAAAGTTAATGTTTTCAATACATTTTTTTAGTTTAAATCATATAAAGTTTGTCTTTTTTATAAACATCTTAATTCTTAGTGTTTTAAATTTATAAAGTTTGAATCTTTTAGTTTCAAAATCATTTTTTATCAAGTCATTTTCTTAAAGTTTATAAAATTTTTATATTTTAAAAGTTAAATTAGTTTTAAAAATCTCGTTTTATTAATTTTTAAGTTTTCTGAATTATGAAACTGCAATCTTTCTTCCATTCATTACCTCAAAATCACAAAAGTTTTAATCTTTTGGAGTATGCTTAAAGATTAAAGGGTAATAAAGAATATTTATGGTTATCACGGAGTAGTTAGGTAAATAATTGAGTTTGCATTGGGTTTTTAGTTTAGTGTTCTTATTGTTGTCTTTTTTAATCCAATCTTAGTCCTTTCTTATTCATTCTTATTAATTTATTGATTTTTGTTATTTTTCATGTTTAGTATAATTAATGAGATAGGTTATTTGGACAAACAGCCCCCCCCCCCCACCAAAAAAAATAATAATAATAATAAGTGAACCCCTTTTTTTTTTTTTTTATACTGTATTTTTTTATATTAAATACTATAAAACTGAAAGTATAAACATGATATAAAGTTTAATAAGTCAAAAATATTAAACTGACAAAAATACGAAACTTAAACTGATAAAAAAAATGTTATATTACAAACTAGAGGTCCAAAGGGTATTGATTGTAAAAAGTAGGCCAAGGGGGTCTTTATAGTGGCACACATAATTAATTATGCAATGCTTTTAGCTTTATATAGTATGATTGTGTAGATTAATTTAGGCATAATTGCATATATATCTCTACCAAAGTGAATATATATATATATATCCTTTGTACAAGTTTTTGATGCACATAATACAATAGTTTTTATACATGTTTTGGATATATATGCAAAAACCCCATTAATTATATGCTTGTTTGGCGATTGTTTGATTAGATGTGGTAATTAATTAGTGATTTAGAAGAGATAATTATAATTTAAGTTGGTACTTTTGATTTAAACAATAATTCAAAAAATTGTCTTAAAATGGTATAAAGCTTGTCTTAACTAAAATTAAAAAGTGAAACCATATCTGATTTTAGAATTTTATTATTTGCTTTAGTCAAAGTTTTTTTCATTGATAAACTAGTTTAAACGAATTTTTATCAAAATCAACTTTTAAAAAACTATGTCGTGGATTATCGTTGTTTAGATCATTTTACATTCTTTTCTCGAGTTTATAGGAAAAACGGAGCCGATGAATAATAAACTTGGACTAGCATGTAAAATAATCTTATAGTCAAATTTCTTATCTCAAATGATCAATCATCAAATCCAATCACCACTTAGTCATCACTAAATTCAACAATATACAAACAAGTGTATTTCTGCCCTTATATTTTCCGTTATATTTTTAGTTTATTTAGTAGTTATTCCTTTGTTATTAATGCCTTATGTTCCTTTTTGTTTTCCTTTTATTCTAAAATCAAAACCAAAAATTGCTATATCTAAGCAACAAACGAAAAACGAATACGTAAGTCTCAAATTCACTACTCCTTTAAATGACAACCCGAGAGATCAATACATACCGCTATACTTAGGTATTTAGGTTCGTATCCATATCTTTTCACTCAAATAAATAATCTTTTGATAGATGACTAAATGACACGTTATCAATATGATGTCGTTGCTGGGGAGTTGGTGTACGATTCATACGTTGGAGTTAGTAGTTAGTACCTTAGAGATACTTCAACTTGAATTCCTATTCTCGTGGAAGTTACTTTTCATGTTAATCTTTTTCTCATAAAAACACAAAAAATGATATAATACTCCAATTAAAAAATTATACAAAACAAAAAACAATATATAAAAATATGATTTTATGTGTCACATTATGTTAGGAATACAAATATTCCTGTAAAAGTCTCGGTCACCTAATTATTGTAATAGCATTAAGTTAGTTCGTAGTTAGTTTATATATTAGTTAGTTAGTATTAGTTTAAGTAACACCGTGGAAGAAGGACGGGTCTTTACCCACTGTATGCCTGATCCACAGCCCGGGTGTGGGCGTTTTGTAGGAAACTATATATACCCCTCTCCACATGTGGAGAGGGTTGGTGCTTTTCTTTCAATCTAACATTTTCTATTTTCTCTCAACTCTCTCTCTCTCTAGAAATCACCCAACTCTCTTCCTCTCTCTAAACTCTCATCTACTATTCTTTCTTTCTTTAAGTCCATCTAAACACAAGAACCATATAAGATATAATTATTTGATAACTTACAATTGGTATCAAGAGCCAAGGTTTCATCTTTGGGGCTTGGTATACTCGAATTTTAGTGTGATTTTTGTGGATTCTTATTTGGCTCGAATAATATTCATTGTAAATGCCTTTGTGTCATCCGTGTAATGAGGTCTCTTAGTCATATCGTGGGTAATTTTGCTGGTCCTTTCCTAGCAGTTTATTTGATGATTGAATTATCATTGAGTTTCTTGTTAGCGTTTACTTTTTGTCCAAAAGTTGCGATTACTTTTTGACCACCCTTGGTCACTCTTGGTATTTCTGGCAACATAGTGTTTTATTTGTTGTTTTGTTCAAAAGTCGATAAGAAGACAAAAGAGAAAGTGACAGTTTTGGAAGTTCTCATGTTTGAGATTATCTATTTTTCACTTTATTATTGCGATTAGTCCATTTCCAATATTAGAGGTTAACTTTATTTTGCGTATACTTCAAAACTGCGGTTACCTCTGGTTCTAAATTGCGTTTACCTTAAATCTGCGGTTACATCATTGAAGTTATACATCTGAATAACTGCGGTTAGCTCAACGTATTACTTGCGGTTAACTTTTTCTTGCGTGTACTCAACTTCAGTGTGTCTTGTATCAAGAATAATTAAAACATATGGAAGATAATCAAGAATCGTTAATCAATATCCCCATGATCTAAGACTTGTGTTCGTCGGTTTTCAAACTAATCTTTAAAAGATTACAAACACAGCCACAACATAGATCCATTTCAGAAGCATTACTTTTTGGTTTAATATCCGAACACGATCTAAGATTAAGTAGAAACCATTAACTGTTCCATTCTCTCTATCTTTTCGGGCCAAACAAACAAACGACAACAAAAGGAAAAACAAGCCAAACGATCTCAGATTCGTTTTTATTGTTATACAACTAAATCTTTAAAGATTGTAACACGATTTCCCATCATAGATCTAAAAAGCTTCTATTTAATTTTCTAACATCAAAAGAAAGACAAAACTCAATAGTCTCATCTCTTCTTTCATTCGGTTTGAACAACAATAACAACAAGAAGCTAAAAGCCTACCGTGAATCTCCTTTTGGTTACACACAAAAGAAAACACAATCTGGTTTGTGTTTGTGCTCGGATTTATCATCAAGAAACAAAGGAACAGATTTTTGAGGCTGCGTTGTTATTGATAAGAAAAGTTGGGTGTGAGTAGCTTGGTGACTGCGTTTGTTTTTGTTAGGGTTAGATTAGAGGTAATAATTTATGGTTGTGGGAATTGTTAGTGTTTTATCACAGCAGGTTAGGGTAAATTGCATTGGACTGGATTTGGGCTTGAATGAATGCACTTGGGCTTTTGATTTTTGGTGAATCTATTACTGTTGGATTGCGTGGTTTCGAGCTAAGGACAAAAAGGGCAACGTTTTATTAAACTTGGGCATTAAATTTCACAACAAGGGATGAACTGTGTTATTGTTTATGGGGCGATTTTTTTTTTTATTCTAAAGTTTGGTAATTAACGTGTAGGTGTTAATTATGGATTTTGGCCCGCGGCTTTGATTGAGCCTCAAGAACCCGAGATTGTGAATTGTTTGCAGGTTGAGATATTTTCGAGTTTATTGAACATACAAAACCCGTGTTTTCAAACCCTAATTTACCAAAACTGGGGTATATTAAGAATTGGTGTAGATAACAAACAATCATCACTCTTAGCACACAATCACTGATCATTAAACCAACCCACCAGTTGTCATAACACTTTCATGCAATCATCATTTCACGGTTTTTTCTTGATTTTGTGAAATCCCGCGAAAGAATCTATTTCTCGGTTTAAATCATAGAATTGTAAAATCCCGTGAACGATCACAAAATGTCAAAATCTTCCAACCTTGTACAACAAATAAAGGTGTTTGACTCTAATATTGCTAATATGGAATCTTTGTGTTCTAATTCGCAAGGGAGAGAGTTGCTTCAGCCACAACAAGTGCTTCACAATGCTAATGAAAGCTACATAGAATGTTTTCGACAACTTCATTCACATCTCTCGGTACTTTTAGAGGGAACTGGATTCAAGATGGGATTCGAACGTGCATTTGTAACACTCTTTGGTCAAGATGTTCAGACTTTCACATGCACAATGATTCTTAACTTAGATCAACTACAACAACAACTTGACCAAGGAGAATTTTCCAAAATGGGATCCATGGCTGCCCTTTGTGTGATCAACAAACAACTCCAAGTGTTCTTTGATTCAGAATTCACTCTGGAGTATGACCATTATAGTGAGATGACAAAAAAATGCTTTGTTGATCACACGGGAATTGAGGTTGACACATTCAGAGACACACTTGTCTAGCTTATGGATAAAGTGAAAAGATTCATTAACGAAAAGGCACAGCATATACCTGCATATGATGACAAGGTGAAGGTATGTAGGGTACAATAATGTGATGGTGTTGGTGACTCGGGTATAGCATCGGATGTTGGGTCAGGTGTCACGATATGCAAAGAATCAGAGACTGATAAGCTTGACACACCCTGCGACTCAGTGACTAGAGATACTCCAGACATGGGCACTGAATTAAAACCAGTAAAAGAGCAAGTATCATGTGCTGAGGTACCCCTAAATGAACATCATAATGTGCTTTCTGATGAACGACTGCATATTGATCAAGTTATGCCCAGTTATGAAACATATTTGTTGAAAAAGACTGATAACAATACCATTTCTGACTTAACAAATATGAATCATAAAGGGGGAGAAAGTGATCAGGATGCTGAACGTGATGATGAGTCAAGTTCTTTGTTTACATCTGACTCTTTTAAATCAAATGATATGGTTGATAAAGAAACGTTTAATGAACTTTCAAAGAGATTCTTACAACTTGAAAAACATTGTATTTCACTTGAAATCGCAATGCAACAAAAGGAAGAAAGTTTTCAAACTAACCAACCATGTAAAGATCCGGAACTTCCTGATTTCCGCAAATTCTTTTTGATTAATGATTTGAAAGCTCAGCTAGAAACCAAGGACTTGACAATCAACAACCTGAAAAAACGTATTACTGAGTTATGTGATATGCGTAATGAAGTTAAAACTAAACATGACTGCAATATTATTGAATTGGAACATAATGTGGATAAATTATGTGATGATAATGAGTCTTTGAAAATTCATTGCAAAGAACTGTGTGATTCAATCAAAGAAACGAGTACTAAAACTGTTGAGCAAACAACATCTTTGATTGCAAAAATTGATGAACTCAAAGCTCAAGTTCAGGAAAAGGGTTTCACAATAACAACATTAAAGAACGAGCTAAGAAAAGCAACAGGGAATAGTGTGAATACTAAGTTTGCAAAACCATCAATCTTGGGGAAACCAGTATTTCAATCGAATAGAAACCAATCAGTTGTTAGACAATTGACTGCGTTTAGATCTGAACGACCAAAACTTTCAAAAACACGGTTTGCCTCCCAAGTTGATGCGGAACAAGTTTTGACAAAACCAATCACTACACATTATTGGCCCAAGATTATTGCTTCTAGTTCTTCTAAGCCTCAACAAGTAGTTACTCCTACACCCAGCTCCTCTAGGATTAGTTCAAAAACAGTGTTGAAACCTAGCACTAAGGCTCAAAACACTTATGTTATAAATGACCTGCACAAGAACTATGATCTAGAAAAGGCTAGGAAAAGGGCACTACTTCATAAGGATGGAATCTTAGGTTCTCAACCTTGTATGATCCCTCGTAGGACATTGAGGTACAATGCTAAGGTTCAACCTGTTAAGTCTAGGAATTACAGTAAGTCATCTACAATGCATAAGAAGCAAAACAAACCTAAAACTTCTCCTAGGTGGACACAAACTGCTAAATCTTTGGAGACTAGGAATATCGTTAAGCCTTCCACTATGCATAAGAAGCTTAGTATTCCTAGACCTTGCTATAAGTGGATTCCAACTGGTAGAATTTTTAAGGACATTGGACTTAAGTGGATACCTACCATAAAGGTGCTTACTGATGTAAATGCCATGGTTGACCATGAAACCCCCAAGCGTTTGGATACTATTGTCACTAACCCATATATCTGCAATCAAGTTTGTGATGTTAGTGCAGGTAGTCCTTACTCAGTTGCAGGTACATCAACCATTCACTATATGAGAAAACTCAAAGTCTAGAAACCTAAAGCAATCATTTCCCCTGCTTCAGAAGTTCTAGAATGTCGATACTGATGTATGTGCATAATGACGTCTGTTCAATTCAGTTCAGGCCTCGCTCTTCAATGACTATGACGTTTGAATACTTCAGTTCCAGCCTCGGTCCTTATTGTCATCATTATGGTGTCTGCTGACAACACTTCAGGCCCCGTTCATCAAAGAAAAGAAAGGTGTACGATTCAGTGCACCTTATCTTCGAAAGAAGAGAAATCTTCTTGTTCTTGACCGTTCTCAACAACATGCTTCATGCTTTCTCCATGCTCATTCAGTCATCAAGTGGATCTACTTACCGTTGATTAAATTCTCATTCACTTGTTCAATCAAAAATGGCAACCTCGTTTGCAATTTTTTGAGGGGGGGAAGGGTGAATAAACTACATGATTAATTGTATTCTTATTCACATGCTCAATCAAAAATGGCAAACTTCGTATGCAATTTTTGAGGGGGAGAAGTGTGAATAAACTACATGATTGATTGTATTCTTATTCACTTGCTCTCAATCAAAAATGGTAAACCTCGTATGCAATTTTTGAGAGGGAGAAGTGTGAATATACTGCGTGTTGATTGATGTTTGGAGAATGGTTATACGACTCTCCTCCAACACCTAATGTTCCATTTGATAAGGATGACTGGGATTTATGTTTGATGATTACTTCCAAGCTTCAACGAATGATGATTGATCAAGATGCACCATCTAGAAGTATTACGAATGATGATTGATCACTTGCTCAAGTAATCCAATCTCTAGTTATTCCTCAAGGTGTTGATGATGACTATCATGATTATGAAGTTGCACACATGAATAATGATCTGTCTTTCGTTCTATAATCAAGGATTGTTGTTCCTACCAATGTGCACTTTGTAAATCAACCCGAAGAACATTATGGAAAATGTAGGTTAAAATGTCTAAACGGCTAACAATTTGGACATGAAATGTCAAGTGATCACGGAGCTTATTTGGCATCCCTCAATTGAGATTGAAGAGTATTTTATGAAGGCGTCTACTTATTTCATCATCGAAACTTCATGTATTGATTGATGACTTGCGTGAACTCTTAAAGTTTATGATTGGGAGTTGGATTATCTAGTTATACCCGATGGAAGGAGTTACATTGTAGTACTCACGGGTTATGGCTATCACTTCAAGGAGTTACATTGTAGTGCTCAGTGTCACACGTAAATGCGATTGTGGATAGTCTCAAGAGGTGTTGTACTTATTCTTCTACATCGTTCTTTAATCAACAACAGTGCAAGCTTAAGTTACGAATTTGGGGAATTCTTCTTCAGTTTCAACTTTGGTATATCGGATTTACTTCATCAGTGGTCACTTCAAATAGCCTACATAAGGGTTGGTAAAGATAGTCAGAGAGAGTTTTTGTAGTAGTTGATTCTCACCAGATCCAGTTAAACCAATTTTGTTCTTCTCACAAGATTTCAAGTAGATGTGCTTATAATGTGTTGTTGATTCTGAGGTTTCAAAACCAGCAAGGGGGAAGGAGACATACATCTTAATGCATAATGAGTACACGTGATGAACTTAATACTTCTTCTTAATTGAAGTTATCCCGGGAAGACAAATGTCATAACCGCAGAGAATATCAGTGTATTAACTTGTGGCGTTTGGTGTATTATTCCAACTACGTGAGGGAAGTGGTCTTCTGATACTTGTGGTATGTATTACTTCAGCTTTCAGTGGGAAGAAATATGAGAAGAACAATTGGAGAGTGAGATGATATTGCTTATCGACATCTTCATATGAGTTGATATGATTTATGGTTAAGTGCTTCTGGTTAATGCTTCATGTACACAATGTTATGCTAATTCCGATGAGATCGCAACCATCAGGGGAGAGATTTGTGTACATCAATGATGCGCAACAGGTTCACGTGATCGGGCTTAATCATATATATATTCCGGAGGCGATATCCGCGAAGATGATCAGTGCTTCAACCTGTTACTTTGGTGTCATCGTTTCTTCTCATGTTGGATACATGCGTACAAGATGGATTGAGTTGGTATGTGTAAGATAACTGGAAAGCATTTAGTGAAATGAAGATGCTGATATCTTATTCCCCTAATAGACGACTGCTCCAAACCAGAAAGTAATGTGTACATTGGGGACGTACAACAGGGTCATGTGATCGGGCTTCATCATACATTCCGGGATTGATAACCGTAGAGATGATCCATGGTTCACCCTGTTACTTCGGTGTTATTGTTCTCTTCGGGTTCTCGAGCTTCATACAATGAGACTTTTTGCATCACTTCAACCACTTGGGGGAAGTGGTCTCATGAAGATGATTGTCGGTTTAGGGGGAAGCTACCAAAGCTTCACATTGAGGAGGCAATAAAAATTCATTGATTTGGTGGGTGTCTAGCGATTAACTCAGTTGTGAGATTCTAGTGATTTGTTAACTACTTGTGTTTGGTGAATTGTTGTGACTTAAGTCGTTTCGATTAGTCTGATTGTAATTTGACGTTGTGAGTTAATCTTTACGACTTGACTTATTACGATCGGATCTATTGTAACTTGACTTGTCACGACTTGACACTTAATGCTAATTGTCCCTTATCAAAGATCTCTCTCTAAGTTTAACTCGCATATTACATCTTTTGGTTTCTTTTGTTGACTTTAGTAAAATCCCGGGAGAGAATCGATCTCTCGGTTTAAGTCACAAGAGTTGTAAAATCCCGTTTAAGATTTTATCATGGCAACTACCGCTTCAGACGATTTTTCAGGAGCCTCGAAAGCTTTGGTGGTGAAAGTTTAAGAGATGTTGACTACATACTTCTACAACGAGCTGAACGACAATCTTATTTTGATGCTCATGTCAACATCTCCTTAAACTATTTGGTATCCTTTGTACATATCTTATACCAATAAGTATATAGAAAATATAAAACCTATATAAAAACCATAAAAATTAGAAAATTATAAAAACCAAAAATATTCTTCTAACGACATGTCTCTTGTGTAATCAATATTATGTACGTTTCTAGAAATGTCATTCAATAATGACACGGAATCATACATATGCTTGAGCAAGAGTTTTTCGGTTTCAAATAAAGTTTTTTAAACATGTCGTTTCTCAAAACATTCTTCCAAATTATGGTTTGTAGTCATTTCAGGCTACAACCCGATCTTAAAAATATGGCTTGTAGTCATTTCAGGCTACAACCCGCGCTTCAAAAATATGGTTTGCTATTACTTCAGATAGCAACCCGCTTTTCAAAATGGGGAAAACACGTCGCCAAAAAGAAGGTTGTTCCTTTCACTGGGTGAAGTTC
Organism: Artemisia argyi; assembly: GCA_030686995.1. Lineage (NCBI taxonomy): Eukaryota > Viridiplantae > Streptophyta > Magnoliopsida > Asterales > Asteraceae > Artemisia > Artemisia argyi. Next base: position 260,152,087 of record CM060708.1, on the reverse strand, counting down.
ACCTGGGCATGGATTACTTTATATCCATGTTTCCTCAATCTAATGCACGTTTCTGTGCATTATTTCTTGATAAAGAAGAGAAGTCTTCTTTTTATCGCCAAATACTTTCCCTTCTATGATTTTTCCGGAGAGTATTTGTGCAAACCTTGGTGGTACCATGAGATTTTGAATGAAAATCAAATTGAATCTAAATCTTTGATAACATTTTTCTCTCAATCAATGACATAACATATTTATGTTTTAAACATCTGTCATTGATTGAGGGGGAGAATGATTTTCAAAAATTTTATGTATCATCAAAACTCTCCACTTTGTACAAAAGCAACAAAACAATTGTGATGGTTATGTGTCAGAATGAGTACATCTTCAAAGAGTTTTCGTTAAAACTTCAAATCTTTTGCAAACTCTTCAACTCTGACACATCACAACCTCCCTCACAGTTTGAGGGGGAGCAAAAAAAAGTTCCTTTTTATCAGAAAATATTAAAATTGACCGCATTTCTCTCCCAAAACGTTTTTTAAATTATTTAAATCAATTGAGATCAAAAATCTCGAAAGATTTGAAATTTTTGATCGGGGGAGAGAATGTAATTTAAATAAGAAATCTGATAATCAAATGTTATCTTTTTGACTCGATAATAGGCTCCCACATATGTGCTAAACATTTTCGAATATCGATGCACATATTGAGGGGGAGCGAAAGGCGTTTGTGGAAGTAATACCTAAGACTGACCATTTACTTTAATGCACGGAGTTATAAGGATGGTTAAGGTTAGGTATCAGTTCCCATGATCCACCAGAACCATAAGGATCTTCCCAGGGACAATCCATAGATAGATTAGAAGTCCTTAGGAATGATATGAAAAAAGGAGAAAAGTGAGAAAGGGAAGAGTGCGGACTGAGATAGAGCTAGAACTGGAACAAACCCAACAAGGTTCTAGTGGTGAAGTCTCGGTAAGCACTGAAGGGGTTGAAGAATTAAAAAGAAATGAAAGTAGAAAGGGTGAAAACAAATAGCCCTCCAAATATTCAACCTTAGGGCAGAAACCGGGTTCAATTCATAATCTACTAGTTGTTACTAAAGTAACACTAGTATTGAAGACAAGACGTCATGGACCCAGTGACGCACTGCACTAAACTTCCCAACCACTCAAGTTCTCTTAAAAGAACTTGTTTCATTCTCACGGGGAACCCTGTGCAATGTATCGACCGCTCATTGCGAGCAATGTTGGTACCTAAAACAGGAGACGCCTCCCCAGTCTCCAGGAGCGGATCAAAACGCACTATTGAGTCTAGAGACAAAGAGATCATCCATAAATCTCAATAGGACACACTTCTAAATATGCTTATTGTTTCACACAATGTGGAAAGTAAGATAAAATATTTAGAGTCCTACGCATTATCCTTGTGGTATTGCCAGAACATCCGAGTGATATGAAAATATTCACAATGAAGATGGAAATCCTTCTAGAGCGAACATCACTCAAGCTCTTAGTAGGTGACATGTGAGATCCATCTTGGATCAATGATCAAGTGACAACTGGAAAGCAACGATGGTGCGATTCAATATTGAATCAAACTTGTTCTAGGAAATGGATTGACGGATACTTTTGCTAAAACCTTTCAATTTGCTCACTTACTACTTTTTTCGAGGACATTGATTGTGTAATATCTTTCAAACAAAAGTATTTTTGATGGAAATGTGAATCAAAGTATAAAACTCTCATCGTGTCTCAAAAATGTTTATCATAGGACACGCGAGTGATTTCTATAAATCTATTTCTCATCAATCCGTGAATATTCATTCAATGATTCACTCTATCGTGCTGTCTGCTTTGAGACGTTCCGGTATGAGAACATGCTAAGTATGAAGATTCCAAAGTGGATTCTTTGGAAAATTCATTACTACAAGCTGGAAATTCCTGTCAAGGAGAGTCTTCTTTGAAAGAGACTCTACCTGATCACAGGTCGGTTTTCACAAAACCGGAGGGTAGTCTGTCCTCGTAGAACGAATGACAAAGCCATATTCGTTCTCTATCTTTATTGCTAACTGGTTTAGTTCAGGGACACATATAAAGATGGCGTTGATGGCTCCAGTTTCCAGCTGAATCGGGTCAATCCATACCTCATGCTCACACATCCTCCACACTATCAATGAAGATGAGAGACTTGCTACAACAAATGTTGAGAGACTACCAACAACGTTTCCGCAACTCTGATGAAAAAGTCTCCTGGTCTACAACTCTAATGCAACGTCTCCAGATACAGAAGGGTGTGAGCATGATGGTCCTTAGTCACTACATCACATGAAGGCAATACAACTAAGGATGAGCTTGGAGATTTACTTTGGCTGATGATCTCAAAGAAGCTCAAAAGATCACACATCACAAAGGAATTCAAATCACAAGTTCACTTGCTTGAAGTACAAAGGGTGTAGAAAAGTGAAGAATCAGATCCTACGAGCTACAATGACTAAAGAATGCTTAAAGACCAAAGTTCTTAATTTCAAAGGTGACCTCGCTTAGGGGGAGATTGTTAGGAATACAAATATTCCTGTAAAAGTCTCGGTCACCTAATTATTGTAATAGCATTAAGTTAGTTCATAGTTAGTTTATATATTAGTTAGTTAGTATTAGTTTAAGTAACACCGTGGAAGAAGGACGGGTCTTTACCCACTGTATGCCTGATCCACAGCCCGGGTGTGGGCATTTTGTAGGAAACTATATATACCCCTCTCCACATGTGGAGAGGGTTGGTGCTTTTCTTTCAATCTAACATTTTCTATTTTCTCTCAACTCTCTCTCTCTCTCTAGATATCACCCAACTCTCTTCCTCTCTCTAAACTCTCATCTACTATTCTTTCTTTCTTTCTTTAAATCCATCTAAACATAAGAACCATATAAGATATAATTATTTGATAACTTACAGGTTAGATGCGTTAAACTATGTGGTTTGTTATATGTCTTATGCCTTGTTTGTATTTACTAGCCTTCAATAATAAAGACGTGTGTATGTTGATGAAGACGATAGCAAATGTGGTCACTAGTGGCCAGTTGCCTGTGATTGGCATAAACAAGTACATAAACTTAATTATACTATATACAACAAAAAAGATGTTATTAAGACCCATAACTCGTGAAAAATGGTATTCAGACTTACTTTACTTTACTTTTTATACAACGTGCAACAAACTGCTAAATCAACAATATATAAACCAGATAATTGATGAGGCGAAAAATGAACCACTTTTAGGGGGTCATTTAAGCCCGGAATTGAATTTATTTGATCAAATATTGCCCTGAATCGTTCCTTTTATGATTTTAGGTACTTTGGGAGTGAATTCTGGAAAAGAATGCATTTTGGACGTTTTTGGAGCATAAAAGTGAAGAAAACGGCAAAGACTTAATTTTCCATGCTGAGAACAGCACCTGACGGCCTCAAGAAGAAAATCCTGACGGCGTCAAGAGTAAAATCCGTGACGACCCAATGAAAACCTGAAGGCGCCACAACTAGGGCGTCAAGAGTATTTTTGGTGACGGCCTGCATAAGGAGTACACATGACGGCGTCAAACCCAGATCTAGGCAGTCCGAGAAATTATTTGGCGGCGAGATGACGACGTCAGAAATTTGTTCTTGACGCCATCACTTATCAGAATCTATATATAGTTTTCTATTTTTCATTCATTAGGGAGGAACTAGTGTGGAGAATTCTAGGGCCGAACCCTAAAAACCCTAGGTCATTTTTTATTGTATTTTCAAGGGTTTTCACCCTTTGAATCCTTTCATGTTCAATTGAGATAAGTCCTCTCTTAATTCATTCAATATGTCTATGTGTTGTTTGAATATATCTTATGCTTGTCTTGATATCAACATGCTACGCTAGATCTATCATGTGTTTGCTTAGATGTAATGAAACCTAGATGTTAATTATATGTTGATTACTTGTTTATAGTTGTATTGGATGAATGATTTCAATGTTAGGCTTAAGAAAACTGGCAGATCTCAATTGTGTAACATGCTTGAACGTCTTAGGAAACATGAACCGATGTGTACGAGGTTTTATTGGTTGTATTTAATGCATGAGCAAATTCTAAGGATCCCATGTTAGGAGCTTCTTAGCCGGCTCGACATAGGAGTGAAGTAGGCGCTTATAGGATAGGGGAAGTAAGTACGCCACCCCATGAATGGTATTAAGGAATACAATCCGTCATCCACGCAATTGTAACAAGTAATTAACATGTAAAAGATATCTAGGGAGTAGTGAAATCTAAGTAAACACAATTCTCCCATATATTGCTCACACCTTTAGTATAATTTAGTTTATTTTCATTTCTAGTATTTTATTTTGGTTGTATCTTAGTAATTAGGTTAGTTGATTAGTAACTAATTCCGCCCAACTCCTTCAAACCCGAGATTTTTACTTGCTTTTCATAAAATATAAAAATACAAAAAGAATCATCCCTCATCTCTAGACCTAGTCTTTAGGTTTTCTAATCCTAGCGACACTATTCCTAGCTGAACGATCAATCCCCCGGTACTTGTCATTATACTATACTACATCGATCAGGTACACTGCCTGGTGGGGGTTGTAAGCTTCTCAATGCAATCCCTACGCATCAAGTTTTTGGCGCCGCAGCCCGGGGAATAGTTATTGTCTAGGTTAGAATCTCTTTTTATTAGGTCTACTTGCTAGATTCCTTTCTAGTAAGATTTTATTTTTATTTTTATTTTTAGGTTCTCTTTAGTCTATCTTATTTCTTCATGTTTTTGTTCGTAACTCTTCACCATCCGACATCATGGACGATGGTAACATCTTTGAACCCATCATCCCACCACAACAAAACCCACCACTAGCTAACCAACCTCTTAGGCCCCGAACCCTAGGAGAGTACTCCCGACCTAGCCACCAAGGCTATCGAAACACTATTGAGCTCACCGGAGCCAATGTGTCTCCCTTGCGATCCGACACCATCCGGTTGGTGCAAAGCGTATGTGCATTCCATGGACTTCGTTTCGAAGATCCAAATCAACAACTCAAGGACTTCCTTAAAATCGTAGATTCTATAGACCTTGATGTTACAACTAGAGAGTCAACCCGATTACGCCAATTCCAATTCTCTCTACGTGATCAAGCTAGTCAATGGCTTGAGCATTTACCCCCGGGATCCATCACCACATGGGATGATCTCACCACTCGTTTCCTTGCTCAATTTTTCCCACCGGGGAAAACTACCAAGCTTAGAAATGACATCTTGATGTTCCAACAACGTCAAAATGAAACTCTATATGAAGCATGGACTCGTTTCAAGGACTTACTCCAAAAATTCCCTCATCATGGCATTGATCTTTGGCTCCAAGTCCAAATCTTCTATGATCATATCGATCTCTCCACAAGGCGAGCTATTGACCAATCGGCCGGTGGTAAGCTACGTGATTTAAGTGCGGAAGAATCATGGGAACTCATAGAAGATCTTGCTCTCTATGACAACGAAAGTTGGAATGATCCCCTGATTTGAACAAAACGGTCAAGGCAATATCTTTGCCTTCGAACAATTCTAGCACTCCCGACCGTAGGATCATGGAACTTGAGGACCAAGTCAAGTTTCTCATGAAATCTTACGAAGCTCCTAAACCTTCAAGCCAAGTGAACAAAATCACTTCTTCATGCGAATTATGTAGTGGTCCCCATGACACTCGTGATTGTGTGGAACTCCCCGGAACAGCTTTTGCGGACTACGCATCCTCGCGTACCGACGAAGCGGGAGATAAGTGGTACACTTTCAAACCCGAGCCAAACCCGTATGGTGATTCCTACAACCCCTCTTGGAAAAATCACCCAAACCTTAGGTGGAAACAAAATCAAGCCAATTCTTCCAATCCGCCTAATCGTTACCAACCAAACGGTCCACCCTCCAACCGTACTTTCAACAACAATCCTTCTAACAACTATGGTAGTACCAACAATCTTTAAGGATTGGTGTCCAAGTTTATGGCATCTCAAGAGGCTCGCATAGCTAGGTTTGAAACCGAATTCAACCAACAACAAACGGAGATGACCAACAAGATTGACAACTTGTTGAAAGCTCTCAACAACCAAGCGTTAACCATACCTAGGAAGGACACTAGGGATACCAATAACGGAATCCAAACTAAGGACCCCTCGTCATCCAAACACATCCACTTTGTCAATGTTGTCACCATTAAGCCAATATATATGAATATAGAAGAAGGTGACAAAGATGAAGTTGAAGTAGAAACCGAGACTAGGGATGAAATGAGGGAAGTTGAGGTTAATAAGGGAGAAGAGTTAGAGGAAGTAGAGACCGTAGAAGATTACTTTGATAAGTTGCCCACCAAGGAAGAACGGGAATATCATAAGGATTTATTCGATGGCCCCGAGACACCATATACCCTTGGCACACCCCTTATCAAAATGGGAGACCCCTCTAACATCAACATACCATGCAACATCGGGCATATGCATATATGGAAAGCATATATCGATCTTAGTTCCCCTATAAACATCATGACTAGGACTTATTATAATTGGGTGATGAAGAAACAACATGGTTATAGGATGATGCCCAATAAGAATTTGATAAGTAATTTTGTAGGAAGAGTGAAAGGGTTGCATGTGATTGTGAGAAATTTCACTTATGAGATCGATTTTATGATAGTAGAAGATACTCGTCCGGTGATAGATGATTGCCTAAGCCAAGTAGTGTTCAGAAAACCATTTGTTGAGGCCACTAGGATGAGTTATGATCCGACTTTAGGGATAGTTAGGTTCAAGGAGGAGAATGATGAAATTACCTACCAAATGCCCTATAAGATCGAGCAGTACCGCCTCCTGTCTAACATAGAAAAGGAACACAAACAATCTGCTTACTATAGGAATGATGAGGATAGACGTAGAGGAGTAGAGTATGTGAAGAATAGGATGCTTGGTTTCTACAAAAAAATGCTTGCAACTAGGTCCAGAATACAAAACTGGTATAGGAGATGACCTAGAAAGTGAAACCAACAATGAGGTCACGTAGTAACCCATGACCTTGAGTCTAGCTATAAGACTCATAAATAAAGAAAAGCGCTTCTTGGGAGGCAACCCATGTTTTGTGTGATTTTTAATTTGTTTCTTTGTTATTTGCTTCCGTATGCATGCTTTATTTTTATTGTCGGTAGATCACGTTTCAAAACTAAAAAAGTGAAAATACTTTATTTTGTTGTTTGGCCTAGTCTTAACTTCATCCAAATATATTTTTGCAAAAGATAAGTGTAAGGGGAAACCCTAAATATGTTTTTAAGAAACAAAACCGATCATGATTCTCCACAATATTAAGTGAACATGTATATTCATATTTGTTAGAGTCAAATGCTTGTATCGAGTCATAATGATGTTTTGCAGGATTTTCCAGGAAGTAAGACCAAGTTTTTCTAGAAATTTTTTGGAAACTTAACATAAGAATTTCTGCAGGTCACTTCTGACGGCGTCACGAGTTTCCTCCTGACGGCGTCACGTGTAAAAATCTGGAAATTTTACAAGTTTTGTTTTTCTAACGGAGTCTTAAAGTTTTTGTTGAATTATTAGTTTTATAATTTCCAGGAAATCTGCAAACATCATTCAACAAGCATTATATCTTATTTTGTTTTCTAGGTTTTATTAGCATATGTAGATTGCCGCCGATTTTATGCGAGGTTGCCTTGTCTGTTTTCTCAGGTTATTTACATGTTATGTATGACAAGAAGATGATTTATATTCTGGAAGGGAAGCTTTGATTGTTCATTTTCTTGGAGGAAGATCTAACCTGGCCACCTTATTATCCATACCGAGTGAATCAGGGGAGTATTTGATTTCATTCTTTTTACTTATTTCACTTTTACATTCTTTACTTGAACATTGGGGACAATGTTCATCCTAAGTGTAAGGGGAGGGTAAAATGATGATACCTTACAAATACACTTTCGCTTGAGTTTGTTTGTTTGATAGTAGATGTGTAATAAAACTGTGAGAAATACTTGTTAGTGCAATTTTAGCGCCAAAATTAAATTTTTTTACAACATTTAGGAGTGAAACTTTAGCCTTAGCAAGCGTCTCATGGATAGGAGTCGTATGACTAGCACAAAACCGTACTATTCAGAAAAATTTTCCACCCAAATATGTGAGGTTGGCCATTAGATTTGATAGGAAAAGCATTTATTATTAGTGCTTATGAGTGTACCGGTAGCATTTAGATTCTAGAACTTGCGTTAGTGATGCATCCCGAGACTGCTAGTGAGACTACAATCGTGTAGTAGGATTTACTACATGATAAGAGGCATTAGGATCACCCTTGTGTTAAACCCGTATCATAATTACTTGACCATTTAAGTCATATTACTTGGCTAGTTAAGTCAATTAATTTTTCTCACACCCTTAGCGTTGTACTCATTTTTAGTACACGAAACCCCTAGTACACCCCTCCGAGCCTATCTTTTAGTTTCTAACTTTAAGCATTACTTAAAGGAAGAATTTGTTACACCCAACTTAAATGTACACCCAAATTGCCTTAGCCTTCCGTGTATGCACTCATCTTTAGTGCATTATTGTTATTTGTTTAAACTCTAAGTTAATTATCTAATTGATTACATGGTTGCTAAGTCGAGTCATATCCTTGTACATATTGTTTTGGGACGATTGGGAGTCATGGGTAAAGTACTTATTTTATGGAGTAATGGGGAAGAACATCATATTATTACCCCCATATGTGCGTTAATCTTAAAAGTACTCAAGTGTTTTGATTTTCTTAATTCGAGTCATTAGATTAGTTTATTGTAAAGTATGTAAAAATTCAAGTGTAAGGAGAATGTTCATTCCCTATGATGTATTATTTTGAATGGTAGGGTAAGAGTGTATGCACAAAAAAAAATAAAAAATAAAAAATAAATAAATAAAAATAAAAAAAAATCGAAAAAATCGAAAAAATAAAAAAAAAATAAAAAAAAAAATAGAAAAAGAAAAGAGAAAAACATACGGACTACCATCCCGTTTCATTCTATGTTCATTTTATGTTTTTGTTATTTTTGATTTATTAGCTTAAGTCGAGTCTAGTCTTGGCTTAGCAACGCCATATTGTACATGTAATTAACCAAGATTGTTAACTCGCCACTAGTAAAGACTGCCTATATCCAACAAAACCGTGTATTCCATATCCCTACACCTAACGTTACAACCCTTTAAAAAGACCTCTTTGATAGTTTATCCTAGGTGCTTACGCCATGTGGTGGAGGTTTGATCCTTTCCCAAGCCTATGGTAATCTATTTTGCTATTACAGGTAGTGAGAGATATTTTCCGTTTTCATATTGTGATATTACTTTATTACACCCGAGAGATGTGAGTATCTAAACACTATTTGTGAGGTTATGGTATATGACCCCGTGCTTGTCTTTGGTCTTTAGTGGAACGATTATTTGTTGTAATTACTTTTATATTAGTGTTAAATGACCCCTAACTTGTATTTTGATTAGAATAAAAGCGCATTTGCTTGAGGACAAGCAAATCTCAAGTGTAAGGGTATATGATAAGGCGAAAAATGAACCACTTTTAGGGGGTCATTTAAGCCCGGAATTGAATTTATTTGATCAAATATTGCCCTAAATCATTCTTTTTGTGATTTTATGTACTTTGGGAGTAAATTCTGGAAAAGAAGGCATTTTGGACATTTTTGGAGCATAAAAGTGAAGAAAACGGCAAAGACTTAATTTTCCATGCTGAGAACAGTACCTGACGGCGTCAAGAAGAAAATCCTGACGGCGTCAAGAGTAAAATCTGTGACGACCCAGTGAAAACCTGAAGGCGTCACAACTAGGGCGTCAAGAGTATTTTTGGTGACGGCCTGCATAAGGAGTACACATGACGGCGTCAAACCCAGATCTAGGCAGTCCGAGAAATTATTTGGCGGCGAGATGACAGCGTCAGAAATTTGTTCTTGACGCCGTCACTTATCAGAATCTATATATAGTTTTCTATTTTTCATTCATTAGGGAGGAACTTGTGTGGAGAATACTAGGGCCGAACCCTAAAAACCCTAGGTCGTTTTTTACTGTATTTTCAAGGGTTTTCACCCCTTGAATCCTTTCATGTTCAATTGAGATAAGTCCTCTCTTAATTCATTCAATATGTCTATGTGTTGTTTGAATATATCTTATGTTTGTCTTGATTTCAACATGTTAGGCTAGATCTATCATGTGTTTGCTTAGATGTAATGAAACCTAGATGTTAATTATATGTTGATTACTTGTTTATAGTTGTATTGGATGAATGATTTCAATGTTAGGCTTAAGAAAACTGGCAGATCTCCATTGTGTAACATGCTTGAACGTTTTAGGAAACATGAATCGATGTGTACTAGGTTTTATTGGTTGTATTTAATGCATGAGCAAATTCTAATGATCCCATGTTAGGAGCTTCTTAGCCGGCTCGACATAGGAGTGAAGTAGACGCTTATAGGATTGGGGAAGTAAGTACGCCACCCCATGAATGGTATTAAGGAATACAATCCGTCATCCACGCAACTGTAACAAGTAATTAACATGTAAAAGATATCTAGGGAGTAGTAAATCTAAGTAAACACAATTCTCCCATATATTGCTCACACCTTTAGTATAATTTAGTTTATTTTCATTTCTAGTATTTTATTTTTATTGTATCTTAGTAATTGGGTTAGTTGATTAGCAACTAATTCCGCCCAACTCCTTCAAACCTGAGATTTTTACTTGCTTTTCATAAAATATTAAAATACAAAAAGAATCATCCCTCATCTCTAGACCTAGTCTTTAGGTTTTCTAATCCTAGCGACACTATTCCTAGCTGAACGATCAATCCCCCGGTACTTGTCAATATACTATACTACATCGATCAGGTACACTGCCTGGTGGGGGTTGTAAGCTTCTCAAGATCCCTTGAGAGGTAAAGCCTGGTGCAATCCCTACGCATCAATAATGTCATAACTTCTGCATGCTGAAATCTTTTCTACACTCGAATCGACATCTGGTCCCTCTCTACAACATTTAGAACCTTCCAAGGTTGTCAGGATCACGCGATCCTAAGATCCCAAAATCAAAAAACGATTAGGATCGTAAATCAGGTAGGATCGTAGGATCGGATTATAGGACCATTTATGATCTGATCTTGTTGTTAACCCATTTTTCTGACTTTTTTTTCCTATGTGAAGCATTTAAGCCCATGTTTGATTCAAAAAGCCCAATCACAATCACCAATTCACTGTTTTTCACATCTGACCATTCGGTTTAAAGTGACCGATGCTCATTGTAGGAGATTAGCGTTAGCATTGGCTAAATTAAGTATTATTACGATAATGACTAACAATATTTTTACAACAACTACATGCTACTATCTTCACGACAACTACATGTACATTTCAAACAGTATAAAGTATAAACTAAAAATTGGTATATTTATTGTTCGCCACAAAGTAAACTTTAAAGTATGGGCCTTCTTTTTATTTTTTAACGTTATATAGTTTACAAATTGACAAAGTGTAGACTTGTGAACATTTTGAGAAGCATTCACTATTAAGAAATAAAAAAAATAATAATAATAAAAAACATTACCTAATTCATAAATTGAAATAAACCAAAAATCTCAGTTTCTTCTTTGATAATTGCTAGTTTGCACCATAGATAGTTTGTAAACATTCATTATGACCATGTCATATTTCTTTTGTATCGAACATCATTATTTAATGATTGAAACATGAGTATATATTGCAATATATCTAATGTTTTACTAATATGGTATTTGAACAAGGAACTTTTTGTTTTAGCGTCTATTTAGATTCGTTTATCATATAAAATATTATATAAAAATATGCTCCTATACAACAATATATACATTTTCATAAGATCTTACGATCTCGATCCGATCCTACGATCACGATCTTGCAAAGCCGAAAACGATCCTAGGTAGGATCCCGATCCTGATGATGCGTAGGGATTGTACCAGGCTTTACCTCTGGAGGGATCTCGAGAAGCTTACAACCCTCACCAGGCAGTGTACCTGATCGTTGTAGTATAGTATAGTGACAAGTACCGGGGGATTGATCATTCAGCTAGGAATAGTGTCGCTAGGATTAGAAAACCTAAATACTAGTTCTAGAGATGAGAGATGATTCTTTCTGTATTTTTATATTTTTTAGAAAGCAAGTAAATATCGAGGGTTTGAAGGATTTGGGCGGAATTAGTTGCTAGTCAACTAACCCAATACTAAAGATGCAATCAAAATAAAATACTAAAAATGAAAATAAAACTAAATTAAACTAAGCTTGTGAGCAATAAGTGGAGAAATGTGTTTACTTATATTTCACTACTCCCTAGATATTTTTTTACACGTTAATTACTTGTTATAGTTGCGTGGATGACGGATTGTATTCTTTAATACCATTCATGGGGTGGCGTACTTAACTCCCCAATCCTATGAGTGCCTACTTCACTCCTATGTCGAGCCGGCTAAGAAGCTCCTAACATGGGATCATTAGAATTTACTCATGCATTAAATACAACCAATAAAACCTAGTACACATCAGTTGATATTTCCTAAGATGTTCAAGCATGTTACCAATTGGAGATCTGCCAGTTTTCTTAAGCCTAACATTGAAATCATTCATCCAATACAACCATAAACAAGTAATCAACACATAATCAACATCTAGGTTTCATTAGATCTAAGCAAACACAAGATAAATCTAGCCTAGCATGGTGGAATCAAGACAAGCACAAGATATAGACAACCAACACATAGACATATTGATTGAATTAAAAGAATACTTATCTCAATAGCACATGTAAGGGTTCAAGGGCTGAAAACCCTTGAAAAAGCTATAAAATACGTATATGGTTTGGCCTTAGGGTTTCTCCAAACTTGTTCCTCTTAATGAATGAAAGTTAGAAAACTATATATAGATATTAGAGGCTGACGGCGTCAAGAACAAATGGGTGACGCCGTCATCTCGCCGCCAAAATAATCCTCGGACTGCCTTAATGTACTTTTGACGCCGTCATGTAGTCCACTTTTGCAAGCCGTCACACATTTAACTCTTGACGCTCTACTTTGTGACGCCTTCATTTCTGTACTGGGTCGTCATGATCTTTACTCTTGACGCCGTCAGGAAAGTACTCTTGACGCCGTCATACACTGTTCCCAGCTTGGAAAATTAAGTCTTTGGCGTTTTCTTCACTTTTATGCTCCAAAAAACGTCCGAATTGCCTCCTTTTCCAGATTTCACTCCCAAAGTACCTAAAATCACAAAAGGAACTATTTAGGGAAATATTTGATCAAATAAATTCAAATCCGGGCTTAAATGACCCCCTAAAAGTGGTTCATTTTTCGCCTCATCATATACCCTTACACTTGAGATCTGCTTGTCCTCAAGCAAATGCGCTTTTATTCTAGTCAAAATACAAGTTAGGCGTCATTTAACACTAATATAAAAGTAATTACAACAAATAATCGTTCCACTAAAGACCAAAGACAAGCACGGAGGTCATATACTAGCACCTCACAAATAGTGTTTAGATACTCACATCTCTCGGGTGTAATAAAGTATAAATTACAATATGGAAACGGAAGATATCTCTCACTACCTGTCATAGCAAAATAGATTACCATAGGCTTGGGATAGGATCAAACCTCCACCACATGGCATAAGCACCTAGGATAAACTATCAAAGAGGTCTTTCAAAGGGTTGTAACGTTAGGTGTAGGGATATGAAATACACGGTTTTGTTGGATATAGGCAGTCTTTACTGGTGGCGAGTTAACAATCTTGGTTAATTACATGTACAATATGGCGTTGCTAAGCCAAGACTAGACTCGACTTAATCTAATAAATGAAAAATAACAAAAACATAAAATAAACATAGAATGAAACGGGATGGTAGTCCGTATGTTTTTTCTCTTTTCCTTTTTCTATTTTTTTTTCTTTTTCTTGATTTTATCGATTTTTTTTTTTTTTTTTTTTTTTTTTTTTTTTTTTTTTTTTGCATACATTCTTACCCTACCATCCAAAATAATACATCATAGGGAATGAACATTCCCCTTACAATTGAATCTTTACATACTTTACAATAAACTAATCTAATGACTCGAATTAAGAAAATCAAAACACTTGGAGCACTTTTAAGATTAATGTACATATGGGGGTAGTAAATGATGTTCTTCCCCATTACTCCATAAAATAAGTACTTTACCCATGAGTCCCAATCGTCCTAAAACAATATGTACAAGGATATGACTCGACTTAGCAACCATGTAATCAATTAAAAAGTTAACTTAGGGTTTAACAAATAACAATAATGCACTAAAAATGAGCGCATACACGAAAGGCTAAGGCGATTTGGGTGTACTTTTAAGTGGGGTGTAACAAATTCTTCTTTTAAGTAAAATGCTTAAAGTTAGAAATGAAAAGATAGGCTCGGAGGGGTGTACTAGGGGTTTCGTGTACTAAAAATGAGTACAACGCTAAGGGTGTGGGAAAAATTAATTGACTTAACTAGCCAAGTAATATGACTTAAATGGTCAAGTAATTATGATACGGGTTTAACACAAGGGTGATCCTAAAGCCTCTTATCATGTAGTAAATCCTACTACACGAATGTAGTCTCACTAGCGGTCTCGGGATGCATCACTAACGCAAGTTCTAGAATCTAAATGCTACCGGTACACTCATAAGCACTAATAGTAAATGCTTTTCCTATCAAATCTAAAGGCGTACCTCACATATTTGGGTGGAAAATTTTTCTAAATAGTACGGTTATGTGCTAGTCATACAATCTCCTATCCATGAGACGCTTGCTATGGCTAAAGTTTCACGCCTAAATGTTGTAAAAAAAATTTTAATTTGGCGCTAAAATCGCACTAACAAGTATTTCTCATAGTTTTATTACACATCTACTATCTAACAAACAAACTCAAGCGAAAGTGTATTTGTAAGGTATCATCATTTTACCCTCCCCTTACACTTAAGATGAACATTGTCCCCAATGTTTAAGTAAAGAATGTAAAAGTGAAATAAGTAAAACGAATCAAATACTCCCCTGATTCGCTCGATATGGATAATAAGGTGATCAGGTTAAATCTTCCTCCAAGAAAATGAACAATCAAAGCTTCCCTTCCAGAAAAATAAATCATCTTCTTATCATACATAACCTGTAAATCCTGAGAAAACAGACAAAGAAACCTCGCATAAAATCGGCGGCAATCTACATAAGTTACTAAATCCTAGAAAACAAAATAAGATATAATGCTTGTGGAATGAAGTTTGCAGATTTCCTGGAGATTATAAAACTTAATAATTCAGCAAAAACTTTAAGACTCCGTTAAAAAAACAAAACTGGTAAAATTTCCAGATTTTTACACGTGACGCCGTCAAGAGCAAGCTCATGACGCCGTCAGAAGTGACCTGGAGAAATTCTTGTGTTAAGTTTCCGGAAAATTTCTGGAAAAACTTGGTCCTACTTCCTGGAAAATCCTGCAAAACTTCATTATGACTCAATACAAGCATTTGACTCTAACAAATACGAATATACATGTTCACTTAATATTGTGGAGAATCATGATCGGTTTGTTTCTTAAAAACATATTTGGGGTTTCCCCTTACACTTATCTTTTGCAAAAATACCTTTAGGTGGAGTTAAGACTAGGCCAAAACAACAAAGTAAAGTATTTCCACTTTTTAGTTTAGAAACATGATCTACCAACAATAAAAATAAAGCATGCATACGGAAGCAAATAACAAACAAACAAAATAAAATCACACAAAGCATGGGTTGCCTCCCAAGAAGCGCTTTTCTTTATTTACGAGTCTTGTAGCTAGACTCAAGGCCATGGGTTACTACGTAATACGGGTGAGTTCCTCATTGAGGACATCTTTGGGATCAAACTTAGGTTTCAACTTCCTATCGGTTTTCTTAGTACGGTATGACCTTTCAAACTTTTCTCCATCCGGATCGTACAAAGTCATCTTCATATGCCATGATCTGTCACCTTCTTTAGGTGGCCTGTCCCACCTCCATTTACACTTATCTTCCTCTCTTTTCCACTTATTGATCTCTATATTAATAGGCATTACGCTCAAGAACTCAATCATCTTCCTAAAGACTTAGGGGTCCTCAAAAGGATCTAGCTATGAGTTGTTCCACCGAATGTGTCTTTTCAATGAAATCTTTTTCTAGATAGAATGGGCATTGAGGTCCTATAAAGTTCCTTTCTATCCAAGGTCCATATCTAGAGGGTCTCCTATTCATCTCTACCCAATGTGGTGTCGGTTCATCATCACAATCATAACTATGCTTCTTAACATCGTACACCGACCAAGTATCGCCTTCACCTACCGCTATCTTAGACTCCTTACAATCTATCATGGCGCTAGCGGTTGCTAAAAATCCTCTTCCTATCAATAATGGGCATGTAGTGTCACTAACCATGTCTAGGACGTGAAAATCCGCTAAGATAGTTAAGTTTCCTACGTGAACAACTACATCCTTAATCATTCCAACTGGGTGGGCAATACTTCCATCCGCTAGACCTATCAACACCTCCGTTTCCTCTAACTTTCCTAGCTTAAGAGTGGTGAATAGGGATAAGGGAATCAAGTTGAGGCTTGACCCTAAATTGGCTAGTGTGTCGAAAGCATCGGATCTTCCTATTTTACAAGGCAAAACAAATATACCCGGATCATCAAGCTTTTTAAGCAACTTGTTTTGAACGAAGGCGGTCCCATTTTTACCTAGTTTAAACTTCTCATATTTTTCTAGGAGGGCACTATAGTAGGGAGCACGGGCTAAGACATCAATGACGGGCCGTTCAAGGTGAAGTTCCTTGAATTCATCGTCAAGCTCTTGCGTAGGAGGTGTTTCAACTATACTTTTGACCGGTTTTATATCGGGTGTTTTATTTGATTGGTCCTTTTGAAGAATTTGGTTTTGTTTGAAACACGTGCTCATTGATTTAACCGAGTAGTATTGTGGACACGAAGTGGGTGACGAAACTGATGATATGGAATTAACATTTAGTTTCGGATTCTTGACCGTGTCGCTTGGGAGTGCTCCCATTTCTCAATCATTGAGAACTTTCAACAATGCGTCAATTTTGGTGGTCATCTCGCTTTGCTTTTGTTTGAAATCGGCTTCAAACTTAGATATGCGAGCTTCTTGAGATGCCATAAATTTAGACATCAACCCTTCAAGATTGTTGGTACTACCATAGTTGTTAGAAGGATTGTTGTTGAAAGTACGGTTGGAGGGTGGACCATTTGGTTGGTAACGATTAGGCGGATTGGAAGAATTGGGTTGATTTTGTTTCCACCTAAGGTTTGGGTGATTTTTCCAAGAGGGGTTGTAGGAATCACCGTAAGGGTTTGGCTCGGGTTTGAAAGTGTACCACTTTTCTCCCGCTTCGTCGGTACGCGAGGATGCATAGTCCGCAAAAGCTGTTCCGGGGAGTTCCATACAATCACGAGTGTCATGGGGACCACTACATAATTCGCACGAAGAAGTGATTTTGTTCACTTGGCTTGAAGGCTTAGGAGCTTTGTAAGATTTCATGAGAAACTTGACTTGGTCCTCAAGTTCCATGATCCTACGGTCGGGAGTGCTAGAATTGTTCGAAGGCAAGGATATTGCCTTGACCGTTTTGTTCAAATCACGGGGATCATTCCAACTTTCGTTGTCATAGAGAGCAAGATCTTCTATGAGTTCCCATGATTGTTCCGCACTTAGATCACGTTGCTTACCACCGGCTGATTGGTCAATGGCTCGCCTCGTGGAGAGATCGATATGGTCATAAAAGATTTGGACTTGGAGCCAAAGATCTATGCCATGATGAGGGACTTTTTGGAGTAAGTCCTTGAAACGAGTCCATGCTTCATAAAGAGATTCATTTTGACGTTGTTGGAACATCAAGATGTCATTTCTAAGCTTAGTAGTTCTCCCCGGTGGGAAAAATTGAGCAAGGAAACGAGTGGTGAGATCATCCCATGTGGTGATGGATCCCGCGGGTAAACGCTCAAGCCATTGACTAGCTTGATCCCGTAGAGAGAATTGGAATAGGCGTAATCGGGTTGTCTCTCTAGTTGCAACATCTAAGTCTATGGAATCTACGATTTTTAGGAAGTCCTTATGATGTTGATTTGGATCTTCGGAATGAAGTCCATGGACTGCACATCCGCTTTGCACCAACCGGATGGTGTCGGATCTTAAGGGGGTCACATTGGCTCCGGTGAGCTCAATGGTGTTTCGGTAACCTTGGTGGTTAGGTCGGGAATACTCTCCAAAGGTTCGGGGCCTAAGAGGTTCTAGTGGTGGGTTTTGTTGTGGTGGGATGACGGGTTCAAAGATGTTCCCATCGTCCATGATGTCGGGTGGTGAAAAGTTACGAATAAAAACACAAAGAAATAAGATAGACTAAAGAAACCTAAAAATAAAAATAAAATCTTATTAGAAAGGAATCTAGCAAGTAGACCTAATAAAAAGAGATTCTAACCTAGACAATAACTATTTCCACGGCAGCGGCGCCAAAAACTTGATGCGTAGGGATTGCACCAGGCTTTACCTCTCGAGGGATCTCGAGAAGCTTACAACCCCCACCAGGCAGTGTACCTGATCGTTGTAGTATAGTATAGTGACAAGTACCGGGGGATTGATCGTTCAGCTAGGAATAGTGTCGCTAGGATTAGAAAACCTAAATACTAGTTCTAGAGATGAGAGATGATTCTTTTTGTATTTTTATATTTTTTAGAAAGCAAGTAAATATCTTGGGTTTGAAGGATTTGGGCGGAATTAGTTGCTAGTCAACTAACCCAATACTAAAGATGCAATCAAAATAAAATACTAAAAATGAAAATAAAACTAAATTAAACTAAGGTTGTGAGCAATAAGTGGAGAAATGTGTTTACTTAGATTTCACTACTCCCTAGATATTTTTTTTACACGTTAATTACTTGTTATAGTTGCGTGGATGACGGATTGTATTCTTTAATACCATTCATGGGGTGGCGTACTTAACTCCCCAATCCTATGAGTGCCTACTTCACTCCTATGTCGAGCCGGCTAAGAAGCTCCTAACATTGGATAATTAGAATTTACTCATGCATTAAATACAACCAATAAAACCTAGTACACATCGGTTGATGTTTCCTAAGACGTTCAAGCATGTTACCAATTGGAGATCTGCCAGTTTTCTTAAGCCTAACATTGAAATCATTCATCCAATACAACCATAAACAAGTAATCAACACATAATCAACATCTAGGTTTCATTAGATCTAAGCAAACACAAGATAAATCTAGCCTAGCATGGTGGAATCAAGACAAGCACAAGATATAGACAACCAACACATAGACATATTGATTGAATTAAAAGAATACTTATCTCAATAGCACATGTAAGGGTTCAAGGGCTGAAAACCCTTGAAAAAGCTGTAAATTATGTATATGGTTCGGCCTTAGGGTTTCTCCAAACTTGTTCCTCTTAATGAATGAAAATTAGAAAACTATATATAGATATTAGAGGCTGACGGCGTCAAGAACAAATGGGTGACGCCGTCATCTCGCCGCCAAAATAATCCTCGGACTGCCTTGATCTACTTTTGACGCCGTCATG
This sequence comes from Artemisia argyi, assembly GCA_030686995.1. NCBI lineage: Eukaryota > Viridiplantae > Streptophyta > Magnoliopsida > Asterales > Asteraceae > Artemisia > Artemisia argyi. The sequence goes on along the minus strand of CM060708.1, from coordinate 260,132,433 downwards.
TAGTCCACTTTTGCAGGCCGTCACACATTTAACTCTTGACGCTCTACTTTGTGACGCCTTCATTTCTGTACTGGGTCGTCATGATCTTTACTCTTGATGCCGTTAGGAAAGTACTCTTGACGCCGTCACACACTGTTCCCAGCTTGGAAAATTAAGTCTTTGGCGTTTTCTTCACTTTTATGCTCCAAAAAATGTCCGAATTGCCTCCTTTTCCAGATTTCTCTCCCAAAGTACCTAAAATCATAAAAGGAACAATTTAGGGCAATATTTGATCAAATAAATTCAATTTTGGGCTTAAATGACCCCCTAAAAGTGGTTCATTTTTCGCCTCATCACCTGACAACCTTGTAACCTTCTATCGACAAACTAAAACACAGTTTTTAAGAATTAAGATATAATTTATTAAAATTTGCTGCAAACAAAATGTTACAATACATCAAAATAGAAGAAATATCATAAAGTTAATTAGTTTATTTCCCTAATCCTTGGAATTATGTTTTACAGATTTCATCTTCATGCCACATGATCTGATAAACTCACACATTGATTTATATGATAAACCATTAATACCTAATGCCTCTTTTGCACTTTCTCTTAGTACCTTCACTCTTTCTCTCATTGTGTTTCCTTCTACACCCTCCATCAAGCTTCTCACCATCATCTCTATCTCCTCCCTTTCTACCATCTTCTTCACCGGCCAAACAGCCGGGCGAAAGGCTACTCCCAACTCTTCAACCAGTATGGTCGCATTCAGTCTTTGCTCGGCATAAAGTGTTAGTTCATAGACATTATTTTAATAGTTGTATGTTAGGATCGAACTCGAGATCACGGGATTGCACACTTTACGTATGAGAGTTAAAGATTAATAATTAAATATATAATGTTATATTTATTTAATAATTATGACAAATATATAACGATCATTAAGTATTTAAGATAAATGACTAATGACCGTTAGATAAATAAAAGGAAAGTAATGTGTATAATTTATTGGCAAGTCAAGAAAGATCCGGAATCCCTATTTGGGCTTATGGCCGATCGGTGGGGGATGGGGAAACCTATTCCTCATCTAACTTGAGCTCCAAGTAAACTATACTATATAAACAAGGTTAGGGATTCATTGTTTGTATCTCTTGTGCACATACATAACCCTAACCTGTTTTCTTTTCTTCTTGAACCAATCGATCAAACATCCCTTAGGGATTTGATTGTTGTTTTGCTAAAACAAAAGTGTTTGGTTTAATTTGTGATTCAATAACTAGCATTACTTTAATTTGTTATAGTACGTGTGTGCAAGAACGTGATAAAATCACTCTATTAATTGTATCTTGGATTGAATTACAAAAAGGTAAGAGGTAATTCCAATAATCCACATAAACCCTAATTAGGGTTCTTGATTTGAAGATTTGCAATTACTTGATTCTTTTTCGGGCTAGAATCATAAAGGTATGTTTACTATTTGTTATTGATTAATTAATTACATGTTATATGATCTTGTTATAACTCTTCCGCATGTGTACTTGTTGTTTATTGTTTATATTTATATGCATGGCATGATTATATAATTCCACCAGTGGCATCACGAGTCGTTATAATGTGTAATTATTTATCAAAACGCATAAAAATTGAATCTTGATTTGTTTAGTTACATGCTAATTGAATTTTTTTGGGTTTACATTATCCAAACCCTAATTTTTTTAAAGGTCGATTACCTTTATTTTTTTTTAAGGTTTTGGTTTTGATTTTTAATATGATTAGAAACCCTATGATTGTCATGTAATTGTTTATGCATTATAGTAAACGATTTTGGTGTAATATGTTAATTGTTAAGCATAATCCATGGAAAATTGTATGTTTGCATGGATTTAATTGTATTGTAATTTAAATTGTTTAAATTGGTTATATGAATTAAATTGTTAAGTTATATCGGAACATTTAAATTTATTAATAGTTGTTGAATTGGGAAAGACTCCTATATATTAAGTAATCAATTATATGCTATGTGGTGTTTATTTAATTTTGGCTTACGCAATCGATATATCGATGTATGTGGCTCTTCTTCCTTTGAAGAAAAAGCCCTGATTGAATAAATACATAATACTCTTAGAATTTATTTATAATAGGATTATTGAATCAAATTTGCTTGTGGATACATGTTTTATACATATTTAATTGTTATGTTGTGTATATGTATATTTAGTTGTGTTATTTTTTTATTATGCATTACTTGTTTTTAGTTTATTTTTTATGTAAGACATGTTTATAAACGAAAAACAGGTAATTTTTTAATAGAAAAATAATATGGACTAAATAAATGGTGAAATTCGTTTTGGTTTTAAGAGACAAAATTTCAAGGTTTTATTGATAGATGTTTTTGTACGTAATGGTTAACTAGGCTCGACCGAAGTTTGCACACTATAAGATGGGTATAAGGTTGGTTTCGCATTAAATTGTGACCTCAAAGAGACAACATTCTGTTTTTCCGCTCATTTGTATGTAAATTAGACTTACCGAACAACCATTACATGTAGACTGTCATCTTATGGGTGAATTGACCACAATTCCATAATGATTATCCGAAACACTAAGCTTTAGGGCTTATGCAAAAGTACGATATAATTGACGATAATTGTTGGTAATTCTTTAATTGGTGAACCCAATAACTCAATCAAAACTTTGTTATTTTCTTAGTGAATTGGTAAATAAAATTGTTTTTTAAAAGCTAATGTTATAAAGTTGTATGCATGCTTCTTCATACATTATTTTGATTACACGTCAAAATTAATACCTTTATAAAATTAAGTCAAATGTCATCTAATTAATAACACTTGAAGTTATAGTTTACGTCATGTGAGAACTTGGCTAGATTGCAATGGAGAGGTAAATTTCATAATTTCATTACTAGCAGATCAACTGATTTAATGGAAATATGGGTTTGCAGTTTTTAAGTTAAACGACTTAAATTGAGTAGGAAGTGAAAACTTGGACTCAAGGCATTAGATGGGGATGAAACATGTTTACATTGCAAAAGGTTTTGTGGATGTAAATCCCATAATGATCTAGGAATTGCAATATGATATTGGCAGTTATTGTTCGACAATTACCTTGTTGAGTACTACCATTATTAGCAGATCAACTGATGTAATGGTACAATGTCAATTAGGATCCTAGCTTAAAAAAAAATACTACGGTTTATATGAATATTTACCAATGGGTATTTTATTTTCTTAAAGATCTAATTATCGAAAATACTAAAATTGAATTTTGTAATTCGTTTTAATGTATTAATGTAACGTTCAAACTGTAAAACCACTTTGGGCTTTGGTAAATTGATCTCATTCTGTTTCAAACAAATGTTTGATTAAGAATAATTTACTTAAAAGACAAAAAGAAGTCTCCTTTCTATGAAAGAAGAGTGAGACACAATCCTATTCCTTTTCATGAATGAGAAAGGATAACAGGAATATTAGATATGTCTAAATTCTAATATAACTCATAGCAAATTCTAATAGTTAAGAAAATTGCGCATTCTTTTCATAAAGATTTCATCACCCTCATTCGGTGATTAAACTCTTAGTAACAAATATGATATTTGGTTAACAGAAAATTACGTATGACATTTTATGAGTTATTATAATTAGAAGTTAGACTAATTATCGTAAAAATGGTAAAAGCCAAACTAGTTTATTCATCTATTATTTTGGTTATTTAAAAGGCGCTACATACATTGTAGGATGGTAGACATGTTAAGGAAGAAATTGCATACCCAATTTTTCAAGTTAATAGCATTTACAAAGTAGAATACAAACTTTAATGCATAAGTAACTGTTACGTATGGACATTCAAAGGTGTAGGAAAGTTAAAGCACAATATTTGTTTTCACTGGATATGAAACACTTACTGTGGAAAACCAAAAGGGGGTCTTTGCATAGTGGTGGTCTTTACATAGATTGCCCTTCTAAATATTTTTCAAATTTCATAGATCGTTACAAGTTTTAAAATACAATATATTTTAAAAATCTTGTTCGACGTGGCTCTGATACCAATTGTGGAAAACAAGAAGGGGGTTGAATAGTTTTACGTCTTTTTAATTTGTTATAAAAGATAGTTTTAGTGTTTTCTTAGTTTTTAAAATTTAGATTCGATAATATATGATCTCAAGTCTTGCACAATATAAACAACTATCAATAAGTAAGATATAGCAATGATAAGTAAGGAAATAAATGAGAGATGGAAAGATCGAACCGCGAGATAAGAGATTTATAGTGGTTCGGCTACAAGGACACTTTCCTTGCCCTACTCCACTCCCCGAGCACCTAACTCGAGAGTTTTCTTCACTATATCAACAAGCTCCCTTATGGCGGAGAAAACCTTACACACCAATTTACACACCACAACTTCTTCACACCTAAATCACAACTTCTACACAACTTTTTCACACCAATCTACTTCACAACTATCTACTCCACGCCTATGTTCTTCACACCAATTTTCTTCAAAACTAACAACTTCACACCTAGCTTCTTCGCTACAATCTAATTCCTAACTTTTCTTCTTCACACCAAACAACTAACTAATCACACAATCAATATACCTAGCACAACTATCTACAATCAAATATTCACAACAATCTTCACAAAGAATTATGTAAATAATCTTGATGATGCACCAACAACTTGGATGTGGAGGTCACAACAAGTTGTAATACTTCTTGTCTTGAAGGATAGAAGTATTCTTCTCTTGCACTTGATAGGATGATGTTTGAATCACTTTGAAACAAAGAATTATGTATTTATGATCAAAGGATTAAGAGAATGGAAATGGGATCTAGAACAGAAAGTTTCGGAGTGCAAAAGGTGAGAAAATTCTGTGGGATGAACCAGTATTTATAGGAGAGAAAATTACTGTTCTGGAGCGTGGCCGGTCCCCTTAATTATAGGCCGGTCCCCTTAATGATTAAGGGGGCCGCCTAAGGAATTAAGGGGGCCGCCCTTTCAGAACGTTGGATTTTCTTGTCTTTTAGTGAGGAATTTGAAATCATATATTTATAATGAATTAAACATATTCTTTTAATTCCAAAAGTAATTTTGTAAAAGATATAGAATGTTTAATACATTTTATAAAAATTCTAGTGATTAGAAAAATTTTCTTTGATCATGAAATGCAATAAACACTTTGTGTATTCATACCTTAAGTGATATGGAAGCAAAGACAAATATTAAGCACTAAAAACTTGTTTACGTCATAAGTTTTAGATTAATGAGTTTATGCTTTGTAATCATCAAAACATAGAGACATTGTTAATGTGCTAACAATGTTTTTAGACATTATTTATGTCAACAATCTCCCCCTTTTTGATGATTACAAAACCTTAAACTCATTAGGTCTAAAAAATAATTTTTAGACAAGTATTATTAGAGTTTAACATTCTCTTCTCCCCCTTTTTATAAAATCAAAAAGGTTAATGCTCCCCCTTGATGTATGCTCCCCCTCATTTGAGAGCACCAAGGGAATGAGCTATGGAAATCTTGGCTACACAAAATATTAGAAGAGAACAAGACACATATACATGCAAAGCAATAATTATAAAAATAGATTCATTCAAGCATCATAGAAATGATTAGCATTACAACATTCAATATGCTTAAAGCATATTGATTACAATAAAACAAAAAGAAAAGACATAGTCCTATATTGCCTAAGAGAGCACTTGGACTTGCTTGCAACCCATGGTTGATTGTTTTATTTGTTTGAAGGAGAACATAAGCATAAAGCTTAATTGTTAAATGGAGAGGGATATGGAGTGGGGTATGGAGCGGAAGAGGTGGACCTTATGATGTTGTATCGTGTTAAGGGTGGTATGGGATGAGGACGAGTGAGGAGATATTCAATCCAAGAAATATCTTCACTCAAGTATAGGATTTATTTTTGAAGGAAGATGCAACAAGGGCAATAGTGAGTGTGGTTTGTAACTTGATCTAAGTTGAGAGACTGGGGTAGGCAATTGTTGTATGGTGATGATGGAAGTTTCCCTTTGTTGCGTTGTGCAAGATGCATGGCATTGAGATCACTAAGATCATGGATTTGGGATATTTCATCACGGAACCTTTGCTTTTCCATGGCAATGTGGAGAGAGTCATTGTGTTGATATGGATGAATTGGTTTTGTGTAGTTGGAATTGTAGTTGGATGGTTGATCAAACTTGTATAGATCATTATAAATGATTAGTGATTGAGATGAGTGGTTTGGCATGAAGGAAGATGTTTTGCCAATGTTGTATGGTTTGTAAAGAGGATCAAATGAATGTCCTTGTGAATTTGGTGTAAAGTTTGGGAAGTAAGTGGTTGGAGGTGTTGAGTGATTTCCAACTTCATTGGTTATGATGGATTTGTTACGAGGGCTTTTTCTTCGCCAAACGGGTTTTTCTGTCATTCTTGCAAGCCTTGAGGCTTTTGGTTTTGGTTTGTTTGGAGAAGTCATGAAGGGATGAATGAAGAGTTTTGAGGATCGGGGGTATTTATAGTGTAAGATTTGTGTGTTTATGGATGGATAAAGTTTGTTTGAGAGATTATGACAAAATTTGTTGGTGAAAAATGGAAAATGTAGGTTGAAATGGGCTAAAAAGCAGAAAAGATTCTGTAAACCCGACCATCAGATGGTCGGTCCCCTTAATTAGGGGGCGATCCCCTTAATGATTAAGGGGGCCACCTTACAAAATTAAGGGGGCCGCCCATCTGGTGATTTCCAGATTTCCAGAATTAGGTTTTTGGCAGAAAATTTGCAGAAAGGTTGTGTGTTTGGATTGTAATTCAAGCAAGTTCAATTCCTTTTGGCAATATAGCATCTAATCTAATCAAGATATAGCATGCATGCAAAAACATAGAAGCAAAAGAGCAAATAAGCAACACATAATAAGCAAAAGGAGACAAGTAAGGGCAAGAGCACTTAAACTTCCTAAGGCACCTATCTTAGATCAAAGACAAAGTTAACTAGTGAGTGGAAAACTAGTGATGGAGCAAGATGACAACATTATTAGTGAATTTGTCCTAGTGTGTGTCTATATGCAACAAATGTGGAGTTGTGATTGTTTCGACTCCTAAATGCAAAGAGAGATAACGACCCTAAGAAACAATCCAAAGATCTCCTTGATTCAATTTTTGCTCGATTCATGAATGTCAAAAATATATATTAGATTATATATTTTGACAATTTATGTGAGAGTTTATGCATGATTTAGGAAAAAGTTTTTAGCACTTGTCAACAATGCAAGGAAAAATATTTTCATGTAGATCCTAGATGTGAGAATAGTTTTCAAGAAATTTTGATTGGTTTTACAAGAGAGTATATGCAATGAAAGTGAAGTTTCCCAGTCATTAATTTTGTGCAAAATGGATTCCTAGACTCAGAAGTGAAGAAGTGGACGAAAAGTAAATTTTATGCAAGTATAAATTTGTGTTAGTTCAATATAATTTAGTCAACTTGTTCCATCATTCCTATTCCTAAACGCAAGTGGTTGAATAATTCACGCTTAAGGGGTTTTGTGAATATATCCGCAATGTTATCTTCCGATGCAACTTTTTCTATAGATATGTTTCCTTTTTGTACATTATCCCTAAGAAAGTGGTGGCGTATTTCTATATGTTTAGTCCTAGAGTGTTGTACCGGATTTTTACTTAAATCTATCGCTCCTTTGTTATCGCACATAATAGGAACATTTTCTAACCTAATACCATAGTCTACGAGAGCTTGTTTCATCCATAGTGCTTGTTGACATGCCTTTCCAGCGCTTACATATTCGGCTTCGGTGGTAGAAATAGCAAGAGCGGTTTGCTTCTTCGAAAACCAAGATGTTAGACAACATCCCATAAACGTGCAAATGCCGCTAGTGCTTTTTCTATCTACGTAGTCTCCCGCATGATCCGAATCCGCATAGACGATGGTTTCTATACCGGATCCCTTAGGATACCATAATCCTAAGTGTATAGTGCCTTTAATGTATCGGAAGATATGCTTAACCGCTTCTAGGTGAGAGGTTTTGGGATCCTTTTGAAAATGGGCACAAAGGCAGACACTAAACATGATATCGGGTCTACTTGCCGTCAAGTATAGTAAACTACCTATCATTCCTCTATACTTGGTGTTATCTACGGACTCACCTTCATCATCCTTTTTGAGCTTTACTTCCGTAGACATGGGAGTTTTCATGGGTTTTGAGTCTTCTAGGACAAATTTCTTAAGCATTTCCTTAATATACTTAGATTGGTTAAAAAATATTCCATCTTCTAATTGTTTTATTTGTAATCCTAGGAAGAAGTTAAGTTCACCCATCATACTCATCTCAAACTCATCATGCATGATTTTGGCAAATTCATCACACATGTCTTGACAAGTCGATCCAAATATAATGTCATCAACATATATTTGGACAATGATGAGATTTGGGTCTTTCATTTTAGTGAAAAGAGTGTTATCTACCATTCCCATGGAATAATCATGTTTAATAAGAAAAGCTTTTAATCGATCATACCAAGCTTTGGGAGCTTGTTTGAGTCCATACAAAGCTTTCTTTAACTTATAAACATAATCAGGTTTTGCGAAGTCAATGAATCCTGGAGGTTGTGCCACATATACCTCCTCATTGATAAAACCGTTAAGGAATGCACTTTTCACGTCCATTTGGAATAACTTAAAATCTAGGGCGCATACATAGGCAAGTAATATCCTAATCGATTCTAATCTAGCTACGGGGGCATAAGTTTCATCATAATCAATTCCTTCTTGTTGATTATAACCTTGGGCAACTAACCTAGCTTTATTCCTAGTAACTATTCCATTCTCATCTAACTTATTTCTATATACCCATTTAGTTCCTATGATGGTCATATTCATTGGATTTGGGACTAATTCCCAAACATCATTTGCCTTAAATTGATTTAATTCTTCTTACATAGCTATAACCCAACTTTCATCTTTTCATGCCTCATTAAAATTCTTAGGTTCTATTGCTGAGAGGAAACAAAAGAAATTGTTTTTATCTTGGGCTTGTGACCTAAGGGTTCTTTGGTTAAGATGTCCTATTATATTATCTAATGGATGTGATCTAGATTCTTTAACATTAACAATTTCATAATTTCCTAAGTGAATGTCTTCATTATCATTTCCTATGGGTTTTGTTTTACTAACCTCAATAGCTTCATCTTCGACTAAGTCATCATCTTCTAAAGGTAATATTTTAGGAGGTGGTGGTGTTTCATCAAATGTTACATTTAGTGATTCTTCTACTTTCATGGAGTGTTTGTTAAGTATTATATATGCTTTACTATTTTGTGAGTATCCTAAAAATATTCGTTCATATGATTTTGGATCAAACTTAGTGAGGTAATCCTTATTGTTTAGAATATAACATTTACTTCCAAATACACTAAAGTAGCTTAAGTTTGGTTTTCTACCTCTTAGTAACTCATAAGGAGTTTTTCCTAGAATTCTCCTAATTGATACCCTATTTAAAATATAAGTCGATGTATCTACGGCGTGACACCAAAATTTTTGTGGGATGGATTGTTCATTTAATATTGTTCTACTCATTTCTTGTAGTGACCTATTTTTTCTTTCTTCTACGCCATTTGATTGAGGAGTACGAGGAGTGGAGAAATTGTGAGATATTCCATTTAACTCACAATATTTTCCGAATTGTACTTCGTTATCAAATTCCCTACCATTCTTCTGTGCATCCTAATTTATTTTGAATCATTTTACTAAATATTTCGAATTTTTCAAAGGCTTGGGTTTTGTAACTTAAAAACCTAGTCCACGTGTATCGTGAGTAGTCATCTACTATTACTAAGGTATATTTGTTTCCTCCATAGCTCCGCACAGCGGATGGACCGAAAAGATCCATATGTAATAATTCTAGGAACCTAGTAGTGGATACTATATTCTTAGCTTTGTGACTAGCATGAGCTTGTTTTCCAATTTTACATGCATCACAAAAATGCTTGTCATATTTTAGATTAGGCAAATTTCTAACTAATTCCTTAGAGGCCAAAGATTGTATTTGTTGCATGTTAGCATGTCCTAATCTCCTATGCCACAATGTAGAATTTTCATCTAGGGTCGTTAGGCATATCCTATGCTCAAGCTTGTTTCCTAGTTTCATAACATATATGCCACCTTTCCTAATTCCTCTACCTATAATTTTTCCATTCTTAACTATTTCGCTATCCTCTTCGGTAAAAGTGACTCTACATTTATTATCACATATTTGTCCTATACTAAGCAAGTTATATGTTAAATTATCTACATTCTCTACATTTTCAATAGTAAGTGAGTCTTGAGAAATCGTACCTTTGTGAATAATTTTTCCACGTAAGTCGCTACCGAAAATAACGTTACCTCCATTGTATGCCTTGTATGTAGAGAATAGCTTGCGGTTCCCCGTCATGTGCCTCGAACATCCGCTATCTTTGATCCATTCGTCAGGCTCCAAGTCAATTCCTAAACATATTTCGTCGGTTTCTTTTGCCATAAAACACTTTTCGTCTCTTGGCTTTTCAACTTCTTCTTTGTCACTATCACTCCATGTTTCACTAACAAATGCGCCTTGATTTTCATAACCCGGCAGCTTTAGACATTCGCCAATGAGATGATTTGGACTTCCACATCTAAAGCACTTTCTTTTCCCGTAGTTGTCACTTCTATTTCTTGGGAATGGTTTTCTTTCGTCTCGTGATGATCTAGTGAATCTTCCTCGTCTCTTGAAGAATTTCTTGAATTCTCTTACGGCCATTGCATATTCTTCGTCTTCACTTTCGTCACTTGAATCATCATCATCACTAGGTTCCTTTTTGGCTTTTAGAGCAATGGATTTGGTTTGTTCTTTCTTGACTTTGACCGTTTCCGAATCTCTTCTTATAATTTCTTCATGAACCTTCAAGTTGCCAATTAGTTCATCTAGTGATAACGTCATCAAGTTCTTTGATTCTTCAATTGCCGTAACCTTAGCTCGCCATTTCGGATGCAATGCCCTAAGAAATTTCCTAACACAATTTTTACTAGAAAATGTCTCATCAAGTGCTTTTAAACTTGTGATAATAGTGTTAAATTTAGCAAAACATTATCAATTGATTCCTCTTCCGGAATCGTCAATTGTTCATATTGTTGTACAAGAAGATCTATTTTATTATCTTTGACTTGGCTATTACCTTGGTGAGTAATTAGTAAAAAATCCCAAATTTCTTTGGCGGTTTTACACATAAAAATTCTTTCATATTCTTTGCGTGGTAATTCATCCATTTTAGTTTCAACATTATATTGAATAGGGGGAAAATCACCAAAGGTAATAATATGTCAAAGATCAAGATCTTTTGATTTTACATACGTTTCAAATCTATTTTTCCAATATAAAAATCCATCACTTTCAAATAGTGGTGGTCTTTGCATAGATTGCACTTCTAAATATTTTTCAAATTTCATAGATCGTTACAAGTTTTAAAATACAATATATTTTAAAAATCTTGCTCGACGTGGCTCTGATACCAATTGTGGAAAACTAGAAGGGGGGTTGAATAGTTTTACGTCTTTTTAATTTGTTATAAAAGATAGTTTTAGTGTTTTCTTAGTTTTTAAAATTTAGATTCGATAATATATGATCTCAAGTCTTGCACAATATAAACAACTATCAATAAGTAAGATATAGCAATGATAAGTAAGGAAATAAATGAGAGATGGAAAGATCGAACCGCGAGACAAGAGATTTATAGTGGTTCGGCTACAAGGACACCTTCCTTGCCCTACTCCACTCCCCGAGCACCTAACTCGAGATTTTTCTTCACTATATCAACAAGCTCCCTTATGGCGGAGAAAACCTTACACACCAATTTACACACCACAACTTCTTCACACCTAAATCACAACTTTTTCACACCAATCTACTTCACAACTATCTACTCCACGCCTATCTTCTTCACACCAATTTTCTTCACAACTAACAACTTCACACCTAGCTTCTTCACTACAATTTAATTCCTAACTTTTCTTCTTCACACCAAACAACTAACTAATCACACAATCAATATACCTAGCACAACTATCTATAATCAAATATTCACAACAATCTTCACAAAGAACTATGTAAATAATCTTGATGATGCACCAACAACTTGGATGTGGAGGTTACAACAAGTTGTAATACTTCTTGTCTTGAAGGATAGAAGTATTCTTCTCTTGCACTTGAGAGGATGATGTTTGAATCACTTTGAAACAAAGAATTATGTATTTATGATCAAAGGATTAAGAGAATGGAAATGGGATCTAGAACAGAAAGTTTAGGAGTGCAAAAGGTGAGAAAATTATGTGGGATGAACCAGTATTTATAGGGGAGAAAATTACTGTTCTGGAGCGTGGCCGGTCCCCTTAATGATTAAGGGGCGCCTAAGAAATTAAGGAGGCCGCCCCTTCAGAACGTTGGATTTTCTTGTCTTTTAGTGGGGAATATTTTTCTGGATAAAATTTGCCATTTTTGGTTGGAAATTTGAAATCATATATTTATAATGAATTAAACATATTCTTTCAATTCCAAAAGTAATTTTGTAAAAGATATAGAATGTTTAATACATTTTATAAAAATTCTAGTGATTAGAAAAATTTCCTTTGATCATGAAATGCAATAAACACTTTGTTTATTCATACCTTAAGTGATATGGATGCAAAGACAAATATTAAGCACGAAAAACTTGTTTACGTCATAAGTTTTAGATTAATGAGTTTATGCTTTGTAATCATCAAAACATAGAGACATTGTTAATGTGCTAACAATGTTTTTAGACATTATTTATGTCAACACTTACAATGTTGTCAAATTCAGTGGGAGTATTGTGTACTTATTACTGAGTAAGGAATTATTGTAATGATCTTTAACTCAGTGGGAGTTACAAGCTTTGAAATCTTGGTAGCTAAAGATATTACTTTCTGAGTGTAAACACTCATACTTTTAAGGATAGTCTTGTACGTTTCCTTACTAGACATTGTTGTTCTACATCTACTTATTATGCTAAGATATAGGACACAATCATATTGATCACATAAACAAATGCATGGCGTGTTGTTTATCAACTATATGAGGTTGTTCCATGCACAAGTGGGAGAAATGTTATCTTTTATGTGTAAGAAAAAACTCGTGAAGATATGATTTAATGGATTCTTTTGACTGCAAGGTAAGAGAATAACGTTCTAATATGGATTATACCAATCTAATTCAAGAAACACCTAGTGTTGCAATTTATGTTATGTGAGAGCTTAGCTAGATTTCAACAACAAGGTGAATTTCATATTTTCATTACTAGCAGATCAACTGATGTTATGAAACTATGAGAATTTGCAGTTTCTAAATTAGATACCTATTAGAACATGTGTAAATATGATATCAAGAATACTTTAATTTGTATATTTATGAATTCTTAAAATGACATAAATTAATAAAGTAATCTAATGTTACTTCAATATGAATATTTATGTGTTCTTGGAATGACATAAATAAACAAAAAAATAATGTTGTTTTACAATATTGTGAAGTAATAAATTAACTTGAAAATACTATTGAAACCAAGAGATGGTGTTCATAATTACTTAATTTAAACATGTTTATGTTTCATTGTAAAGATATAAAATATAAAGTCTTTTAATTGTTACAAGACTTATAATAAAGTAAGACGTTATCTTGTTATGTTTTTTTTATTAAGACATATACATGAAGTCATTGAATTCTTAAATGACTTATAACGTATAATGGGATTATAACAGTTTATGTTTTATTGTAGACATGGACATGAAGTGACTTTGTCAAAAGTACTTGTGTTATAAAGCATGTAATTAGCTTGAAAATATTATTATACCATTAAAATGACTTAGTCGGTAAATAGACAAGCCAAAAGAAATATAGTTATCTTAAATATTGTTAGATTGTCTTACAATATTAATCTTAATAAAATACCAAATGTTTATGGTATGTTCAGTTAGGAAAATCAAACTCTTGATTATATATTGTTTGATTTAAAGATAATTATGTCTTCTTTTATTTCTAAAGTTATCAAGGTTAGAATATTAAGTATGACTTGGACATACTTAATATAACTCCAACCTAGAAGATTAATAAGACATGATGGAATGTGATAAATTACATTAAGTCTTAAATTGAAGTTCTGAATTTGTTCAACTGCTTATGAAGAGGTTATTAACAAAGTAAAGTCAGGAACAATCAATATGTATTTGTAATATCTCAAAAGGAAACATTAAATTGTTGCTCTATTTGCTAAAGTATTTAAAGAGATTCTTTAAATTACTAAAAGTAAGTGGAAGTTTTGATCTTTAAAAGATAAAATTACAAGATACATAATCTTCTAAAATACACTATTAAATACCATAATGAGGCTTGACATTAAAATGTTAAATCTCAAGATGATGGAATTCTCATTCATAAGAATAGTAATATCTCAGATATTTGATTAATATGTTGAGAGCTATGATTTACAGGATTATTGTAACCCTAATAATCATTATGATACATTACAAAATATGAAATTGGGTAAAGTACACATGCTATGAATGATTAAGATGTTGTCCATAAAGATAATCAATTTTAGAAACTTGGTTTATCTTAATAATTAGACTAGAAAATGAAGATGAGTTTCTTCAAAGATAAGGTAACCCTTGAGGTTTTAATCTTTGTATAGAAATCATATGGACAATATTGTGCACATATTTAATGCATGTCTTATAACAAGATTATTAATCACACTTAAGCAATTAACTGTGATTGAATATTCTATTATAAACACATTAAATATATTAAGATTATGATTGTCATATTTAGTTTCATTAATATGAAATTTACAATGGAATATCAAAACTCTTTCTTGAGTGATTACTTGAGCGAGGACGGTAAGTAATCAAAAGGAGTTTATGAATTCAAATAAATCTTTAGAAGTGTACAAAGTGCAATAATCCATAAATGGATGAATGCATACATCTAGAAGATTATTCTTATGTTTAATTATTAAATTCATGTTTTGATTTATAATTATAATAAGATATTTTCTAAATATTCTTAAAAGCTAGTAGGAGTATTATGTTTAATTTCCTAAATCATATATGTTGTAAAACATATAACAAGTAACATTCCATATAAGTAAAATGTTAAGTCTTAGTTTGGAATGAAACTTTACTTGAAAGATTTATAAAATAAAACATACAACCTTGAAATAAAAGTTTATTATTTAATAAACATGTGTGGTAAATGAATCTAATATAACATGATATATCATTTAAGAAGTCTAAATGGATATGTATAACATGAATAAAATCTAAGTATGACTCAAAGATTTTTCATGAACATCATATTTTGTTGTATCATGCTTGATTACAAGATGATTTGACAATATTAATATCTAATTAAAAAGTTATTAAATAACTTGTGTAATATTCTAAAAAAAATATATGTTTGATTATAGAATCACATCCTTTAACAGCTTCCAAATTCTATAGATGAACAATTGGTCAATTGTTATGCAAATTTGCGTAGCCAACAAACTTGAAAGTTTGAAAGGCATCAAACATTACACAATAGATATTAATATTTACGGGAAGTTTTTAATAGCATATTGTTGTTTGCATACAATAATGCTAATGAAATTGAGATGACACTCAATACTAGTAATGGTAAGGATTTCATCCTTGGCTATATGTACCAGTTGTGCTTACTAAGAGCATAGTTGCATTATACATTAACAGAATAAGAATACTTTAAACTTTAAAATGTTTGGAAGTTTGATTATCATAAATTGGTGGTTAAGGATGTCACACATTTTATGAAATATTATATGGCATTATCAAAATAGTTGAATATGCACATATAAGAACTTCACTAGTTGAATTCTTGAAATAGGTATTCTTAAAATTCCAATAGATCAAAGTTGGATGATTTATACCTTATCAACAAGTATGAATGTCATTACTTGAGACATAATTCATCAACAAGAGTTATCATGCATTGATCTATTTAGTGTTTGGATAAGGGATGTTAAACAATTATTATAATAAATTTAAATACATGGTATGTTTAATTTATAATATATTGTATCCTATATTTGTATGTTTAATCCATGAATAAATGTTATTCTAAATTGTCCGTTGTCAGTTAATAATATGGGAATATTATTAAATCAAGACAAATCTGAAGGTTGGTATAATATACTTAAAGTATATTGATACGTAATCATGTCATTTTAGATGATATTCAATGATATGGAATATAGGACTTATCCCAACTATATGATGTTACCCTTATGGATCTTGTCATTAAGTAAATCATAAGAACTTATCCTCAGACTTGAGATACAAGATAACGGTCAGGAATGTAGTGCATTTTTGTGGAACAACTTAACGCTATACGTAACTGATAGTCATAAGGGATGTTTTCGGAAGTGTTACAAAGTTCATGAGTTTTGATTGTAGTCAAAATAGAATTTGTTCCTTTAAATTTATTTTTGGAGTTTAATACTGCTGGGCCCCTCGTAGGGTTGTCAAGATGTTTGCATGGCCATGCCCAAGGTCTCCCCTGAATATGTTTAAAAGATTTGGTAATCTTGATCAATCACAAACAACGAGAAACATAATGGTTAATTAAGGAATGACTTTGATCCATATCCTGATTAATGTGGTATTAGAAACAAAAGGATAATAATAATGAGAAATTGTTGGGTCACTGAATTCCCCAATTCTCTTCTTACAAGGATTTGAACGTACAATAACCTAAGTATAAACAAGTCACTGAGTGAACAGTAACTCAGTGAGTCACCTTCAGGATGCTAAGACCGAACCTAAGAAGAAAGGTTCTCCATTCAGTGAGGCGGAACTCAGTGAAGTATGATCTAAGCCAAGAAGAAGGTGATGGGTTCAGTGAGGATGACAATAACTCACTGAACCCCATGACTCCTCAACAACTTTATAGTACTGAAGACTGATGACAAGAAGACTGAAGTTTTGGCGGGACTGGGCGGGAAAGTTTGAGCTGCATTATTAAAGTGCTTTATCACTTTAATGTCAAACTTTCCCAAAATGGTTAAAACCAGTCTGTCATCAGAAAGTGCCTTTTGGACTTAACTCAATGAAGGTTCCTTTCCAGAAGAATAATATCTTTTGAGATATTGTTAGGGAAGCTTTATGTCCAATGTATAACCAGTTGTTCTATACTTGTGTATAAATAGGAAGCATATGTGAGGAGTAAAAGTTGACAAGTTTGTGCAATTAATGCAAAGCATTCACAAACCACTTTACTCCTCCAAAGAACAACACAAGCCCCTGAGATAGCTCAGTGGGTAATTTAAGTTGTCACTCAACATAGATTGAGTTTAGTGAGGAGTCCATACAATACTTGTCGTTTTCAATCACAAGTGTTATTCCGCAAACACTTGGGTACGATTCTTTGTGATTAACTTCTAATAAAGAATTAAACGTTGGAAAATATTGTCTCTTATATTTACGTTCTTTATTGTTAATCATTTTTATACATCTTTGTTTAAAGTCATACAACTTGGTTACTTTAGCTTTTTAGTTACTGATAACCAAGTAAAAGGGACCAACAAGTGGTATCAGAGCCTCTGATTTGTAAAACTTAAACCTGTTTTCAAAACTTAAGAGTGCTCAAGTTTTTAAAATCAAGATCCCACTATGACTGACATAGATGTTCCCCAGCTTGTTGATAAAAAAGGTGGAAGTTATTCAGCAACTGCCCCTCGACTTGAAGCTGGCAAATTTAATAAGTTGAAAAAGCGAATGCTTTGCTACTTAACTGGGATGGAACCTTATTACATCAAATTGATTAATGAGGGTCCATATGTCCCAACAACTGCCCAAGGTTTAATCAAACCTGAAGCTCAGTTGACCCCAGATGAAAGGAGGGTGGTCAATAAAGACCAGCGCCTGAAAAGCATCATTATATCATGCCTTCCTGAAGATATAATGGAATCCGTGATTAACTGTCCTACTGCCCAGCAGACATGGACTGACCTGGTTCATAGCTATGAAGGGCCTTCTGATACCAAAGAGAATAGAATCATGGACCTGAAGCTTGAATTCAATACCTTCAGGGCCAAGGATTCTGAAAGTCTCTCTGAGACTTATACTCGGTATAAGACCCTCCTGAATGAGCTGACCAATGATGGTGTTATACTGTCAAAACATGAAATCAATGTTGGTTTTGTCAACAGTCTCCCTTAGAAGTGGTTAAACTTCTCTCAGGGATTGAGAAATGCAAACCACATTCAGAACCTTGAGCTCCCTGCCATCTATGGGAAGTTTGTCTATGAAGACAATCTTATCACCAGGAGATACCCTGGCAAAGCTCAGGAGACCAAAAAGGCCTTAACAATTACACCCATATCAACTGCTTTCTATTCAAAAGGTGTTGTGCAGGATTTTCAGGATGGATCTGATGATGAGGTTGACCAAAGAACCAGTGAGGAGTATCTTAATGATCTTCAAATTGAATTTCATGAAAGAGCACTCCTTGCTAATTCTAAAAGGTTTTTTAAGAAAAACAAATTTCCTTCTAAAGCAAATGACAACACTGAATGTTTTAAATGTGGCAAAATGGGGCATTTTGCTAAAGATTGTTTTTCAAAAACAACCTCAGAACCATCTTTCAAATTTTCAGGAAATAACTCTTTTTCAAGCCCCAGCAAATTTCAACCAAAAATGCTTCAGTCTAGTCAAAGATTTGAAAAAGTCCCTCAAATTGACTTTGAAGCAAAATACAGAAAGGCAAAAGCTAAACTTGCCCTTCTTGAATCATCCTCAACAGTCTCTCAGCCTCCTCAGGCTCCAAAGCCTACTCAAGCCAAGAACAAAGGGCTTGTTGCTGAAACATATGACTGGGATGAGGTTGAAGTGTCCTCTGATGATGATGAAGTTCACATCAGTGCCCTGATGGCTCTGTCAGAAGACAACAAACTTGCTGTGGGGAAGAGTCATGCAAGAAATGGTGAATGGGTCAACATCACTATGAGAAAGGTAAATCTTTTACTTTCTATGGATGATAATGATGATTGGAAATCTTACTTAGACTATATTAATGTTGATCTTAAGTATGTTAAAGAGCAAAGACTTAATTTATTTTCAAAATTTAACAAACTGAGTTTTGAATTAAATCATTGTAGAAATGAATTACTTGCCTTAAAACAAGCCAAGCTTGAAAGTGTTACACTTCAAATTCAAAACTCTGAACTTGTAAAACAAAATCAAGCTCTTCAGGAAGAACTTAAGAAAGAAAAGGAAATTATTTGGAAATGGACTCAGAAAAACCCCAAACTTTATGAAACACTGAGTCTCTCACCCAGCCCCAAAAAGGCTGGTCTGGGTGATGATCAACTCACTGAAGTTTCTGGGGAGAGTAGCCATTCTACAACTTTTCTATTAACCAACATACTCTCTAGCAAAGAACTAGCTCCCAAACCTAGTGATTGGATTGAAAGAAACAATCCTGATAGTAAATTGCCAAATTTTAACACTGGAAGAATCCTGGAGCCTGAAAGTCAGGCTATCAAGGAGCTGCTAGGAGTTACTGATGAACTTGGTCCTACTGAGTCCATCACTGAGTCTAAGTCTGATTTACCACTCCCTCCACTGAAACAACTTCAGGGAGCAGAACCCAATTCTGACCTTGCACCATTAGTCTTTCAACCACATTCTCCAAAAGAGAAATCAGGGTTAGGATGGACTATTCTGAAAAGACCTACTCCTGCACCCACTGAACACCAAAAACCTTCAGTAACTACTGAAGTGAAGACTGAAAGCACTGACTCAAAGGTTGATCAGCTTGCTGAACTTGTCAGGATGCTGAGTGAGAAAATTGAGTCTACTGAGAAAAACTCTGACTCAAAATCTACAATGCCCTCAGTATCCTCAGGTTCTTCCAAACCAAAGACCACACCCAGACCCTCAGGGAGATGTGAACTGTGCAATTATCCAAATCATAGCACTGATAAATGCTACAGTCCTGTTTTGTATGATATGCAAACAAGAGGACCACAGAACTTGTGATCACATCCCCCACACTGCTTCTTTAAAAGCAAGGGGTCTATACAAAACCCAAGGCTATCAGTATGCCACACCTTCCAAATAAAGACTGAAGGCTAAGCCTTTCTCACCATGTCCTCACTGTGGTTTCAATGATCATCTTCCTGATGATTGTATGATGAAAGAATGCTGTGACATCTGTGGAGATCCCTCCCATGAAACCAGGGGACATGACAAAGTGATTCAGTCCAGAAGGAAAAACCAAACCAACACTTCTCAATCACCTGAGGCATCAACCTCCACAAAATGTAAAACATGTGGAAGCTCAGGTCACACAACTTCAGACCATGATTCATTAACTGAGTTCAAAAAGTCCCTGAGGACTAAGCCCACTAGAAAGTGGGTCAACAAGAAAAACTAACCCAGTTTACTGTTTTTGCAGAAACACATCAAGGATCCTACTTAGCATCTAGACAGTGGATGCTCCAGAAGTATGACTGGTGTGAAAAGTTTTCTGCACAAATATGTGGAAGAACCAGGACCCAAAGTAGTATTTGGTGATAACTCATCAGCTCCCACTGAAGGTTATGGTTCAGTAAACTGCAATGGTATAGTTTTTACAAGAATAGCTTATGTTAATGGTCTCAAGTACAACCTGATAAGTGTTTCCCAACTATGTGATGCCAAATACATAGTTCAGTTTGATGACAAGAGAGGGACCATCTTTAATGCCAATAAGGAAGTTGTGTTGATTGCCCCTAGGAGGGATGATGTATATGCCCTTGACATGTCATCCCTGACTCAGAATGGGACTTGTCTATTCTCAAAGGCAAGTGAAACAATCAACTGGCTATGGCATAGGAGACTCTCTCATCTCAACTTCAAAAACATCAACAACCTTGCCAAACAGAACAAAGTTCTAGGCCTTCCATCCCTGGTGTATACCAAAGACAAGCCTTGTTCTGCTTGTGAAAAAGGAAAACACCATAGGGCATCATTCAAAACCAAACAAACTTTTTCTATCAAAAGCTGCCTACATCTTCTTCACATGGACCTTTTTGGACCTGTCAGTCCAATGTCCATTCACCATGAGAAGTATACTCTGGTCATAGTGGATGAATACTCAAGATATACTTGGGTTTACTTCCTGACCAAAAAGAGTCAGGCAGCTGAAACAATCATGTCATTTGTCAGGAACATTGAAAATCAAAATGATGTCAAAGTTAAACAGATCAGGACTGACAATGGCACTGAATTCAAAAACCAAGACCTTGAGTGTTTTGTGATGAGAAAGGAATTTCTCAAAATTTCACTTCTCCCTATACTCCTGAACAAAATGGAGTAGCTGAAAGGAGAAATAGAACACTCATTGAGGCAGCAAGAACAATGTTGAATGGCTCAGTCCTCTCAAAACATTTTTGGACTGAGGCAGTTAAAACAGCCTGCTACACTCAAAATAGGTCAATCATTGTGAAAAGGCATAACAAGACTCCTTATGAAATATTCAAAGGAAGGATTCCTGACATCAGCTACTTTCATGTATTTGGGTGTCTTGTGTTTATACATAATCACAAGGATCACTTGGGTAAATTTGATGCCAAAGCTGATGATGGATACTTCCTGGGATATTCCCTGGTTTCTAAAGCCTTCAGGGTGTTCAACACAAGGAGACAACAAACTGAGGAAACTTATCACATTACTGTTGATGAGAGCACTGAATCCATCAGGTTCTCAAATTCCTCAATAGATGAAATTGGTATTGATGATTCATCAAGATATCCTCCTGATGAGTATCATCCTGAGAACAATCCCTCAACCCAATATCAAGCTGATGCTGATGTCTCCTATTACATCATCCCTCACAACCTTCCCCAACCACCTATCAGTGAGTTCATTGAAACTCAGCTTGTCTCAAATGAGACTGACACCACTGAACAAATTGTTCAGGAATCCTCAGAACGAATTGTTCCTACAGTTGTCACTGAAGCACATAATGATGAGTTACCTCATGTTCCTGAGTCTGAACCTAATCAGGCTCCTTCAAGCTCAAATTCTTATCCTAAACCTCAGGATAGCTGGACTAGATCCAAAATCATTGAGCTTGTGAACATCATTGGTGAACCCACTGAAGGCATGCTCACCAAAAGCAAGGCTGCTAAACTTAAGGCTGCCACTGCCAATGTATGTCTTTATGCTGACTATCTCTCAGAGATTGAGCCTAAAAATGTTAAAGAAGCCCTGACTTATGAAAGTTGGGTTCAGGCCATGAGAGATGAATTGGAACAATTTGACAGAAATGATGTCATGACCCTTGTTGAATGCCCCCAGGGTGTTTTAATCATTGGTATGAAATGGGTCTTTAAGAACAAGACCGATGAAAATGGCACAGTCATCAAAAACAAAGCAAGACTGGTTGCCAAAGGATACAATCAACAGGAAGGTATAGACTATGAGGAAACCTTTGCACCTGTTGCTAGAATGGAAGCCATCAGGATCTTCCTTGCCTATGCAACTTACATGAACTTTAAAGTTTACCAAATGGATGTTAAAAGTGCATTCCTGAATGGTAACATCAAAGAAGATGTTTATGTGCAACAGCCTCCTGGTTTCGAAAGGAGTGAATACCCTAACCATGTCTACAAGCTTAACAAAGCCCTCTATGGACTAAAACAAGCACCCAGGGCATGGTATGAGACTCTTTCAGCCTTCCTGATCCAAAACAAGTTTGTAAGAGGAAAGATTGACAACACACTGTTCATCTACAGAACAAAGGATGATGTCATTCTTGTCCAAGTATATGTTGATGACATCATCTTTGGCTCAACAAGTTACAAACTTTGCAAACAGTTTGAAAAACTGATGACCACAAAGTTTGAAATGAGCATGATGGGTGAACTCACATACTTTCTTGGACTCCAAATTAAACAAACTGAAAAAGGAATATCCATTTGCCAAGAAAAATACCTCAGGAACCTACTGAAGAAGTATGAGCTCACTGACTGCCCTTCAGTAAAAACTCCTATGGTTCCTCCAAACAACCTTGGCCCTGATCTCACTGGAAAATCAGTAAATCAAACCCTATACAGAGGAATGATTGGCTCCCTGATGTACTTACTTGCCTCAAGGCCTGATATCCAATTCTCAGTCTGCCTGTGTGCCAGATACCAGGCTGACCCTAAAGAATCACATCTCACTGCTGTCAAGAGAATCATCTGGTACCTGAAGGGTACTCCAAACCTTGGTTTGTATTACCCAAAATGTTCAGGATTTGATCTCAAAGGGTACACTGACTCTGACTATGCAGGATGTAACATGGATAGGAAAAGTACTTCAGGATCCTGCCAATTTCTTGGTGGTAAACTTGTGTGTTGGAGTACAAAGAAACAACAGTCAGTGGCCATGTCCTCAGCTGAAGCTGAATATATGGCTGCTGTAGGATGTTGTGCAAATGTACTATGGATGAAGAGCCAACTGAGTGACTATGGCATTCAATATAAGATGGTACCTATATTTTGTGATAATACAAGTGCCATAGCCATCTCAAACAACCCAGTACTTCATCAAAGAACCAAGCACATTGACATCAGATACCACTTCATCAGGGACCATATCTCTAATGGAGAAATTGAACTACATTTCATCCCCACTCAGCTAGCTGATATCTTCACTAAACCTTTGGATGAACCCACTTTCACAAGATTGAAAGCTGAACTGGGCATGTTGGACATAGAATCAGGGAACTAATCAAAAGTGTTCCAACATGATGTAAATTCTCTAGGTCCCTGATCACACCCTTCCTAAAATATTTTTGACTGATAATTCATTCAGGGGGCTCAGGATGAAAAATGGCATTGAATACCCTAACTAAATGCTCTAAGTATTTAGTTAGTTAATGTCCCAGGTAGGTAACTGAATCCTATTAAATATAGGAATGTATGTCACTTACACAACTGGCATCCACTCCTTGGGCCCCCACATCTCTCTCACCAAACACCACTGAGCATTAAATGCTCCCTCACACACAAAAGTTGTGATGATTTTTTCTCTGCAAAAGTGCATTATTTGCAGAGCCGCATAACTGTTCACCTACGATGTGAGAGAAAATAGGGTAATGGGAATCGTGATATTTAATGCGGATATCAAACCAAAATTATTATGCCGTTTCGGTTAAATAAATTAAACCTTTGGTATCCGCAACATCACTACCCTAATTCTCACCCTATAAATACCCCCACAAAAAAGGGAACACACACACGCTTTTAAAATCATAACAAAACTCTTGCAAATCATTTTCAAAACTGCCTGTGTTTCCCTCACTGATACCCATTTTTCTAAAACCAGGCTTTTATCTAAACCAAATGGCTTCTTCTAAGGTCATAAAATACGCACCCAATGTGGATTTCCAAATGGAAAGCGTAGACCTTACCAAGAACAATGTGGTGGGGAACTTTGCCTACCCTGTTGGGTACCCTGAATACAGGGATGTGGTGAAGTTCCTTCAGAACTGCTTCCTGACCACCTCATTCACAAAAACCTCCTCAGTCATCTATCATGACTATTTGAGGGAATCTTGGTGCACAGCGGTGGTTGAAAACCCTGATGTGCCAAAAGAGGCCAAAATAAAGTTTACAGTCAAGAATGGAACCAAGTCCCTAACTCTTGACTATAAAACTTTTGTCAAAGCCACTGGCCTTGACTACACCACGACCTTCACTGCCCAACCCTCTGAGAAAGAGGTAAAGGAGGTCTTACTGGAATTGGGACCCTATGACAAAAATCACCCTGAGGTGACACCAGGGTCCCTATTATCCAAAGCCCCAATAATTAAGACCTGGTTCCCAGCTCCCTGGAGGATTCTAATGACTTTTGTCATTCAGGTTCTCTGGGGAAATAAATCCTCTACTGAGCAATTGAACACTACTCAGGCAATGATAGTGTTTTGTCTCATTGAGGGCAAAATGATAGACTTTGGAGAAATCATCTTCAGGGACCTCATAGCAAAGTTAGGGGGAAGTCTAGGCAAAAACACATGTCATATCCTAGATTTGTTTCTTGTGCCCTACAAGACTTGCTTGGGTCTGAGTATGATAAGCCTGACGCAATAGGTTTTGAGCCTGATGTCCTACACAAGGCAAATTACTCACGTGACCCTCTTGAAGTTACACCTGTCACCCTGACATTGTATATGCGTACTGCTATCCAGGGTGACAATAAAGTTTCACCAGTTCCCTCTCCCACCAAAAAGGTGAAGAGGAAGAAGGGACAGGGGTCTAGGAAGGTGGCTCAACCTAAGTCACTCGACACTGAGACCTCTGATCCTAAGCCTACAATGAGGCAACCACAACAGCCCTTGACTGCTGACACCATGAGAATAATAACCCAGTCACTAGGCCTGCAACAAAAGCCAACGGAGGGCACTGAGACATCATACTCAGTGTCCTCGGGCATACCCGTTTCCAAAGACTCTACTGTCATAAACAAGACAGTTGAGCCGAAACAAACCAAACCTTCACATCCTGCTAAAGGCTCTGGCAAATCACAACCAGAGTCTCAGGGAGTAAGGGATCCTAAATCCTCGGTGGGGCAGCACTACTCCACTGAGAAGGGGGTCAACAAACATTCACATCCTGCCAAAGGCTCGGGTAAATCATAACCCAAGCATCAGGGAGTTAACGTTCCTAAATCTTCGACAGGCCAGAACAAGCCTGTTGGAAAGGGGGATACAACCACTCAGGTGCCTGATGAGGACATTCGCAAAACAACGCTTTTGTCTAAGGGCAAAAAAACTCATCCCAAAGACTCAGAGGGGCACTTACAACCCGCTGATAGGGACACAACAATCACGGCTCCTAGTGATGGTACTGAGAAACACCCATCAGTGCCTGAAGGGGTCACGAGGGACAAAGACTCAGAGGGAAATATACCCCCCGCTGATATGGAACTCATAACCACTCCCGGAGGTGCGCAAAACTTGGGAACTGGCCTTAAAGACCAGGTAGGTAAAACCCAACCTACCGGATTTGAGGGGTCAGGACCTGGCCAAAACGAAGGCAAATCTTCTTATGAAGAGGAGCCGGATAACCTCCACATGTTGCAGATTACCTCCCTGGCAGATGCTCAGGCTTTGTTATTTTCTGATGATGAATTTAATAGTGATGAGGAAGTCTTCACGGCCGGAGATGATATAGAGGTTAAGGAGAAAGTCCCTGAACCTGTTACTCAGTCTCCTCAAGCCTCTAACCATGCTGAAGAAGAAACACATTCCGAGCCGGAAACCTCAGAAGACGCTCAAACTCCTCTCACTGAAAGAGCCTTCAAAAGATTCATCAAGAAAATGACCAATGTTTTGTACAGGGGGGTCACTGAAGAGGTGTTTGACATGCATGCTGAGCAAGCAGTTCACTATCACCTCCTCAAAGATGCTGTTGAAGACTACAATGATGATGTCAGGGAGCAAAATTCCACTGTCTCTCACTCCCTGACACAAATGGCTTCTCACATCAATCAATTTTTGGAATCCCTCAAAGAGCTGGCTACAGGGGTTAAGTCGGTTCAAGAATCAGTCAAGGATGATCCTGAGCTCAACAAGAAAATTCTTCAGGCATCTGAGACGTACCAGGTAAACTCGGCGGCTCTTACTGAGTTACTTGGTTTGATAAGGGATTCAAATGTTCAGAATCTCAGCTCCACAGTGGAGGCTCTCAAGTCCTCCTTCACTCAGTTGGAAGCATCAGTGACAGCTCAATCCTTGAAGTCCACTTCTCTGGCATGGACAATGGGATCCAGAATGACTGCCCTTGAAAACTCTCAGGCTGCACTTGACTCCAAGGTATCTATCATCCATCAGGATACTGCGGAGATTAAGTCAATGGTGACGGAAATATTTCAAGTCTTCAAGGGTAACTCTACTTCGTCTTCAGTAACTCCAACACTTGCCATCACTGCAGCTCCGGCAATTGTTGAGGGGGAGAATGTTCCTGAAACCCCTATTATTGATGAACAAGAAGATGCTGGACAGCCCTCTCACACTGAGGGGAAGTATGTCACTGAAGCCACACCAATCACTGAAGTTCCACCTCAAGAGGAACCAGTCTCCTCCACTCTCATTCAGGACAGAGGAAAAAGTATTGCCACCACCTCTGAACCTACAACTGTGCTCCAGCCTGCCTCCACAATGATCAGAGTTGATCCTGATGAACCAATCAGGGTCCCGTATGAAATCAATGGAAAAATCTATCAACTCACCCATGACCAAATACAAGACTATATGGAAAGAGTTGAGAAAGTGGCAAAGGCAGCTGAAGAAGAGAGATTGAGCAAGCCTGAACTAATACAGGTTGTTCATGAGGAGGCTGAAAAGATTGGTCTGGATACTGAGGCACTAGCAACTGAGCAAGCTGGTGCAGCCTTTAAAAAGGCTCAGGAAGAAGAGATGAATGCTCTTAAAAGGGAAAGGGAAGCAAAGCTGAAAAGGGATGCTCAAATCAGAAAGACCATGGTTGAAAGATATCATTGGGTGATGAAGGAAAGGTTGAAGCCTGAAACCATCACTGACGTTAAAATTCACAGGAACACCAAACCCGCAATGGTCACTATCTTCAGGGGGCTGATAAAAGAATCATTGACACTCATAACCCATTCAGATTTGCTGACTTTGGGATTACTGAACTTGATGAACTCCGTCCTATCATTGCCAAGAAAAACAATGTTGTTGTACCCGACCTTCTCAAGTCACTGAATGAAAGGTATAACAGACTGAGAGCAATGCCTGAAGCCCTCAACATTCCCTCCCTTCTTCCTGCTCCAACAACAGGAACTACTTCATCAACAGCCACCAGGAGAAAAAGAAAGCACATTGAATCCGAGCCTGAGATCAATGTCCCAAGATTGAATTGTGATAGGTCCGTTCCTGAAGGAATCACCTTCGTGAACAACGCTGTGCTTGAACACCCTGAAAGAGGTCTATGCTTTACGGATGAATATGGAGACTTTGCTTTCCAAAGATGGTCTGATATAGACAAGGCAGGGGTCAAGGCAATGTTAACGTACCTGATGTTAGCTTCTCCTGTAAGAAGTGGTGAAAACCAAAGGTTCTGTAAGGACCTTAGGGTCAAGATTGAGAAGCATCCTGAGAAACACCTGCTGAGATCAAAGAAAGCTAAGATTGAGGGACTTGGCTATCATCTGAACATCTGATCTGCAACAACTATCTTTATTTTGTTTGTAATTTGTAGAAAAATGTAATAGCTATGAATAAACTGATGTTTTTGTTTAAATATTATGTCCTACTTACAATTACAACAAACATTCAGCAAGAGAAGAAGTACCCTGACAACTCATGCTGAATCAAGAAACACTTAGGCTATTTGTATGTTCAAATAGGGGGAGATTGTTGGGTCACTGAATTCCCCAATCCTCTTCTTACAAGGATTTGAACGTAAAATAACCTAAGTATAAACAAGTCACTGAGTGAACAGTAACTCAGTGAGTCACCTTCAGGATGCTAAGACCGAACCTAAGAAGAAAGGTTCTCCATTCAGTGAGGCGGAACTCAGTGAAGTGTGATCTAAGCCAAGAAGAAGGTGATGGGTTCAGTGAGGATGACAATAACTTACTGAACCCCATGACTCCTCAACAACTTTATAGTACTGAAGACTGATGACAAGAAGACTGAAGTTTTGGCTGGACTGGGCGGGAAAGTTTGAGCTGCATTATTAAAGTGCTTTATCACTTTAATGTCAAACTTTTCCAAAATGGTTAAAACCAGTCTGTCATCAGAAAGTGCCTTTTGGACTTAACTCAATGAAGGTTCCTTGCCAGAAGAATAATATCTTTTGAGATATTGTTAGGGAAGCTTTATGTCCAATGTATAACCAGTTGTTCTATACTTGTGTATAAATAGGAAGCATATGTGAGGAGTAAAAGTTGACAAGTTTGTGCAATTAATGCAAAGCATTCACAAACCACTTTACCCCTCCAAAGAACAACGCAAGCCCCTGAGATAGCTCAGTGGGTAATTTAAGTTGTCACTCAACATAGATTGAGTTTAGAGAGGAGTCCATACAATACTTGTCGTTTTCAATCCCAAGTGTTATTCCGCAAACACTTGGGTACGATTCGTTGTGATTAACTTCTAATAAAGAATTAAACGTTGGAAAATATTGTCTCTTATATTTACGTTCTTTATTGTTAATCATTTTTATACATCTTTGTTTAAAGTCATACAACTTGGTTACTTCAGCTTTTTAGTTACTGATAACCAAGTAAAAGGGACCAACAGAAATCATTAAAAGGTTTTTCCAGGAGCCTTATTCGAGTTGTACTAGAGGCATCGAAGTGTTGCTAGACTCTAACCGATGTGATTATACTATTAAAATATGTCCCGTGGGAGCTGTTAGTTTATGGATATTATTTTAATAGTTGTATGTTATGATCGAACTCGAGATCACGAGATTGCACACTTTACGTATGAGAGTTAAAGATTAATAATTAAATATATAATGTTATATTTATTTATTAATTATCACAAATATATAACGATCATTAAGTATTTAAGATAAATGACTAATGACCGTTAGACGGATAAAAGGAAAGTAATGTGTATGATTTATTGGCAAGTCAAGAAAGATCCGGAAGCCCTATTTGGGCTTATGGCCGATCGGTGGGGGATGGGGAAATCCATTCCTCATCTAACTTGAGCTCCAAGTAAACTATTCTATATAAATAAGGTTAGGGATTCATTGTTTGTATCTCTTTTGCACACACATAACCCTAACTTGTTTTCTTTTCTTCTTTTCTTCTTTTCTTCTTGAACAAATCGATCAAACACCCCCTAGGGATTCGATTGGTGTTTTGCTAAAACAAAAGTGTGTGGTTTAATTTGTGATTCAATAACTAGCATTACTTTAATTTGTTATAGTACGTGTGTACAAGAACGCGCAACAATCACACTATTGATTGTATCTTAGATTGAATTACAAAAAGGTAAAGGGTAATTCCAATAATCCACGTAAACCCTAATTAAGGTTCTTGATTTGAAGCTTTGCAATTACTTGATTCTTGTTCGAGCTAGAATCATAAAGGTATGTTTAGTACTTACTATTGATTGATTAATTACATGTTATATGATCTTGTTATAACGCTTGTGTACTTGATGTTTATTGTTTATATTTATATGCATGACATGATTATATAATTCCAACATAAAGTGGCCACGCAATCATTGGCACGCCACCCGTTATGCTTTCATAAACCGAATTGAGTCCAAAGTGTGATGGAAACCCTCCTTCAGATGGATGGTTCAAAATTTTCACCTGTGAGGCCCATGATGGGACGACTAAGCCAAATTTTTGTATTCGGGTTAGGTATCCTTCTGGGAGGAAGTCAGGAACTGATCTATCTTGATCAGTTCCTCGAGTGAAGAATGCACCATCTGTAGCTATTCCAGCCGGTGGACGTACCACCCAAACAAATCTTTGTTTGCTCAATTCCAGACCCCAAGCCAACTCAATCATTTGCTCAACCAAGAGTGTCCCTCCACTCCCAAATGATACAAAAATCATAGAATCACATGGCTGCAAGTCTAGCCACTCCATTACCTTATCTCCCTCTGAACTGGCCGGATCAACCTCTCTAGTTAATGGCCTAATATCATAAACCGGTACCTTCACAACAACTCGCAATTCTTCATAGTACTTTAAAGCATCAAGTGTTGCAGAATCCATGTCTATCCACGTGTTCGACAAAATCCCATCAGACAAAGTGGTGAAATCAATTCCCATCCGAACACTCATCGTACTGACGGTTCGTCCGATCCATCAACAACAAAAGTGTAGTTTTCGTACTTATCATGACTAATATAATACATGAATAAAATACATCATGCTATTTATATACTATCCAATAGGCATAGCTAACGGTGTAGTTTTCATATTAATAATTGGATTTTGCTAAACAATGCTCACTGGCATTACTTAAGGCACAATAAATAATCTGTTCTTTCTATATTTAACATAGTTATGTATTTAATGCATAATAAATGAACATAAAAATTAACTAAAATATATGTCATTTTTATTTAATAAAGTTCAAGTTTACTTTTATATTTATATTAATTGTGTTTTAAACATTGCCTAGTGGGCATTGTTTAGCAAAACCTTTAATAATTTGAAAACAATCAAGTAACAACAAAAGTGGCCTTGGTTAAGTGGAAAACTAGCATATAAGGAAGAAGTTGCATATTCGACTCTCCAGTCTCTCAATTGCCTCATTTTGGCTAACTCATTAATGCAAATAGGTTGGGCTATGCTAGAATTTTTGATCTTTTTTCAAAAGTGTCATGGTATTTTGATTTTTTTTTTTTTTTTTCTTTTTTGTTCCTTCTTCCAAAAATGTCATGCAAAAGGTTGGGTTATGCTAGACTTTTTGATCTTTTTTCAAAAGTGTCATGATATTTTATTTTATTTTATTTTTTATTTTTTTTCCCAAAAATGTCATGCAAATAGGTTGGAATATGCAAATATTTTATGTTAAAAAATTTAACATTTAGTTTCTTTAAAATTTTCCTAATTTATTTACTTTATTAAAAAAATCATTTTAATTTATGAACTTTTCTCATGTATTTTTATTGGATAAAAAACTTAACATGATTAGTGTTGGATGTCAAGGATACGTTCAGTGTGCATACATCGTTATTATCATGTTTCAAGCAAAAAAGAAAAAATTCAATTTCGTGATATTTTTTGTTCATTAGTGCTGTAAATTTAAAGTACTAATTTGTGTTTTTTTATAGTTATTGTGGGTAATCTCATTATTACATCCTTGTTCAATATCAGTATAGTACACGGCATAACTTCTCGTTCGGGTTAATTTTCGATTTGCAGGTGAGAAGACTATGATAAGAAAGAGATACATGCACTTGATTACTTTTTTTTTCAAGAAATAAGAATAAAGGTCTACGAGTATCCTATAACTTGTGCCATACTAGAATGATTGTGTATATTTCGAGATATGAAACTCTTGATCACATTCTTTCTTGTCGTAATCGTTATTTTGAGAATGGTATAAAAAGATTTGTTGCACTGAGTAAAGTTATATAGTGCATAACATTTCAGTTGATGAATGACGGTAGTTGTGCCTTTTTACTCTTGGCAACATACCATTTTATTGAAAGATTTGAAAATCTTTCTGCGAAAGTGAGGAAAACCGAGTTTGATCACATAAATTGCACATGCTTGATAATATCAAAATACTCTAGATTTTAAGTTGAGAATTGACAAATATCATCTCATGATTTGAGCTCATAATCTTAATTTTTGGTTAGGAGTTAAGCTTGGAGTGAGTTGAAAAGTGACACATGTCACCTAATAATTGGAACTCCTTATCTTAATTTTTGGTTAGCAGTTAGGTTTGAAATTAAATTCATTATATAGTAGTATAGATGTATGCTTTCAAGATCACTTAGGCTGCATGCAGTAATGACTCATAATAAGGGTCAGTCCCCCTTATTTTCTCTGCCACGTCAGCTTTCTCTTTTCAGCAACCTGCAGGTGATTCAGTGTCACAGTAAGGGCGACCAAGTCCTTTTTTTTTTTTTTTTTTTTTTTTTTTTATAACAATTTTTAACACAAACACAAATTTTATTAATAAAACGTAAACATTACATAAACGAAACGTCGTACGGATCAAAGCTCGCAAACCTCTCTTCTTCTATCTGAGCTTCCAACCTGCTCAGCTCCCGCTCGTCCTCAGAATTCCAGCCATCATCAGCAGGTTTCACATTTTCCTCAAAACTTAGCTGAAAGTTATCAAGATGAGGTTGATGTTGTTGTGGCTCAACAACTCTTGGTGCAGATGAAATTGATACACCTTGCACAAATTGTTATTGTTGTTGTGGTGCATCAGCAGCTTCCACATTCTCCTCAAAACTCCAACGTATCTTGTTGGATTTTTCGTTCTCTATTTTCTGCACACAACCCCACAATGTTTCAACAGCATTAGCGTCTTTGTGAAACTCATTGTACAAAAACTGGTCGATCACATATTTTCTGTCGACAGAGATATTTTTGCAAGCTGTGTATCGTGTTCTCAGGCGTTGTTTGCGTAACTTCGCCAGCTCAAACTTTTTAATAACTTCGATAATTGCATCTTGGCTTTCTTTATCGTCAATTTCGACTTGCTTTTTGACATAGTTTTGAACTTGTTCCACAGTGTGGGAAAGTTTACAAGCCATTTTTTGTGTTTTATTTGTTGTTTGAATTATGTTGAAAAGTGTGTATTTGAAAGGTGTGTTTCAAAGTGGTATTTATAGTGTGTAAATTTTTTTTTAGTCACAAACGGCTATAAACATAAATGTGTGGAAGGTTTTGGATCAAAATTCAAAAAAAAAAAGTGTAAAACACTCAGTCGAGGTTGAGACCGAGTGAGAATGTTTTTGGCTTGTTTCTCGGTCGCGACCTTCTCCCCACAATAGTGACGAGCGACTCGACCGACTAGGACCGAGTCGGTCTCGATCGTTATTGCATGCAGCCTTATATCATCATGATAAATGATCGTAACTTTGTACACAGGTACATAAATGCATCACATGCACTTAAAAATCAGTCTTGTCGACTTCTCCAACTATAGGTCGATTTCAAATTTACGACAGTCAAACATAAGGTTTACATTATAGTTTGGTAAATTAATGATAACTATCAAGATACATTTTGGCGTTTTGCTATTAAAATTTATTTTCATATTAATATATATATATAATACACCATTTTAAACGACGTCGTGTCGCTTTGTGGGTTTTCCGGCTTTTTTTGGGCTCCCGATTGTTGGCCCGCTCCAATTGTTGCCCCGATCCAATTGTTGCCCTGATCCATTGCTGTGTTTTATTTTTGCTATAATATAATCACACTAGACATATCCAGAACATTCATCAGAACATTTGTGTTTGTTGCTGCTATTGGTCTTGGTCTGCCAAGTGAGACGCATCAGGTTAAAGATCAAAGGTTTTTTAGTTTTTATGTTTTGATTTGTCGACATTTATATATGGACTATTTAGATATATGTTTGTTTATATTTTTACTTTCTTTTTAGGAGTTGTATTTTGGATTTTCGTGGTAGGTTTAGCCAATTTTTTGATTTCGATTGCCAACTTTTTTTATTTCGATTGCTATTTTTTTGTGGCATAAGTTTTCTGTTTTTGGGGCTTCTCATTCGTTTGGGGGCAACTTATTGCCTGTCGAATCTGGTGGTGTGAAATGTTGCAGCTTATGGTTCATTAATCATAAGCTTATAAGCCAATGATGAGTGTTTCGATTGGTTATGTTTAATAAGCTGATAGCTAAAGAGTTTGGTTAGCTTAAGTAGGTACATGATCAAAAAAGGGCATGACTAGATAAGCACATAGGCTAAAGTGTTTGAATTAGTCCATAAGGTGCAGCTCATGAAACTATGTGTAGGATATTTTAGTCGTGAATCAATTGTAGCATGTAGTTTAATGCCTATGACACTATGCTAAGAGCTAGCAATCTTTCAAGAGTATACAGGTGCTTGCATACCAATTTTTGGCCTTTATGATGAAGTTTTGACACGGGAGGTTATACAGCTTGCAAGACCTTTAAGATGAAGTTTTGACACGGGAGGTTATACAGCTTGCAAGACCTTTAAGATGAAGTTTTGAGCAACTAACAAAACCACAAGAAAGACATTTTCAGAGCATTAAAACTTATAACGGACTATCGAAAACAGGGGCAAGTTGAAAGTGCTTAATTCTCAAGCCAAACACTCGCACCCCCATAGATAAAGTTAACAGTAAATGAAATCAAGTTTTCTGAACATCATTCGTCTCCGTCACTTTAGGCACATACCATGCTACTTATGAATAATATATACCAAAACACCATGACGTATTAAAGCCTTTATAAGTATATACTAATTATATTTCTCCACCTTTTCTGTACTGTATGCAGGGTCATGTTGGGGCAAGGCATTCTTCTAATGTAACGGTTGATAAGAAAGGAGTGGCATTCGGTTGAAGAGGGTGGTGAAGATAAGGTTATTGACAATCAACCTGTAAGAAGGTCCTATACGTTTTACCAATATAGTTCAGGTGAGGAATGTAGCATGAAATAGAAATCTCAGTTCCATACCTGATATCGTAGACATACCTACTGCAATTAACCGTATCTTCTTTGTTCCATACCTGATAAATTTTTATGAAATAGAAGACCCAGTTTCATACTTGATATTGATTATCAACCTGTAAGGTGCTATAGGTTTTACCAAATATTGTTGAGGTGAGGAATCTAGCATGAAATTGAAATCTCAATTCGGCACACTTTCTACAGGTACATTACCTTTACATTTGAATATTATTACGTTACCCATTCTCGATGACATTGACTTATTTCGATGCATGATGATTTGCGTACAGCTAACAGGCATACACAATCAGTGACTGCGCACATGCTACTTTATACGTTCACACAAATGGCCAAAACGAGGTCAATATTGGATATTTACCTTCTTTTTAAACATCATATGTACTACAGATTACCTAATACTAATATACCAGCAATCGTCATTGTTATTATCATCTGAACTTTTAATTGGTTTTTTCTTATTGATCTTTTATTTTTTGTTGACTACTTGACTCTATAGGACCGCCGTCATAGTATGTGTACCTGGGAAACTGTGACTTGACAGCAGGAACCAAGAAGCAAACGTATCACAGAATAAGTAGAAAAAAGAATGTTGACTTCAATACAGGTATCTTCAAAGTTTATGCATATTTATGTGTGACTACAGAGTGCATATAAACCTGTAGCAAATGATTTTAAGATATCATGAGTTTTTTATACAAACTTATTAATTGTGCACTTTTTATTATAACTATAAAGTAAATACATTATTTTGATGTGTGAATAGGTTATGTGTTGCGTGCATTTTGACTGTAGTTTAGCTTCATTTCCTTCCCAACTGATTTTAGTTAAGCTTATTTGATTTTGGCTTATATTCCATAAGCCAGAAGTTTTCGCCTTATTTTGAGACTTATAACTTATATAAGTTTATATTACGATATAATAAGCTTATATAAGCCCATAAATCTCAAAATAAGCTAGAGAAGTTGGTCTTATGAAACATAAGCCGAAATGAAATAAGCTAAAACAAACACCCTGTATAAGCCCATAAGTTCCAATATGAGCCAAAGAAATGTCGCTTATAAAACATAAGGCGAAAATATATAAGCCCATAAATAAGCTTAAACAAACAAGCCTATGCCAGAAAATCAGTGCTTATGAAATATAAGCCAAAGTCACATAAGCTCATCAGCCCATATGTAAGCTCAAAGAAATACCCCCTTAGCTATAGACCAAGACATATGTAAAATGTATATGATTATTTGTTGTAAGAAATTCGTATTCAGTTTGTGAGTAAAGTGTCCAAATAGTATTTAGAGGAGATTGTAACTAATTTCTGGTGGTAGTGATGAGTTATATAGTACAAACATGAGCCCGAAAAAGATATAAAAGGTGAACTTTGAGTTTATGAGAATGGAATATTGTGTTAGAGTTTGAGTTTTTTTGTTAATGTTTGAATTTTGTACCCAAATTAGCTAAACATATATACAGTAACAAGTCATATAAGAAATTGATTACAATTTCTATGGATGGGATTTAGTTGGAAAAGAAGATGTAGGTTAATTACTTAATACATGTTTTTGTATGTATTTGGCAAGGTAATATGAGTACGGAATTCTAACATGTTACGGATAATATGTTTCACTCACATTTACTCACTACCATGTACTCAATCAGATTTGTTTGCAGCATGGTTTCAAAATAGGCGTGCTAAACAGCTAGAGAAAGACAACAATGATTTCCACAGCTGAAACTGACGCTTCTACTAAACCTGGTATTTGGTTTGTTTGTTTTTTTTTTTTTTTTCCTTTGGTGTGTATTTAGGTAACAGTGGTGTTATGCTAATTCATATTTAAGTATTCAAACATTGATTCAAGACTTTCTGTTATGTATTTGTTATGTATCAATGTGGTATGATTCAAGACTCTGTGTTATGTATTTTTGATTGTAAACGAGGCCATGAAAAGCATGGATGCACAGGTTATAAAGTAATTTCAGTTGATATCCAAAAAAATTTAGCATGTCGAGGAACGTCAGCCCACACGGCAACTATCGATGCCAAAGAACCGACGCCCCGCCGCAACGCGGCGGCCGGCGCCTACCTAGTTTGAAAAATAATTCATCTTTGAATAACAGGAACTAAAAGTCTTAAAAGTAACTCAAACCTTTAGATTATTGGGCTCGTAAGGGTTTATAAAGCCCAACTTGAATTGGGTAGCTCAAGCTTTAAGGTATTTTACAATTTACACCCCTTATCGCCGTGTTGGAAAAATTGGACCATTTGGGGAGCTGGCGTGGGTAAAATAGTACTTCCTCCGTCTCAAATTTATTGTCCCCTATTGACTTTTTCGGTCTTTCTTTCTCAACTTTGACTATAAATATTTTTGTTTGTGTTACACAATTTTTGATAAAAATTATACTAAATGAA
This sequence comes from Artemisia argyi, assembly GCA_030686995.1. Taxonomy (NCBI): domain Eukaryota; kingdom Viridiplantae; phylum Streptophyta; class Magnoliopsida; order Asterales; family Asteraceae; genus Artemisia; species Artemisia argyi. The sequence continues at coordinate 260,094,807 of CM060708.1, read as the reverse complement.
AATACATTTAAAACTCAATCTGTTCATATTTTTTGTGTCAAGTATTATATAGTATAAACAAAAATACTTAAGGTCAAAGTTGAAAAGTAAAGACCGAAAAAGTCAATAGGGGACAATAATTTTGGGACGGAGGGAGTACTCATTATGAAATTGATTGACAATATTGCCAAAGCTAATGGAGAAGTATCTGTATTTGGCGGAGTTGGTGAACGGACTCGTGAAGGAAATGAAAGAATTTGGAGTAACTAATGAAAAAAATATTGGAGAATCAAAATTGGCTCTAGTTTACGGTCAGATGAATGAACCGCCGGAGCTCGTATGAGAGTTGGTTTGGCTGCCCTAACTATGGCGGAATATTTCCGACTTCCGAGATGTTTATGAACAAGACGTACTTTTATTTATTGACAATATAGTGGTGTTCATCAGTTCAGTTATCGGGTTGTTTAGTTTATTTGGTTCAATTAATTCAGTTAATTTTTTGGGGGTAAAACCAAAAACTGTACCGAACCGAATTCAAATTGGATTAAAACGAATCGAATAACTCGAATTACATAATTTTAATTATTTATACCTTTTATATAATAAAACAAAACCCCTATTGGGAATTTTGCATTTCAAAAAAATCAATTCATACCTAATTTAGTAATAATTTTATTTAAAAATATATATATTATTTTCTTATTAAGTAATATTTTATATTTATCAATAACACAAGTAGAAGATAAATGCAAAAATTATAGATAAGATATTTAAAAAATATATATATATATTATTTATTTTATATTTATCCACAATAGAAGTAAAAGATAAATACAAAACATATAGATAAGATGCAATTAATAATATGATTAAAATTTTTAAATAATTATTTCAAAAAATTAAAAAAAAAAATCCGTGCGTGCGCGGGCATTATAACTAGTATTTAATTATATAGATATTTAGAAGAAGGAAAAAACAACTTTAAAAAATGTTGTATTTATATTATGAAAGAGTTTAATGTCTTTTGTTATATAAACATATAAATATATATATATATATATATATATATATATATATATATATATATATATATATATATATATATATATATATATATATATATATATATATAGGGGTGCGTTCTATGCAGTACCAATATTAGATACAGTACTTTACAGTACCACTTTAGAGTAATCTAGACCTTTGGATCATTTGATCAATGGTTAATAATACATGATGGCATTTATGTAAAAAAATTTTAATATACAAGGATTTTATTTAATTCAAAAGGGCATAATAGTAAAAATGTATTTTTACTTTTTATTTAGTATTTTCAATAAAAAACGTTTTTTTAAAATCCATTAATTTTCGGAATTTAAAAAAATTATTTTTTTGCAGCTTTTTTCTTCCCAACATATGTGCATATGTGTTTCATTTAACTTTTAAGAATGTAAATTTATATGTACGTGTTCATTCATTGTATACAATTTACAATTTTTTTTAAACATTGAAGGTTTTTTATAACATATGTGCACGTATTCCAAAAATATATATGCATGTCTTTCGAGAACTATGGTAATTGCATATATGACCAAAAACATAAACATACACATCTAACCTCTAAAAATTTATAACAAACAAAAAACATAGCAAAATTTGATATTAAATAAAATACAATTCATGTACAAGTATCTTGTTAAATATAAATGTGCACGATGTTGAAAAACATGTGTGCACTCTTCACTTTGTCGTTCAATTCACTTGAACATATGTGCACGCCTTCCAAGAACATATGTGCACGATGCGCTTTCTCATCAAATTCATTAAAACATAGATGTACGCCTTCCAAAAACATGTATGTTTTCCGGTGGCCACATCAACTTCAATCAAAAGCGTATTTAAAAAATGATCCAAAAACTCAATACCTGTTTCCAAATAAAAACTAAAAATTAAATATTTAATCATATTAGTATTAGCTAATGCAATTTAAAACAAAAAAAAAAAAAAAGAGAAAAAAATGAAGAAGAGGAGAGATCTTAAACGAACCAAAGAAAACAAATACAAACCATGTCTTTTTTATGGATTAATGTCATCAAATCGCATAACCAATCATTTTACTTTTTCACTGCAATCCATGGCTTTAATTTTATTGTATTTCTATTTATATTCAGTTAGCTAAACTTATTCATTGAAGTCTAAATAATCCCACATCAAACCAGTCGTGATAACAGGTAGATGCTTTAAAGAAGTAATTAACGCAAATATTTCTTTGAATATCTCTTTCGTGATGACATTTAGATTCTAACTTTGATTATAGAATCAACATCTTATTTATAGAATCAACATCTTATTTATTAAAATGAATTGATTAGATCAAAAAAAAATACCTGTTAACACAATTGAAAAATATATGAACATTAATTCGACTTGTCATGATCGAACCTTTTACTTATTCGTCTTTTGTGATTACGACATGATTATACGGCTGCGACTATTAAATTCAACCCCGAACAAACTTGAGATTGCGATTTGATTAAGGTGATTGTTGTGGTGAATGATAAAGGTGAATTAGATCTTGAGAGGAGAGGCGACATATTAGATCTAGAGAGAAGAGGCTGCAAGTTTTTGGCAGTTTTTTTTTTGGTCGAATATGAGATCTAGAGTGGAGAGGATGCAGGTTTTTTTGGGTGAGTATCTAGGTTTCTAGCACCTTTTTAGGATACATATGGTTATTTTATTTATTATTGATATTTGAAATACCATAAATACCCTTCTAAAATAAGATGATTTAAATAAATAGAAAGTAATTTAATAAATAGTGATTGGTCAATTTGGTACTGTAAAGTACTGTATATAAGAATGGTACTGCATGGAATACATCACTATATATATATATATATATATATATATATATATATATATATATATATATATATATATATATATATATATTTATATGAATTCGGCTTTTGGTTCGGTTCGATTTTCATTTTGCCAAACCCTTATTAAAACCAAAAATCGAATATTTAATTCGGTTTGGTTACAATTTCGGTTCTTTTCGGTTTTGATTTTCAGTTCATGGGATTATTACCCGAATTCCGCACAACCCTAAACATAAATGCTAACATGCATCGCGTGAAAACACACACTAAAACAAGGTTAGTATATTTATGACTGAAGCTCTATTCATTGTCGAATTGTATACAAAATTGGTAAGATGTATAATACGACTTTATATGTATAAGTCGACGTGAATTTTTAATAAAGCATCATATTAATCAAAGGGCTGAGGGTAGTGAAGACGGGCACTGAGTGGCGGCAATTGTCGACACGACACGATAAACGACACGAACCCGACACGAAGTTAAACAGGTTTGAGTTGAGGATAAACAGGTTTGGGTCAAAAACAGGTCAACCTGTCTAACCTGTTTAATAAATAGGTCGTGTTTGGTTTGAGTAAATATTAAACAGGTCAACCCGTGAACCCGGTTAAGTATATAAGACTCTAAAAATAAAATATATAACACGTCTTTTTATGTTGGATGTGGATTAAATGTATTCTATTATGAACTTAATATAATTGAATTACGATTATACCTCTTATATCATATAAATTGACGTTTATAACTGTGAAAATTTTCGCATAGTTATTTGTCTATTATTTTATCATATTGCTAATCCTTATATCATTTTGGCATTTAAACTAGTTAGATCAATAAACCACCAACCTTATTCACTACTCGACTTATTTATTTAAATAGGTTAAAGGGGTCAAAAATGGGTTACACGTGTTATGCAAGTGCGGGTTAGGGTTGAGTTTCTTGACACGATTAATAAATGGGTCGTGTTTGGGTAGAGGTTATACTAACCCGCCAACACGCGAACCTGAATAAGTCAACACGAACACGACTCGATTGCCACCCCTGCTCACTGACCCTTCTAAGATTTATAAATGATGTGTACTTTTAAAAAATAATAATAATAATAATAATAATAATAATAAAAAAAAAAAAAAAAAAAAAAAAAAAAAAAAAAAAAAAATTACCTAAATAATCTTTTTAAAGAGTGATTTTATGGAACTGAACTTTATTCCCATGTTTTACATAAATGAACGAAATACGTCACAATCACACTTTTCTATTTTTATTCGCCTACATTACTCACCCAAAAGTTAAAAATACCCAAATTATTTTTTCTTTGTAATCGACCAAAAAATACACTCGCCCAATATATAATCACAAATACAAAAATATGGGAATGGGCCGTATACATGTATGATAGACAAAGGCAATATTGAAAAAAGCATTGAACTTAGAAGTGAGATATATCAAAAAGCATGACATTTTTTTTATGAATTTTTTAAAGAGCATACTGAGAAGAATGTCTGCTTTCTTTGAGACGGTAACATTTTATTTTACAAAATCATCATATCTTTTCAGATAAACCAATAAAATTACATACGTAAACACTAACCTTAAAATAACTGCTTATGAGGTCTAAACTTGGCCTCTATTCCAAATCCCACCAACACGCCACACATTTAAGGTTATAGTCATCGAGCATGTTACTTAATGACATTCAAATATCATATATATTGAAAGATTCACCCTAAAAAGTCATTGATGAGGGGCAATGATACCAATTATTAGGCTAAAAATTTCATGCCAAGGGCAATACCCTTTATGAGGGGCATGTGAAGTGTTGGTGTATTCATTGAGGCATTCATCGTGTAGTAATTACACTAATATGAAAGGTCCGAGTGTGTTTATTGTGAGGCACCAAGTGTACATGCATTCATTATGGCTATTATGATTGTGAAGGTTACATGTAATAAGAACGTCCATCATCATGTTGTAATTATCACAATTAAAAATTATCCATCTATAAATTATAATTGCTTTTGTAACTCTTCCACCATCCATCAACCTTCCATCATACACACTTCATTCCATTCCAGCATGCCGAAGCAATCTTCACATAACATGGGCAAACATGTTGCGACCCCAAACCGTTTGTTGTTTCTTGATGACCTCGATGTCGGTGTTACAGGGACCATAGTTGTCATGGTTTGCAGGATTTGGGATGTCAACGCAATCACCGGACGTTACCTCAGCACGGACTTTGTGGTCTCTGAATCCAAAGTACAGCCCCTGTTGCTTTTTTGTTGTTTGTTTGTTTTGCACGACCTACTATTTGAAATATACATTTGGTTCTAAATGTTGTTTGACTGATTTTGCAGGGTAGTTCAATTCATTGCACTGCAAGGAACCACATTGCTCATAATTTTATCAGGATGAAGGAAGGGATGGTATATTCTATAAAGATTTCGTTGTAAAAACTAACAAAGATGAGTACCGTATTATGCAAAGGGATCCGTTTATGCTAGAATTTGATGGGACTATAACGGTAAAAAAAGTGACTAAGTGACTGTCAAGGATGGAAGTTTTGAGAGGTATCCATTTGAGCTCCAGGATTTAGCAAACCTGGAAAGTACATATAACAAGTACTTACAGGGACGGAGCCAGGAATTATGAATAAGGGGGGCCGAAATTTTTTTCTCAAGCTAACAAAGTAATTTAACTAAAGGTTAGGGGGTCATTTGTCTATAGTTGCGTCATATGGTTAAATTCTATAAGGTAAATGACAAAGCGATTGGGCGTTTTGGAGGGGGCCGAGCACCCCCTGGCTCCCTTACTGTCTCCGTCTCTGAGTACTTAGTTGGTATGTTTTTTAAAACCATACTTTAATCGACTTTAGTTATTATTGTTATACGTCCATTATGATATGTAAATAATTTACTTACAGATGTAGCCGGTTATGTGACAAATGTGGGAAGAACAACTCAGCAAAAGTCAGGATCTCGAACCCTCGATTTTTACCTAGCAGATAACAAGTTAGTTTGTTATGTTAAATATTTATGCATATGTATTATATATCACATGTATCGTTTAACGTATATTGTGAGTAGCAAAGCTAATTTGTATCTTTGTAAGCAGCAGCCAATAAGTTCGTGTGACTCTTTCGGGAAACTTGGGAGACATTCTTATAGAGAAAAAGACAAAGCATGCTGGGCTCTGCCTGATTGTGTTGACATCACTTAATGTTAAAGAGTACAACAGTACGTGAGCTAACCGTTATTGTCAAAATTCACCTATGTAATAAATTAACAACGTAACGCATTACCTTTCTTTTAAACTTTCTAGACAAGCTTTATCTTTCAAGCAGTTCTTCGACGTTAATTTTCAATGATCCTGAAATTCCTGCGTTGAAAGCTCTTAAATCCGATATGAGGTGATAATCTTTTAAATTTATTTCACACATTAATTGGCCCATACCTATATTGTCTTAACATCATCGGAAGATAATCTCTTAAATCTATTTTACACATTAATTGGCCCATACCTATATTGTCTTAACACCATCTATTATTATGTATTACAGCCATATGGAAATGAACAAAATTGCTTTACCAACAGATATTTCTGTCCCAAAGGATGGGACATTGGAGAACCTGCTCCTTTGGGCTCGCAACAAGAAAAACAATGTAATATACCAATTATATATATTATATTGTTTACTTATAACCTAACTAATACAAATTTTAAATCTTATGTTTTTTCAGCCTTTAACCTATAACTGTATGGTTAGGATTGACGGTGTAAGGACTAGAAAAGGTTGGAATTCGTCGTGCGGTGACAACAAATGTAGGAAAGGTGCTACCCGTAAAGGAGGGAAGTTTTGGTGTGATTCATGCGATAAAGCTATTACCTATCTAGTATTAAGGTATCATTAATTTGTAGACCACCCAATAACAAATAATACCAAATGTCGTGTGTAAGTTACCTGATATGTGTACATCCCTCTCAGATATAGACTTGAACTTGATGTGTCTGATGGAACGGAATCTGCCGTTGTTGTCCTGTTTGATGATATTTCGACAGAATTAGTTGGGTGTTCGGCTGAATCAATAGTAGAATCGGGTGAAATGTACGTTTGTGTTGATTATATTATAAATGTACCATGTCGTGTACTTACCTATATGTTGCAGGCTAGGTTGCACGGACACGGACACGGTGTCCGACACCGACACGGACACTGACACAGCGATACGGCAAAATCAAAAAATATAGGACACGGACACGGCGTGGTCACGGGAATTAAATATTTACTTTATATATTAAAGGTGATCAATATGCAGCAACTCATGTCAGGCCAAAACCAATAGTCAGATCATTATTAAACACACAAGCCCATTCCTGATTTTGATAGTAATCCAGCCCATCTTAACAGATGAATACCAGCCCATCCAGCCCATTTCTCATAACCCTAAACACATATCTCTAAACATCCGCCAACCAATACTTCTCTAAACTCTCCAAACTCATCTAGCAGTCAAAAGCTCATCTCATCCCATCTTCATCATCATCAAACTCAGTTATCATATCTCGATTGAGGAATGCTACATCCACTCACAAATTCCACACAAATCACTCACACGCTGAGGTGTCGCCCACTTATTGGTGGAGATTATTACAATTTCTCTCTCTTTTTTCTCATAACACCAATTAGTGGATGACACCTCAGCGTGTGGGTGATTTTTGTGGAATTTGTGAGTGGATGTAGCATTCCTCATCTCGATTTCATCAATCATAACTGAACACCTCAAACATCTATCCAATCGAGTCAACACAAACACAAGTACAACCGAGCATTAATCATTCTTGTTAAGGAAGCAATGCTTCCAAAAGGGTCGATGATGATTATTGTTCAAGCTAAAAAAAATCTTGTAAAAGTTTGGTATCAAAGATCGCGAAAGGCACAGCAGAGGGACGGTTGACCGATTTTGACCATGTCCAAATCCATGTCCAGCCGTGTCCAAATCTGTGTCCGCCCCAAACAGCACGTGGGACACGGCACGTGCGTGTCGGACACGTGTCCGAGCCGTGTCCAAGGCGTGTCCGTGTCCGACACGTGTCCGACACTGCCACTCCGAGGTTTTTGGTGTGTCCGTGCTTCCTAGGTTGCAGGTTTCTGAAGAACATCTGAACATACCTCAGGTTATAGCAAGCCTAATTGGTATCACTCATGTGTTTGAGTTGCGATCAAACAGTTACTATGAGCACGGGACATTAGAGAGCTTCATGTGTTGGAAAGTCCATCGAACCCAAACAGTTGATGAGGGTGCCGGTTCAAACACACCTGTTACTTTGTCGCCCATTAAAAGCCCACAGTTGAAGAGGTTGGTAAATGACCCATATGTGCCTACCCCGTCTAAATCTGTCGAAGATACAAATGACATGAGGTAAATTATAAATTATACATTCTAAACCTCAAATATTGAAGACTCTGATGCCGAATTAACGACAGTTGAGGGTGATGACACAGACGATGTTGAAGATGGTTGTAACTGTGACAAAAAAGGGTGAGGAAGTTTACAATTACAGTAGGCACATCCAAATGGAACAGTTTATGTACTTTGATGCATTGAAAGATACCATAGTGTTTACAATTTACACTTTTAGATAAAACGAGTGGAGGTACCCGCGCGTTACTGCGGGAATGTTATGTTTAATCTAAACTCGAAGTGACATATTTTACCAGGAAATTAACATAATGTAAAAAACATTCATTTGTATAATAAAAAATTTCAGCTCAAATGAAACAATGTTGATAATTGCTATATTGCTATATATCAGTCGTTTGCTAATTGCTTTATATCATTCCAGCCCAAAATTTATTTGTAAATGTTCATAGTCCAATAAGAAAACCATAGCCTATTGCAAACGAAATAAGAGTACCCGGGCCCAAAAGAAGCAAAATCATACCCGAACAAATCCACAAATACCCTAATTACACACATCCTATTTTCATCCGCCCCCATCCAAAACTCTCTCACCTATCTCAAAAAAATTATACGCCTCATCATCTCCTTTTTTGGTTTGATTCGTTTTTATTTTCAGCTTAATGAAAGAGGGAATTATAACAATCTTGTTATCTTTCTTTTTTTTTAATCTTTCGGATAGTTAAAAAATAAAGTGTTTGCTTAAAAGAGATTTAGAGATCGATGAAGAGTTGTGCTCAAACAAATAAGATCTTTATAGATCCGTAAATCTGCTAATGGTTTGAGCAAATCTGAGATTTGTTTCGTTGTTATCTTTCTTTCTTTATGTTTTTCTTGTTTGAATAGAAAGATAAGAAAGGATGAAACACATCTGTTGTATTTTTGTTGTAAATTTCTATATGGTATTTTTGTTATAATTAAAAAAAAATAATAATAAAATAAAATCTGTTGCTACAGTAGCATTGTTACAGTACCGGGCTCACATATTCACTGTTTCGTCACTGTAGCTGCTACATTACGTGCTACAGTAAACATTTCCCCTTCTAGCATATATAATAATAACGTAATTGGTATGCCAACTACTTTGGATTTAAATGTTTGTTATTTGTAGTCCATTCTAGCCAATTAAGAATATAAATAATATTACTGTATATAAGTTGCGTTTATTATTATTTGTCAATTTTGAAAAAAAAAAAAAAAAACAATCATCTGATGCATTGATAGTTACCATTAGTAATTGGTATTCCAATTACATTGGATTTTAATGTTTGTTATTTGTAGTCCATTCCATCCAATTAAAAATGTAAATACTATTATAAGTTGCGTTTATTATTATTTGCCAATTTTGAAACAATAACATCATACTCCATTCGTAAGATAACTATACATTTTACAAAAATCATAACACTACATACATACATAGTTCGAAACAATAATCATCTTATGCATTGAAAGTTACCATTAATAATTGGTATGCCATTTACTTTGGATTTGAATGTTTGTTATTTGTAGTCCATTTCAACCAATTAAGAATGCAAATACTATTATTAAGAATGTAAATACTATTATGAGTTGCGTTCATTATTATTTGCCAATTTTGAAACAATAACATCGTACTTCATTCGTAAGACATTCGTAAGATAAATATACATTTAAAAAAAAAAAAACATAACACTACATACATATATATCTACACATGTGTGTTTAACACCGATTATATGCATGCGAAATTAAATATGCAATCAAATAAATACTTATGAACCACACAATCGATTTCACAATACTAAAATCATTAAAAACGTCTGATATAGATTATTGTTGTTGATTATGGTCGGATAAAAAACAGTACATGGCTATTCTTAACTACAAGCTTTTTTTGTTCAATATATGACCTACTTCAATGTTTTTTTATGAATATGTTGTTAATTATCCATAATTTGGCATTCATGGTTATTGAATTTCATAACAAGCATAAAATAATGGGGTTACTTACCAGATAGTAACTTGGAATGCCCAAATAACTCTAACCCTCTCCATTTATTACCATGATAACTCCATAATTGATTGCATGACAATCAATCCAAAAGGCTCATTCTCAAATATCATAAATATCTATCATTTCACATCTTCATCTGTATTTGGATCAAACCAATTCTTAATCATCTTCAATATCCATCATTTCACATATTCGCATGTATTTGGAACCTGCAATGCATTTATAATAATTAGTATTTTATAATCAACTATGAATGACGATTAGAATGAATTGTATTACTTTATCTACAGTCGCATAATTATGTAGTTACATTAACATATGTTATTGTATCATATTTTCAGATAATGATCATGAGGATATTCCATCTCTGTTTAACATGCTAGACAATACTGTACACATACAGTCACATACAATTATCGGTGAGGATTGTAAAGTACATAGTCTTGTGGTCTTAAAATTTCAAATATGCCCGTACCAGAAAAGGTAACCATAAACTCATATACTTTTTACTTGCTTATGTTTCTACGTGAATGTTGAGCTGTCCGTTTATAACCATATATGTCTTACAGATCAACATACGCCTCCTACTTCTATTAATCAGGCTTCGATAACACAGAAGTCCACAATGGGTATGTATTTTAATAAATATACAAATCCCATTATTTATTTAATAAATAATATATTTATAACAACAATGGCTGTTTAAGGTCGGCCTCGGAAACATGTCTCCAAATCGATGTACAAGGGCGCAACATGTATATCTTCAGGTATTACATACGTCGTTTAGATATGATATGATTAGAAAATTCCTTATTAGTTCCTAATTGGAAGTTAAAAGATTTATAAAATAACCATTTTGTATAAAAATTGCCCATTACTGAAAATTATTAATTTAGGTCATCCCGTATCCTACAATCACCTTGGATCTCCATCATATCAGTGTCGTAACTGTAATGCAGTTATGTGGTATGTAGAGAGAACAACCAAGGACAAAACAGTTGTTAATCCTACTTTCTCAATATGTTGTCAAGATGGGAAAGTGTTGCTTCCTAAATTCAATCAAACACCTCCACTGTTAAAAAAATTGCTTGATTATGAAGATTATACGACATCAAAGTTTAGAGATCAAATTAGAATATACAATAGCATGTTTTGCTTTACATCTTTTGGTGCAAGAATAGACCATTCAGTAAATACAGGAAGGGGGTTATATACATTTAGGATTAACGGCCAAAACCACCATCAAATTGGTTCCCTTTTACCAACTCCAGGTGTACAACCGAGGTATGCCCAATTGTACTTTTTTGACACACAAAATGAAGTTAAAAATAGAAAGGATGCATTTGTTGATAAGGATGTGGTTAATGAGCTGGATGAAACGATAGTCGCAAATTTGATGTCCATATTGGACCAGTATAGCGCAGTTGCAAGAGCATTTCGAATGGCGAGAGATTGGTGTCATTCTCATGCTTCCATAAACTTTGAATTACGATTATTAAGCGAGAGGAAAGCACCGAGAGAATATAACGCCCCAACTGTAGTAGAGGTAGCTGCTCTGATTACGAATGATTTTGGGGATGGTATTGCTTCAAGAGACATCATTGTAAATAATAAAAATAGTGGTCTACAACGAATTTCAGAATTGCATCCATCATATATGGCATTGCAATATCCATTGTTGTTTCCCTATGGAGAGGATGGATTCCACGAAAAGATACCATACCATAACAATAGAGGTTCAAGGAAAACTATTCGGACATTTGTAACAATGAAGGAGTACTACAGTTACATAATTCAACAGCGAAACAACCAAGGTAACACTTTTCTGAGAGGAGGACGACTGTATCAACAGTTTTTGGTCGATGCATACACGGCAGTTGAAGAACAAAGGCTCAAATGGATGAGAAGTAACCAAGATACACTGCGAGTAGACCTTTATTACAACCTTCAGGATGCTGTCATGAGAGGCGACATAGATGCATCTGGACTTGGCAATAGAATAGTTTTACCGTTGGGCCAAGGTATATGATGCAAAATTATCAAGATGCAATGGCTTTGTGTCGGACATATGGAAATCAAGACCTATTGATGTGTTGTTGTATAGGTGATTATTCCTTATCAAGTTTTAATATTTATATTTTGCCGACTTAACCTATAACAACACTAACGAGCAGTGTACCCGATCAATGTAGCCTAGTTGGTAAGTAGGGTGTCGATCACTAAGAGTGGATTTCTAATATACTAATTCTAAAGGTATTCGACTCTACTAAATTAACCTAAACTAATGCAAAGGAAGGTTCAGCCTGAGAGACTAGCACGAGTTTGGTTTTATATTAAACTAATTAAACAATAGAAGTTATGAAGATACCAAAGATAAGAAGAACGTGTTAGCCAAGTTCAATCATATATGATTAAGTTTTGATAAGTTCCTAAGACCTGCAGTGATTGGTGCTCAAGACTAGGTGCGGTCAATCCTACCTCTCGTTTCCCTAGAGTCTAGATTCCATTCAATTGGAATCTGCATAAAGCTGACTAATAATTACATTGTTTATAATTAAATAGCTTGTCACTTGTTTTATTGCTAGTCCAAAATGAAGCGTATCGTAATCTAATTTGTCTTGTTGGATCTCATTATATCGGCGAGTAAACCCTTAATGATCACTTATACCTATCCTACTTATCTAAAGACATCAGCTTAAGCAGGCGAGGAGCCGGTATGGCAGCCTACAAGCTCAGCTAGACACAGAGGTTATCAATGCACTAATATAAGTCACCAAAAACATCATCATATAGACTTTAATCGATGGGAAAGCAATTTTAAGGGGAGTGTACGATATTCCGTAGTCATGTATCACAAGCCCATCTATCCTGATGAATTAAAGCTTACTAATACAATAAAACAAAACTACTTAACATAAATAATTAAAACAAAGACTGAGCAAACTATCGAATTAGAAACAAATCAAAACATCAAATACTCATAAACTTGGCTAACACTTAAGGGTGTTAGCCCATAATCTCTGTAACAAGGTAGATAAACATAATCATAATGAATAGAGTATTAAACATAATGAATACGTTACACTAACAATGATTAAAGATGCTCTTCAAGGATAATTAGGTCTTCAAGGTTGATCTTCTGCTATTTGGAGGGGTCTTGATCGTCTGGGAATGACCCTAAAGGTTCCCAATGATACCCTTATTCGTTTATGGGTCTTTTATTTATAGTTTCTGAAATCAGGGTCGATACGGCTCATCTAGAGACTTAGATGCGCCGCATCTATAAGGAAACGTAGCCTCCAAGTCTGAAACTGACAAGATGGCGTATCTAGAATTCTGATATGGAGCATCAGCCAATGCGGCGCATCTAAAGATCCAATGCACCGCATCTCCTTCAGAATCAGATAGATCTCCTTTTTCTCTTTCCGTGGCCACTTGAATCAACTAAAACGGAGTTCGGATGAAGATTTTACGGCCAAAATACTAAAGCATCTTCAAGTGTCGACTTGTAATCTTTGACTTCTTCTTTAAGCTTCTAATCTTCACTTGATGTCTCGGTAAGGATTGTATATGGCCAATATGGCGCATCGAATTGCTCCGATGCGGCGTATCAATGTAACTTCGCGTGGGGTCCAAGATTATAATATTCACAAATATTCTTTCATCGCCTTTAGATGCAGCGTACCTTCAATCTCTTATGCGGCGCATATTCTTCTGTGTCTTGGATCATCTTTTGGTGAAGTATTGAGAGTGATACGCCGTATGTATGAAATGTAATGCGGCATATCTGGAGTAAAACAAGTTGGTTCTTCTTCGTTGACCAAAGTTTCATATGCGACGCATGGTATAATTACATGTGGTGCATTCTTCAAAGTTAGGCAATGGCTAACTTTCACCAAATGCTTGTTTATAACTGAGAATTACAAAAGTAAATGATAAGTATCAATTCCCATATAGAATAATACAAAACAAGCGAATAACATAGGATAAATGATGCCAATAAAATGTACTTATTTGATGTCATCAAATATCCCCCACTTGAAGTTTACTTGTCCCCAAGTAAACCTTAGATTTAAACTTATGAAAATGTATCCTAAACATCATCTAGGATTTTTATAGTTAAGCATTTATTCGTTTTATCATAATTGCACAACCAAACACTTAACGAATTAGAAATAAAATAAAATATTTTGATAAAAGCAAATCTAATCGTTTAACTGTCCAGTCGTGATGAATATTCTATCATAAGCTTGGCAAGGATACACATCTTCCCACTAAAGCTAAGGAGTAATAAGTCTAAAGCGGTAAATAGGGTTGACAAGGCTTAAGGGTTAAACCTAGCTTCATTTAAACAACTCATGCATAAACTTAGTAGATCCCTGGCGCGAGTCCTTGATTCCTCAAACAACGGATGGTCACTAATGTGTTTCTTGGATCGCTGGCGCGTTATTTACATAATGGATGGTCACCAAGTCACACATCAGATCGCTGACGCGTCATTCGATTATTTGTAAAAGACACAAGGTATATCCAAATTTGTTTTTTTTTTTTTTTTTTTCACAAATTACTATTTACTCAATTATTGAATCTAATGGCATAAACGTGTAAGCAAATTTATTTACCTAAATTTTAGGTATATATTGTTGAAGGGCCTACAACGTAATATGGCACATGACCTCCGAGTTTCACGAGACGGCCCTGCTTATATATAAAGATTTTAATTTTCTATTTCAAATGTTTTCATAGATATGATTAGTATTATAAATAATATGACGATGTGATTAATATGTTTTTTTTTTTTTTTTTTTTTCAAAAGAAAGCATTAATAATAATAAAGAAAAGATTTGTATGAATGGTACATGTCGTTTGTTGGGTAGTACATACTCAGTCCATTTCTTATTGTCATCTCGGGTCCGATTCTTATGGTTTCGATCTGTGTTGGATCTAATCCATTTTGCCTCATTATGTTAGTTTAACTTTATTTGACCGTTAGATAAGGCTTTCCGGTCTTGTGCGTATAATTCAATTTGCAAATGGATGTGCTAGTGGTTGTTTTGTATGCTAGGATTGTAGAGTTAGTAGTTTTCTCTTTTGGATAGTTGTGGTGTTTGGATAAGCAGTTAAGGAATGTATAAAGGTTGTTGCTGTTTGTACTGTAGAATTGGTGTAGTCACGTTTTTAATGTAATTGATGCTAATGTTAATCACATTATATAATATACTAAAGGGTAAGAGGTTACTGTAGAAAGCATTGTGCTTTGCTACAGTAATTTTATTTTTTTATTTTTTATTTTTTATTTTTTAGTATTAACGGTCTTTAGTTATTTAACGGCTGTTAACTAACGATCGTTATCTTTAACATTTAAAAAAAAATTGTACGCACTTTGTCTTTCATCTCAGTGGTTCATTGCAAATTTAGTCCTCAAATAATTTACATAAATGGTCCTTCATGTTATACATCAATTGCAAAATGAGTCCTAGGTAACTAACTTCATGTTAAGTAGCTAACGGCAATAAAAGAATTCCGCAGCAACGCACGGGTACCAAACTCGTTTTTACCAAAAGAAAAAGAAAAGTGGGCGGGTAACTTTTTACTTTCAGTGAAGCTTAATGTTGATGATTAATAAAATACATTTATAAAATGTTGATTGTAATAGAATTAATTAGTGAAGCCTTTAATGCGGTAGTGAGGGCATTGATGCAAGTTTGGTGGTAGTGGCGTATGGGCGGTATGGCTAATGTTCACCAATGTTATGATATTTTATCTACAAGTTCATTGCCGATAGTGATCCTTTAGGAGTGAAAAACGCCGCATACGAAGGTGTGTGAAGTGTGCAATCGTACAGAGATTTAAAATTTTAAAGGCCTCAAAATATATATAAAGAAATATATATCCCTTTATATATATTTTAGGGTCTTAAAATTTACTTTCAACTTCAAAATGTTAACGTTATATGAAGTTATGTTCTAAATATTTGTTAAACTCATCTTAAAATGATAAAAATGACGAAGAACTCACAAAAATTTAAAGCTAAATGATTACAATATATGCAATTCTCGTCATGTTTAAGCATCATATGAAATTTTGCACAGGGCCTCCGTTAACTCAGCTACGGCACTGCATGTATATTCGAGTAAATCAAAGTTTTATTACTTTTGTCCAGGATTAATACCAATAACTCTTTCCTTCCATAGATCGTCACTAGCATTTGTACCATTCTTTGTTATAGTCACCGAAGAAGAGACGCGAATGACTTCCCCAATTAATTTTGCGGTGATTAGAAAGGCTCAACGTGCACAAGGTCCGGATACCATCATATGAGTACCCTGATTTCTATTTTCGGGTCACCAAAATTGAACACGTGGTTGAAGTTAAAGAAAAATTTAAGCGCATGTGTATGTATCTAGTCGTAATTACTATACTTCCTTACTTTTTTTTTTTTTTTTTTTGGAAAGGCGCTATACTTCCTTACTTATCATGACTAATATAATACATGCATAAAATATATCTTGCTATTTATATACTATTTATTAGGCATAGCTAACGGTATAATTTTCGTACTAATAAGGGTTAATTCTACAAATAGGTAACGAACTTTCAAAAAATTTCTGATGTTCGGTAACGAACTTTTTAAAATACTGTTATTACCAATCAAATTTATTGCACTTGTTCAAATATAACCAATAATCCAATATGGTTTATATTTGCAACTGGTAAGTGGTAACCGGTTGCAACCGGTTACCATTATACACGTCATTATTTTTAAATGCGTGTTTAATGGGGTAAAATGATATGCCCTCGTCTTCAACCCATTTAATATTTTACTTAGTCTTTTCTTTTTATTTAGTTCTTAATTTCATCATGTTCATAGATTTTTCCTGTAATTTACCAAAAACTCACTTTACTCATTTTACCAAAGCATTTTTATTTTTCTACGAGTCCATTTTATCCAAATTGAAAAATATAAAATTAACATCTCTCGAAGTCCACAAGTAACAACAAAAGTGGCCTTGTTAAGTGGAAAACTAGCATATAGGGAAGAAGTGGCCTTGGTTAAGTGGAAAACTAGCATATAAGGAAGAAGTTGCATATTCCACTCTCCAGTCTTTCAATTGCTTCATTTTGGCTAAGGGGCTGTTTGATAAAATAGAATGATTTAACACTGAATGATTTGAAAGCCTGAATGAATCAAAGACTCTGAATGAACCTGATGCGAATCAAAATGGGTTGTTTGACAGATGTTACGAGTTAGTGCTCTGAATAACATAAAATTACCAACGTAACCTTTGGTTGTATCATGAAACATGATCATTTAATAAGTGGTCTCAGGTGATAAATTTTATAACTTGTAAAAATAGAATTTACTAACAACAAAATAACACAAATAAAATATTCACATTATTAAAAAGTAGATACAATCAGTTTTACGTATACGTGTTTCACTCTTTCGTTTCGGCAAAATGATTTACGCTAAATATTTTAGGATGACAACGCATCGTCATTTGATAAATGATGGTAAAGAAATGCATCATAACAATTTTAGTTATAATATTACTGGTCTATAAATGGCACTATGAATACCACTAACGTAAATAGTTTTATAAAGAAATAATCATAAAATAAGGCTACATGGTAAATTGTGAGATACTGAATGATATTGCACCCCACCTGATGCTAAATCGTTCAGAATGGAATAAATGACTAAGCATGTTACTTTTGTGTTATCAAACAATCATGCGCTGACCGAATCAATGGAAAACCTCTTAATCATCCCATTAATAGCCTATCAAACAGCCCCTAACTCATTAATGTAAGTAGGTTGGGCTTTGCTAGAATTTTTGATCTTTTTTCAAAGTGTCACGATATTTTGATTTTTTTTATTCCAAAAGTGTCATGCAAACAGGTTGGGCTATGCTAGAATATTTGATCTTTTTTCAAAAGTGTCATGATATTTTGATTTTTTTTTCTTTCAAAAGTGTCATGCAAACAGGTTGGGCTATGCTAGAATTTTTGATCATTTTTCAAAAGTGTCATGATATTTTGATTTTTTTTCTTCCAAAAGTGTCATGCAAAGAGGTTGGGCTATGCTAGAATTTTTGATCTTTTTCTCAAAAGTGTCATGATATTTTGTTTTTTTTTTTTTTTTTCTTCCAAAAATGTCATGCAAACAGGTTGGGCTATGATACACTTTTTGATCTTTTTCAAAAGTGTCATGATATTTTAATTTTTTTTTCCCAAAAATGTCATGCAAATAGGTTGGTATATGCAAATACTTTATGTTAAAAAAAAAAAAAAAAAAAAAAAAAAAAAAAAAAAAAAAAAACATTTAGTTTCTTTAAATTTCTCCTAATTTATTTATTTTTATTAAGGAAATCATTTTAATTTATGAACTTTTCTCATGTATTTTTATGAACTTTTTGTTCATTATTAGTGCTGTAGATTTAAAGTACTAATTTGTGTTTTTGTATAGTTATTTTGGGTAATCTCATTATTACATCCTTGTTCAATATCAGTATGGTACACAGCATAACTTCTGGTTTGGGTTAATTTTTGATTCGCAGGTGAGAAGACTATGATAAGAAAGAGATACATGCACTTGACAGAGGGGTTCCTGAATGAAAACCCCATAACATGTGTGCGTACAAGGCTCCTTCCCTTGACGCTCGCCAAGACGTGGTAATCGTCGAAGTTCCCAAGCTCGGTAAAGAAGCTGATATCAAAGCCATCAAAGAGTGGGGCTACCCAAAATCGAAAATTACACATCTTTTATCTTTTGCACGGCTTCCGGCATTGACATGCCAGGTGCAGACTACCAGCTTACTAAGCTCCTTGGTCTCAACCCTTCCATCAAACGCTACATGATATATCAACAAGGATGCTTTGCGGAGGGCATTAATTGTTCTTCGTCTAGCTAAGGACCTTGCTGAGAACAAAACGGTGTTCGTGTTCTTGTGGTTTGCTGTGAGATTGCAGTGCTCAACTTCTGTGGCCCTAGCGAAAAAGTTGATTCCCTTATCGGTCAAGCTATTTTCGGGGATGGAGCAGGCACAATCATTGTTGGTTCGGATCCTGAGTTGAAGGGAGAACGGGGGTTGTTCGAGATAGTGTCTGCTGAATGTTTCATCTTAATAGAAGGCTGCCGAGTTTAATCTCCGATAACCTAGAGAAGGCACTGACAATTGTCCAAATATACATTCAACTTGCCAACTTTTACTATTGTATGCACTGAATTTTTTTTCTTCTATTATATACACAAACTTTACTAATCTCTCTTATTGTATCAATAAAACGCCTTTTTGATGACGTGGCAAGTTGATACAATAGGGATGATTAGTCATCAAAAAGGTGTTTTATTGATACAATAAGGGTAATTAGTAAAGTTTGTGTATATAATAGAAAAAAAATTAGTGCATATAATAATAAAAGGTGGCAACTTAAATGTATATTTGGACATTTTTACCTTTTCTCCGTTGGCTGATCCAGAATGGACCATACGCAACAATCGCTAGTATTGTAAAGCTTTTTCAACAGAATCTTTGCAAGGTTACTAGAGTTTTTGATGTTTCCGAATATATATACTATTATGTGTTAATTTGAGTGACTTGTGTACGTACGTAATTTAAAATATACTAATAAAAAAGTCATTGATCGTTAATTAATGATACGCGTGTAATTATAATATAAAGCTTAATTACCGATATAACATATTGATATTTCACAGGTTCCCACTTCATACTTCCAGGATCATCAATAATCAAACAAGCATCATGAATGCATCATCATCAAGAACAAAATAAGAACAAGAGAATGGGTTGAACCCTTTAACTGACTTTGATATATTGATAACGAAGGGTTACATGTTTACAAAGAATCCTAATCCTATATATACTGAATGAACCGATGCTTTCATGAGGAGTCACACCGTTTCATTAAAAAGTAAACAACACAAACTAAAACTAATCGTTACATATCTTAACCTAAATAACCGTTTACTAAACCTATTGGGTTTGTTGGCCTGCGGCCCAAACCAGTATCTAATCTACAGGCCTTTTTCTTTTGACCCAACTTGAACTCTTTGGCATAGCAGACATTATTTGTTCAACAGTTCCTCCCTAATGTCGATATGCCAAAAATCTGCTTTCTTCTCCTTCTTTGTGAATCTTCTGTAATTCCTTTCATCTTGAGACTCTCACAGTTTTCTTCTTGAACCTTCGCGGTTGTTGTTCTTGCTTTCAAATTTGAGACCTTCACAGCCTTGTTCCTTCGTCTTGATCATATCACATGATCCTTCTTGATTAATTCTCTTGATCATTCATTCCATCACAGATTCTTCTCTTGGATAGTTGCCTCACACAATTTTCCTTCATAATCTATCACAGATTATCTTCTTCTTCGCGGTTGCTTCACACTATAATTCTTTGCGGTTGCTTCACACAACATGTCTCTTCTTCTTTTCTGGATTCTTGAGTGATGATCAAAACCATGAATTGTTGTGTTGTTTGATTCCTCGTCGCTCTGATACCATATTGATATTTCACAGGTTCCCACTTCATACTTCCAGGATCATCAATAATCAAACAAGCATCATGAATGCATCATCATCAAGAACAAAATAAGAACAAGAGAATGGGTTGAACCCTTTAACTGACTTTGATATATTGATAACGAAGGGTTACATGTTTACAAAGAATCCTAATCCTATATATACTGAATGAACCGATGCTTTCATGAGGAGTCACACCGTTTCATTAAAAAGTAAACAACACAAACTAAAACTAATCGTTACATACCTTAACCTAAATAACCGTTTACTAAACCTATTGGGTTTGTTGGCCTGCGGCCCAAACCAGTATCTAATCTACAGGCCTTTTTCTTTTGACCCAACTTGAACTCTTTGGCATAGCAGACATTATTTGTTCAACATAACATGCATGATTTTTGTGTCACATTGATATTGGATAACTTTGGTAGAATGACGTGGTTAGATGCGTTAAACTATGTGGTTTGTTATATGTCTTATGCCTTGTTTGTATTTACTAGCCTTCAATAATAAAGACGCGCGTATGTATGGTACGAAGACGATAGATTATATAATATCATAACTTCTACATGCTAAATTTTTTTCTACAACAAACTGCTAAATCAACAATTAATATTATATAAAAACCATAATATCATAACTTCTGCATGCTAAATTTTATTCTACCCTCGAATGGACATCTGGTCCCTCTCTACAACTTAATAGAACCTTCTATCGGCAAAATAAAACACATTTTTGTAATAATTAACATACAATTTATTGAAAGAACTTGCTGCAAACAAAATGTTACAATACATCAAAATAGAAGAAATATAAAGGTAATTAGTTTAATTCCCTAATCCTTGGAGTTATGTTTTACAGATTTCATCTTCATGCCACATGACCTGATAAACTCACACATTGATTTATATGACGAACCATTAATACCCAATGCCTCTTTTGCACTTTCTCTTAGTACCTTCACTCTTTCTCTCATTGTGTTTCCTTCTACACCCTCCATTAAGCTTCTCACCATTTTCTCTATCTCCTCCCTTTCTACCATCTTCTTCACTGGCAAAACCGCCGGCCGAATGGCCACTCCCAACTCTTCAGCCAGTAAGGTCGCATTTAGTCTTTGCTCAGCGTAAAGTGGCCACGAAATCATTGGCACGCCACCTTTTATGCTTTCATAAACCGAATTGAGTCCACAGTGTGATAGAAACCCTCCTACGGATGGATGGTTCAATATTTTCACCTGCGGTGCCCAGGATGGGACGACTAAGCCAAATTTTTGTGTTCGGGTTAGGTATCCTTCTGGGAGGAAGTCAGGAACTGGTCTATTCTGATCAGTTCCTCCAGTGAAGAATGCACCATCTGTAGCGCTACCAACCGGTGGACGTACCACCCAAAGAAATCTTTGTTTGCTCAATTCCAGACCCCTAGCCAGCTCAATCATTTGCTCAGCCGAGAGTGTCCCTCCACTCCCAAACGATACAAAAAGCACAGAATCACACGGCTGCAAGTCTAGCCACTCCATTACCTTATCTCCCTCTGAACTGGCCGGATCAGCCTCTCTAGTTAATGGCCCAATATCATAAACCGGTACCTTCACAACAGCTCGCAAGTCTTCATTGTACTTTAAAGCATCAAGTGATGCAGAATCCATATCTCTCCACGTGTTCGACAAAATCCCATCAGACATAGTGGTGAAATCAATTCCCATCCGAACATACTCATCGTACTGACGGTTCGTCCGATCCAGCATGGGGTCTGGCACATCTTCACACCGAACCAGCTCACAACCAGGAATTCTTAAAGGTTCAATCTGGTCCAAGTACTGACCTGTTACTTTCTTATCCAGAACATGCAAGTACGTGGTCAGAGCAAGAAATCTTGCAGAGCAAGGGACATAAACATACTTTTGCATTTGAAACTCCTCCGCTATTGGAAGTGACTCGCTCGAGAAGAGATCAGCGATAAGGACGTGTGGGTGCGGGGTCATGGCAGAGATGGCTGACCTGATACTTTGTCGGGCCTCTCGCATCATGATAGCTAGTTGAGTGACGACCGCGTCGTTTGGTTGGAGTAGGCTAGAGATGTCTGGTAACGGGATCTTGATGATACTGATGTTGTTGTTGGCGTCGTTGAGAGTGTTCAGTAGTTGTGATTCAACGGGCGAGGTTTGTGTTGTGACAGCGAGGATGGTGACCTTTAGGTAGTGATAGTTGGCAAGACGGTTGCCTAGTAGAAGTACAGGGATCAAGTGTCCCATACCCGGGCTTGCGATTATTGCTATATGAAGTCGTTCTTGATCCATGTATGTTGCAAGTATTAGATTTTATATCTTGATAAATATGAAAGTTGTTATTTATGTAGTAGATGGTTCTTGATCAGTCACTCCTTATTTATATACTCGAAAGTGGCTATTTTTAATTTCCATGTATTCCTGTTGTCGTAACAGATCATCAAAAAATAATATACGGAGTATTAATTAACTGTAATAAATTTAATTATTACAGTAATAGTTTAACCATTAGTGTACGTGTAAGAGTAATATAGGTCTAGCAATTTGATTTTTCTCAACAACTTGCAATTAGTGGATACAAATGCCCGGTGGACGTCTAAATCAGATATCAAGCTAAGTTGTTTTTTTTTTTTTTTTTTTTTTTTCTTCCTTCCTTCCTTCTTCTTCTTCTTCTTCTTAGCTAAGAGTTCTGTGGGTTCTAGCTCTGTTAATGCCTCTTAATATGAAGGAGCTTCATTTTCACACTCTATGCATATAGAAGATATAGTGGAATTTGTGGGCCTAAATAAGAAAAATAATAATATTAAATAGGTGGATCATACATTCCTTTCACTAACAGCAAAAAAAAAAAAAAACGCCTCCTAAGTGATATTAAGGGTCAGTTTGTTTTGTTTATAGGATTAGAATAAACTCAATAAAGTTCTGATTAAGAATAAATTAAAAAAGAAAAAGAAAAGGAAAAAAGATTATAGTGAATTTATATGAAAGAGTTTTGTTTTTTGGTGGGTTTAATAGTAGATTTTAAAAGACTAAAATGAATAAAATAAATGATCATACAAGGCTTGAAAATTTACAAGTAATTTAAGAAATCAAAATTTTTTTATTTGCATATAGTATACCAATAAGATGGAAGAATTGTGAGAAATCTAAAGGATGCTTAGTGGGTTTTATCAAGGCCATATATAGGGTACTAGTCACTGTTTTACAACTGAAACTTAAAACAAACAATTTGTATCACTTGAAAGTAATCCTTCAAACCAAAAAACTCAAAACAAACAGACTCTACCTTATTAGGTCATGAATATTACATGAAGTTGTTAGAATATATATACTACAATCCCCACATAAAAGAAACAAAATATTGTAGTAATATCTTATGTGGGCACTTGGTCTCGTTTGGTATGGTCAGGTGTTTGGGGTGAACAATACTTGATCCTCTTTTGTGGATGAAACTAAAACGCCCGTACTCGACTAAATTATTTTAATATTGTTGGAAAAAGTAGCTTAATAAAAATAAATTATAAACATACCAATTTATTTATTTATTTATTTATTCACTATAGGAGTAGGCGAAGGTTGTGAAGAGGCTAACACTAGAGTACTCGAGGCACTTAATGCGGCAGTGCTCAAAGCACCAAATGCTAGGGGTACTTGTTGCTCTCATGGATCGAAATCTTTCTGATCTACTCTCCCGTCTCATAGTAATTGTTCATTTTTACTTTTTTGAGTCTTTCTTGTTCAACTTTAACCATTAATATTTTTATTTTTGTTACATAATACTTGATTAAAATTATACCAATGAAAATACATTTAAAACTCAATCTATTCATATATTTGTCATTAAGTACTATTACACAAATAAAAATATTTATGATCAAAGTTAAATAAAAGAGACTCAAAAAAGTTAAAGTGGACATTATTATGGGACGGGGATAGTATGATAAAGTGAACAACTCAACTGTTCACAGAAGAAAAGATTTTATTGGATGCTTCGACTAAAACCTGAAGATAACAAAATAAAAATCTGCATATTTTAATTGCTAGATGATACCACATTTTTATTCACCATTTTATCTATATATTTTGTATTTACAATCATGTTATTATATGTTTAAAATACACCATTTTATGTATATATTGTATTATATGTTTAAAATACATCAATACTTTTAAATATTTTATAATAACTAATTTGTTATTCATGTAAAATATATCAATACTTTTAACCATTTTAAAATATGGTACTTGTACAAAATTTTCAATTTCAAATAAGAAATGATACTCTTTTATTTTCAATTTTTATGATACACATTGTTCTTAATCTTGTTTTATTTACATTAGTAAAGATACGTACTCCCCCGTCCTAAAATTATTGTTCCCTTTTAACTTTTTCGGTCTTTCTTTATCAACTTTGACTATAAATATTTTTGTTTGTGTTATAAAATTTTTAATTACAATTATACCAATAAAAATACATTTAAAACTTAATACGTTCATATATTTTGTATTAAGTATTATGTACTATAAACAAAAGTACTTAAGGTTAAAGTTGATAAGTAAAGACCGAAAATTTTAAAAGGGGACAATAATTTAAGGACAGAGGGAGTATTATTTTACCAACATGTTGTAAAAAGGAGATATACGAAAGATTACATATTAATTTTTCTAACTTCTTACAAACTACAAACTATAGAATATATCTATGAGATGCATGGTCTACTATAAGAATATTTGGAACAAAAAATAATATTTTAATGATAACATTTTTTTGTGTTGTTCGTTAAATGAGGAGAGGAAAAAAGAAAAAAAAAGGTTGTGCATGACTAGTTCCAAAATGTCAATTCTCCGACTAACATACGTAGCTATTCAATAGCCTCATCCATGACATCAATCCTCCCCTGTTTGGATGCATCCTCACCCAAACTCTCTTCATCATCAGAGGATTCTACCCTAGCTGTAGCACCAACTTTGTATAATCTCTTCAGCCTATGAGATCTTGACTCTTTTCCTTTTCAAGCTTCTTGACCCCCCTTTTCAAACTAGCAATCTCATTTTGTTGAGAGGATGTGGTCTTCTTCAAGTCAAGGACCTCCTTCTATAAACTTGTGCATAAATCCATCAATTCATTTAGTTTCATATTATCCCCCATCACTTCGAAGTGTATTACCTCTTGCGAGTAGTGAATCATTGGATTGTTTAGATACATTATCAAACCTAGTTTGAGTAATTGCGTCCCCCATGGTTTCTTGGCACCAGGGACCACCACCTGAACTAGCTCCTGGGGAACTAGGTTCATTAGGTGTTTTCTTGGATTGGGTCTTAATTATGTTACAACTGTCCAGCTTTACTTCTAAGCTAGAACTAGTAGTGGCATCTCTCACCAATCTGTCACTCAAATCCTTATGGACAGCCTCATCTGCGATAATGTATGTAGGAGCACTAGACTGAGGTATCTCAGTGCCCTTTCTTTTAGGCTTCGTATGTTTGTGAGTCTTTTGAGGTTGAGATGTTGATGGTTGTAAAATGGTGAGTGTGTGTTGCGGATAAGTGGGAATGGCTGAACCTGCACCCATTTGTGGTTGGTTTTGTACCACCATTGTTGGAAACAAAGGTGTTACTCTACCAGAAAAATCTTGCCTACCCTTCTCATATTTCCAAAAATCTTTTTAGTGTGAGAAGGTGCAATGTATACTCTCTTATGAGTTGGCTTCTCTGCAAAATGTTTGTCCACAAATACTTGTAAAAACCTTGGATACATTAAAAAAATTTCCAGACAAATTATCCAAGTTTCTAACCATACTATCAAAAATCAATTTTGAAAAATTAAACTTCTGTTTTGTAGCTAAGCAGATAATGGCAGATGCCATCGAACTGCTAAACTCATTCGGTGTAGTAGTCTTTGGACTTAGACACTGTAAGATAGTATGAATTGAAAATTTCCATTGAGTGGAGAAGAATGCTTTATAAAAAGTTAGTTTTTCTGAAATTTTCTCTTAACCCATCAATGTAAGTTGTTCAAAAATGATAGAATTAGGAAAAAAAAATCAATACCTTCCTCATCTGCTAGTTGAAGATCTCTTCTAACAGATGATTCAATGATGATTGTCTCCTTGCCATCTACTAGAGCATTTAACTGTACTTCCTCATTAATTGTTTTGGCCACAGTAGTAGACCAGAACTATTCAATACATGAAACATATATAGTAGGAATAACAATTAATGCAGACCTTATAGGGTGTGCATTCAAAAAAAATCCACTATTTGTTCAAACCCATCACTCTTTGTGGGTTTAGACAAAAGTGCGACCATATTGTGTGAATCAGCAAACTTTAGATTTGCCATTTGTGTTGGGTTTTGAGACTGGATGATAAAATTGGTTTAGGGTTTGTAATTAGAGAGTATATTGAAGAATGAAATTGTTGTCCTAAATATATCACGACTACAATATAATCTTAAGATAGATTAAGTGGATGTGGACACTTTAGATGAAAGAGAGGAACAAGAGAAAGAAAGATAAGTCTTGCATAGATGAGAGATGAACACACACCTCATAATGCATGAGGTAGGGGTATTTATACCCAAACGTTATGCACAAGCATACTATCGCAGTCTTAACAACTTACACAATAGTACCCTATACTATAACAAAAGATAAATAGAAGTCCCTAGACTAATGATTTACACTTTTCTAGGTCCAACAATCTCTCCCTAAGGGTAGATCATTCGGGTCTTCTATTTATGGGTTTTCTTCAAGACTTCATCTTCGGTATCCTAAACATTTTTCCATGAATTTCCAGATACTTCGAAGGTTAAGTCTTTCATCCACGTACTGAGCAATCAATCCCAGCTTTGCTCTTTGATCATCATCAAGTCTGGGAATCGTCCCTTGAAGGTCTTGATTTAGCAAGTCATTTATTCCTTTCAGAACCCACTTTGTTAGATCGAGGCTCACGACATGCATTAGCTCTGGGCTTTTTTAGATGTAAGCTACAAGTTTTGTTAAAACCTGACTCACCCAATGATCACAGTCCCAGGAATTGAAGAGCATGAGCTCTGGAATGTGATCATTGAGTTGATCAGTTTTAGATCACATTCCCAGGAATTGAAGAGGTTTGTTAGATGTAAGCTAAAAGTATAGGACACAAGCATATTTAGTCTGATAGAGATTCGACCCAAAATATCAAGCTCTTCAATTCCTGGAATGTGATCATTGAGTTGATCCGTTTTAGATCGAATCTCTATTTATGCCTTTGGGCTTTTTTCAGATCGAGGCTCACGACATGCATGAATCCCACAAAAAACGCGCACCTTGGGGGCTTTTTGCGCCTAAGAGATGTAAAAGTTTTTTTTTTTTTTTTTTTTTTTTTTTTTTTTAATATTAAGATAAGATACATGGGCTTTTAAGTCATAGGGTGAGTATTTGTATGATTTGTAAATTTGAATTAATTTTATATTTATTTTATTGAATGAAATTTTCTTTAAGAAGTTACTTTGTTTCATTAAGTTTTTTTTACTACATATTATCATGAAAATATGGCATTGTGCCTTAAATATTAATATGTTGCTTGCTTGATATTTTGGGTTAAATTGTGAGCTTTGTTAGATGTAAGCTACAAGTGTTAGGACACAAGCATATTTAGTCTGATATGAATTTTAATCTCTATATAGGTCATCGAGCCAAAGAGTTGATCCATCTTAGAAGTGACAACTGATCCATTTTAATATTTATAATGGCAATATGTGTCACGCATTAAGTTTTTAATATTATTTTGTGTTATTTAAGCTACATAACTGGTCATATATGTTATAAAAAATTAATGTTTTTAGTGCGCCTCGCATTTATGAATCCCATGCTTTGGAATGCGCCTCGACTCGAGGCTCTTTGCACCCCTTTACGCCTTAGTGCGCCTTGAGCCTTTCAGAACATTGCCCACGACTGGTATTAAGGAATACAATCCTTCAATCAAACAATTGTAATAAATCAATAAATCAATAAAAGATAACTATGGAGTAGTGAAATCTAAGTAAACATACTTGTCTCCTAAGTAGTTCACCGCATTTACTTTTCTTGTTATTTCTTTTATTTTATTTTAGTTTAATTAGTAATTTTTTGTTTAGTTGACTAGCAACTAATTCCGCCCACTCTTCCAATACCCGAGATTTTAATTGCTTTCTATAAAATATAAAAACACAAAAAGAATCATCCCTCACCCTTAGACCTAGTTAACCTACATCTCAATCCTAACGACACTATTCCCCTGGAGAACGATCAATCCCCCAGACCTACCATTTACTACACTACAACGATCAGGTAAACTGCCTGGAGGATTGTAAGCTTCTCAAGGTCTTTTGAGAAGTAAAACTTTTTGTGAGGTTGCAAAACTCGCATCAACCCACATTGTCCAGAATCTGCGCCATATACTCCTTGATTGTTTGAGTTATCTTGTACCTAAAATCAAACAATAGGTGTCAGTAGATACGTGTTGCAAAGAAGAAAGCTAAGTCTGAATATGAAAAATAAAATCTTTTTTGTGTTACCGCTCATCTATTACGCCATAAAAAAATGTTTACGCCGTAATCAATCTTAAAACAATATGAATACTGAATAAAAACCGTTACGCCATATCACGTTGTAAAGATAAATAATAACAATTTTTAAAATTTTTTGTCTTTTTTAGAAAATTATAATTAAAATTAACATATTAAAAATAAAAACTAAAAAGAAAAAGAAAATAAAAATTAAACTAAGACAACTAATCTGTATCAGCAACGATTACGCCGCAACTCAGAATCAAGAATTACACCATATCTAATGGAAGTGAATACACCGTAAACCTAACCTGATAAAGAAGACAGTTAACGAACAAAGAAAACAAACAAAACAATGATATGTGTTTCGTTGTAGGTATTTTTAGATTCAAGTTTTAAATTTATATTTAGTCGGACTTATACCTTAAAGATGCACTTTCACATGCAGTCTACCCGAACAGATGTAGCTAGTGGGGTAAGCACATGGTCGATCTCGGGAATAGTACACCTAGGTTTGGTCTAGTGTATTTTACAAGTTTTAAAAGAGGTTTTGATTGATTGATTAATTATACTACTAAAACATAAAAAGTAAATTCAACTAAATTAAACTAAGGTTTTGATCAATTAAGAAAAGGAAGTGCTAGCCATGTTAATCCTATTCCATTCAAGTCATCCGTTTATTAGTGCAATGATCTACTAGTCAAGTACTGGTGACATCAGGATATGTGGCGAATATCTCCATGATCCGGACAACATCCCTACACTTTTATCTAACCTAAACTAGTCCACTTGATCCATGAATCTAGTAACTATACATGTAATCTCCTAGGTCATTTGGCCGATGAACCTATCGGACTACAAGCATGCAATAAGTTGTGTCATCTAATTTATGTGATTCATCAGTGGTATTCATTTTGTCTATGTGATACCTTACCCATTCCACAGTTGGTCCATGCAAGAAGAGTAAGAGCCTACTTAAATGTTTTCATAATATACATCCAATACCCATATGGTCCATATGATACTAGACTTAAACTACTCAAACAAATAAATGAGCACTGAAATGATAAACACGTATAGTAAGCAATACAAGACATTAGAACTAAAAAAACGGAAAACACTACCATAGAATATTCATAAACATGGCTAACACCCAAGGGTGTTAGCCCATAATGTATGTAAAAGCACAAATGGATAATTCAAACGATGCACAAATCATAATGAAATCGATATGCAAACCGAATGGTGAAATTCGGCTGTGGTTGAGTGAAAGATATCAAAAACTCCAATTTAGGGCTTGTATTTATATTCTTCTGTTAGGGTGAGATTATGGTGTATTCATAAGGGAATAAGGCATAATGTAGATATCTTGATTGTTGACGACGAAAGCATATTCTGCGTATCTTCTAAATACGGCGTAATCTTGAGATGAGATACGCCGTAACATTAAAATCTTTGATATACTTGGATGGGGGATAAGATCTTCATTACGGCGTATGGCCAGAGTTTAATACTTTGTAATCCTTTAATGGTTGGCTTGGGCTTTGACTGTAGAGCCTCCGATTGCGGTGCATTTCCAGAGTTAAATACGTCGTATTCTTCAATATTTACCAAGACTTAATGAATTCTTCCAGGTACCAATACGGCATAAGGCTAGAGTTTCTTACGTCATATGCTCTTTTACAGCTTGCATACAAAATAGCTCCAAATCATGCCTTAGATCCGTGACTTTGACAATATTGCCCCATAATTACTAAAATAGGAAAATTAAGCTAATTAAGTATCAGTTCAGACATAAAGATGCATAATATGAGTAATAAACATGGGATAAGTATACAAAAATATAGGACTTATCAGGTATCCTTTGAAGATACACTTAACAGATCTCTGTTGGAGATTATCTGGTGAGTCATGTTTAACAAACGCCTCACAACCCCAGACCTTTAAGTAAGACAAGTTGGGAGATTTTCCATACCATAATTCGTATGGAGGCTTATCAACCTTCTTGGTCAGAACCATATTTAGAATGCGAACAACGGTTTCTAAAGCATATTCCCAAAATGATAATGAAAGAGTTGAAAGATTAAACATTGATCGTACCATATCTAGCACTGTACGATTTCTCCTCTCAGACACACCATTATGTTGCGGTGTATATGGAGGTGTGAGCTGCTGGACAATTTCACACTCTTTAAGGTAATCTTTAAACTCTTGGCTAATGTATTCACCACCTTTATCAGATCGAAGAACCTTAATCTTCTTTTCTAGTTGTAATTCTACTTCATTCTTGAAAACCTTAAATGTTTCAAAGACTTCATGTTTATGTTTAATTAAATAAACATAATCATAATAAACATAAACATAATGACTGAAATCATCTGTAAAGGTTAAGAAGTAACTAGCACCTTTCTTTAACACATGTCTAAGTGGACCACATACGTCTGTATGAATTAATCCAAGTAGATATGATGCCCTTTCCGTTTGATGCGGAAAAGTTTTCCTTGTCATCTTCCCAGATATACAAGATTCGCACTTTCAAACGATTCATCATTGATACGTTGCAAAAGCCCATCGTGTTGTAGCTTTTCAATGCGATTATTGCCTATGTGGGCAAGTCTAAAATGCCAAAGATAAATAGCATCCAAGTCTGACTTGATTCTCTTATTGCTAATGCTATACACAGAATTATTTCCATTGGATACAGATTCATTCATATCAATTTCAAACACACCATTCACAGGAATTGCATTAAAGTAAAAAAAAATTATTTAAAGAAACAAAAATTCCATTACTAGTAAATGTGTGAACAAAACCAATATCCAATAACAAAAAAAATTGATATAACTCCTCTAATTCTAGAAGGTGCATAATGAAAATTATTCAAAAATGGTACTAAACCCAAAAGTAAAACTAAATCGGATGTCCCTATGGCTACAACAGCTGCACGTATGCCATTCCCCACATACAGGTATTGCTCTCCACAGGTCAGCTTCCTTGCTCCTCTAAGTGCCTGTATTGTGTTACAAATAAGAGTACCACATCTAGTGTCACACACCGAAGAATTATGCTTACGAGGAAAAGAAAATAATTCCATCAAGAAGATACCTAAATTGTTGGCGACTTGTCCAACATTCTTTTTCTTTTTTTCTTGTAGCTTAGCTAGGTAAAGAGGGCAGTTCCGCTTCTACTGTCCTACTTCTTTGCAGTGGTGACACGCCATATCCTTTCCAGGATGAACTATCTTTTTAAAACAGTTCTTCTTAGGCATGGGTTGGTAAGCCATAACCTGCTTACCCTTTGCCTTGCCTTTACCCTTCCCCTTGTTCGCTTGTTGTGGCTTGTTTGGCCTTTGAACCCTACCACCTTGTATTGCAAGTACCTGAGGCGTAGGAACCTTTTTCAGTAAACCCTTCTCATAGTCAACTAGCATTTCATGCAACTCACTAACTGTCTTCCCCGTGCAATGCGTGTTATAATTGCGCACAAATCCAGCAAATTCCTTGTTAAGAGATCTGTTGATTAGGCCAACACATACATCCTGTGGGTAATGGTAGTTGAGATGCTCAATTTGGTCCAAGTAACTTTTCATCTCAAGTACATGAGCACTCACGGATTTACCGTCCTCCTGTTTGCAGTTGTGTAGAGAATCAAGAAGATCATAGAGTACTACACCAGCCTTTTTCTCAAACATATTCCTGAGTTCAGTAAGCATTCGTTGGGGAGAATGATTTTCAAATTGCTTCTGAAATGAAGAGATCATACTGCCTAGCATAAGACATACGCCCTCATTGTGTCAGTCATACTCAAGATTCCAAGCTGCTAACACTTCAACAGTAGAGTTAGCAGGAAGAGCAGGAGGAATAGGCTGATTCAATATTTCTAGTCTTTTAGAAACACTCAGGACAATCCTCAGTGATCTATATGAAATTATCGCCAGTCAATTTTTCTCGATCAAACATTTTTTTGAAAGCAGAACTTAAAAAAAATTAAATACCCTTGGTTAATATTCATATAAACCATATAATTTTCTTAAAGCTAGGATCCTAATTAACATAGTTCCATTACATCAGTTGATCTGCTAGTAATGAAAGTACTCAAAAAGATAAGTTTCGTACAATAATTGCCAATCTAGTATTGCAACTCCTAGATAATTATGAGATTTACTAATTGCCAAACTATTTGCAATTTGTAAGCATGTTTCATCCCATCTAATGACTTGAGTTAAGGGATCTCACCATGTAACTCAATTAAGTTGTCCAATTTAAAACACTGTGAATTTATTCCAGCTACGTCTCATGTAACGCGGAGATTTACCTTGCGATTATTATCTAGCTACGTCTCACTTAACGTAAATTACGACTGTAAGTGTTTCTTTAATTGGATAGCATAAACTTAAATTGTTCAAGGGTACATTTAATTTGATGTGTAATCAAATATGTACAAAGAAGCATGCACGCATCATCGTATTATAGAATTTTAATAAAAACTTTACTCAATTAGTTACTTATTATGATAGTAAGTCATATTTTTGTGCCAATCTTGTGAACATAAAATCTCTAGACTTACACTTTTTCAAATTGACGATTCAACATGATTTTAAGAATAAAGTAAAAAAAGTTTGAATCGGGGTATTAGGTAAACCAATAAAAAAAATAATCAATAATTATCGTCCACTATATCCTACTACTATACGAATCAAAAGACCCAAGTTATTCGGATAATTACCACTAAAAGGCACATGGAATTAAGGTAATTCACCATTAAGATGTTTTTTTTTACTTAAATTGGTCTTTCGGTAGCTCCATTTGACGCACAAAGAAGCAGTGAAGCGGGTCAGCGCGAAGCTTATTAAAAACTTTCTTCGTTTGGGATATTACTCTCTTTGTACCTCTCTTATAGTTTGTCACAATGGATGAGCCTATTTGACTAATGATGCAAACAACGTCAATCGAATAAAAATTTGTATACTTTATTGTTAAAAAAACACATTATAAATTATTACTCTTGCAAATCTCGATGCGAGGATGTATTTAACGCATGACGGGATGTAAGGCCAGCCCCTTAGTGTCACATAAGATTTCACAAGCTTAACAATTTATAATAAATCTTATTTCATCATTGTTTAGTCCGGTTTATTTTCCATTAAAAAAATACCCTTTGTTTATAACTTGTCAAACAATAAATAAACAAATAAGCAATTAATAAAAATAACCAACTAAACAATAATCGTGCATAATTAAATCAACTAACATGTATATATTTAATCTAAGACTCACTTATTTTCGAGCTTGGTACAAGTAGACCACATACATTGATAAATCGATTGCGTAAGTCATACAATAAACAAACAAGTTGATAACGATACATATGGGGTCTTCCCCAATTTTAGATTTAATTAAACTATTATGTAATTGATGTGTCATATATGATTAATTACTAATAAACCCTAATTAATTAACGTATACCATTCAATTAGCATGTAAACATAAACACTTAAAAATTAATGAGATAATCATCAAAATAGACCGGGCAACTATGATGAATTCGGTTCCTGCCCCCAGATCCAAAAATGTCTTTTAGACAGGGCAACTGGGCAACTCGACCCATATGATTACTAGTGACCCCAGTTGCCCAAAAATTGGCGGCTGTTGCCCAAAAAACTGACAGGTTGCCGAAAAAACTGACAGACAATCAACACTTGTCACTTGCAGAAAGTGACACTTCATCAGTTACCCCAATTGCCCTGTCTAAAAAAGACATTTTCTAATCTGGGGGCAGGAACATAATTCACCATGGTTGCTCGGTCTATTTTGGTGATTATCCCTCAATTAATGCATATACATCCATAGATCCATGACAAAATATGGATGTTTTCATCATGGATCTCACATAACACATATTATCATATAATTATGGTTACAAGATCATTTACTAATGACATAACTCTTATTATTCATTAATCAAAACACATAAAAATTGCATGCAACCAAGGGTTTCTACAATTTTGCAAAACATTTTTTTAAGGCAATCGGCCTTTAAAAAATTAGGGTTTCAAAATTTTAACCCTAGAAACCATGTCAACATGCAATAATCATACAAAGATTTGATTTTTTATTCGTTTAGGTAATTAATTGCACAATATTAGCGGCTCATGATTTCACTGTTGGAATTAAACAATCATGACATGCATATTATTAACATATAATTACAAAGAGCACGCAACAGAAGACTTAAACAAATACTTATAATTAGTTAACCATAAATTAAATCGTAAACGTACCTTGTATGCAATCCAAGCAAATCAAGTATCAAATCAAATCACAAACCCCAAATTAAGGTTTATATGACTTGACCCTGTTGAATGTCGATTAGGGTTTATGTATAAAATCAAGTTAGGATTTTGTATGGTCTTGTATACACGTATTGGTAGCGACTCGATGCGAATGCTAGTTCCTTGAATCACAATAAGTCAATAACTAATCAACTACTTTAGTTTCATTCCAAATCAAACGCAAGAAACTTTAAGGGTTCTTGTAATTCGTGTGAATGGACAAAAGAGGGTGAAGAGAAGAGAAAATTGACTAGCTAATGAGATCAAGGATTACCAACTAATGATACAAGGGTTTGTATATATAGTGTGGTAACTTAAAGTCCAAGACAAACTAGGATTCCCTCTTGGAAACCCTAGGCTGATCGTCCCCTTATCCCATAAAGGATTCTAGAACCTTCTCATAGCTTATTTTCACTTCTAGTCCTTCCATGTTTTATTTAACGACCGTTAGACTAAACACCGTTAAGTACTAACGACCGTCAGACGTTATTGTGAAATAATAATTAAATCATAACATTTATATTAATTATTAATCACTGAATCTCATACGTAATGTGTGCAATCTCATAGTCTCGTGTTCTAATCCGGTCATACGATTATTAAATGTGTCCACAAACTAACACAAGTACATAATGTATAATGTACAATATGTTTAATGCATATTTGGATATCTATAAAATTCTCAATTAAAATGAGGAGAGATCTAAAATTTCCCATTTTTAAAATGACACTCTTTGTTTGAGCTTGTTGTTTTTGATGTGCAGAGGCTTCCAGATAATGGCAATAATACATAAACATTAGAGCATGATAATTATGAGGGCCGAGGGGATTAAATAACTTATATTCATTTGTTGATCCTATCAAGTTGAGCTCTTGTATTTCTCAAGACGAGGTCGAATCTTTAATTCAGTTAAGAGTTTTTAAATCTGTACTACCATATTATCAAACTTAACTCGACTCATTTATTGCACTAGCTGCAAACACATTTAATTTACCCATACGCATTATCAAGTCCAGTTATGCATGTATAGTTGAAACTGTCTGCAAAATAATTGAATTATATGGCCTACATATTTGATCATTGCTGGTATATTTATGTTTGATGGATCAATTTCCCAAGGGACCCGAATTGAATTGGAACTTCACCTCCCCATCTCGAGTGGAAGGTTAAGTAGGATCATGTATTCATGTGCTTCATTTATTATATAAAAACTAATAGAATAAGGATCAAATGAGAAATAAAAGTAAAATGAGAAGAATGAGAAGTAACCACAGCCGCACATTTCAGATGCACCTACAAAATAAAATGCATCTCCCGTGAAATTCTCCTTCTTCATTTGAAATATGTGGCTACAAACATTTCTCATTCTTCTTATTTAATTTTCTCTTCTTAGTGGATCCATTCCCAAAACTGAGTAAGGATCAAATGAGAAATAAAAGTAAAATGAGAAGAATGAGAAGTAACCACAGCCGCACATTTCAGATGCACCTACAAAATAAGATGCATCTCCCATGAAATTCTCCTTCTTCATTTAAAATATGTGGCTACAAACATTTCTCATTCACTAGCATTAAGAGTAGTTTTAGTGCGCGTGCATTGGATTTGGTGGCCAACTTTAGACGGACATAAC
Organism: Artemisia argyi; assembly: GCA_030686995.1. Taxonomy (NCBI): domain Eukaryota; kingdom Viridiplantae; phylum Streptophyta; class Magnoliopsida; order Asterales; family Asteraceae; genus Artemisia; species Artemisia argyi. The sequence continues at coordinate 260,057,456 of CM060708.1, read as the reverse complement.
TATTGGAATGAAAGATTCTTGCTGATAGCTTTCAAGATACTTCTACTATATATCATTCAAAATCCAGTTACAACTTATATTAACTTTGTCTATTTCTGCTCTGGGAGTGAATGAGAGTTATCGGTCTCATTGATCAGACTGCCAAGGTAGCAAAAAGTAGTAGGAACTTTTTTCTTTTGGACGGCATAATTTTATTGACAACTTAGCAAGGAGCTAGAAAAAGATTACAAGAAAACCTGATATTACACATTCATACATGAGGCTATCGGATTGAATAGCCTATCCAACCATTAAGAATTTAAGTACGTGTTCCTATTAGAGATCCATAGGTGCGAGAGCATTTCAATTTCTTTTCAAAGTATGTCCTTCCTTGGCGGTTTAAGATCAAAACATAGTCGATCTGGGTATCTCCAAATCACCCAAGTAGTTGTATATATACTCGTATGAATGACTGCATCAAAGGAAGACTTAGTGTGGCTGAAGTTAGTGTTATCAGTCCACGTGATAAGATTTGAGAGAGATTGAGGATAGTCGTCAAGCCTCCACCATGAACATATCGTTTTCCATAAATCAACAGCCATCGGGCAGTCGACAAATAAAGATAGGTTGATTGTTTGAGTAATTTCATTTAACCACTTGTGATCTTATTTACAAATCATTTCAAGATCCCATTTATACAATTACTGTTTTTCTGGTAAGAGAACTGTATGTGCATAAAACTCCTTGGTTGAAAGCTTAAATCACATTGTTAGACTTAGACATCGAACCGTGGGTCTTGCAGTGGAAGTTAAATGATAATGTCCTAAGAACAAGGACTTGTCTTTTCACTCATGATTGTTTAACTTGTTTCAGAAATTGAAGTTCTTCAAATAGCCATGTTGCGTAGTTCATTTGTAGTTCATTCGCACTATTGCAAGTATTGCACATTTGCACTATTGCGTAGTTCATTTATATCATGCAACATGGATCAAAATGTTGCTCAAAGTACGTATAGAAGATTGTCGCAGGACATACATCATAAATGTTAACTTATATATTAATCCCAAATATTCGACCAACTACGACTTTAAAAAGGCTACATCAGAGCTTGTATCAAATTAACCAACGAATTATTATATGCATGGCAACCTTGCTTGTTGCTACTTCGGGCTTAAATTTAAATATCCTAACTCCTTGCCCAACCTTGCTTGTTGGGCAATATTTCTAGTTATGGTCATTACTTGTCGTGTAAAAAAGTTCAAGGTGTTTTGTTGCAAGGTAACCATTAATTGAAAAGGCATTTTTTTTCTCTAACATATAATCCAAGATTTAAATTTGAATATACGGTGGGTATTTTTATTACATCAAAACAAGCATAAGAGATTGCATAATTTCGCAGTTTATTTGGCAAGACCACCTGCATGCATTTCGGGTTTTTAATAATAGCATAGTTTAAAAAGAAATGTTAGGTGTTTATCGAAGCTAGAAAACTCACGCACGCTTATGTCAAAGGGTGGTGATTGACACACTCCCAAATCTTATTAGTACACTTCATTATACAAGTAGTTAAAGCAGCTTACACTTAATGTACAACTGTCTGTTACATATAGTAGAGTGTCCAAATAAATTTTCAAAGTGTGCGAATAATTTCCCTATGTCAAATAAGTTGTACCAATTAAAATGTATTATATATTTTATTTGTTTCTCACTTTCCAATACTTAAGTTACATATGTGTATGTGAATTTTCTTTTGAGAAAAATTGTGATCCTGACCTTTATATAGTTTAAACAAGGAATTCGGGCCGCGTTGCGGCGAGGCTTTTTATGATGTTATTTATTTGAGGAAATTTCTTAAATGAACCGTTTAGAGTAGGGGTGTCATATGGGTCGACCCGACCCGACCCGAACCCGACCCGAACCCGATAAGGCCTTATAGGGTCGGGTTGATTCGGGTCCAATATACCTTATCGGGTTATCGGGTCAACCCGATAAACCCGATAGCCTTATAGGGTCGGGTTTCGGGTCTTAATTATTTCGTTATCGGGTTATCGGGTTGACCCGATAACCCGATAAGCTATAATAACCCATTAAAAGCTTTATAATTTTTGAACTTGACCCGATAACCCGATAACCCGAACCCGATAACCCGAACCCGATAGACCCGATAACCCGATAGACCCGAACCCGATAACCCGATTCCTTATCGGATCGGGTTGCGGGTTAAATTTTATATGTCGAAAACCCGATAGACCCGACCCGATAAGAGGCTTATCGGGTCGGGTTGACCCGAATGACACCCCTAGTTTAGAGTACTCATTTACGAATTTGAACATCGCACATACATTTTTTTCAAAATGAACTTTTAAATATTTTCCGTTAGATTGATTAGCAGATTAATTTTTAACCATACATGTGTATGACACGAGTGTTGGGCGAGTCTTGAGCCGGGGCGAGGGCTGGGCGAAGTGTTGAGCGAGCTTTGAAGCTGGACGAGGGTTGGGCGAGTGGTAGGTGAGGGCTGGACGAGCAAAAGGCTGGGCGAGTGGATTAACACTAGGCGAGTGCTTTGAAGTTCCTCTGGAACCAGAAAAAGTTATGCACATATGTTACTGTATGATACTATGATGCATTATTTGGGTGTAATTGTTGATGCACATGTTACCAGAAAAAGTTGATGCACATGTTATACACTTATAATAGTATAATAGGATGAGGATTGTCTCAAGTTGGTTTTCCAACTTGACTCAAGTTGGGGAAGTGTGAGCATTAGATTTGATCCAATAGCTCAAATCAAAAAAAGTTCTTTTGATTTGATCTATTATATCAAATCCACTGGCTCACAAATGACCAACTTGAGTCAAGTAATGGGTGAGGATCCTCACCCTATATAATATGAACTTTTAGGTGTGTAGTTGGGTATACAACTATTGATGCACATGTTACTATATAATCCATTAGTACTTCCTCTTGTACAAGAAAAAGTTCTCATGCAATCACTTTTGTGTTTTGGCTTTTTTAGTTTTTTTGTGTTTTGTAATAAATTCTATCTTAATAAGGGTACTGGGAGTGGGTGCGGTAAGGAGGATTGCGGTATCCCTTACCGCACATGAACACCGCCGCCTCCATTACCATACCGCACGGGGGTTGGTTTTGAGTGAATTTCTCACGCACGGTAAGGTGGAGAAAGAGCCGTTTTCTAGCCGTTGGGAGGAGCGTGTTTAATTTTTTTTTATATATAAAGAGGGTCTTTGTTGGTCGGTTTAACTCACAAAAACACAAACACACACCGACAAAAAAAAACACACACCATACGCGATCAAAATAAAAATCAAGAATATGGAGCCTAGAAGAATAGGTTCGACTTTATTGTTAGACGACCCGTTTGAGTGGTCTAACGATAGTAGTCTTGAGTTTTTTGCTAACGCGATTGACGCAGATGAGGAGGAAGATACGGCAGGGTCGTCACGAACATCAGTAAAACGCGATCGGATCTTAGCTGCACAAACATTGCATTGTGATTATTTTTGTGAAGAACCAAGATACAACGATCAAACTTTTGAAGATAGGTATCGTATGCGTAAAAGTTTATTTTTGAAAATCACACATGATATTGAGTCTAGATTTGAGTATTTTCAAGAAGGTTACGATGCTAGAGCAAGAAAAAGTTTCACAGCCATACAAAAATGTTCGTCTGCCATTAAACAACTTGCAACCGGTAATCCACCGGATGAGTTTGACGAATATTTACAAATGGCTCAAAGAACGTCACGTGAATGCCTTCAATTTTTTTGTGACGCTGTTATTCAGATATACGGTCGAGTTTACCTACGTAGGCCAACAAGCCATGATATTGCATGTTTGTACGAAGCACACGAAGCTCGACATCACATTCCGGGTATGATCGGTAGCCTAGATTACACACATTTCGATTGGAGGAATTGTCCAATCGAATTGAGGGGTTAATATAAAAGGGGTGATCATGAATACCCCACGATTATGATGGAGGCAGTGGCGTCTCAAGATTTGTGGATATGGCACGCGTACTTTGGACCGCCGGGTTCAAACAACGATGTGAATGTTGTGATGCAATCGCCGCTATTCCTCACCGAGCGTAATGGTATGGCACCTAAGTGCCCATTTGTTGTGAATGGCCATACGTACAAGCGTGGCTACTATCTAACCGATGACATATATCCTACATGGTCTACTTTTGTAAAGGCCTTCAAATTTCCAACCGACCCGAAAGAGAAAAAATTCAAGAAAGTACAAGAGTCGGCTCGAAAAGATGTTGAACGGGTATTTGGTGCTCTCAAGGCTAGATGGGGTATACTGAGACGACCTTTACGGCCGTACACAGTACACAGAATTAGCAAACTAGTTTATGCGTGTGTGATATTGCACAACATGATTCTACATGACTCCGGTAACGCAATCTGCCCAGTTCATATTAGAGATCCTCCGATCGAACCGGTGTTTGACGAAGCAGCCTTGGACAAGATACGAAATGAGAACACACATTTTCATCTCCGATTTGATCTTATGGAGCATATTGACACTCAACAATTACCATACCTCGAGGTGGACGAAGATTAGTTTTTTAGTATTATGAAATTTAGCATTTTTGTATTATGTAATGTTATTTTATGTTTTTTTAAAATATTATGTAATGTTTATTTAATTTTAATGCAATTTTAGTTTTTAATTAAGTTTAATAGAATTTAAAAAAGAAAAAGAAAAAGAAAAATAAAAGAAAAATAAAAAAGAAGTGAATGAAGGGTGAGTGAAGTGGCGCCTCCAAAAATGAAGTGAGTGAAGGGTGAGTGATGGAAAAAGTAGGGAATGATGTGGCGCAAGGGGATTGGTTGGGAGTGAGTGAAGGGAAGGGGTGTGAGTGATGTACTCTCACCACCCTAAATTCTACATGTTAGAGAAAAACTGAGCGAATAAACTTTTTTGAGTGAGTGTAAGTAAGCGAATGAAAAATGAACATTTGATGCTGACATATATATTTTGGCCATTCTCGTAAATCATCTTAAAAATGTCCAGTTACGTAAAATCAATATCTATAAAGTTCAGTTAGGTAATTAATCTTTTTTGAATTGTTTGGGTATCGTAATTGTACAAAGCTATTTTTCTCATTTCGAAAGAGTATGTGGGAATATTATTTGTGTAAATATGTGTTGCTGTATTTGGGATGTTATGATGTTTGTAAATGTAAATCTTAGAATGCTAGTCCAACTATTTTCTAACAACCGGCAATTTGAGAGTTTCATATATACGTTTATTTTTAGTAGCAACTTGATACAGATTTATAGCAAGTAGTGAAGTAGTACACTTATCTATACTATCTTATAATGTATTTAGGACATTTATATTTAGAAGTCCTAAAATTTTTAAGACAAAAAACATTTCTTTATTAAGAAATTGAAATTAACAAGCCAACCTTCAAATGTAAATTAAATGTCTTTAATTGTGCCAACTTTAATGTTCATAAAACTCATTTACTTGTGAGTTGTAACAACCATTTAATCCATCATTATCATGTAGTGAATGTGTTAATGGATTAGTAGTTGGACTATCCGAAAATCTGGAGCATTAATGGGCGTATCCAAATATACATGGGCTGGTAGTTTTATCTCTAAAAGTTACGGTAAATGTGTTGATAGATTAGTAGTTTAATCATTTTATTTGAAGTTTTATTTGTAATGTTTTAAATGTATTTGAATTATTATGTAATGGTTGAAAAAAAAGTTGAAAAGAAAAATAAGATGTTGGTCGGCTTACTGTGCTTAAAAGGTCACATGAAATACATTTGTTCGCCATAAAAATAGTTATCGGGTACCCGCTGCCGCATTGCGCGAGTACCCTTCTAGTCATTAATAAGTTTTTTGGGCTCAGGTGATGGACCAAAATAAGCCGCCAACAAATTAGTCATTATTTTATTCGAAAGAGTGGTCGGTAGCGCACCCTTTAGGGTTTAGGGTTTAGTATATACAAGGGCTTTGATGTCCGCCGCGGCGTGTACCATGTAATAATAATATTAAACGAAAATTTCGTTTAGTTCTATATTTTACAATACAATAGACATATGGATGACGACAATTTTAGTTTTGAATAATTATTATACAAATATATGTAATAAATATAAAATATATAATTAGCACTTATCACTTTGCACATTTGCATCATTTGCTTTGAAAAAATCGTCTGATTTTTATAAAACAAAGTTTTAGTTTTTACGGTAAGTTTTATAAAAAAAAAACTCTAAAAGGTGTATTTGTTGGTTTTTAAGGCACTCTTGCGATTTAATAATAATTTTTGAACATTGTGATTTAGTACACATTTTGAAACTCTATTGATTTAATAATATTGTTTTCGGACGACTTTTATGGGCTAGCCTAACCGGTGGTGACTCCGGTTCCCGGTTGAACCCATTGATCCGGCCGTTTTTTAAAACCATATGTAAATTGTCTGAAACTTTGTTTGTTTTATTAGTTTGTACAACATGTATAATAACGAATATTTTTCATATTAGGGTATTTTAAAAATAACATTAGTTAGGTAATTATTGTTATAGACATTTTTTTAATTAAATTATTTTGTATTTATTTTTTATTTTTTTAAAACATGTCTACAAAAAATGCTTTAAAGTGTTGCAACCAATGCTATTATAGCTGTGTTTATTAAAATTTGCCATTATAATCAAGTGTGGAATTTTAACTTTTTAAGCCTTTCATTTTAAAAATGACTCAAATGCTTTATAATGTAGTATAGATTATTATTTTAGGCTTGTTATTTAGCCTGTTATAATGCCTGCTTAAACACTATATTATAGGATTGTCAATTTGTCATCAAGGATCCTGTAGCGGTTATAAGATTGTGTCATCAATGTATCAAGATGCTCCCCAATTGGAGACTTTTTCATTTTGAAAAACTCAACCTTCTCTTAGTAACAATCTATTTAGTTGATTTTATTTTATAAAAATATCTTTAAATAAAAAAATCTTAAATATTTCTTTATTTGGCCAAACTTTTTAAAAGCTCGTTTTTATACGTTTTTTTCACAAAAATTCGCATAAAAGCATATGTGTCAAAAGTATAATAAATAAAACTTAAAAAAACCGGAAGTAATCACCAAATAAATTAGGGGTTAAAATGAAAATTTGAAAAAACAAAACCATCCAACAATTTACTGCCATATACCCCACATGATGCCTAATCCTTTTGTTTCTAAAAACCCCTAATCGTTTTCTTCCTAATGCTCAATTATTTCACACAAAGAAAAATCTACAATAAATAAACAAAAACAATCCTACTAACACAACAATTAATCAAAATCCAAAGACCCTAAATGGCCCAACAATTTTTTTGTTGATTCATGTGTTCTTCAAAAGCCATGGATTCAAGTTATGTTCCTATTAAAATCGCACAACCTCAGCTCTTAAATAATCAACGGTGTGTTTCTCTATATCTTGCTAATCATCTTTAATTGTGTTTCGTTCTCTTTTGTTTGCTTCTTGGACGACCATAAAGTTTAGGGTGATATATGTTTTGTACTTAAAATTGTTTATCCGGAAATTGTTTATGACATATGCGGAAATTGTTTGTATAAATTTTGATAATAATATAGTTAATGTTTAATTGTTGTTCTGTGAATTTTTCATAATAATATAGTCTTGGTATATGTTTTAGGGACTGTTTTACTTTGTCAATATAATCTCTCAGACTTTCAAGTTAGATTTGAGTATTTGACATTAACAGTTAATGTGTTTGTTTGGTGAATTAGAGTACTTCGCTTAATAAGTATAAAATTTAAAGCTTTCAAACAAGGTTTTGCAAATACTTGTGACAAGTTGTGACAGGCAGAATTCTTGATGCTTTGCAGGAGAGTCAAGTAGTATAAGCCGAATAATGTTTTAGTTTTGTTGAGTGACAATTATTGCTTATGTTTTCTTTATTAGGGAGAGTTTGTCATAAACCATTGTCAAGACACAAAATCATATAGTTCCCTTCATACTGTAGTCAATGGAATTTTTCAACCCAAGAGCAAGAGCAAAACCAAGAAAAAAATCAAAAGCAAAAGCAAAAGCGAGCATGAGCAAAAACAAAACCTGAAACTATAGTTATTCATCCACAAACCCAAAAAAAACAAAACCTGCTATAAATATCTTTACTCATCTCCATCACCAGCAACCAATAATGCACCCCTCCTCACTAAAAGAGAAAGGATCCACCAAACTCAATCCTAAGATCAACAGCGTTTATTACTTTTTTTAAGGTAATTTTGGTGTTTAATATAATGAAGGATATGAGAGTCGATTCAATAAAAAATCTAACGCTCCAGGTTTTTTGATAAAACAATCTATGGGGTTGGGCTTGAGTATACTGTGGACTACAATTAAACCATTTGACCAGTTTCCTATTAATTAACTTTTAAATTATACCCATTGAACCTGTTGGCAATAAAATATTATCAAAACTGACCATTTTTACATAAATAGGATGAATATGGCGTCACTTGGTATCGCGTTGCTTAACTTCTAAGTATTCTTTGCACATTCTTTACTAAACTTGAATTTGTTTCATCTCTACTAAAACTGAACTTCGTATTGCACTCTATAATTGTAATCCTTTTGCAGCATTCTGATACTTAGTTAGTAATTATAATATATTAATAATCTAGATCGTATCACATTCCAAGATGAAAGCTGTCAAATTGTGGCTGAAAATATGTCACTGAATAAAGATTTTACCGGTGCACTTAGAAAGATTCCTATACATGGCATGTCAAGTATAACTCAGGGACTATCTATGGACCACGCTATTTTAGAGTAAGTGAACGGATTTTAAGGAAAGATGAGAGTTCGTCAGGGGTGAGCATATCACCTAACCGGTGCATTTCAGATGGTTACATTTTTTTAAAAAGAGGTGACGAAGATTGGAGTGATTAAACTTAGTTCTACCATTAAATTGACAACAAAAGATGAAAAGTGTCTTTATTCGTATGTTCTATTTCGCTTAAATCAATAAATAACTCCGAAAAACGATCTTATAACTAAGGTATATTGGAAGATTATACTGCATCTTTTTACTATGCTGCTACATGCTCAACCTGTAGTTCTATAGGTTATCCTAAAAATCACGACTTCATGAAATAATTAGATTAAATAAAATTATTAACATTAGACTGGGTCCAACACCATGTGAACCCGGGTAGCCTTTACCCTTTTTCATTACATAGGGTTATCTCAATTGAAGTAATTATTATACATCAATAAAAAACAGTGGCTAAAGTTGTTTATAAAATAAGTTGTTAGGTCTGATAGTGCTTATGTGGTCTTAAAAACAGTATTTAGAAGTTGGAACTTGGTTAAGCTATGCAGATTTTTATTAGCTATTTCATCTTTTCCAGGTGAAGACCAATCAACTTTTGTTGGGACCATGTACTTGATGGTATAGTTTTCGATAAGCGAGGTATGCTCTTTCTATGCATCAAATTATTTGTTTAAGTATGTTATTTAGTTCTTATAAGTTTTTGTACCCTTCGAAAAACAGTTTAGAAAACACCTTGAAAATGATGAATGAGATGAGCTATTTCTGTCTCTGGACTTTTAGGACTTATGTAAACCTGTATACTTGACTTTTATTTTTTTATTTTTTAAATTTTTGTGAAACGATTAATGATTTCATGGGTTCGCATAACTTTATAATACTAAAGCTAGGCTGGTTAAGTGGCTTAGGCCATTAAACAATTTGGTTAAAGATGTCAAAACTTGGGCTACGACAGCTATGTGATTGGTTTTTTGTGAGGTGGGTTCTGAAAAAAGATGTAATTGGTTTGTTTGTGAGTTGGACTCTGGAAAATCTAAACTTGGGCTACACATCAGTTTTCTGAAGAATAGTACTTGAAATTAAGCATGTTCGTACCTCACTATTTCAAAGCAATTAAGCAGTTTATAGTAAGCGATTTCAGACACTTCTAAATTAGCATTTAAAACTAAGCAGGTTGGTATTGACATATTACTTAAATAATTAGGGTGGGTTTTGGATTACTTAGTATAGAACTTATCTATGAACTTCTCTAGAGCAGATGACCAGATTTTAGTGTTAGATTAAAAATACTTGTGTAAGGGGATGTTTGGGATTCCTTATTAAAGCCTGCTTATTGCATAAAAGCAGTTTATAGTAAGTAATTCTAAATCCTAATTAAGCATTTGAAAATAAGCACATATAATTTGATTGTAATTAGAGTGGGTTTTGGATTACTTAGTGTAGAGTTCATCTATGTACTTTTCTAGAGCAGATGAGCATTTTTTAGTGTTTAGATAATAGAAACAAAGATTGTGTAATGGGGTGATTGAACCCATCTATTTTAAGCGCCCCCATATTAAGCATTGTTATCTCCATTATGGATTTTTTAACCTCATATATTAGAAGATTACATATAGATGACTTTCTTAACGTAAGAACTTGGATGAAGTTAAGAGATAAAGGATGGATCGGATATGCATTCAGTTCTAGTTAATGAATCACCATTGGTTGACAATAATTCAAAGCAGATTGTTCCAAAAGTAAGTTTTACAGGAGTAAGATTTGTTTTCTTCTATCTTTTTTATTCATGTTTAACATTCTTATAGGCGCTAGAAAAGGTATTAGCTGGAGCCATAAGACGAGAAATAGCCCTAGAAGAGTTCTGCACCAAACAACACACTGAAATTATGCAACTGAATCGCCTGGTATGTTGCTTTTGGTTACTTAATGCCAAATTGAGATGGTTTTTTCACCCTTAAACCACTTTCATTCTATCACAGATGCAACAATACCAGCACGAAAGAGAGTGTAACTCGATAAGCAACTGCAAGAAGATAAAATAGCCCGTGCACGAAAGAGGTACAACAATTGCATTTATAGATTTTTGACTTTATGGTCGTATAAGATGTGGTTGTGATGATTTAATTTATATCCTTTAGTTGTTGACTTTTGTGAAAAAGGCTAAAACTCATCCCAATTATAAATCTATGGAAACATTTAACAATCTTTTTGCAAGAAAGGAAATTGCAAATGTTCATAGAGCTCAATATCACTTCGAAGGGTTAAAAGACAGAAGCATGATCAGCCCATGACACAAGATCTGTCAAGCTTTGGCGGTAATCCATTTGGCCCTACCAATTTGTCACCATAAGGTATGTTGTGATTTACTGAATGAGCGATTATGTATCTTTTCAATGCACAAAGTATTACTTATAAAAGAGTGGATTGAGTTGTGTTTTATCTCAAATGTGTCGAATATAAATGTTTATCTAGGACATTGTGTCACATGGATCGAACGGGTTGAAAGTCACCAAAAGATTATTGGTAAGCAACGAAGCATACAACATCGAAATTGTTTAAATCAGTGACTTACGTTTTAAGTATGATAAGTTTTTTTTAGTTACAAGTCACACGCTTACCATTTATTAAAAAAATTAAAGAAATGTGTTTTCCGGGAAATAAAATTTACCTGTTTTAACATGAATCCATTTTGTTTAATTAATTTTCGGACCTACCCAAGGGCGAAGCCACACAAGGACCAGGAAGGGTGTTGGCCCCCTAGGCCCAAGCCTAACTGTGTATTATGCTTTCGATTTGATGTGTAAAAAAATTTACTTTGGTCCTCCCACAACTTAAAGCCCAACCTATTCAAATCCAATATTTAATAAATACTTACATTATTAGTTAAGTTTGTTGATATTTTTCCAGAAAATATTTGTTTTGGCCCTCCCACGAAAAATTTTCTAGCTCCGCCACTGGACCCGCCGATCATGACTCCGCTTATATAACAATAATGGTTTCATATCAATGGTTGCACTCAGAATTTACAATTGAGGAAGTAGATCGCATAGCTATCCAGGAACTAGCATGGAGTTGTAATATTTATGTGCAAGAATACAATATCAGTTAGACTAAAAGTCAACCTAAAAAATATTACAGAACTTTGACATAGATACTAAAGAAATGTTTGAATGAATTGATTTAAGGTTGTAAACATTTGTAACACCCCCAAAATACCGCAGCGGAAGACTGTGTCACAGGGGTGCTACTTCATAATACAAAGTACAAGTTATAGAAAACGAACTCTAAATGAGACGTTTTTGAAAAGTTACCATTCGATTAATGAATTCAAAGTTACAAACACGAGATTCCAAAGTATGATACATAAATGTATACAAAATGTTTTGAATGGTAAATGATAAAAGCGTAAGTCTTCAGAATATGCAGCTTGACTCTAAGTTCCATGCACTAGCTATCGCCTTACTAACCTGAGATAAACATGCTAAAGTGTCAACACAATGGTTGGTGAGTTCATAGAGTTTGTCTTAAAATAGTTGAAAAGCCTTAAAAGAATGTTCACACAGCAAAGGCATCGTGAATCCACTCAGTTACAAGTCCCGCCATAAGAGACTTGTAACCTGTGTGTTCACAACCCACTGCTACAATATAGTATGATAAAGACATGTATAAGTTCATCAAGACAATTAAGCAATTAGTAGTGAGTCTCTACTTCATCTCCGAAGACCTCACTTTTATGATGTATCCAACATTCGCAAATGTTAGGATGTATCAAAGACAACTGGGAGCCACTTCCCAAAGAAAACTGGGAGCCACTTCCCAAAGATATAAGTTTACTGGGAGCCACTTCCCAAAGATAAAAGACAATCATGTATGTATGAAATCAAGTATAATGCCATCAAGTATAAGACAATCAAGTATAAAACAATCAAGTATAAATGTTTTGAGTATTTGTACAAGTAAGCAAGTAGTTGAGCATGTATCCCCCCCAAGAGTTAAAACAAGTACGAAAAGAGTAGGGGCTATGACTCACCTTAAGTCTATGTAATGAGAAATGAAAGTCGTAGTCGAATCGCGAAAGTCTCTAAGAGCAGCCTATAATAGAACGTTGCGACTTAGGTTTGGAGTAACGTCTAAGAGTACGATGAATTGCCAATATATGTCTTGCATAATGTTCATGATGTAGTACTTTAGTATATAGTGTAAGTCTTTGAATATAAATGGTTTATGAAACATGTATAGGTTGTACATCTCTTACTACCGTTCGGGCCGACATAATTCAGAAGTCATGGAGTAAACGTTCGAGGAGCCAGGACACTTTAACTCGTAAATCCACAACTCATATCGACGGTTTACTCAATGAACTCCTCACATGAGGCTCCCTACTATTGTAGTATTTGATAACATATATATAAGCTTTTTGATCTTTAATAGTTATATGGTCTTTAGCCGTGGCTTTGCCGTGACTTTGGTCATGTTACCATGGTCTTGAGACTCAACCTTGGCTTTAGCCATGGTTGTGGTCTTGGCTTTAGGTCATTAGACCCCTTGGTCTCATCTAATTATAACAATTATATAGTTACTTGGTACTTAAAACGGGCTGTTAAGAATTTGAAGAAAATTATCACACAGAAAGCGTTTTCAGGGCTCGAGCTTCTTTGTACCTGAACGAAAACGTCGTTCCGGACAACTTTCGTGTTTTAACTTTTTGATGAATCGGACCAGAAGTGGGACTTTCAAAATCATAATTTGATCAGAATGCTAATTAGGCAGATTTGCCGTTTTGGTTTCGCTAACTTCAAATGGTCATAACTTTTGACTCGTGTACTCGTTTTGGGTGATTCAAATTGCTATGTTTTCCTTGTTAAGTCCTCTTTAACAGTAAGTAAGTGTCAAATATCAAAGTTATACTATTGTGGTCGTGGTTCTCCATAAAAATCACTAGTTTGCTTGTTTACTTGTCATAAGTCAACATATGTATACCAATACTTGTTTTATCCATTTTTAAACATCATGAACACAATACAAAGACCATATATAGCATGAAAGAAACATAATAAGCATGAAATGATATTGAGCAAGAAAGTGTATAAGGGTTTCTTACAACTTTTGGCTTTCTCTTAAGAAAGGAAGTCAAGTATGAACTAGGACACTAAACCTATGCTTGCAAACCCTTCACCATAACTCTTGTAACCCTTGCTAGCCTTGATCTAACCCTTGTGAAAACCATTTAACTTCAGCCCTAGTAACCTTGTGTAGCTCTTAATTCAACCATGGAATCACCAAACAAACTTAAGAACTAGGTAGAGAATACTAAGACATTGAACTTTGTAGTGTAACTTGTATATTGAAGATCAAAGGATCATGGTGCTAGGTACATATGTTGTGGCGTTTTTGGTGATGAAGAAAGGAAACAAATGAGCTTGTATTTATACTATGAATGAGGAGGTTAGGAAGCTTGCTAGGAAAGTGCTATAACTTGGTGACAAAGTTGTAATTAAGTAAGATCTAATGGCTAAAGTCAAGATTTAACCACACATGGTGACTCCCCCCCCCCCTCCTAAGTCGTTTTTTCAAGGATAAGGGTGACTAGATGAGTAGTCATGGTCTTTGGATGATAATATCCTAAGTATGTAGCTAGTTTTGACTCCGTAAATCGCTAACCGTAAGTTTTTAAGTCACGAAACGTAAAACCGGGTATCCTAAAAATATGAAACTTGAAAGTATGGTCAAACATGTCAATATACTCCATAATAAAATATAAAATGAGTGGTAGGTTCTATCGGGTGCTAAAACCCTGCTAAAAACTGGAAACACGGGTCTAAAACGCGTAATTCGCGTAAAACGCTGAACTGGAAAACGTAAAATTCCGAAACTTTTGGAATTGTCCTAAAATGAAAGAAAATCATATTTCTATTATTTATAATGTTTTATGGATATATCGGGATGCTGGAAGGACGTTTAAACCTAAAAGTAAATCTCGGACACGGCTTTGTGATTTTTGCAGAAATGATCCGACGAGCGTCAAACTCTCGGATTATCGTTAAAATAGTTTAACTTACGAGAATATGAAATAAAAATTTCTGAGATGAATAGTGAAAAGTGAATAGTAAAAGTGAATAGTAAAAAGTGAATAGTGAAATTTTCCAGGAATAAAAGTTAACCTGAAATTGCGAATTGTTACAATATTGGAGTATTTTGGTCGATTTTTTGACCCATTTGACACATTACAATAGAATAGCAACTCATATTATCTGATAAAAAAATATAATCAAGTAGTAAAATTTCATGTATGCGCAACGCGATGCAAAACTTTACCACAAAAATAGATCAAACGATGAAGGATGAAAAGTTGTTCGAGCCTCAAGGTGGCCCAATCATCCTCTCTCAGGTAGCTTCATGTCAAGATTTTGTTGTTTAGAAATTAAGATTTCATTTGTTTATACCATCTATAATGTTTACATCGCATGTATCATTAATAACTATATGTAATGGTGCATATTAGAAATGAATATGGGGCAGAAAGCCAGGCATTTGGTGCAGCTGGTCATGCCTACTTGACATGGGCTGTTTAAATGGTTGTTGGTTTAAACACCGGTGTCCCTCGAGTTATGTGCAAGCAAGATGATGCTCCTGATCCTATTGTTTGCACTTTTTACTCTTAACTAGCATTTTGTTCACATGTTTGTGACAAAATTTTGACAGGCATCTGCATACTT
Organism: Artemisia argyi; assembly: GCA_030686995.1. Classification (NCBI taxonomy): domain Eukaryota; kingdom Viridiplantae; phylum Streptophyta; class Magnoliopsida; order Asterales; family Asteraceae; genus Artemisia; species Artemisia argyi. Next base: position 260,041,929 of record CM060708.1, on the reverse strand, counting down.
TTATTAGTAAGATTATCGTTAATGATTATCGTTAATGAAGACACTTTTTCATCCAATACGAAGCGGGAATAGCCTTGAAACAGTGGCAAAAATGTTATAATAATTGAATATACAACACTGACATGGTAACCCTGTTGGATATATACAGTGTATCTTTTGGATAAGATATGGAATCTTGCAAGTTGTGGAATGTCAAGTTGAATTATGTGGTCATACATGACGTATTATGCAAACCAACTTGCCTATAAAAGGCATGAACTACAGCTTCATTTGTGTAACACCCTTAAAATCAGTACAGCGGAAGCATTCGGGTCATTGGGGTGCTACTAAATTGGTAATCACAACACAAAGAAATAAAGAACGGATCATATTATCCGTTTTAGAAAATACAATTATTTGATAAACGAGTTTCATCATTGTTTGAATTGCGAAATACAAGGCCTAAAATAGTGTTGTCCCATAATACAAAAGATGATAGTCTATGACTAATGCCCTGCCATGCCCTGCCTTGAATCATCATATATCATAAAGTTATGCACCTGAGAAAAACATGCTTAAAAGTCAGCACAAAGCTGGTGAGTCTATAGGTTTGAATATAACACAGTAGTTGGACCATAATCAAAACATGTGAATATAGTGTCACTCAAAAGTGAAGTCTATTACGTCAGCACTAAGTTCATGCAACCGAAGCTTGACAATGTGCATGCTCTAGAAGCACGTTAAATAAAGCCCTTGTAAGTGTCCATCCCAAGACACTCGTGTTTCGACATGTTATACGCTCGCATTTGGTCAACCTGGCCAAACCGAACGGGGGTGTCAACCCCAATAGATCTATTTATAGCATTCGCGCTTCCCAGCAGGAATTGACGGTGCATGAGTTTGGGCATTGTGGGATTCATTGTCTTAGGCTAATTCTACGTAATAGTTTGATAAAAACATGAGTGCAGTTCAGGTCCAAATAAAAGTTTTGCATGTTTCTCACCCAAAAGTTTAATAAACAAGTAATGAGAGTAAAAGTGGGGCTATAAACTCACCTCGGCAAAAGCAGATAGTGAAAAGTCAAGTAATGATAGTGAGCAGCACCGACACGCAACCTAGATTAGTACGGCAAGTTTAGTTCAAAATTCCCATTTAAGACTCAACAAGGTTTAACTAAGTTTAAAGTAGTGTTGCTTGTGTGGCAGCGTCTAACTTTGAAAATAGCTTTCTAAGTGTGTATAAGTATTGGCTCATGGAAGTGTAATAGTATATACATAGACAATAGTAAAAATATCATGGACTAATAAACTCTTGGTTCGACAATGACCGAAAGACGAAGTACGAGGAAAATAATAGCAATGTATGGTAAACGTTGGCGGAATATAGGGACATTGATGTTAAGAGTATATATATATATATATATATATATATATATATATATATATATATATATATATATATATATATACACACACATATAACTATGTGTATTTATATCTAAAATGTTTGTTACTATTATAAATAAAATATGCATACAAGTGATGATTTTATTTAAAGTATTTATATTTAACATAAGCTAGTAACTATACACTTTAAGAATATAAAGATGCTCAATAATCGTTTATTAGTTTTGTCAAAAATACTCTATGTGTAAAATTTTACGAAAGTCGGGCGTGACCCACCTACACATTTTAGCCTTACCGAAAGGTGTAAAAGTTAAAGTTTCTATATCATAATAGTGAACCGCGATATATATAGTTTGTTAAAATCTAATAAAATTTTGTAAGTTAAAGTGGGTTTGTACAAGAATGATCTCAAAATAGATTATGATTTGTTTGATTAAACCTATAGTTCAATGGTGCAAAAATATTTAATTTTGAATATAAATTTATAAAAGAGTCATGTTAAGTTTAAATAAGGAAATCAAAAGTTTCAAAATAAGTTAACACTTATATTTCTAGATTAATCTAGTTTCTATAAGTTTTTAAGTTTATGTGCTATCTCATAGTTTTATGTACTGAGTAAGAATGTGGTTTTTAGTAAAACTTTATAAACTAGTTGTAAATAACGTTGCAAGCTTGTGGACGAGCAAAATGTAAATAAGTCAGGAATAGCCGAAATTGAACAAGCGAGAGAAGAACATAGCAAGTGCAAAGACAGTAACTAACACACTCTATGTTGACCTGTTGGGCTCGCATGTGGGCTATGGTAGGAATTGGCCTAACAACCACCACATACACACACTGACAAACCAGTGACTAAACCAAACGTTATATGCCGACCTCGAGTGACCAACCAATCCTGGAACCTCTTTTTAATCTATTAAGTTAAACACAAAATGTTTTTGCAAGTCTTTTCATAATGAAACTTGTGAATGGTGGCATGGAATCGGAACTATACCCTTTTTGTGAGTTCGACTACAAAACTAACCAACCAACATCCATTAGTGTTATACTCTTGTGACCTAAAGTACCAGTAACAATTACAAAAGTTCACCACTGTGGCTCGACCACAGTGGGTTTCGACTCGCGACAAAACCAACATAACCCAACTCAAAGTTTGACCCAAAACATATCCTGTTTACTTAGCTTTTGATATTGGCAAAACCAAGGACAAAAAGACACCAAGAAAAACTTACCCACTGCGGGTTTCAACCTCAGCACAAAAGCTAACCAAGACCAGGTTCACAACTACTCAGCAAATCCCATCTCAAACACTTTACACAAACTCTAAATGTAATCTACCCAAGTTCCCAAAGGAACAAGTTTAACACATAGGTTGTACCATAATTAAAATCAACCCTTCATTTTTTTTTTTTTTTTTTTTGTGTTTTGGCTGATATGTTGGGATCATACTTTTGTATTTTAGTCAAGTCTCGGTCATTACCTTTTGTAATAGGTTGCTTAGTTATCTATTTCACTATGTGTAAGTTACTAGGCTTAAGAATCATGTCCATGGGCCTTGAAAGCCCACGTCTAAGAAGAATGAGGGAGGAAGGGAGTGTTGCCCTACTCCTCCCTTATAAATACTAAGCTTATGTAAACTTTTATATTGTTGGTTATTTGAATACATTAAGGAAACTCTTGCAATTACTTTTCTCTCATTCTTATAATCAACCATCTCTTATTCTCATCTCATTTCTCATACTTGTGTTTACAAAATGGTGACCTAACAAGTGGTATCATTCGCCTAATAGAGATTGAAGTGCTTTTCTTGGTGTTAACGTGGGATTTAGGGTGTTGTTTCATCATCTTTTTGCTTCTTTCTTTGTTTCTTACACTCAAATCTTGAAGCTTGGATAAGTTTTAAGGTTAATATAGTGTTTAGAAGCTTAGATTTTGCATAAAAGTTTTGCTTTTTAAGGTTTTTCTACTCAAAATCTTCAATAGTTAGTGTTTTCTAAGTATTGGTGAAGTTATTTGATTAAAAGTACCTTATTTCTAAGCATTTTTCTTCAAAAATTTGTGATTTTTCAAGTTTCTGACCATCTTACGCGTAAGTTTGGTGAATAGTACATTTTAAAAGCTGTCTACAGTACTTTTTTGTCCTTTCTACGCATAAGTTTTCCCTAAAACCCCTTTCCTACGCATAACTTTGGTCAAAACCCTCGTTCTACGCTTAACTTGGTATTCTATGCTTAAATCCTACGCGTAAGCTCCATTCCTACACTTAAGTTCTACGCTGAAGTTTCATCCTACGCAGAAGTTGCCTTTCTACGCAGAAGTTTGATCTTACGCATAAGATTTAATCTTACGCGTAAGTTGCTGGAATCTACGCATAAGTTTCATCAAAGGTTTTCTCTTCGTGCTACGGTGACTCAGTACTTCCCTAGCTTGGATAAGTTAGTGGAATACTTCGACTTCGGATATCTTTCAAGCTTGGATAAGTTTGAAAGAGTTGTTTGGTCTTTGAACCTTACACATAAGAATCTTACGCATAAGCTTAAAACTTACGCATAAGGTTAATTCTTACGCATAACTCTATAGTTTACGCATAAGATCAACCTTTACGCGTAACTTTGAAGTCTACGCATAAGTTTCAGTTTTACGCGTAAGATTTCAACTTACCCCAGGGATTTTCAACTTAACCAAAGGAACGTGCATTTCAACCTTCTACAAAGATCCATTATTACACAAGTGTTCTAAGATGTCTCAACCACCACATTACTACTTCTCTAATCCTCAGCAACAGCAACATCAGCAATATCAGCAACAACAATACCATCAGCAACAATCATATCAACAACCTTCACAATCACACTTTCATCAACAACCGTTTAATCCACAACCTCAATATCTCATGATGCAACAACATCAAATCATTCCTCAACAACAACCATATCAAATGTCACAACAAAACACTCAGTTTCTTCCAAACAACCTCACTGGTTTGATAGAATGTGTGAAGTTATTACAACTCAACAATCCAGACATGAGGCGGGATCACTTGAAACACCTCCAATGCTAACACCTGGGAACTATGTTCAATGGTCAAGTCGATTCTTACGATTTCTTGAACTAAAGAAACCTCATGGGAAATTCTTGAAACAAGTGATACTTGAAGGACCATTTGAGTGGCCAACAAGATTTGAAATTGGTGATCCAACTGCTGATCCTCCACGTCCTCCTGGAGATAGACCTCTTCCAGAATCTCAAGTCACAGAAGAACAGAAATTACATCGTGAAGTTGATGAGTATGCAATGGCTTATATACTTCACGGTATACCTAATCCAATTTATCGAAGTGTCGATGCTCAGAAAACAGCCAAAGCTATGTAGGAACATGTTCATCTCCTTATGGAAGGCACTCAATTGAACAAAGATGATATGGAATCCAAACTCTACATGGAATACACAGACATCACAATTGAACCAGGAGAGTCACTTGAATCCTACTATCATTGTTTCACAAATGTGGTCAATGATCTGGAACGTCACAAAATCACAGTACCAAGGATCGCAGTGAACTCCAAATTCGTTGGTAGTCTTGGTCCAGATTGGCATAAATATGTGACATTTGTTAGACAAACCAAAAACCTTCATGATGCACCATATGGTTTGTTGTATGATTTTCTGAAACACCATGAACCTGAAGTGGAAAAAGATTGAGCTCTTCGAGGAGGATACTCACCATCACCAACACCAAATTCTTTGGCACTCGTAGCTCAATCTCCCTATGCTCCACCACCTATGTCAAATCATGCATATGTTCAAGAGCAAAACTACTTCAGTTATCCACAATCTTCTACCTCGAACCAAATGGTTCCTTATGATTCATCTCCACAGAATACTTCTACTCAACTTGTTCCATTAAACAACAATGATGCAGTGTATTACTCCAACTCCAATGAAGATGACGATGATGACTTTAATACGTTGAATCAGGGACTGGCTCTTATTGCTCGTGCTTTTAGCAAATTCTCCAACAAAACAAACAACCGTCAACGTTCATCTTCTAACACAAGGAATCAAGCTGTTATCAATGATGGAAGGGTGGAAATTCAGAATCGTAACTTTGGTCGATCTGGTTCAGGAAGTTCTTCAGGAAGTTTTGGGAATGGTCAGAGGTTTAATAACAATGGAGGGTTCAGGAACAACTCAGGCTCTTCTCAGCAAAGGTCTGAACCAGTTGCAACTAGGAACTCAAACTCAGGGAATGCAGTGTGGTGCTATAACTGTAATGAACAAGGTCATATAGCGACAGCATGTCCTAAACCGAGAACTCGGGGTAGTAAGTTTCACAAGCAGGCATTACTCATGGCTCTTCAAGATGAAAAAGATGGACATTTCCCTGAACAGGATAACAACTTCATGGCAAATGTGAACAATGACGATGCCATGGAAGATCTGGAAGCCAATGCAGCTGTGATGCTTATGGCCAACATGCAGGAACTTCAGTTTAATGATTCAGGTCCAGTGTATGACACTGACGGCTTGTCTCAGGTACATGACCTCAATGCATGCGTAATACATGAAATAGCCTCACCTTCTGCTTCTAAATCAAATATGGCGCACGTTGTTCCATCTGACTCATCTTCATCTTCTCAAACAGATGAACAAATAAGCACAGTTGTCATATTTGATGATGACACAGTTGTTTCATTTGATGATCCTATTGAGAATGATAAACATGATCATATAGAACAACATGAACCATCGTTTGTTCCAGACCCTGACCTCATATTGTTATCTAAACAACTGAATGCTCAACAATTGCAAATCATAAAATGCAACGAGAAAAACAAAGCCTTAAAAGAAACAAATGCGTCACTTGCAAGAGATATTGAGTGTTATAAAATTCAACTTTCAAATCAGGAAGACAAGATTAAACATGCAAAAAGTTTTGAAAAAGCTTTTCAAGAATCTTACAACAAAGAGCAAGATCTTCAATACAAAATGCAAGATTTAATTGAGTCAAACGGAAAGTTGATTTCTAAACTCAAAAGTGAAAAGTGTGAACTGAAAATGCAAGTTGAACGTCTTCAAAAAGTACTTTCAAAAACAGAAACAGAATTGTCCAGTTGTAAAAAGGATTTTTGTGAACATAAAATACGAAAAAGGAAGTATATAGATAACTTACTCGGTGAGATTGTTGATCTTGAAAAACAACTCAAAGAATTTCATAATATTGTTTACAAAACCGAGGGCTCTGTCACAACAATTCAGAAATTTACTTTAAAACCGAGACCCGATAAAGGATTTGCACTTGGCGATTTCAAATCAATGTTTCTTCACACAGCATTCAAAGAAAATCCTAAGATTTACAGTATGGACCATATGCTTGATAATATGATTGTGCGTACTGTTGTTTTTGATACTGAGGAAGAGGAAGAACTTGAAGACGAGAGTCGATCAAAAATGAGTTATGTTCAATATTGGACACCATATGATTATTCACAAGCTCCTCATATTTCTAAATCTTTTGTTCCTCAAAATGAATTACCTGAGAAATCATGGTATGTCACTGAGTCATATGTTTCATCCTCTAATGCGGCCCCTGTCCAACCTGTAGCACAAATAAATGGTCCTTTACCATCATCCGGTGAAGTTACACCTTTACCTAAAAGTTGTCGTGTTTTAAATTATTACAAAACTTTTATGGAAGACATCGAAATCTTGGAGGAAACAATTGAACGTAATTCTGAAATAAAAATTGACACTTTTCAATTTGCTTACGAGCGAGAAAAGAGAGACATTTTTCAAAAACAAATGCTGCCAATTGTCAAACACCTCCGTCTCTGTGCTACACGGTGGGAACAGGAACTTCAAAACGAGGTCAAATCAATGATAAACGTTTTCAACTCAACTGAAAATGCGATTTTGGTACAAAAGCAAAGAAATAGAATTTTAAAGAATGATGCTGATCGACTCTTGGAACAAGTTCTCAATGCTGATATTTTGTCTGTTATCATGAATGATCTCTATAAATCTGGTACTTCTATGCTTATGGATGATCTTTGTGTTGATAATAACTTATTGAATGTGGAAATAGAGACACTTAAACATGAAAATGACAAGCTGAGAATACAGAATGATGATGTGACAACAATTTTCAAATGAAATTTGTCTACTCAAACAAAGGCTTGAATGGTGTCAAGCTCAAAGTATTGATATGGAATTGAAATTTCAAAGTCAAAATAATTCAAACTCGTGTCAGCTTTGCAAAAACAATGAGTCTTTAAAAAGTCTGTGTCTCAAATACGAGAAAGAAATTGCGGATTTAAAAATTGAAAACGCCGAATGGCAACAAAACTGCGATGACATCAAATATTGCAATGGTTTACCTGAGTCTGATATTCAGGATAAAAATCACATCATCATTGATTTAAAAGAGAAAATTAAGCTACTTCAAAAAGGAAAGTTTTTTGACACCACGATGATAGCACCAGGATTGTATCAATTAAACAAAACTGCTAAAGAAAATTTTATTCAAAACACTAATGTTGATAACTCCACTTCCACAGGACTAGTCTCCACTAGTAGCGTTAGCAGACCCAAGCGAAAAAGTGACAAGAAGAATAGGTTCTGGAAACGTAAAAGAGGACAACTAGAAGCTCAAGAAGTAGAAGATCAACTTAGGAATTTGAATAAAACTCATGTTGCATCAGATTTAGATTCTAATCTGGCAAATTGTAATCAAAATCTACATGTAACGAACGATGAACCTTTGAATGTTTTGAATATTAATGCATCTTGTGTGTTTTGTCGTAAAAGCGTATCATCTGGTGATCATACAAAATGTATAGCTAATTCTCTTCTTAATCGTCATAAGAAACGTAGGACAAGCATTCCTTCTAGGCCCACTACTGCCTCTAAGTCTATATTAGGAAAGCCGCCGTCTACGGTTTCTAATGAAGTTGAAGTTACCCCCATAAGTGCAGAGAACAAATCTAGGAACAAGCCAATTACTAGTGAATTCACCAAAAAGAAAGCAATAACTAGTTGGAATTGGCAACGTTGGTTACAATATAAACCAGACTTTAAATGGATTCCTAAATTGTTGAATACATGTGCTTCTAACCAACAGGAACCCGCACTTTCTTTGGGTTCCACCCTTACTTCTGTTCCATCCTTGTCGTCTTCTTGTGATGCAGGTGGTACAGATTGTTCTCTGGATTGTTGATAGCGGATGCACCCGACATATGACAAGCAATCTCAAACTGTTAAACAACTTTGTCTCAAAGTTCATTGGTACTGTCAGATTCAGGAATGATCATTACGCTTTAATCATGGGATATGGTGACTATGTCAGTGGGAACATTGAAATCAGTCGTGTTTATTATGTGGAAGGCCTTGGACACAACCTTTTCTCTGTTGGTCAATTTTGTGATGGGGATCTAGAAGTTGCATTTCGTGAGAAAACTTGTTTCGTTCGTGACTTACAAGGAAACGATCTAATGTCTGGCTCACGTGGTTCTAATCTTTATACAATATCAATGTCAGATATGATTGCTACATCTCCGATATGTCATCTCTCCAAAGCGGAATCGACTAAATCTTGGTTATGGCACAAACGTCTTTCGCACTTGAATTTCAAAACTATGACTGAACTTGCTTGTTACAAACTTGTTGATGGATTTCCAAGATTCCGTTTTACCAAAGATCACTTATGTTCAGCCTGTGAACAAGGAAAAAGTACTCGGGCTCATTTTCCTTCTAAATCTGAGAACAGTACAAATCATGTTTTACAATTGCTTCATATGGATTTGTGTGGACCGATGCGTGTTCAAAGTATCAACGGTAAACGCTACATACTTGTAATTGTGGATGATTACTCCAGATGGACCTGGGTTTATTTTTTACGAAGTAAAGATCAGGCTCCTTCAATGATCATCACCTTTCTCACTAAAATTCAAGTTCAGTTACGCAACACGGTACGAATAGTCAGAACTGACAATGGAACAGAATTTAAAAATCAGACACTTCGGTCATATTATGAGAAAGTGGGAATTGAACATCAAATATCTATTCCTAGAAGCCCAGAACAGAATGGAGTTGTTGAAAGACGCAACATGACGTTAGTGGAAGCTGCTAGAACTATGTTGATTAATGCTCAATTACCAGATTACTTATGCGCGGAAGCTGTTTCAACCGCATGTTATACCCAAAACCGTTGCATGATCACAAAAAGCCATCGCAAAACACCTTATCAAATTGTTCACAAAAGAAAACCGAACATCGATTACTTTCATGTATTTGGAGCACTTTGTTATCCGAAAAATGATCGTGATGATTTAGGTAAACTTAAAGCAAAGGCTGACATCGGAGTGTTTGTTGGATACTGTGAAAATTCTAAAGGTTTTCGGATATGGAATAGTCGAACAAGAGAAATTCAAGAAACTATTCACGCTAATTTTGATGAACTCACCCAAATGGCTTCTGAGCAACACAGCTTAGGACCCGAATTCAACCGTCTTAACTCTCCGGACTCTTCAGCTGAACCATTGCCCCTCAACCGCAAAGAATTGGAAACCTTGTTTGCTCCACTGTTTGATGATACAATTGAATACCGTTCTACTAAGGTCTCACCCAATCCCGCTGCTCAACCTGAAAATATTCAAGTACCTGACTCACCTCAACAAACTACTACAACTGTTGAGAAAGACGGTCCTCCAATTGCATCACCATTTACAGCAGAACAAACTGCTTCCAACTCACGACAATCAGCTGAAGCTCCTACACTACAATCAGTTCCACAACCCACAGAGCATGATCCTAATGCGTTCTTTAACCCGTTTGCACCAGCTCCAACATTTCCTGAAGTAGCGGAGTCGTCCACACGCAATTTGGATCCTACTAACATGCGAGATACTTATCAACTACACCCTTCGACACACAAATGGACTCGAGACCATCCACTAGTTCATATTATTGGCCATCCAGATGCACCTGTAATGACAAGACAACGACTTCACACTGATGGAGAAACTTGTATCTATGCACTCACAGTTTGTCAAGAAGAACCTAAGAACATTAAAGAAGCAATGACTTATGACAACTGGATTGAATCTATGCAAGAGGAATTTCAGCAATTCATACGATTAGAAGTCTGGGAATTAGTTGAAAGACCTGACGGAGTCTTTGTCATCGGGTTAAAATGGATTTGGAAAAATAAGCTAGATGCAGAAGGCACTGTCATACGTAACAAATCACGCCTGGTAGCGAAAGGATACTCCCAACTAGAAGGACCTGATTTTGCAGAATCCTTTGCTCCAGTGGCTAGACATGAAGCTGTTCGGATCTTTTTGGCCTATGCTGTACACAGGAACATGGTTGTTTACCAAATGGATGTGAAAACAGCATTTCTTAATGGAGAACTCCGAGAAGAAGTTTATGTAAGCCAACCAGACGACTTCGTTGATCCTGAGCGTCCTAATCACGTTTACCGACTCAAAAAGGCACTCTACGGACTTATGCAAGCCCCACGGGCGTGGTATGACAAACTGTCCACTTTCTTGCTGGCCAATAAATTTTCTAAAGGTTCGGTGGATCCAACACTATTTACAAAAACCTACGGGGAGGACTTACTTGTTGTTCAAATCTATGTCGATGACATAATTTTTGCCTCAACAAAAAGAAGTTTCTCTAATGATTTTGCAAAATTAATGAAAGATAATTTTGAAATGTCCATGATGGGTGAACTTTCGTTCTTTCTAGGACTACAAGTTCATCAATCACCCCGTGGAATTTTTATAAATCAGTCCAAATATGCTCTAGAAATTTTAAAGAAACATGGAATGATGAGCTGTGATACTTATAATACACCAATGGGCTATACCACAAAACTAGATGCTGACTTACATGGGACACCTGTTGACCCTACCAAATACCGCAGTATGATTGGGTCACTCATGTATCTCACAGCTAGTAGACCTGATATAGTATTTGCTGTCTACATGTGCTCTTGCTATCAGTCCAAACCAACTGAAAAACACCTCAGTGAGGTTAAAAGAATCCTTCGATACATAAAGGGAACCATTAACTTGGGAATCTGGTATCCGAAGGATTCCGGTTTAGAACTAATTGCTTTTTCAGATGCTGATCATGCAGGATGTTTAGACACACGCAAAAGTACATCTGGTGGATTACAGTTTCTCAGAGATAAACTTGTGTCATGGCAATCAAAGAAGCAGGATTGCACATCACTGTCGTCAACAGAATCTGAATATGTAGCTATGTCTGCTTGTTGTGCTCAAGTCATCTGGATGAGATCACAACTTAAGGATTATGGCTACCTGTTCAACAAGATTCCGATCTACTGTGACTCCAAAAGTGCCATTGCTATCTCTTGCAACACAGTTCATCACTGCAAATCCAAACACATTGATCTCCAATATCACTTCATCAAAGAGCATGTTGAAAAGGGTACCATTGAATTATATTTTGTTGGGACTGAGTATCAATTGGCAGACTTACTTACCAAATCCTTAGCACCATCAAGGTTTGCTAGTCTAGTTCACCAAATTGGTATGCGATGTTTGACTCCAGATGATCTGGAAAAATTTTTAAAACACAATTGATCGTCAAACATCAAAACTATCTTTGTAAATATTTTTCCAAACACAAAATACAAAAATATAAAACAAAACAAAAACACAAAAAGATTTTTGTTCTTTTCAAAAAAAAAATGCAAGTACGACCACTCTTGTTAACACTATTTTTCATAAACGTCTTCAAATATGATCTAAAAACAAGTGTTGAGGGGGAGGTAAAATATTTTTCAATTTTTCTTAATAATTACTACGTACTTGCATTTTACCAAATATATTATGTTTTATCAAAAGTGATGCTTCAAAAAGTTTTTCGGGATACTTTCCTTGACCATTATTATTAATTTCAATTTTTAGAGACTTCGGTCTAAGGTCGAGGGGGAGTAAAATTCCACAAGTTGTTCTTGTCGTAGACTTGGTGTAGTTAACGAAAGATAAAATGTGAGTTAATTGGACATTAAGATTGAATGTTACATAAGGTTAAGGGGCCAAAATTGTCAAATAATGAAACTATTATTAACCTTGGTCAAAACCTAAAATTGACCACTCATTCAAAAACAGTTACACACATTTAATTTTTCACCAACCATAATCAACGATTCAAAATCATCCTTCCAATCCATCCATTGTTCTTCAAATCTGTAAGTAACAATACGTTTTGATCATGATTCTATACAAGGGTTCTAAATTTCATCTTAATCCAACGGCTCAATTTGTCTTAATCGTTAAAATTTGATCTAGGGTTTTGCGTAAAATTGAACCCAGAAATTTGTTGTGATAATGATTAAATTGGTTAGTGGGAAATGATTGTAGGATGATACTAAACATGTTTGTGAACTTCAATCATACCCAGAAACTCTAATTGATTGATTTTGAATTTAGGGTTCATGCGTGATTTTTAGGGGTTTCTGATTTTGATTGTTATGATTGAAATTGTTGATGGGGATTGTGTTTATATATGCCTAGGAACTCAATTGTGTGGTTTAATTGCTTTATAAACAACTCAGGATCTTGAATCGTGGATTTAGGGTTCGAACACACTAGCAGTTATGAACTCTTGATTTTGTAGATAATTGTTGTTATAATTTGGTCCACATGACCCTTAGCATATTAGGAACACTTGCCCTATGCCAATTTTAACCCAGAAACATGTTTGAATCCGAGTGTGATTTGGTGTTCATACGATCCTACGCGTTAGTTTGAGTTTCTGACATGTTTACGCGTAAAATTGTGTGTCTTAAGTGTGTTGGAATGAATTTTGATCAGTGGTTGTGTTTTACACTTTCAGGAATCAAAAGACACATTTTTTCAAAGGTGATTTTTGTTAAAGACGTTTCTACGCATAAGATACTCATCCTATGCGTAAGATTGAATCTTACGCGTAAGATTCGACACGTTTGAAAAACATTGTCTTGGATAAGACAATGTTTACGCAAAAGATTTTTCTTACGCATAAGTTTTTCTTACGCATAAGATTTTATCTTACGCATAAGTCAAATTTTACGCATAAGTCTTATCTTACGCATAAGGTTCAATCCTTTGCTTAAGCTTCATTCTTACGCATAAGATTAATTCTTACGCATAAGATGAATCCTACGCAAAAGATTGCACTTACGCGTAAAATAGATGTTATGCGTAGCTTTTGTTTTCTTACGCGTAATATGATTTCTTACGCATAAGAAATGTTATGCGTAGGATTTTTCAATCTTACGCGTAACATTGTCAAAATTCAAGAAATTTGTCTAAGTGTTGTAAAATTTCAAAAGTGTAAACTCTTGTAATAGTTAACTCATGTTGTGACTAGATTGTTATAAGTTTCTTCTAAGTGTTAACTTCTAAAACCACAAGTTTATCATATAACAACAGTTTATACACACCCACTGATCAATTCAATAATCTACACAATCATGTAATTGAATGTCTGAGCTAACAAAGTATATCATTGCTATGTTTGTGTTTGTTTATGATCAATTCAGATGGCACAACACAATGACATTCCATATGGACCAGAACCTGAACCTAAACCAAAACTCTCCTGGGAAGAAACCTTTCCCGAAGATTACACCAGAAAGATAGGCAAGAACAACTTAAGAATCAACTTCAACAAAATCACGTGCAATGAATCTTCATGCATTGTAGCTGTGGATGCTCTCCTCTATCACCCGAACAAAATCCTATTCACCAAGTCAGCATCAGTGGCCTGCTTCTACATACACCAATTTTGGCACACACTTCAGCTAGACCTTGGGGAAGAGTCCTTCACTTGCATGCTTCATAACAGACAAGTTATTGTGGACATCGATACTCTTCGGAATGTTCTTGGTTTACCCGAACTTGGCCCTGATGAAGAATACGATCAAGTACCTAATGAGGAAGAGTTGATTGAATGGTTACGGGATATTGGTTACGATGAATCAGAAGAAGTAGTGACTAGACATTCTAAGGTCAACATCAGATTTCTTCCACAACCATGGAGAACATTGTACATCCTGATTGCTAAGTCGTTATCTGGAAGAGACACTGGTCACGAACACCCCAAGCTCCAACACCTCAAACTTTTCTGGGCCATGGCAAACGTCAAGAAGGTGGATTATGCTAGCATTATTTGGGAAGATCTTGTGTGGCACATACAACACAAAACCACCAACATTCCATTTGTTCGTTTCACCAAATTACTCATCGAAAGCTTCCTTCGTGAGTATGACGATATTCCACAAAGACTAGATGATGAAGCCAGGCACACTTTCAGAAATGAGGACACTCTCAGATAAATCAAGAGACTTGACACCAGCACTCGTAAACAAGGGAAACCTTTTCCCGCTTGTCTCTTGAATGATAAAGTGAAGCTGTGTAAGAATTACAAGTACTACGTTCAAGCACTCAAGGAAGACAAAGTTTGGTTCTTAGACAAAGTAATTCTACCTTCGTGCATGTAGAAGAAAGGGAAGAAAGGTAGCAAGTCTGGGAGCTCTGGTAGTTCTACCAAATCTAAACAAAAGAGGGGTACACTCAAGTTAAGAATTCCAGTCAAGAAACCTGAATCCATTCCTGAACCCACACAACCACCTTCTCCAAAATCGTCTGACTCAGAAACCGAATCCGACGAAGGTCCAGTTTATAGGGAAGCCTATGCAAACATCGACAAGAAGGTTAATCTTGAAGATATTGATGATAGGGACATGACTTTCGAAGATTGGGACAAAGACATTGATGAATTTGCTGATAATGCTGCATGCCCAACAAATCTCAATCAAAGACCGTTTACTGAAGCAGACACAAAATTGGAAGAAGAAAGGATCAGGAAAGAGAAGTTGAAGGAACCAATGACAACTGAACAAGAATCTGCTCACTCAAACATAGGCCTTTCAGTAGAAGAAGAAAATGAAAGAGCTCTTAATTTGGGTATCCTCCACAGCAAAATTGATGCTTTTCAAGCTGATCAACCTCTACCTCCTTTGTTCTCTCAAACAAACGAAGCAGGCGGATCAAGCAGAATTCCTGAATCCACTACAGGAACCAATGCTGCTTTGATTGTCTACGACACCCCCACAGTATCACCTACAGACGTAGAAATGCTCAATGCTTCAGCAACAGGAGAAGAGGAAGAGGAGGATCACATGGATACTGATGCTCCATATCTTTTGACTATGGAAGAAATGGAGCTCAGAGAAAGGGCTCAAGAAGAAGAGTTAAAGAGAAAGCAAGAAGTTGAAGAGGCTAGGCTTGAGGAGCTAGCACAAGCCAAATTGGAAGAAACAATTCGTATGGAAGAAAGCAGAAAGGCAGAAGAGGCAGCCAAACTGGCAGAAGATAAGCTAAGAAAAGAAGAAGAAGAAGCCAAGCTTGCAGAAGATCTTAGACTTAAGGCAGAAGCAGCCAAATTAGCCGAAGAACAAAAGCTTTAAGCAGAGGCTGACAGACTGGCTGAAGAACAAAGAATACTGGAGGAAGCAGCCAAAGATAAGAATGTTGATAAACCTGAATCACAAAGAGGAGATGATAGGGACGTAACCACCCACATTGAATCTTCACAATCATCACCTCCAGCATCCGAATCTACCCATGACGAATCAATCAAGAAACCAGCAAGTACAAAAGCCTCTGCTGCATCCAAGTTGATTAAGAAAGCTTTCAGAAGAGTTCAGGATAAGAAAAGCAAATTAGAAGATCAGGTTGCATCACTAGCAAGTCAAGTTGCTGAGTTGACAAAGCTTAACACAAATGTTCAGGAGCTGCAAGAAAAGGTTGACACCTTCTTAGCTAAGGATGTGCAAGAGAACTTGTAAGCCACATTAGCTGCTCAAGCACATCAGTACATGGAACAACACTTAGTTGCTGAATTAAAAGAGTTGCTGGCACCTATGAGAGATGAACTCACCAAGTTTGCAGAACAAGCAGTCAAGAAAATGATCAGATCTACCTCATTTACTCTTCGAGCTGACAAATCAACTTTACCACAACCGGGGTTATCAATGGACGAATTAGAAACCCAGCTCTTAGACAAATTGGCAAGTAAGTTCACATTGTCACCTGAAGAAGCTAAAGTCCTGGAAGCTTTGAAAGCCAAGATGTCTAAAGAGACCTGCAGCACTGAGGCCGATAAACTGAAACGTCCAAGAGATGATGAAGATCAGGATCCTAACTCTCAGGCAAAGAAACAAAAGCAAGCCGAAGGACCCTCATCTCAACCAAAAGAACCAGTCATTCCTCCAACTACAACTACATCTACACAACAACCCAAGGCATCTGGTTCCGGTCATAAAGCCCATGACCGCTTTGTATACACAGGCGGAGACGAGATTCCATAGCCCGATGAAGTACCAGAACCGTCATCTACAAAGAAGAAAGAAAGGAAACGAAAACATCATCAGCACAAACCGGACACCTCTTCAAAAGGCACAGAACCTAAGAAACCGAAAACCATTCTTAAATGGCTTGACGAAGACGAAACTGCCGATTACTCCTGGTTTGACAAGATGATTAATTCACAACCACCACTTGCAGACGATCAAGAACCTCTCGATGGTCGAACAGTGGAATACGCTCAGTTGATTCAACATAAGTTTCATATGAAAAAGATGAACAAGAAAGAGCTACGAAGAATCAAGGATGATGCGTTCAATCTTCTGAAAGATCGGTCTGCTAACTCCATCGAACTTGAGTGTCATCTAGAAAATATTGCTCGAGCTATGTCAAGCAATATTCACTGGATCAATTCTGAATCTCACGTCGATCCGGTCACAAGGAAAACCGCGCCATACATAACTGACTGGTCCAAACCACTGCCTATGATTGGAAAGCTAAAGGAACCCAAGATCCCTTACAAGTTCTTCTTCAACAACGACTTGGAATTTCTACAACACGGCAGCAAGATTGAGAAGAAGTACGCCACATCACTTACCTTCCTCCCTGCAGCTAGATACCTCAACAATGCCATCGAAGAAGAAGCCTCTACCTTATTCATCGATAAAGTTGTTGACTATGACCGGAACGCACTCTATGGTATACATCATTGGCCAGATAACCGGGCACAGTATTATCGAAGCAGCAGACTTAATCAGACGATGGGTAATGTGACAAGTGAGTTGAAGATAGTCTCGATTCAGTTCATTTCGACAGTCACTCACTTTGGGTACCTCTTCCTCAACAAAATAGTACTCAAAAGACTTGATGAAAAAGAGTACGAGATTTCCGAGTCAGACTTTCCACGATTACTCCTCAACGACATAGAAGATATGTATCTGCTCAAAGTTCAAGGAAAGCTTTGCAACTTACCCAAACCTATGCAGCTTTCCTTTATCACAGCTCTCCTAATCTTCATCAGACAAATAGTCATCAGAGAAAGAGTAGAAGATCTTCAACTGGGAGTGGAAAGTTATCAAAAGAAGCTGAATCTCACCAAACCTAATATGTTCAACATCCCCAACCTTCAACACCTATCTCAATACTCCTTGATCAGGCATCCGGCATTTGGGTTCACATACCGCAGTGTAAACGGTTGAAACTGCTTCATGGCCTATGAAGAAATCCATAAGTTCTGTGATGAAACCCTGAAGTTCGTCAGAGATGGAATCAAAAGCAGATTGGATGACTTAGCACTGGGCAAATCCAAAAGGTGGAATACCGATGAGGCCAGAGAGGCTCGCAGATTCATTACAAGGATTGAGAACCGGTTGAAGCGTAGGGATCAGTTCAGGAGATTAGAAAGCTATGTTGGAGGCAGACCTGGATTCCTGGTGTTGACATTTCAGAGACCAGAATGGTAGCAAATATGTAAGAACTTGATTTGATTTGTCAAATACTATTCTTCATTATGGCTTGTGCACACATTACAGTGCACAACCCGAACTTGTAAAGAAAGGACCCTGAGGTACGCGTCAGTGCCTCAATCCTAATATAAGGAGTGAAGGCTTCTTACTTTTGAGTAGAATTAATCAAATATTGTCTGATTTTTCATAATTCTGCTCAAAAGGACAAGTATTTCACCCAATAAGACCTAATCACTTGTTGAGGGGGAGCACTTGTCAAAACCAAAATACTTTGTTCTAAAATCAAAAGTTCTTGGTGAATCTCCCCATAAGACTCAAAAAGGCATATTTTAATCTAAAAGATTGTCAAAAATATCATGTTATATGCTATTTTTGAGGGGGAGAAAATGAAAAAGTAATTAAAATATAAGTAGTCAAAAGGATAAAAGTTGTATCATGTGCGAGCTAGACTCAGAATTGACCCAGGAATTGACGAGACAATAAAAGTTAGTAATATCGAAAAGACTTATCCTCGACGGGTAATAACATCAAGTTAGCTACTAGAGCTAGTTGTCACCTAAAAGCTGACAATGGATCTCTTTAACTAACCACGTAAGCGTGTCTCAAAAAGGATTTGTCTTAGTAGAAATGTACCGCCTCGAGAAACTTTCTGTGGACTTGACCAGGCCGGGTAATAACTTCAAGCTAGTCTAACTAGTGATGTAAGCGTGTCTCAAATCGGTCTTGTTCACTGAAAGTGGATCAATTCAAAATGCTTGCTCCTCCCGCATGTGCAAATTTATTAAATACTCGTGAGCACATGTGAAGGGGGAGCCCTTCAAAAGTGTACACAAAACTCTCAAAGTGTTAACCAAAATATTTGATTATCACAAACACTTTGAGAGATTTTCAATCAAAAGTTTCTTGGCTACTGTCGGTTAATCAAGGAGTTATAAGGTGATTAAGATAGGAATAACCGTCCTATGATCCGCCAGAGCCGGAGGGATCTACCCAAGGACATCTCCCATAGTTAGAATTAGAAGTCCTTAGGTATGATATGAAAAAGGAGAAAAGAATGAAAGGAAAAGAAGGAGTTAAAGAATTAAAAAGAAAAGTAAAGAAAAGGGTGAAAAGAAATAGCCCTCCATATGTTCAACCTTAGGGCAGACACCGGGTTCAACTCATATGCTACTGGTTGTTGCTAAGGCGACACCGGTATTGAAGATAAAGTCGTCATGGACCCAGTGACGCAATGCACTAAACATTCTTAACCACTCAAGTTCTCTTAAAAGAGCTTGTTTCATTCTCACGGGGAACCAGTGTAATCTATCGACCTATCTCTTAGAGATGGTTGATATTGAACCAGGAGACCCCTCCCTAGTCTCCGCATAGGAAACCTAAGTGTGCACTTTTCGAGTCTAGAGCCATGAGATACATCAAAAGATCTCTTAGGAACACTTAGTATTTCTACAACTGGTGTTCTACATCAATGGACACCAGCTGTAAATTATCGAGTCCTTCGCAGATCTTAGCAATCTGCCGAGAACGTTTATGAGAGAATTACAAATGTATTTCTCAATGATTGAACGGAAATACCTACCAGGGTTAACATCAAACAGCCCTGACAGCAGGTCACTTCGGTAACCCCACAAGGGTTACGCTTAGTGTTCGCGGTGGTTCCATAGCAGTCTACAGTCGTGGAGTGATCCCCAGCGACTCACCCAGTCATTGAGCTACTTAGTAGGTCTCGTAAGCTCCCTCGGGAGTATCTGATATGGGAACGGCCTTGATAAGGATTAGAAGGAGTCTTCACACTATGCTGTTGACGAACTCTAATTCCTTATCTGTAAGTACCGGTTGTTTATTGCTAACTGTTTACTTGCAGGTACATCACCTCCATGATGGTAGATTCCAACATGCTCATACATACATCTTGAAGCAAATGATAGCTCCCCCAAAGATCTTAGCACCACAAAGTTCAACAAAAGATTCTACGCCAATAAGAAGAATCTACAAAGTATAAAGACTAAAGATCTTAGAGTATGTAAAGGAACTTCGTGCACGTGAAAGTCTAAGTCAAAAGATGTATGAGTATGTTGGAATGGCGGACAACCACCACAGAAGCAGGAGTGACGAACGGCAGACTACTTCATAACACAATCACTACAGCATCACCAAAGAACAAAGACATAGAGCAAAGTGCATTCATTACACTACAATTTTGAAGACGTCTAAAGTTTTACATGTCACAAGTCAACGACAAAGATGAAGACGTCAATCAACCGTGATGACCGACCCTTAGGGGGAGATTGTTGGGATCATACTTTTGTATTTTAGTCATCTCGGTCATTACCTTTTGTAATAGGTTGCTTAGTTATCTATTTCACTATGTGTAAGTTACTAGGCTTAAGAATCATGTCCATGGGCCTTGAAAGCCCACGTCTAAGAAGAATGAGGGAGGAAGGGAGTGTTGCCCTACTCCTCCCTTATAAATACTAAGCTTATGTAAACTTTTATATTGTTGGTTATTTGAATACATTAAGGAAACTCTTGCAATTACTTTTCTCTCATTCTTATAATCAACCATCTCTTATTCTCATCTCATTTCTCATACTTGTGTTTACAAAATGGTGACCTAACATGATATAACGACAGCAAGCAGAAGGGGAAAGAAAGAAAAAATGAGATTATTGTTAACTTATCAAAAACCCAACAAAGCATACACCACTATGCCTCACCACAGTGGGTTCTTGACCCGCAACCAGACCAAATGGTAACATAGTTGAATCAAATGCGTGTACTAACCAATTAAAGTGGGCACTTCCGTTTAAGCCAACACTTACAAGCAATGTTGCAAAAATCGTGAATCGGTACTGAGGCGGTCCGGGGCCGATTAGCGATTTTTTACCGATTAATCGGCCGATTTTCTTGACTCGGCCGATTAATCGGCCGATTTCCGTGGAATTCTCTCCAAGGTCCTGGGCCGATTACCGATTAATCGCCGATTAATCGGCCGATTCGGCTGATTTTTGCAACACTGCTTACAAGTCTTACTTAGAGTCAAAAGATGTAATAAGCTTATAAGGTCTAAAGTGTGACGAAAAATAATTAAACTACTGGTTATTTGTTAAGACTTATTTTTATATGTATAAAAAAAATAAGCATACCACACAAGCTCAAATTACAACTCCAGAAAGATAATCATTCACAGATTTGTGTATGGTCGATCGATACCAAAGATCAAACAATATCACAGCTAAAAGGTATAAGGGAATCGTAATTTTTATAACAGACACTAGATTTATTAACCAACAAGATTTCATAAAAACACATAAACATATACATATTCGAATGAAACACCAACAAGAATTTAGAGCCTTACAATAGGAAGTGAATGAATCGATGGACAAGAGCTAACAAGCTTTTCGAACAACAATAAATCTGACTCCAATCCAAGCAAGCTACCCACCACAGGAGACCCCTTTAATTTGAGACAAATTTTTGAGTGAAGTTTTTGTGAGAGTGGCTTAGCTTGTGGACCGGTTGGTTACATAAAAAGAATTAAAACGAGTAGGGTTGATTCTCCTTTCCTTGTCTTCAGACGCGCCCTAACCAAATGGGGTTACCATCTCCTTCAACTTCGTTACCTCTTTTTGTTGGGTTTCGTTGACTTCAAAATTGAGACAAAGGAGATCAGGTCTGCTAGTGCTAGGACAGCTCTTGTTGTTTTGTTGTCATCATTCTACAGATCTGATAAGAGGCAGGATGGTGTGGGGATGGCTATGGCAGGTGGATGGAGCGTAGTAGCAGTAAAAAGAAACGTGGGGTGTGTGTGAGAGGATAAACGAGAAAGGGATAATGTCGATTATTATTTTCATTATTAATATCATTTATTTGATTTTTATTTTGTTTTATTTACTTTTAAATAAATAGTGAGGGTAGATAATAAAAAGCTTGGTGTACAAGGTTAATTTAAATAAAAGTGAGTATTCAATATGTGGGTTTAGGTGTATTTCGTGTCCCGTTGAGTTTTGGTGTAATTGAGTTTTTCAGGTTGACGTGAGCACGAAGATATATAATTTATGAGAATGTTTTTGTAAAAGTAATATAAAAACACAATTAATGATTCAGGATAACCAATACAGGATTCATGCCGTTACTAGGGTTGTGTCGGTACGCGTGTGGTGTTGTGTGCGAGATATTTCTCATAAATGATCAGTAATAGTCAGAAAACTAAATGTTCACGTTTTCTGATAGGATAAACCTTGATATGAGTTACTGTAAGCTATAGTGTACGGGTTTGTTTTCCCGAAAACAGTTATGTAAGCTCATGAATTCTTAATAAAACAGTTAGTTAATAATAAATCGTGGTTTATTATTAAATTATTGTTGGAAAATTTCCGTTTGTCACATCCTCCCCGCCTTAGAAGGAAAGCCGTCCTCGGCTTTCACTTAGAATTACTCGATAGGTTTGAGAAAAAGTGTGGGTATTTACGCTTGATTTCGTCTTCACGTTCCCAAGTGAATTCAGAATCTCTTCGAGGGTCCCAACAGAACTTGACGGTTGAAATGTGGCTTTGCTTAAGTGTGACCTCTCGGTCCATGATTTCGATGCGGACAATATTCTCTTTGCCGATGATGATGACATGGTACTTGAATACCCAAATCAATACTATTGATAACATCGGGGATTCTAAGTGAAACTGGTATGAGGTCGATGTTGAATGAGTAGTTTAGAAAGTTTTAGAGTACAATCTTGAAGAATGGTGTTGGTTGCTACTAGTGATTAGTTGATTGATTTAGTAGTGTAGCCGTCGTAACGATTGATATGGATGCTTTCAAGTGAATGTATGTTTCGGTCACACGCGGGGTTATGAGGTAGCTATCGAACATGGAGGTTGTTTGTTTGACGGTAAGATTCTTCGAAATGGGAAGTTGTAAAAGGAAACGAGGCGTTATAAGATGGAGTTCGTATGAAATCCTAAGGTTGTAATCGTAGGTAATCCTGTTGATTGTGGCTATGCTCTTCGGTAGATTGCCTCATGATGGCTAGTTGGTTAACTTGTCCTTTTTGGTTCAGAATAGTATGCGAGGCAAGGATGATTTTAAGTGGCGAGATCGTATTGGTGCCCTATTGGTTACTGTGGTTGCCATGGCTTTGCACTACTTTTATGTACTCACACATGCGAGCTTTGATTTCTTGAAAATAAAGTGTTTGATCTTTGATAAAAATTTAAGGTGACCAATCCTAGCATAGTATGGTCCTACCTGAATTATACACAGGTGATCAGGCTTTGTATAATTAAGGTCCAACAATGCCATGCTGGGTTTAGAAAAATGTCGGTTACTCTGTCTATGAGGTAGTAGCACAAAACACTTTTCAGAAGAGTAAATTATTCACAGAGTGATAGCAGTATAGTTTGTAAGGTGGTTTGCAAAAACAGTATATAGGGTATAAAGAAAATTTATTATTTGTAAAATGATAGCTCAATTGTTGTTTGGTTTGTGACATAGTGGCAAAATAGTTCATAGGGTAGGAGAAAAACGGGTTGTAAGATAATTGTAAACAGTTTGTATGTTAATAACAACATAGTTTATTACACTATAATAGGGTAGCAAGGTAACAAACCGGCTTATGATATGTTAACAAAATAGTCATAACATGATAACAAAGTTTTTAATTAGGTGGTAGTAAAATAAGTAGTGCAATGGCGACGATTGATACATCTAGTTGATATGTGATGGCAGATAGTTATGAGTCAAATAAGCTTACAATTCAAGATAAACGTACACCAAATCCATACAATACGACGAGGTTTACAAGAAGTTACTAATAAAGTCTTATAGGAATACAACTTAAAAGAGTCTCAACTTAGGTCTCGAGGCAGTCGACCTTTTGATATCACGTTCAAGTCCTATTTTCCTCTTGCTCCACAGTTTCCTGGTACTTCGGTTCCCGGCACTCGTTTCTGTAGTGCCCCTTCTTTCCACACCCATAACAGGTCACCTCAGCCTTCCGATTATTCTCTGGTGTTGTCTGTGCTCTTGCGACGGTTTTAGACCTACAGTCTTTGGCTATGTGTCCAATCTTTTGACAGTTGTGGCACTTTCCAGCACACCACCCGTTGTGGTGGTAGTTACAACGGTTACACAAGGGTAACTTCCCTGCATAAACCTTCTTCTCTCCCGACCCAGCAGTATAAACTTTGGCGACCTCTTGTCGCTTGTTCTGGTTGTTGTTGTTGTTGTTCCCGGAGTAATCATCCCATTTCCTTTTGTTATCTACCACCTTTTCGGCAGTATCCTCGATTATTTGATCCATCAACTTGTTGGCCACTTCCATTGCCTCATGGAGGTCAGCAGCCTTAGAGGTAGTGACACTACCCTTGATGGATTGGGGTAACCCTCTTATGTACCTTTCTAGTAAACGAGTCTCAGTCGGGACCATTTTAGGACACAACAAAGCTAGTTCCTGAAAACGCTGGTTGTAAGTAGCCATGTTGGCACCTTGAACTTTAAGATTCCAAAATTCAACCTCTAGCTTCATGACCTCGTTGCGAGGGCAGTACTTTTTGAGCACCATTTCCTTAAAGTTCTCCCATGGCATTGAGTAAGCAGTGTCATACCCGGCAGACTTCAGATAGTTATTCCACCAGGTTAGAGCAGCATCCGTGAGGTGAATGATGCATACTTCACTCTATCCTCATCCGCACAACTACTTATCCTAAACACAGTTTCCAACTTCTCAATCCACCTTACCAATACCACTGCTCCTTCAATCCCTTCGAAACCCCCAGATATAATCTTGAGAAATTCTTGGTTGTTGCAGCCTCGACCATTGCTGTGATTTGGTCTGGAAGTGCCAACATCGGTAGTTGAGGTGTTTACGTTGGCTGCGGCTAAAGCTGCTGCTACTCTCTCATCCACCAGTTAGTCTAACATTGCTTGGTTAACAGTAGGTGGGGCAGTGGTTGTAGCCCTGGCTGGGTCTGGGTTGGCTCGTGCGGTTCTGTTTGACTTCTTTCTGGGAGGCATTTTGCTACAAACACAAAATGAGGTGAAGATAAATAAGATCCCATAAGGAGAGGTTTTTATGACGCAAGAGTATAATCACCACAAATAGAGCACACGAATGAGATCAATCACAGAGGGAATGACACAATAGAGTATACAACATGGCTGGTTATAGATTAGGAGTCGATATGTGGCTGAGGAGACTTGGTCTTGCCTTCCAAATGACATGTCCCTGCAAGATAACAAGGAAAGGGAAAAAGATCTAGTAATGATGTGTCCTAAGAGTAGGTGTTTCGAGGAAGCATGTTTTAAGGCGATAGGTTAAGGTCATGACCAAATGAATTGACGGGTTTGTAGACGATGGTAAAATAGGTGTTTCAACAGAACTGGTCGAGTGTTCAAACTCAGAGTCAGGTAGTGAAATTACGTGAGGAAAGGTAAGATGTGACAAGTACGGTATGTTTGTATGAGTATATAGAAAATGCTTATAGTATGTACATAAGTCAAGTATGTATAAGTATACAGAAAATACTTATAGTACATGTAGTAAAGTGAAATCAACAAACAGTAAGGTATATCATATAGCTATGTCAAATAAACAGCAAGTAAAGTGGCAAGCAAGGCAAGCAGGCAAGTGGCGGTCATAGTGAATTGTTTTTGTAAAAAGCGGTTATAGTTTAGGGTTTATATGTACCTAGTTCTCTATAACCTTGACTCTGATGCCAATCTGTAACACCCCTAAAATCGGTACAGCGGAAGCATTCGGGTCATGGGGTGCTACTAAATTGGTAATCACAACACAAAGAAATAAAGAACGGATCATATTATCCGTTTTAGAAAATACATTTATTTGATAAACGAGTTTCATCATTGTTTGAATTGCAAAATACAAGGCCCAAAATAGTGTTGTCCCATAATAAAAAAGATGAGAGTCTATGACTAATGCCCTGCCATGCCCTGCCTTGAATCATCATATATCATAAAGTTATGCACCTGAGAAAAACATGCTTAAAAGTCAGCACAAAGCTGGTGAGTCTATAGGTTTGAATATAACACAGTAGTTGGACCATAATCAAAACATGTGAATATAGTGTCACTCAAAAGTGAAGTCTATTACGCCAGCACTAAGTTCATGCAACCGAAGCTTGACAATGTGCATGCTCTAGAAGCACGTTAAATAAAGCCCTTGTAAGTGTCCATCCCAAGACACTCGTGTTTCGACATGTTATACGCTCGCATTTGGTCAACCTGGCCAAACCGAACGGGGGTGTCAACCCCAATAGATCTATTTATAGTATTCGCGCTTCCCAGCAGGAATTGACGGTGCATGAGTTTGGGCATTGTGGTATTCATTGTCTTAGGCTAATTCTACGTAATAGTTTGATAAAAACATGAGTGCAGTTCAGGTCCAAATAAAAGTTTTGCATGTTTCTCACCCCAAAGTTTAATAAACAAGTAATGAGAGTAAAAGTGGGGCTATAAACTCACCTCGGCAAAAGCAGATAGTGAAAAGTCAAGTAATGATAGTGAGCAGCACCGACACGCAACCTAGATTAGTACGGCAAGTTTAGTTCACAATTCCCATTTAAGACTCAACAAGGTTTAACTAAGTTTAAAGTAGTGTTGCTTGTGTGGCAGCGTCTAACTTTGAAAATAGCTTTCTAAGTGTGTATAAGTATTGGCTCATGGAAGTGTAATAGTATATACATTGACAATAGTAAAAATATCATGGACTAATAAACTCTTGGTTCGACAATGACTGAAAGACGAGGTACGAGGAAAATAATAGCAATGTATGGTAGACGTTGGCGGAATATAGGGATATTGATGTTAAAAGTATATATATATATATATATATATATATATATATATATATATATATATATATATATATATATATATATATATATATATATATATATATATGTGTGTGTGTGTGTGTGTGTGTGTGTGTGTATTTATATCTAAAATGTTTGTTACTATTATAAATAAAATATGCATACAAGTGATGATTTTATTTAAAGTATTTATATTTAACATAAGCTAGTAACTATACACTTTAAGAATATAAAGATGCTCAATGTTCGTTTATTAGTTTTGTCAAAAATACTCTATGTGTAAAATTTTACGAAAGTCGGGCGTGACCCACCTACACATTTTAGCCTTACCGAAAGGTGTAAAAGTTAAAGTTTCTATATCATAATAGTGAACCGCGATATATATAGTTTGTTAAAATCTAATAAAATTTTGTAAGTTAAAGTGGGTTTGTACAAGAATGATCTCAAAATAGATTATGATTTGTTTGATTAAACCTATAGTTCAATGGTGCAAAAATATTTAATTTTGAATATAAATTTATAAAAGAGTCATGTTAAGTTTAAATAAGGAACTCAAAAGTTTCAAAATAAGTTAACACTTATATTTCTAGATTAATCTAGTTTCTATAAGTTTTTAAGTTTATGTGCTATCTCATAGTTTTATGTACTGAGTAAGAATGTGGTTTTTAGTAAAACTTTATAAACTAGTTGTAAATAACGTTGCAAACTTGTGGACGAGCAAAATGTAAATAAGTCAGGAATAGCCGAAATTGAACAAGCGAGAGAGGAACATAGCAAGTGCAAAGACAGTAACTAACACACTCTATGTTGACCTGTTGGGCTCGCATGTGGGCTATGGTAGGAACTGGCCCAACAGCCACCACGTACACACACTGACAACCCAGTGACTAAACCAAACGTTATATGCCGACCTCGAGTGACCAAGCAAAAACATGTTCGAATGCCTTCGACCTTGCGAACCAATCCTGGAACCTCTTTTTAATCTATTAAGTTAAACACAAAATGTTTTTGCAAGTCTTTTCATAATGAAACTTGTGAAGGTGGCATGGAATCGGAACTACACCCTTTCTGTGAGTTCGACTACAAAACTAACCAACCAACATCCATTAGTGTTATACTCTTGTGACCAAAAGTACCAGTAACAATTACAAAAGTTCACCACTGTGGCTCGACCGCAGTGGGTTTTGACTCGCGACAAAACCAACATAACCCAACTCAAAGTTTGACCCAAAACATATCCTGTTTACTTAGCTTTTGATATTGGCAAAACCAAGGACAAAAAGACACCAAGAAAAACTTACCCACTGCGGGTTTCGACCTCAGCACAAAAGCTAACCAAGACCAGGTTCACAACTACTCAGCAAATCCCAACTCAAACACTTTACACAAACTCTAAATGTAATCTACCCAAGTTCCCAAAGGAACAAGTTTAACACATAGGTTGTACCATAATTAAAATCAACCCTTCATTTTTTTTTTTTGTGTTTTGGCTGATATAACAACAGCAAACAGAAGGGGAAAGAAAGAAAAAATGAGATTATTGTTAACTTATCAAAAACCCAACAGAGCATACACCACTATGGCTCACCACAGTGGGTTCTTGACCCGCGACCAGACCAAATGGTAACATAGCTGAATCAAATGCATGTACTAACCAATTAAAGTGGACACTTCCGTTTAAGCCAACACTTACAAGTCTTACTTAGAGTCAAAAGATGTAATAAGCTTATAAGGTCTAAAGTGTGACGAAAAATAATTAAACTACTGGTTATTTGTTAGGACTTATTTTTATATATGTAAAAAAAATAAACATACCACACAAGCTCAAATTACAACTCCAGAAAGATAACCATTCACAGATTTGTGGATGGTCGATCGATACCAAAGATCAAACAATATCACAGCTAAAAGGTATAAGGGAATCGTAATTTTTATAGCAGACACTAGATTTATTAACCAACAAGATTTCATAAAAACACAGAAACATATACATATTCGAATGAAACACCAACAAGAATTTAGAGCCTTACAATAGGAAGTGAATGAAGCGATGGACAAGAGCTAACAAGCTTTCCAACAACAATAAATCCGACTCCAATCCAAGCAAGCTAACCACCACAGGAGACCCCTTTAATTTGAGACAAATTTTTGAGTGAAGTTTTTGTGAGTGTGGCTTAGCTTGTGGACCGGTTGGTTACATAAAAAGAATTAAAACGAGTAGGGTTGATTCTCCTTTCCTTGTCTTCAGACACGCCCTAACCAAATGGTGTTACCATCTCCTTCAACTTCGTTACCTCTTATTGTTGGGTTTCGTTGACTTCAAAATTGAGACAAAGGAGATCAGGTCTGCTAGTGCTAGGACAGCTCTTGTTGTTTTGTTGTCATCATTCTACAGATTTGATAAGAGGCAGGATGGTGTGGGGATGGCTATGGCAGGTGGATGGAGCGTAGTAGCAGTAAAAAGAAACGTGGGGTGTGTGTGAGAGGATAAACGAGAAAGGGATAATGTCGATTATTATTATTATTATCATCATTTATTTGATTTTTATTTTGTTTTATTTACTTTTAAATAAATAGTGAGGGTAGATAATAAAAAGGTTGGTGTACAAGGTTAATTTAAATAAAAGTGAGTATTCAATAGTGGGTTTAGGTGTATTTCGTGTCCCGTTGAGTTTTGGTGTAATTGAGTTTTTCAGGTTGACGTGAGCACGAAGACATATAATTTATGAGAATGTTTATGTAAAAGTAATATAAAAACACAATTAATGATTCAGGATAACCAATACAGGATTCATGCCGTTACTAGGGTTGTGTCGGTACGCGTGTGGTGTTGTGTGCGAGATATTTCTCATAAATGATCAGTAATAGTCAGAAAACTAAATGTTCACGTTTTCTGATAAGATAAACCTTGATATGAGTTACTGTAAGCTACAGTGTACGGGTTTGTTTTCCCGAAAACAGTTATGTAAGCTCATGAATTCTTAATTAAACATGATTTATTATTAAATTATTGTTGGAAAATTTCCGTTTGTCACAATTTGCATCCCATTTTTTCACTTCTCATTCTTTTTTGATATCTTTCTCCTAGTAGTTCTTGTGTAATAGAAGAGAGTTTAGTATTTCCTAGTTACAAGAGAATTAAATTCTCTTGTAACTAGGAAATACTAAACTCTCTTCTATTACACAAGAACTACTAGGAGAAAGATATCAAGAAAGAATGAGAAGTGAAAAAAATGGGATGCAAATGAAGCTGTAGTTCATGCCTTTTATAGGCAAGTTGGTTTGCATAATACGTCATGTATGACCACATAATTCAACTTGACATTCCACAACTTGCAAGATTCCATATCTTATCCAAAAGATACACTGTATCTATCCAAAAATCTCCCACTTGAAGATCCGATTGAAGCTAAATCGATCTTCACACCGTTATCCTTCCTTGCACTTCCATGTTGCTTACGTTTCGGCTAGGCCGCATGAGGATCGGCACCATATAAACTTGTCACAGTTGATTACCTTTGTCAGATAATCTGCCAAGTTATCATCAGTATGAATTTTCTGCATATCCACGGTTCCCTCTTCCACTTTCTCACGAACGAAGTGATACTGAACTCGTATATGCTTTGTCTTTGAATGAAATGCTGGATTCCTTGCTAGATACAAGGCACTCTGGTTGTCACAAAATATAGTAATTTTCTCTTGTTCATGCCTGATGAGTGTGTAAATACTCATCATTTTTACCAATTCTGAACTGCCAAAACATCCAAAAACACTCAATAATGAATCAAAATAGTGAAAATATCCCAGGAAAGTGTTTTACATGTCTCAAATGCAAAAATACCAAAAACAGATGAAAAACGCACAAAGTTTGCATAATTGGCAGTTTCAGTCCCCCAACTTTCAAAAGTTATCAAAACTAGTCCCTGGTCATTCTAAAAACTTGAAAAAGTCACCAAAGGCCCTTATAAATCAAAAAGTTACATAATTAGTCCTTTGGTGAAAAGTTTCACAAAATGTCAAGTTTAGTCCCTGAACTTTGAAAATTGTCAAAAATGGTCCCTGGGATATGAAAAACTTTGAGAAAAACAAATTTTGTCCTTGCACTAATCTCTTATGGCAGGTTTGGTCCCTTGGTAGAAAGTTTGGTGAAATTACAAGGCAGGTCCCTGAAGTTTGGGGAATTGGCAGATTTAGTCCCTGGGGTTTTAAAAAGTGAAAATTTCAAGATAAAACCTTATACTATTCATCATTGGCATTTTATACCCTTGGAAACAAATTTAGAAAATGCCAAAATCCAACCCTCAACTTTCCCAAAATTACACAAATGGTCCTTGTAAAACTAAACCAAATCCGGATCCAAAATAATAAAACAAAACCAATCCAAACAATTAAATCCATCTTGGGCCCAAACCAATCCAATTCCCATCTAGCCCAGTCCACACCCAAAGTATTAAAACCAGGGTCAACGTTGACCTGGTCAAACCCAGTCAACCCCTTCCCTTTCCCTCTCAGACGTCCCCCACAAACACCACCACTTGCAGCCTCCCTCTCCTCCAATCACAAGCCAAAGCCCCCACAATCATTACCTTCCCACCTCCCTACACCTACCCCTCACCTCAGCATTTAATGCTCCTCCCCAATACACGTTGTCAGAGGCAATTTGAAGAAACAAGTTTTGGCGCCAAAATTACGTGTGAGCTTCTCATTGGACCAAAATGATCAGATAATGGTGGGATTGGCTCAGGGTGCTTGGGGGAACCCTAATTGGAGGCTATAAATAAGAGAAGATGCAAGAAGAAGAAATAGTAGTTAATTTAAATTTTAGTTCATGTCGTTTAATTGCAATTTTAAATTCTAGGGTACACCCAAGCTCTTAAGCAGTGGTAACCTTCTTTTTATTGTATTGTAACTTAATTTCAGTTATAAATTTCAAGCTTCCTTTATTATTTCATCTTATGCAATTTAATTATATGTCAATATCTCATATTGTTCAATTGTTGTTTTAGTATTATGTTATGGACTGAATTTAGGCTCTTATAAGCTCCCTAAAGCTTAATCAAGCTTGTAGAGACCCTAAAATCCAGAATCAATAGAAAATAATCAAAAAAGCAAAAAAGTCAATATTGGTCAAACTGTCTTGTTCATAACTTGTTTTCAGGTTTGGAGAAGCTTTGAAGAGCAAGGATGGAGCTTAAACTGCCTATCTAAAGATAGGCTTCAAAGGAAAACCTCTTGTTCATGCTAGAGGTGCTCAGTAAGCTTTTGCTCATTTCCATTTTCCTCTCAAAAGTTTAATTTCTAATTTCCATGCTTGTATCTGAGATTTTGTGCTTGCATTGTGTTCTTGATTGTTATTTTAGTAGTTTTTAGTTTAGTAATCATAGTTTGTTTATTAGAATCAATGGTCACTTAATAATTTAGTTTTAACTGTCAAAGAATAGTTTAAGTGGTATACTTGTGCTTTCATAGTTGCATTTTGTTTCTAAGTGCTTAAATTAGTCCATTTAGTCATAATTTATGGTTTGGAATCAAGCTTACAGTCCCTAGTTATAATCCTCTTTGAAAATCATCAAAACAGTCCACAAAAGGGGTGTTTGGATTAACTGATTGCTTGTTGTTTTGCTTAGTTTTTGCCACAACTTTTGGTTTCTGCATGCTACATTAGTTTAAATAGGATCATATATGGTATAAAATCAGTAGCTACAAGTTTAAAAAGTCAAATTCATGATTTAATCACCCCCTCAGTTAACTGTGTATGAGTTTAGAGTCCATAAGCTCATAAGCTGATAAGTAATTGTTAATTTAGCTTTTAGTAATCTTAAATTAGCTTAAAATATCATAAACAATAAGTTAGATCACTTAGAATCTCACCAAAGTCAAAGTTTGAGTGTTCTTGTCAAAAGTCAAAAACTGCATTCTCAGGTTTTTACCAAATTTCCAACTTTAATTGTGAGCTGTGTAATGGATGTTAAGTTTTGAAACTTTGTGTGATTAAAGTATATCAGCTAATCTATCAGCTTGAATTTTTGCTTAATTTGTTTAGAAGCTTAAGTGGGTCCCACAGACCCCCAAACTAAGCTGCAGGGCAAGGTTGTGCCCTGCTCACCCAGACACCCAGTCACCACCATCACTTTGGTGGTGTTTTGCTACCACCTCAGTGGACCCCAGACCCCATACTTAGGTTTTTACCACCCCCTCCTACCAAGGAGCAGCCATTGACCATTTGTTTGACCCTCACCCTAGTGGACCCCACCTGCAATTGCTCACCAAGTTTGTCCCCAGTCTGTGTTAGTTTCCATTGTGCTAAAGTGCTTATTTCAATCTTTACAGCTTATTAGTGATCTAGTGTTTGTGTTTGTTGCTTATTTGTGATTATTAAACTTGCTGAGACCCTTTTTTACCATTGTGGACCCCACCTTAGGCCATTTGACCCAAATTGACCACACAGTCAACATAAGTCAACTGTGTAGCCAAGGGGGTGCTTATAGCTTATTTATAAGCTATCTTGAAAAGTGTCTTTACAAAAGTTTGTTATTTTAAGGTATAAAATAGTTCTGAAAAAGAAAAATCTAAAAAAAATCAAGTTTAAAAAAGTGATAGTTTCTATTTAATTCAAGTTAATTTTAATTTTCATTTTTAGATTTTAATTAAGTCACTAGTGTTTTTATATTTTTATTAAATACCTTATATAGTAAAGTAATTTTGATAATTTTTTCAGATTTTTATTTTGTCATTTAGTGTTAATTAGATTTAATTTTAATTTTCTTTATTATTAATTAATATCAAGTATTAAATAGCTTAATTAGTTTTTATAAGGTTAAATCTAGTTTTTATAATTTTCCTAGTTCTAATATAGTATAATAAGTTTTTAGAAAATAAATTTTGAGATTCTACTGTTCATTTTCTATTTTTCTTATTTTATTTGTTTAAAATAGACTTAAGTTAATTAAAAGGTAAATAATTAGTTGTTTAATCTTAAAACATAATTTTTAAAGTTTTTATAATTTTGTAGGATTCCTATGATGGTTAAGTAATTTTATAAATTTTATCTTAATTTTCCAAGTTAATTTAGTATTAATATAAATTAAAAGTAGTTTAATTAGCTTAATTAAGTTAAATAGTTTTTAATTAATAACTAAACCACAAAAAGACAAAAATATAATTTTTAATTTTTTATACTTTCTTCAAGTTCTAATTTAGGTTTAGAAAATATTTTTATTAATTTTTAGTTTAATTTAAATCATTTGTCATTTTTAGTTTATTTAAATTAGGTTTTAATTTAGATTTTAAATAGTTTAATTAATTAAATAATATTTAAATAGTATTTTAATCATTTCCATAATTTCAATTTTCATTTTTATTTTTAAGTTTTAAAAAGTGTCAAAAGCACCCCCTGTAGTTTGATAAGTACCAAAAACCCACTTTTCCAGTCCGATACGTGATCTTAATTGTGAATCTGTGCATATATCTGGTATCTGATTTTTGTGAATATTATATCTGTGTACCAATACCAAAATAACAGTAGCAAAATCAATTCCATATCATCTGGGCTACTGTCCTCAGTCCCACTCACTCATAAACGATTTCCAAAGCACCATTTCAATCTCGTCGGGACTTTAACGACCCGGGAAAACACTACACTATCACCGGAGTATTGATTCTAGGCTGTCTTTGACTTGTTGACCTTGGTCAATAATAATCTGACGGTTCAGGACCAATCAAAATTTGGCGCCGCTGCCGGGGAGGTTGTTGCGTGTTTTACAAAATCGTTTTAAGTTTAGTGGTTTCAAAACCCTCCCTGTAAAAAGTTTTTGTAAAAATATAATCATATCAGAAAAACGTTCATTAACACTTCTCCTGAAGTGTTGAAAAACACCAAAAAAAATTAAAAACAATCAAAAACAAACTGTGAAGTTAAATTACTTCGTGTTCTTTAAAGATTACAACCTGAAACAGTTGGTTTAAGGTAAGTTCTGACATTAAATTGCGAACTGAAGAGGAAACCTATTTACTTCCTCCCGCCAGCCTGCGAGTAATCTTAAAGGGACGATTTCGGTTAACGAATCAGTTCCAAAAATATTTCCCAAGTTTTCTGCACACACACCCATAAGCCTAAAGCAGTTTTTCAAAAATCAATTAATAAACCCATAATAAGTTCCCAAACTTAAGATTAAAACTTGCCTTTATATCCCTGTGAGTGGTGTACCTTTTTCAAAGAAGCCATTCACTTGTGATTTCTGGTTTAAGTTCACTGTGGTATTGCCTCGAACTTGTGTTGAAAAATTGTTTTTAGTGCATGCGCACTCGGTCTCAAACAAAGAATAAAAAACAGAAAGACGTACCCGAGCTACGTTCTAATACAGAAACCGAAATGGCCGCTGGGCCACCACCACCACTATTACCACCCCCTGACCCTCCTAGGGATGAGCCAGCTCCCGATCTCCGAACGATGGAGGAGCTGTGTCAACCTACCATGCAAGGGCGGGGTGGGCCTATTGCACCACTCACTATTGGGGCTGCGGACTTTGGCCTCAAGCATCACATGATCCAACAAGTCCACAATTCGTGTCAATTTCACGGATTACCGGGTGACGATGCCAACAAGCATCTTGACAAATATCTTACGGTCACCCAAAGCATGAAACAGCATGGTGTCACCGATGATGCCCTTCGGCTGTACCTCTTCCCCTATTCTCTCACTCATCATGCCACTGCATGGTTTGACCGACTTCCAAAGAATTCTATTCGAACCTTTGATGAAATGGTGACCAAGTTTTTAGCAAAATATTTTCCACCATCGATGGTTACCAAGTTACGAAATGATATCAGCAACTTCCGGCAACGTCCCGATGAGTCTCTTTTTGAGGCTTGGGAACGTTATAAGCTAGCCATTGATCGGTGCCCTAACCACAATATGTTACAAGTTACCATCATAGATACCTTCTATAATGGTCTGACATTGAGGCACCGAGACATTCTCAATGCTGCTGCTGGTGGGACCTTTATGAAAAGGCGTCCCGAGGAGTGCTATGACTTAATCGAGAACATGACTGCCCATCATAACTTTTCGGATTCCTCTGCGGAGAGGGATGCGTCATGTAATTCCGTTACTCCCTCATCATCATCTCCTGAAATAATTGCTCTTACCAAAAAGATGGATGATATTTCTACGGCTGTGTTGAGAATGAACCAAACGATACAACATCAGGTTCAAAATCAACAAGTGAAGGCCGTGGCCCGAAGTTGTGAAACTTGTGGGGGCCCACATCTGTATTCCGAGTGTCCAGCTACTGCTGAATTTCCTCAAGAGAACGTTTATGCTGCTAACGGTTCCTATAACACGGGGGGTAATTCTTACCAACCGCAAGGGGACCGTAATCTCTTAAGCTATCGTTCCAACAATTTTCTCGGACCTCCCGGTTTTAACCAAAATCAAAACCGTAACGCGAATCAGAATTTTAACCAAGGTCAAAACTCAAATTTCCAAAACCCGAACCAAAATCAAGGCCAGTTTAATCAAAACAATTTTCAAAATGGCAATCAAAACCAAGGTTTTCAAGGAAATTTTCAAAGAAACCAGAATCAAGGAAATTACAATCAGGGTAATTTCAATCAGAGAAACAATTTTCAGGGTAACAACAATCAAAATCAAGGGAATTTTCAAAACAACCGTGTTCAAAATCCCCCTGTTCAAAATCAAAACGTTGTTCCACCCTCGTCTTCCTCCGATGCTGAAATTAAACAATTCATGAAAGCACAAGAGGAAACGAATCGGTTATTGATCAAGACGATCTCTGATCTTCAGAAGTCTTTAAATGATCGACCCTCGGGCTCGGGTACACTACCAAGCAACACGATCGCTAACCCGAGGGGCGATGTCAAAGCGATCACTACCCGAAGTGGGGTATCATACAATGGACCCGCAATTCCTTCTACCTCTTCCTCTCCTCCTAAGGTAGCGGAACGTGAACCTGAGGTTACTACGGACACGGTACTTCCTACTAATAACGGAGGTATCAACAACGTCCACCCTCAAGTTGTCCCGGTCCCGGCTCGTAAGCCGAAAGTTGTATTTGATCCTCCTGTGAGTCCTGATGAAATTCCAAAGAATGATCCTAAGCCTTCAATTCCATATCCTTCACGTGTGAATGATCAAAAGAACCGCGAAAGAGCTAATCATCAGATGGAAAAATTTTATCAAATTTTCCAAGAGTTGCATTTCGATATTAGCTTCGCGGACGCTCTTCTTCTCATGCCTAAGTTTGCTTCGACAATCAAAAATCTGATAAGCAACAAAGAAAAACTCTGTGAGATGGCAAAAACTTCTCTTAATGAGCATTGCTCAGCAGTGCTCTTGAAAAAGCTTCCCGAAAAGCTTGGAGATCCTGGGAAATTTCTCATTCCTTGTATTTTCCCGGGGATGGTTGAATGCTTTGCCTTGGCCGATCTTGGCGCAAGCATTAACCTGATGCCTTACACAGTCTGGAAAAGACTTTCTCTACCTACTCTCACTCTTACCTGCATGACACTCGAGCTTGCAGACCGTACCATATCCCGTCCTCTCGGCATTGCCGAAGATATCTTCGTGAAAGTAGGAAAGTTCCATTTTCCGGCAGATTTCGTGATTGTTGATTTCGATGCTGACCCACGAGTTCCTCTCATTCTCGGGAGGGGATTCTTAAGAACGGGTCGTGCTTTAATCGATGTATTCGAAGAAGAAATCACTCTACGTGTTGGTGGCGAAGCCATCACATTCAATCTTGATCAGACCTCAAGATACTCCTCAAACTATGACGCTGAAACGGTTAACCGAATTGATGTCATCGATGTTGCGTCTGAGGAGTATTCTCAAGAGGTCCTTGGTTTCTCAGCCAG
This sequence comes from Artemisia argyi, assembly GCA_030686995.1. NCBI lineage: Eukaryota > Viridiplantae > Streptophyta > Magnoliopsida > Asterales > Asteraceae > Artemisia > Artemisia argyi. The sequence goes on along the minus strand of CM060708.1, from coordinate 260,003,986 downwards.
TGGCAGTCTTTCTACTGACCCTATCATTTCCGACTCTTCCCCTTCCCTCACTTAGTTTGAGGGAAGTGACTTCCTTTTGGAAGAGCTCGAGGCTTTTCTTGCTCAAGATAGCTCAATTCCCGATGGAGTTGATGAAAACTATCTTGACCCGGAGGGGGACATTCTTCTCCTTGAAAGATTGTTAAATGACGATCCTTCACCCTCTCCGTCTCTACAAATACTTCATAAAGCGGAAGTCAAAAATGTTGAAATAACTGAAGACTTCCCCGAGGTTGAGCTCAAGGACTTGCCTCCTCATCTAGAATATGCATTTCTGGAGGGTGATAATAAATTACCCGTCATTATTGCCAAAGACTTAAAAGATGAGGAAAAGGTTGCACTCCTAAAGGTTCTTAAGTCAAACAAGCAAGCAATTGCTTGGAAACTCTCCGACATTAAGGGCATAAGCCCGAACTTTTATACTCATAAAATCTGAATGGAGGATGACTTTAAACCAGCGGTGCAACATCAGAGAAGGGTAAATCCCAAAATCCACGAAGTTATCAAACAAGAAGTTCTTAAACTTCTTGATGCGGGATTGATTTACCCTATATCTGACAGTCCTTGGGTTAGCCCAATTCATTGTGTTCCAAAAAAGGGTGGCATTACCGTTGTCACCAACGAGGATAACGAGTTGATTCCAACTCGTTTGGTCACGGGTTGGCGAGTTTGTATTGACTATCGAAAATTGAATGAAGCCACCCGTAAAGACCATTTTCCTCTCCCTTTTATGGACCAAATGCTCGAAAGACTTGCGGGGAATGAATACTACTGCTTCCTCGATGGCTTCTCGGGTTACTTACAAATCCCCATTGATCCCCAGGATCAAGAGAAGACTACCTTCACATGCCCCTACGGAACTTTTGCTTACAGACGTATGCCTTTCGGCTTATGTAATGCACCAGGCACGTTCCAGAGATGCATGATGTCTATTTTTTCCGACATGATCGGGAAAACTATGGAGGTATTCATGGATGACTTTTCGGTCATCGGGGATTCATTTCAGACTTGCCTCTCCCACTTGGAACAGATGCTTAAACGTTGCAAAGAAACGAATCTAAGTCTCAACTGGGAGAAGAGCCACTTTATGGTCAAGGAGGGCATTGTCCTCGGCCATAAAATTTCAAAAAACGGGATGGAGGTTGACAGAGCTAAAATCAATGTCATTGCCAAATTACCTCGTCCCACCACCGTAAAAGGTGTTAGGAGCTTTTTGGGTTATGCCGGCTTCTACCGTAGGTTTATCCAAGATTTTTCTAAGATTGCCCGGCCTATGACCCATCTCCTAGAGAAGGATGCTCCTTTCATCTTCTCTCCTGAGTGCATCGAAGCTTTTGAAACATTAAAGAAAAAGCTTACCGAGGCACCGATTCTTGTTGCCCCCGATTGGGACCAACCTTTTGAGCTTATGTGCGATGCTAGTGATTTTGCCATAGGTGCGGTCTTGGGGCAACGAAAAGCAAAATACTTTCAGCCCATACACTACGCAAGCAAAACTATGACTGAGGCTCAAGGTCATTACACCACCACTGAAAAAGAACTCCTAGCTGTGGTGTATGCCTTCGAGAAATTCCGGTCATACCTAATCTTGACTAAATGCGTAGTGTACACAGATCACTCGGCTTTGAAATACCTATTTGCAAAACAAGATGCAAAGCCGAGGCTTCTTCGTTGGGTTCTCCTCCTTCAGGAATTTGATATCATTATCCGTGATAAAAAAGGAGCCGAGAACCTTGCTGCTGATCATCTCTCACGATTAGAGAACCCTCATCAAGATGTGTCCGAGAAAAAGGAAATAAATGAAACATTTCCTCTCGAGACACTCAATGCGGTTGCTTTTCGTGGTGACTCTACTACCCCATGGTTTGCTGACTTTGCAAATTACCATGCGGGTAACTTCATAGTGAAGGGGTTGACGTCCCATCAAAAGAAAAAATTCTTCAAAGACGTTAAACACTATTTCTGGGACGACCCCTTCCTCTTCAAAATCTATGCCGATCAAGTCATCAGGCGATGTGTATACGAACAGGAAGCCACTGATATTCTCAAGGCTTGCCATGCTGGACCCACCGGGGGCCACCATATTCCTAACTACACCGCCAAAAAGGTGTTTGATTCCGGTTTCTATTGGCCCACAATCTACAAGGATGCCCACGAATTAGTCAAAGCCTGTGATGCTTGTCAGCGTCACGGGAATATTTCACAAAAGAACGAAATGTCGCAAAATGCTATTCAAGTTTGTGAAATCTTTGACGTCTGGGGCATTGACTTTATGGGGCCATTCCCATCTTCTCATGGAAACAAATACATACTCGTGGCTGTTGACTACTTGTCAAAATGGGTTGAGGCTAAGGCCTTACCCACTAACGATGCCCGAGTAGTTGTGAAATTCTTGAAATCCCTCTTTGCTCGTTTTGGAACCCCACGTGCCATCATTAGTGATCGCGGTACTCACTTTTGCAATGATCAATTTGCAAAAGTCATGCTTAAGTACGGTGTTACTCATCGTCTTTCTACCGCGTATCACCCCCAAACAAGTGGGCAGGTGGAGGTTTCCAACCGTGGTATTAAACGGATTCTTGAGAGGACAGTAGGTGAAAACCGTGCCTCCTGGTCGGATAAACTAGATGATGCACTCTGGGCCTTCCGTACAGCTTACAAAACACCCATCGGGTGCACTCCATACAAGCTTGTATACGGGAAGGCGTGTCATTTGCCGATCGAGCTCGAGCACAAAGCCTACTGGGCCTTGAAACATGCTAACTACGACCTTCATAAAGCGGGTGATCACCGTAAGGTTCAAATCAATGAATTAAATGAACTTCGTGATCAAGCCTACGAGAACTCTTTGATCTACAAAGAAAAGACAAAGAAGATTCACGACTCTAAGATTAAGAACCGAGTTTTTAACATCGGTGACAGAGTCCTTCTTTTTAATTCAAGATTAAAGATCTTCTCGGGGAAATTAAAAACCCGATGGACTGGACCATTCACTATTGCTAAAGTATACCCATACGGGACTGTTGAGTTATCTCAACCCGAAGGTCCCAACTTCAAAGTGAATGGTCACAGATTGAAACATTATTTTGGAGAGGACACACCACCCATGGTTGTCCCGGATCTCCAAACTTTCCCCATGGACCAATGAATTCGGGGATCGAGTCAAGCTAGTGACTCGGTGAACAAAAATTAGCGGCATATATGGGTTTTCACCCGTATTTCTGACTTCTTTCTACTTTCTACCACCCTAGTGTGGGGGAGTGGCCATCCCCCACCGTTTCAAAAGTAAATATGTTTCAAATTTCAATAATCATTTTTGTATGTATATTATATCAACTCCCGGGCTGTCAGGGCAAATTTATTACAGTTAATCATTCACAAGTGATTAGCTAGCGTGGTAAACCTGACACAAGCCTGGGAGGTGTATGTATATTATAAACTTTATCATTCAACTCCCGGGCTGTCAGGGCAAATTTATTACAGTTAATCATTCACAAGTGATTAGCTAGCGTGGTAAACCTGACACAAGCCTGGGAGGTAGTGATTCAAAAAAAAAAAAAAAAAAAAAAAAAAAAAAAAAAAAAAAAAAAAAATTGTATGTACAGATAAAATAAAGTGAAAAATAGAAATTTCCACAGTTAGAATCGAATATTAGCTTTTCCCGTTCAGAGATTCGGTATAATAACCGGGACTTTGAATATTGAGGACCATATTCAGTTCTAGTGTGGGGGGGGGGGGGGGGGGAAATTCTTACGAATTTTATCACAAAACTTTCCAAGTACCCCCATTTTAGGCCAAAATTTTTCAAAATTTTTCACTTTATTCCAAAATTTTTGTGGTTATCAGTTCGCCAAAGTCTAAATGACAAAGGGATTGGCTAGTCCAGGAGCAAACGGCTCTTGGTAAAGACATCTCAAACCCGTTGATGGCTGGCAGTTTGCCAAAAATTGCATGGTTCCTCAGCTCCCCCGCATCCTCATAAGCAAATGAGTTGGCTAGCCCACAAGATTATGGCTTGTGGTAAAGGCAGTGGAAAATCCATAATTGGTATTCAGCTCACCAAGATGTTGACTTAGTCCATCAAGATGCTGGCTAGTCCAGAAGCAAACGGCTTTTGGTAAAGACAAATCAAATCCGTTGACAGCTGGTGGTTTGCTCAAAATCACACGGTTATCAGGTGTGCCACAGTTCTTACACCTGGCTACTCCAGAAGTGATGGCTTTTGGTAAAGAGTTTCAAATCCATTAAGTTTTTCTCAAAAGATTGCTAGGGACTAGCAATGTTTTAGTGTGGGGGATTGATGAGTGTGTAAATACTCATCATTTTTACCAATTCTGAACTGCCAAAACATCCAAAAACACTCAATAATGAATCAAAATAGTGAAAATATCCCAGGAAAGTGTTTTACATGTCTCAAATGCAAAAATACCAAAAACAGATGAAAAACGCACAAAGTTTGCATAATTGGCAGTTTCAGTCCCCCAACTTTCAAAAGTTATCAAAACTAGTCCCTGGTCATTCTAAAAACTTGAAAAAGTCACCAAAGGCCCTTATAAATCAAAAAGTTACATAATTAGTCCTTTGGTGAAAAGTTTCACAAAATGTCAAGTTTAGTCCCTGAACTTTGAAAATTGTCAAAAATGGTCCCTGGGATATGAAAAACTTTGAGAAAAACAAATTTTGTCCTTGCACTAATCTCTTATGGCAGGTTTGGTCCCTTGGTAGAAAGTTTGGTGAAATTACAAGGCAGGTCCCTGAAGTTTGGGGAATTGGCAGATTTAGTCCCTGGGGTTTTAAAAAGTGAAAATTTCAAGATAAAACCTTATACTATTCATCATTGGCATTTTATACCCTTGGAAACAAATTTAGAAAATGCCAAAATCCAACCCTCAACTTTCCCAAAATTACACAAATGGTCCTTGTAAAACTAAACCAAATCCGGATCCAAAATAATAAAACAAAACCAATCCAAACAATTAAATCCATCTTGGGCCCAAACCAATCCAATTCCCATCTAGCCCAGTCCACACCCAAAGTATTAAAACCAGGGTCAACGTTGACCTGGTCAAACCCAGTCAACCCCTTCCCTTTCCCTCTCAGACGTCCCCCACAAACACCACCACTTGCAGCCTCCCTCTCCTCCAATCACAAGCCAAAGCCCCCACAATCATTACCTTCCCACCTCCCTACACCTACCCCTCACCTCAGCATTTAATGCTCCTCCCCAATACACGTTGTCAGAGGCAATTTGAAGAAACAAGTTTTGGCGCCAAAATTACGTGTGAGCTTCTCATTGGACCAAAATGATCAGATAATGGTGGGATTGGCTCAGGGTGCTTGGGGGAACCCTAATTGGAGGCTATAAATAAGAGAAGATGCAAGAAGAAGAAATAGTAGTTAATTTAAATTTTAGTTCATGTCGTTTAATTGCAATTTTAAATTCTAGGGTACACCCAAGCTCTTAAGCAGTGGTAACCTTCTTTTTATTGTATTGTAACTTAATTTCAGTTATAAATTTCAAGCTTCCTTTATTATTTCATCTTATGCAATTTAATTATATGTCAATATCTCATATTGTTCAATTGTTGTTTTAGTATTATGTTATGGACTGAATTTAGGCTCTTATAAGCTCCCTAAAGCTTAATCAAGCTTGTAGAGACCCTAAAATCCAGAATCAATAGAAAATAATCAAAAAAGCAAAAAAGTCAATATTGGTCAAACTGTCTTGTTCATAACTTGTTTTCAGGTTTGGAGAAGCTTTGAAGAGCAAGGATGGAGCTTAAACTGCCTATCTAAAGATAGGCTTCAAAGGAAAACCTCTTGTTCATGCTAGAGGTGCTCAGTAAGCTTTTGCTCATTTCCATTTTCCTCTCAAAAGTTTAATTTCTAATTTCCATGCTTGTATCTGAGATTTTGTGCTTGCATTGTGTTCTTGATTGTTATTTTAGTAGTTTTTAGTTTAGTAATCATAGTTTGTTTATTAGAATCAATGGTCACTTAATAATTTAGTTTTAACTGTCAAAGAATAGTTTAAGTGGTATACTTGTGCTTTCATAGTTGCATTTTGTTTCTAAGTGCTTAAATTAGTCCATTTAGTCATAATTTATGGTTTGGAATCAAGCTTACAGTCCCTAGTTATAATCCTCTTTGAAAATCATCAAAACAGTCCACAAAAGGGGTGTTTGGATTAACTGATTGCTTGTTGTTTTGCTTAGTTTTTGCCACAACTTTTGGTTTCTGCATGCTACATTAGTTTAAATAGGATCATATATGGTATAAAATCAGTAGCTACAAGTTTAAAAAGTCAAATTCATGATTTAATCACCCCCTCAGTTAACTGTGTATGAGTTTAGAGTCCATAAGCTCATAAGCTGATAAGTAATTGTTAATTTAGCTTTTAGTAATCTTAAATTAGCTTAAAATATCATAAACAATAAGTTAGATCACTTAGAATCTCACCAAAGTCAAAGTTTGAGTGTTCTTGTCAAAAGTCAAAAACTGCATTCTCAGGTTTTTACCAAATTTCCAACTTTAATTGTGAGCTGTGTAATGGATGTTAAGTTTTGAAACTTTGTGTGATTAAAGTATATCAGCTAATCTATCAGCTTGAATTTTTGCTTAATTTGTTTAGAAGCTTAAGTGGGTCCCACAGACCCCCAAACTAAGCTGCAGGGCAAGGTTGTGCCCTGCTCACCCAGACACCCAGTCACCACCATCACTTTGGTGGTGTTTTGCTACCACCTCAGTGGACCCCAGACCCCATACTTAGGTTTTTACCACCCCCTCCTACCAAGGAGCAGCCATTGACCATTTGTTTGACCCTCACCCTAGTGGACCCCACCTGCAATTGCTCACCAAGTTTGTCCCCAGTCTGTGTTAGTTTCCATTGTGCTAAAGTGCTTATTTCAATCTTTACAGCTTATTAGTGATCTAGTGTTTGTGTTTGTTGCTTATTTGTGATTATTAAACTTGCTGAGACCCTTTTTTACCATTGTGGACCCCACCTTAGGCCATTTGACCCAAATTGACCACACAGTCAACATAAGTCAACTGTGTAGCCAAGGGGGTGCTTATAGCTTATTTATAAGCTATGTTGAAAAGTGTCTTTACAAAAGTTTGTTATTTTAAGGTATAAAATAGTTCTGAAAAAGAAAAATCTAAAAAAAATCAAGTTTAAAAAAGTGATAGTTTCTATTTAATTCAAGTTAATTTTAATTTTCATTTTTAGATTTTAATTAAGTCACTAGTGTTTTTATATTTTTATTAAATACCTTATATAGTAAAGTAATTTTGATAATTTTTTCAGATTTTTATTTTGTCATTTAGTGTTAATTAGATTTAATTTTAATTTTCTTTATTATTAATTAATATCAAGTATTAAATAGCTTAATTAGTTTTTATAAGGTTAAATCTAGTTTTTATAATTTTCCTAGTTCTAATATAGTATAATAAGTTTTTAGAAAATAAGTTTTGAGATTCTACTGTTCATTTTCTATTTTTCTTATTTTATTTGTTTAAAATAGACTTAAGTTAATTAAAAGGTAAATAATTAGTTGTTTAATCTTAAACATAATTTTTAAAGTTTTTATAATTTTGTAGGATTCCTGTGATGGTTAAGTAATTTTATAAATTTTATCTTAATTTTCCAAGTTAATTTAGTATTAATATAAATTAAAAGTAGTTTAATTAGCTTAATTAAGTTAAATAGTTTTTAATTAATAACTAAACCACAAAAAGACAAAAATATAATTTTTAATTTTTTATACTTTCTTCAAGTTCTAATTTAGGTTTAGAAAATATTTTTATTAATTTTTAGTTTAATTTAAATCATTTGTCATTTTTAGTTTATTTAAATTAGGTTTTAATTTAGATTTTAAATAGTTTAATTAATTAAATAATATTTAAATAGTATTTTAATCATTTCCATAATTTCAATTTTCATTTTTATTTTTAAGTTTTAAAAAGTGTCAAAAGCACCCCCTGTAGTTTGATAAGTACCAAAAACCCACTTTTCCAGTCTGATACGTGATCTTAATTGTGAATCTGTGCATATATCTGGTATCTGATTTTTGTGAATATTATATCTGTGTACCAATACCAAAATAACAGTAGCAAAATCAATTCCATATCATCTGGGCTACTGTCCTCAGTCCCACTCACTCATAAACGATTTCCAAAGCACCATTTCAATCTCGTCGGGACTTTAACGACCCGGGAAAACACTACACTATCACCGGAGTATTGATTCTAGGCTGTCTTAGACTTGTTGACCTTGGTCAATAATAATCTGACGGTTCAGGACCAATCAATGCCCGAGCTCTTCCAACAACATCTTCAACCATACTGCTTCTTTGCTGGCTTGAGCAGCTACAACATATTCTGCTTCTGTTGTTGACATGGCTACAATTGACTGTAGTTTTGAAACCCAGCTTACTGTTCCGCCAGAAAGTGTAAATGCATACCCGGTGATTGATTTACTTCTGTCAAGATCACCTGTATAATCAGAATCAACATATCCCCTGACAATTAAACCCGATTCCCCATAACATAATGCAATATCCGAGGTTCCTTTAAGATATCTAAAGATCCTCTTCACAGCTTCCCAATGCTCTCTACCAGGTTCCTCCATGTACCGACTCACTACTCCCACTTCATGTGCAATGTCTAGTCTTGTACAAATCATCGCGAACATTAAACTTCCCACTGCTGATGCATACGGTACTCGAGACATTTCCATCCTCTCTTCTTCATTGCTAGGGCTCATCTTAGAGGATAACTTGACATTAGTAGGAAACGGGGTTGATATTGGCTTACAATCTTGCATATTAAACCTTTGCAAGATTTTCTTCACATAATTTTTCTATGAAAGCCAAATTTTCCTACTAACTCTATCTCGGTGAATTTGCATCCCTAGAATCTTGTTTGCGGGTCCAAGGTCTTTCATCTCAAATTCCCTAGCGAGCTCTGCCTTCAGCTTATTGATACGATCTTTGTTGGGGCCTGCAACCAACATGTCGTCTACATATAACAGCAAGATGACAAAATCATTGTCTCCAAACCTCTTGTAATATGCACAAGGGTCTGCGTGTAGTCTGTTATATCCAAGGCCAATGATAAAAGAATTAAATCTCTTGTACCAACACTGCGGCGCCTGCTTTAAACCATACAGAGATTTGTTTAACCTGCAAACCAAGTTCTCTTTTCCTTTTTGTTTAAAACCTTCTGGTTGGAGCATGTAAGTATCTTCCTCAAGATTTCCATGAAGAAATGCAGTTTTCACATCTAGCTGCTCTAGATGTAAATCATACGTAGCACACATTTCCAGAACCACTCGAACAATTGTCATTCGAACCACATGGGGAAATATTTCATTGAAGTCGACTGCTTCTTTTTGAGCATATCCTTTGACTACCAATCTTGCACGATACCTCTCCACCTGGTCATCACCGTTCCTTTTGATCTTGTACACCCATTTGTTTCCAATGGGTTTTCTACCTGCTGGTAGTGGCATCAGTTCCCAAGTTTTATTCTTATGAAGAGCTTCAATTTCTTCTTGCATTGCTTCCCTCCAGAACGAAGCATCTGAATTATTCAGTGCTTCTTGAAGAGTTGACGGCTCTCCTTCCTCTGTAAGAAGACAGTATGCAACATTACCCTCCATAACATAATCAGTGTGCCACACCGGACGTTTTCTTTCACGATTAATAGTACGAGTCGTTGGAGCTTGAGACTCAGTTGTCTCATTCACCTCGTGTTATGGTACGGCTTCAGAAGAATCACTCGACTGAGACTGCTTTTCCACCTGTATTAATGTAATTTCACTTGTAGTGCTATCACCTTCTTCATTCTCTTGAACTTTGTCTTCCATAAAGACAACATCTCTGCTGACGACTACTTTGTGGGCATTGGGGTCCCACAAGCGATACCCCTTTACTCCGTCAACATACCCGAAGAACAAACATTTTCTGGATTTCGGATCCAGCTTTGTAGTTTCTTGAGAATTGTACATCACGTACACATGACTTCTAAATATATGAAGGTCTGAATAGTTAACCGGCTTTCTCGTCCACATCTCTATCGGTGTCTTCAACTCAAGTGCAGTTGAAGGTGACCGATTTATCACATAACAGGCAGTATTGACTGCTTCTGCCCAGAACAATTTTTCCAAGCTTGCAGTTGCCAACATTGCTCTTGCTCTTTCTAACAAGGTTCTGTTCATCCGCTCTGCCACTCCATTCTGTTGAGGAGTGTATGCCGTCGTGAACTGCCTTTTGATTCCTTCTTGCCTTCAAAAGGTATCAAATTCATCACCAGTGTATTCACCTCCATTATCTGTCCTCAAACACTTGATCTTCTTTCCAGAGTCAAGTTCAACCCGCGCTTTGTAAACTTTGAAAACTTCAAACACATCAGACTTCTCTTGATTGGGTACACCCAACATCTCCTGGAATAGTCATCAACAAGTGGTATCAAGAGCTAAGGTTGGGTGTCTGTAATTATTTATCATATGCTCTGTGGTTGCCACTAATTAGTGAACCCTCCAGATCAAAAGATAAGTAAGATTATACTCACTCAAAAGGTGTTCGTTACTATTCTCCGCAAATAGTAGTTTGTCGAAAAGTAGATTGTGATTGTAGCAATGGCGGCGAAATTTGAAATTGAAAAACTCAATGGGAATAATTTCTCGTTGTGGAAATTAAAGATGAGGGCTATCCTTAGAAATGATAAATGTTTAGCGACAATTGACGAAAGGCCAGCTGAGGTCATGGATGACAGTAAATGGGACGAGATGGACGGAAATGCTATTGCAAATCTTCATCTGGCGCTAGCAGGAGTTTTGTCAAGCATAGAGGAGAAGAAGACTGCAAAGGAGATTTGGGATCATCTTGCTCGATTGTACGAGGCAAGATCGCTCCACAATAAAATATTTCTGAAGAGGAAACTTTATGCTCTTCGCATGACGGAATCTACTTCAGTAACTGAGCACGTTAATAACTTGAATACTCTATTTTCTCAGCTCACGTCTTTGAGTTGTAAAATAGAGCCACAGGAACGTGCTGAAATTCTACTTCAAAGTTTACCTGACTCATATGACCAACTCATAATCAACTTAACCAGTAATGTTCTTTCGGACTAACTATTCTTCGAAGATGTTGCAGCCGCTATTCTGGAAGAAGAAAATAGGCGTAACAATAGGGAGGACAGACAGGCCAGTTCAAGACAGGTGGAGAGGTATCGTGCAAGATTGGTAGTCAAAGGATATGCTCAGAAAGAAGGAGTCGACTTCAAAGAAATATTTTCCCCTGTGGTTCGAATGACGACTGTTCGAGTGGTTTTGGCAATGTGTGCTACGTATGATTTACATCTAGAGCAGCTAGATGTGAAAACTGCATTTCTTCATGGAAATCTTGAGGAAGATATTTACATGCTCTAACCAGAAGGTTTTAAACAAAAAGGAAAAGAGAACTTGGTTTGCAGGTTAAACAAATCTCTGTACGGTTTAAAGCAGGCGCCGCGGTATTGGTACAGGAGATTTGATTCTTTTATCATTGGCCTTGGATATAACAGACTACACGCAGACCCTTGTGCATATTACAAGAGGTTTGGAGACAATGATTTTGTCATCTTGCTGTTATATGTAGACGACATGTTGGTTGCAGGCCCCAACAAAGATCGTATCAGTAAGCTGAAGGCAGAGCTCGCTAAGGAATTTGAGATGAAAGACCTTAGACCCGCAAACAAGATTCTAGGGATGCAAATTCACCGAGATAGAGTTAGTAGGAAAATTTGGCTTTCACAGAAAAGTTATGTGAAGAAAATCTTGCAAAGGTTTAATATGCAAGATTGTAAGCCAACATCAACCCCGTTTCCTACTAATGTCAAGTTATCCTCCAAGATGAGCCCTAGCAGTGAAGAAGAGAGGATGGAAATGTCTCGAGTACCATATGCATCAGCAGTGGGAAGTTTAATGTTCGCGATGATTTGTACAAGACTAGACATTGCACATGCAGTGGGAGTAGTGAGTCGGTACATGGCGGAACCTGGTAGAGAGCATTGGGAAGCTGTGAAGAGGATCTTTAGATATCTTAAAGGAACCTCGGATGTTGCAATATGTTATGGGGAATCGGGTTTAATTGTCAGGGGATATGTTGATTCTGATTATGCAGGTGATCTTGACGGAAGTAAATCAACCACCGGGTATGCATTTACACTTTCTGGCGGAACAGTAAGCTGGGTTTCAAAACTGCAGTCAGTTGTGGCCATGTCAACAACAGAAGCAGAATATGTTGCAGCTGCTCAAGCCAGCAAAGAAGGTGTATGGTTGAAGATGTTTTTGGAAGAGCTCGAGCACGAACAAGAGAAAATTACTATATTTTGTGACAACCAGAGTGCCTTGTATCTAGCAAGGAATCCAGCATTTCATTCAAAGACAAAGCATATACGAGTTTAGTATCACTTCGTTCGTGAGAAAGTGGGAGAGGGAACCGTGGATATGCAGAAAATTCATACTGATGATAACGTGGCAGATTATCTGACAAAGGCAATCAACTGTGACAAGTTTATATGGTGCCGATCTTCATGCGGCCTAGCGGAAACGTAAGCAACATGGAAGTGCAAGGAAGGATAACGGTGTGAAGATCGATTTAGCTTCAATCGGATCTTCAAGTGGGAGATTGTTGGATAGATATAATGTATCTTTTGGATAAGATATGGAATCTTGCAAGTTGTGGAATGTCAAGTTGAATTATGTGGTCATGCATGACGTATTATGCAAACCAACTTGCCTATAAAAGGTATGAACTACAGCTTCATTTGCATCCCATTTTTTTTAACTTCTCATTCTTTCTTGATATCTTTCTCCTAGTAGTTCTTGTGTAATAGAAGAGTGTTTAGTATTTCCTAGTTACAAGAGATATAAATTTGTCTTATCCTTGTAACTAGAGAGAAGGTGTAACTCCTAATTTACATAGTGAAACGTATATTTCATTGCCCGTGGTTTTTACCCTTTTGGGGTTTTCCACGTTACATCCGTGTGTCATCTTTTATCATATTTCATATTTTAGTTGTGGGTTTGCTTCTGTCCGGTGTCACTTTTCTCAACAAATCCAACCATTAATATAAAAGCATAAGATTAAAGCACGATTGATTCAAATTATTGATACACAAAAACAACATGTGGTAACTAAATTTTGTACATAAATATGACCATGTCTATTCAAAACTATATATGAATCTTTACCACATGTGTCAAAAATAATTAACCAAAATTAAGAACCGTAATTAAAACAAAAACAACAAATAACCTATTCCTTTTTGGGTTTGCTAACGACAGCCCTAAGGATTGTCGTTAAGAGACATTATTTTATTACAGTTGTTTGTAAAAATGAAATTCAACCAATCACAATCAAGTATCAATTGTATAATCGCTATATCCTAAATTGTCTCCACTTTTTTTCGCAATTATCATCCAATCTGAAGCATTAATAAATGGTGTTGTAATAAAACTTATTTGCTTAACGACAACCCTTAGAGCTGTTATTAGCAAAACTTTTTTTCTTTTTAATAGATAAAAAAACATTATTAAATTAAAATTAAAAAAAAAAAAAAAAAAAAAAAAAAAAAAAAAAAAAAAAAAAAAAACTCGTACGTGCACGGGTATTATAACGGGTAGTTTATATAGAGAATAGTAGATGTCATGTGTTGTTAATATTTAACTTTGTGAATAGATATAGTATTTTTATTTAATACATTAATCTATTTTATACACGCACCTATGATGAAATTTTATTTAATATTTCATGAAGATTCAAACGTAAAGAGAAGCTCACTAAGTTACCAAGCCCACTTCGTTTTGAAATTCCGAAAAAAGCATTCTCGAATCTGCACCGTAGCCTCCGTCACGTGGCACACGTCGTAACAAGACGTCGGGTTTCTAAAATATAATTGGCTCATTGTTTTTCTTATAGCTTTTAAACTGTTTAGAGTTAGTTGACGTCGTCAGTGCCCGTAAATTCGTAATTAAATTCCGCAGAAAATCATACTGAAATCGCCGCCTCCACTAGTCGGAAGCTTCGTCATGCTCTGTTATAAGTCTGGATAGTCGTTGAAAAAAAATAATACTCTTTTTCATATTATGTTTATCCGCTTCGTCTCGACAAGGTACATATCAAAAAGTCTTGATTTTTTTTATCAAGATAACTATCTTTTTTTTTTCTTTTTTTTTTAATTTTTTTTTTTTAATATTCAAGAATTGTTTTCCAATTTGAGCTTGCCCAATTTCATCGCTTAAATTGCGGGAAAGTATTAGATAATGTTATCTTAAACGATCCAAATCTTCATGTGAATTTAGATTGTTAAGCTTAATTTATGCATTTCATTTGTACTTTATTAATACTAGCAGGGTCCCCGCGCGATGCAGCTGCGGACACCCTGTAATTTAATTTTTTCGGTTAATAATTTATTTTATTTGTACGTTAATTAGTTTTTTTTTTGTAAAAGTTTGATGGAATTTTGCTTAGTTTGTATTATTTTATTTATTATTTATTATTTTTTTTTGTTTAGTAGTTTGTTTGGTTTGTAAAATATGTGAACATATTTTTGTTTATTATGTTCTTTTTGACAATAAATTTACGGATATCAAAAATTTCGTTTAGCTCGTGTCCGTTCGGGCTCGAGCCCGTTTTACCCATGCCCGTTCGGCTCGAGCCCATTTGGCCCATTGCCCGTTTAGGCTTGAATATTTGTATAATATGCTTTATTATTTGTATTAGTGACATTTAATGCAGGAATTTTTGTTTAAGTTGGTTGTACAATATGCTTGATTATTTGTATTTCTTATGTAAGGGGTGTTTAATAAGTGCATTAATTGTATTTATTGACCAGTTAATTAATTATATTTAATGTACATAATAATTTATTTATTGTATTTACTGTTAGTATTAATTGTATGTTAGAATTAAATATGAGAGAATTTCTATAAGTAACATTGGTTGTTGTACTTATAGCTTTAAAAGTTGTAAGGCTTAATTTTAGGTATTCTATTAGTAGTAGGCCTTCCTTCATTATAATATAGTACGATGATTAATAAAGCATAATCTACATAACAGTTTCCTAGTGTTCCTTTAATATATAAACGCCACGTGGAGTCATGGATATAACATAAATGCCAAGTCGCTATGCGTTAAGCATGAGTTCGACGGTTACATAAGTTAACTTTGTTCATAATAACACTTCATGTTATAATAATAATATACGGAGTAACTGCTTGAAATCATAGCCGTTCCATTGACGATAATCCATTAATAATACACAAATATTTTGAAGTATTCAAAATATTATGACAAGTTGACGACACTAGTAAAGCACCTTAAATTTTCATAAACTCCTAAACATACAGATGTGGGCTTCTATCTCTAATATTTGTGGGCTAAATATGCTTCGACTTTTTTCTCATGCATATTAAGGCTGCATACGTATATGTTTATATGGTATTTCGTACTTTAATACAATAGACATGTATAAAATGAAGGGGCCTGTAAATGTGTGGCCCTGTGCTAATGCCACACTATCACATTTTTTTCACCGGGCTTACTTATAACGAGCATGTCATCCTGCGGGCTAAAGCCCTTATCCGGTTTTATGTTTGCATATCTTTTTGTTAACAGTTTCAGTTTTATTTAATGGGCCGGACTGGATGGGCCGTATTCTTTTTCGCTACATAAAAGTAACAGCCAATGAAAACGCAGCAATTCCACGGTATTTAATATATATAGTAATGATATAAAAATAAAAGAGCTAATTATACAAATATATCATAGTTGTGATTTATTCTTTTTATATGTATTGAACTTATGTGCGCCGTCATTATATAACTTAAATCAAGAAATATCAGCATGAGCTCACAAGCATGGTATATTAGTAATGGGGAGAATTTCATATATTCTTCACTTTTCATCATTAATTTTATATATATACTCATAATACAACTATTGAATTCATTATGCACTATACTCTTAAAAGATGATTTTTTTATATATGAAATTTTCATATTTTAAAGAAGTTGTGAAATTGCCAAAAAAATAATATATCACTATAGTAAACTCTTACTTCTAGTAATATTTGTAGTTTCAAAACGTAAATAGTTTTACTTTTCGCCAGCTTCGTTAAAACACTTGTAAAGAAACTGGAGAGGAATGAATAAATTTTGAATCACATAAGTACATAACCAGTCAAACCACGTGGATTTAAAAAATCTATTCCAATTGAGAATTCAACTATGTGAAAGAAACTTTTAATTTCTTCCATGAGTGAGTCTTTCCTGGCAGCTATAGATCAAAACAAATTCGGTGTCTAAATCTCCAATATATCCAAAAACAAAATCCTAATCGTTATTTAAATCACCACATGAAAGCATGATTTCGTTGGAACGGTTCAAGCTCAGAGTGTCACTCCAAGTGATTAGGCGAAGTTATAGTGTTTGCATAGTCAACAAAGCCCCACCAAGCCGCAACTATACCCTAAATCTGGATTGTAAAGGGGTATTCAGTGAATAGATATTGAGAAGTTTTAAGCGCTCCTTCACAAATCATACATCTAGCTAGCTTGTAGAGTGAACATCAGTCCTACGAGCATCAAGATTATATTACACCAAGTAGGTAAACACGTATAGTATAAGACCCTTAAGATATTTTTGACATTTTTTTTTTTTTTTTTTTTTTGTTACTCTTGGTGTTATTTATTCACTATATCCGCTAAAGTTGAATCATAAAATTAAAGGTTCTCTGAGTTTAGTATATTATTTACTTTGAAATTGCCGAACTATGCTGCTAGAATCATTGGGTCATTGATAGATCTTAGATGCGTTACGTGCAAAAGAGCCATGATTCAGACGTAGTGACTTTGTTATGGTTTCCAGAATAAACAATTGAGTTTCAATACCACCATATCGTTGGTTGTTATTTATAGCTTTTTTTCAGTATAAGACAAACAAGCACACACAAAAGCACAATAATAGACTAGTAGACTACTAAGTTCCATCCACAATGACTACTAAATCCATACGAATAATAATCTTTCCGTTAACTCGTAGATCTGAACCATGGATCCTTATTGTTTTGTTGGACTTCAGTTGAAGCCAGTTCAACTTCGTGGCCAGGTTAATTACTACTGCTTCTTGGCCAGGTTAAATCAAGACCAACAATCCTGGATAAATCTACATGTGGAAATGTAAGATGACCCATTTATGCCCATTGCTTCCTCTGCACTTGCCTTTAGTCTCCTCACGTTATTTGTCATTGTTTTTCCTTCTTCACCCACCACCAAAGACCTAACCATCCTCTCTATCTCCTCCCTCTCCACCACTTTCTTTGTGGGCATCACCTCCGGTCTAACAGCCACCTTCAAATCCTCAACCAACATGGTCGCGTTCATATTTTGTTCCGCATACAATGGCCATGCAATCATTGGTACCCCACTTGTAATGCTCTCTAGGGTTGAGTTCCAACCACAATGTGTAAGAAAACCTGCGACCGATGTATGGTTCAAAATCTCTACTTGAGGAGCCCATGATGGTACTACAAATCCCACCTTTTGGGTTCGTGTAAGGAACCCTTCTGGAAAATAATCAGGTGGACCAGAATCATTTGGTCCACGTGACTCATGACCGGGTTTTAGAAAAGCCCCATCTGAACTTTGTCCAGAAGGTGGACGTACCACCCAGACAAATCTTTGTTGGCTCATCTCCAACCCCCAAGCAAGCTCTTTTATTTGCTCAGCTGATATTGTTCCGCCACTTCCAAACGACACATATATTACCGACTGCTCAGGTTGTTTGTCTAGCCATTCTATCACCTCGTTCTTCGAACTGGCCGGTTCATATTTTTTGGTAATGGGACCAACTGAGTAAACCGGTTTGTCGTTTCTCAAGGACCGAAATATCTCATTGTTCCTTAGTGAATCAAGAGTTTGTGGCTCAAGATGTTCCCATGTGTTTATTAAAATACCATCTGTTAATGTCACTCCAACTGCTTGATTTAAATAAACTCGATACGCTTCATCATCCCGGTCCAGCATGGGATCGATAAGCTCTTCTGGCCGAACTGATTTGCAACCAGGTATCTCCACTAGCTCGGTCAGATCAACATACTGACCCACCACTTTCTTATCCAGTACAGGTGAGTAAGCAAACAGCCCGGTAAACCATGCGTTACCAGTCACGAACGCGTACTTAGGTATCTTTAATTCTTCAGCTATAGCCCAAGATTCATTAGCGAAAATATCACCCATAAGAACATCTGGACGAGGGTCCATAGAAAATATAGCCGTACGAATAGTAGGTATTGTTTCCCGCATCATGGCACAAAGTCGCGTGACAACTTTGGCATCGGGAGCAACGATGGATGAGATGTCTGCAGCCGGGATTTCGATGACCGAGATGTTGGTGTCAGCTGTGTAGGTGCTAATGAGTTGGGATTGCGTTTCTGAGGTGTTGGTGGTGGTGACAATGAGGATGGTGACACGGACATTGTGCCCGGTTACAAGACGTTGGCTAAGAAATAACGCTGGGGATAAGTGGCCAATGCCGGGACTAGAGACCATTGCTAGGTGTAGTTTCTTTTGACCCATTGTGTGGAACGTGTGTAATGCAAATACGGAGTACTATGGTGGGTTTTTTGGTCTATTTATTTAAACAGTAAGAGGTTGAAACGTTGTAGTCACCAATTTGTACATTTGGCTTATTTGGTTCGTATAGAAGCAATAATGTCGAGAAAGTATTTTGTCAAAAATTGTGGCTTCATATTTAAAGAGGTCTTAATGAAGATTAGGCTAGGTTTTAAAAAAGCAATAATACATGTATCAATGATGAGACAACGTGGTTATCATATAAGATTAACTCCAGCTATTTACCATCTGAAATGACATGATTTTATAAATTCGCTTATACAAACCCATCATTTTAACATTGTAACCGAGTTTCACGGTGTGTTTGGTTTATTGGTGTAGAATCATAATTCAGAGGTCACTTAAATTTAAAATGTTTGGTTCATAATTTAGTAATGGACTAAAATTTGTGAATGGTAACCGTACAATTTTTCTCTTCTCATAATAGTATCGATTCATTAAAAAGTGTTAGCCCAACTTTAAAACGTGTTTATCTTTCTTTTACATTTTTTTTATTAAATAATATTTTTTAATTTAATAATTTTTAATAACTTTTTACAAATTATTTTATAAATAAATTGTATTATATTTTTTATTTTTTCTACTTTTCTTTCAAATCATTACCAAATCCTAAATCTATTTCAAATTCATCTATAAACCAAGCGAGCGGTAAATATAAAAGCTACTTATGTGTAGGGCTGAGCAAACGGACCGGATGGACCGGACCGACCGACAAAACCGACCGGACCGAGACCGACCGGACCGGACCGACCACATTCGGTCCGGTCCTCGGTCTAAGCTTTTTGCCAAATTCGGTCCTCGGTCCGGTCGGTCCGGTCCGGTCCAGTCCGGACCGACCAAAAACCCGAAAAAACTTGCCTAATTGGACCGGACCGACCGAAGACCGACCGGACCGGACCGGACCGAGACCGGACCGACCATATTCGGTCCGGTCTCGGTCTATGGTTTTTCCGGTTCTCGGTCCTCGGTCCGGTCCGGTTTTGGTCGGTCCGGTCCGGTTTTCGCCCGATGCTCAGCCCTACTTATGTGAAGAAAAAAAAATAATAGGCCGATATATTGAACTACTGATCTGGGCATGGTGTAACTTACTCTAGTAATCAGTGGCGGAGCCAGGAGCCAAGTTTAGGGATAGCGAAATACGAAAATTTGTTTAGGGGCAGCGAAAATTTGTTTCAGGGGTAGCGAAATCGCCAAAAAAATGGCCAAAAATCACCAAAAATCGCTAAAATTACACTACCGGGTAAAAGTTCAGGTGTAGCGACCGCTACCCCTGGCTTACACATGCCTCCGCCCCTGCTAGTAATATAAAAGACTATTTCCACCAAGTGAACATATACACCGTGACGTGACAACTATTCAAGTGATTGTGAATTGTGATCGACAACAACTTAACATCAATGATGAAAACTCAAGAGCGACAACTCAGCTTGACAAGTTTGGCGCGAGAGATTATGGAGGATTATGGAATCTTAAAATTATTTTGTTGAAAAATAAGCTTTGGTTAAAAAATAATCTTTGTTTGGATGACAAAATTATGGATTATTTTAGAAAAATAAGTTCCTAAAACTAACCTTTAAAATATTCTGGAGATTATTTTTCACAAATTATGTCATTTTAAACTTTTAATCTAAAAGTATAGCTAGTTTGCCAAACACAACTAAAAAAAAACACCCTACAAGTTAAATCTTTTTCAGCAATAGCACCAGCAACATCTATTTTTCTAAACACATATTTGTTTGTACACCCGAGTGCAATAGGCCCTATAAAGGACCCATTATAACTAATTTTTCGTTCAAGTCGATAGAGCTTTCACTGCATCATGTTTAATAAAAGCTCTCAAAGTTTAATACGAATTAATTAAAGAGATTTGTTCAACAATGTCCACTGAACTAAGCTTAAAGCAAACAATTATTATGAATATAAAAGAAAATTTGAATTTTGTTAAATTAAAAATGCATAAATTTAAAGTTAATTTTTATGTTCATTTATTATGTATTAATTACTAACTACTTTAAATATAGAAAAACAAATTATTTAAGGTGCTTTAAGCATTACCCATTGAGCAATGTTTAGCAAATCTATTAATTAAAAAACTGAAGAGTCAACATTTTCAACATCACAAGCACAACAATAAAGAGAAGAAACAACCAGACAAATATCTTTTGGATAAAAACTATAAATCCTTAATTTACTTACAAAAATAACTCATTATATTTCTCTACTTCTTTATTCTCATAATACATAACTATAATGGTTTGTTAAATTTATTTTAGTCATTTCTTACATCTTCATCTTTTACCTCCATTATAACCCATTTCTCGACGAAGCCACGACGGATAAGGGTACATATGTTGCCTTTCTTCTAACTTGACTTTATTATGATGCTGATGCTTATTTTTATTGTTTTTTCTTCAATAAAAAAACTATTACGTAGTACTAATTTATTTTTGATATTCTTTCGAATTGGAAATTTCGGTTTGCACTATCGGCTATCAATCTCATGTGGTTAATGTTGTGTGGATCCAATTGGTTGATCGATACCAGAACGACACAAATGTTACAGTGTCAATATATTGTAGTAATACTAGAACGGTACCCGCACAATGCGGCGGCGGGTACCGTGTGATTTATATTTTGCGTTATTTGATTGCACGTTTAGTTGTCTTCATGGTTTATAAGTAGAGATATTAGGGATGGTTAAACCAAATATTTTTAGGTTGAACAACCAACCGCTTTCAAACAAATTCCTAATCAACTTACTACCTAACAAATTAATTTTGAAATCTTTTCATAATAAGCAAGAAAAAAGTCTGAATTTTAAACCTTTCTAATTATTAAATTGTCTCAAATGCATTATAATGTAGTACAAAAATAAATAGTAGTCATTTTTAGCTGGTTAATGATTAGTATAAATATAAATATAATTTGTGTATACAAATTTAAACTTATAGGTTTAAACTTAAATTAGAATTGATTGGTATGTGACCGAAGCAAATAGGCCTTATGGAATTTGAAATTTACATGGATTGTACACCTCATTTTTATAAAAAGAGCAGAGGGTGATGGTAGTCGATACCATGCAAGATCTAACTTATATTTTTCTTTGTACTCATACGTGATAACTTGGCTAATAAACATGATAACATGTAAAGGGCAATGTGCAAGTGGTATAAACACCAAGTTATATGTGTTTCAAGTCCTATGGCGTCGTTATTGTTGCACCGCTCTTTCATGTTATAGGCGCTAGTGCCAAGAGGATAATAGTAGTTATTGTTAGATATGTTAGTTGTCTCAAACCTAATAGTGAGTTTGGATCCATTAGGTTTAGGGTTTGATATGCATGTTCAATAAGTTATGTAACAAATATATCAAACTCTAAACATAATGGATCAATACCCCTATTAATCTAGGGCTAACTAATCCATCTAACAGTTATTGTGTAGTGGTGCCTTTTTTTTTTTTTTTTTTTTTTTCTTTTTTTTTTTTAATAAAATTATGCGTCTGGCACACCTATAACTTGGGTTGTATGAGAGAATGTGATGTTTTAGGTTGTTTGCTATAAGAATGTTATTGGGCAAAAACCGATGTGACATAATAGATAACTTACCAATAACCTGCATTGCACCTAGCTATTTAGAAAGATATTGGGTAAAAGATAAGGCTGTAAACTTACCGGACGAACACGAACGGAGCCTTGTTCATGTTCGTTCATTTAATTTTAACCGGACAAATAAACGGACACGGAAGCTTAAACGGACAAATTTACTTGTTCATGTTCGTTTATTAAGAAAATGAGTTGTTCATATTTGTTTATGTTCGTTCATTAAGACACTAAACGAACGCTAAACGAACATAAACGATCGAACATAAATGAAAATAGACAAACAAACATAAATTTTATTAAATTCTTCAAAATATAATGTTTTATAAGTGTTGTTTTGTTTAAACAAACTAATTTTTAAAATTATAAAATTAAAAGAATATAATATATGAACATAAATAGATAAATAAACATAAAAGAACTTTAACGAACGCATAATCGGACGTTCACGAATATAAATAAACGAACGAGATTTTTGTTCATGTTCGTTCATTTAACTAAACGAACATAAAATATTGTTCATATTCGTTCATTTAATAAACGAAATAACATAAACGAACTTTTTACCGAACTATTCATCAAAATATTCACTGAACGTTCAGTTCGTTTACAGCCCTAATAAAAGATATAAGCATTTAAGGGGTGTTTACTTTTCTAACAGTGGAGATAAATCTTATTCTCTCTTAATTGGGAGACTCACAAATGCTTTTCTCTCCCATTCAAAAACCTAATTAAAGAGCTGTTTGATAGCCTCTTAATGGGCCTCACACTTATTCGGTCAGTGAGGAACCTTGTTTGATAATCTTTTTGTCTTCTATGAACCATCCCATTAGGTGTTGAATCTCTAATCATCAAATATATGCAAAAATAATAATACGATACAGTGGCAAAAATGTTCCATTTATGCCATCTTGGAGAGTCCCATTTATTTTAATAATTTTATACTTTATTGTTGTTGCAATAAGTTATACATCTACATTACTAACTGTAAAACTTCTATACATGTATTTTATCCTATATTGTGTGTCATCTCCTTACTTTCATTCCATTTATGCAAAGCATTTTATTTTTTAACGTGTATGTTATTTTAACAACGTTGTGGATGCAATTTCTAGATTATTGTATCGTTAAACGAAATGATTCATCAGCACATGAAATTTGAAAACTAATTATAACATCAACTCAAAATATAAGCTACAAGAACGCAGGGGCGGAGATAGGGGAGGGGCACATGCCGGCGGAGATAGGGGAGGGGCACAAGGGGCATGTGCCCCATGCGAAAAAAATTGTAGTGTAAAATTTCAAAAATATCCGGTTTTTTTTTTGTAATTTGCCCTCTTAAGAACCAATTTATAGTGTAGTTTCTAAAAATTATCAAAGTGTGCCTCTTCGAACAAAAATTTCTGGCTCCGCCCCTGCAAGAACGTACCAATAAATAGTCTAATTCATAAAATTTTATAAATGATTGTTATCAAAATAGTAATTAATAATTCAAATTATATGTGGTTTAGAGTAATTATTCACAACAATTGTCAATGTATCATTAAAACTCAGTTTCATTCAAAGACTTTAAATCATTCAATATGATGTATTATCAAATAGCCCCTAAGACACTCTAAGCTAAAAAAAAATAAATAAAAAAAATAAAAATTCAAATACTTACAAAAACAACTCATTATGCTTTCTCACCATTTTTTATTATCGTTCTACTTAACAATGTTTCACGCCGGTTGTCATTATTCCTATTTAAATATTTCCTCTCACATTTGAAAGGACTTCGAGTGCAAGGTGCAGTGGTGCACCCATAAATGATTGATGTGTCATGTCAAGTTGTCAACATCCACCCAATAACATCACAATAATTAAAACACCATCCCCAGCTATGACTATTATAAGCACAAGTGAATCTCATAACACAACACAAAAAATATCACTCACTCAAAAAAAAAAAAAAAAAAAAATGGAGACTAGCCATTTAACCAACGATGGAATGAATGGCGACAAGATGGTGTGTGTACCGTGATCTCTTAGGACACTGGCAGTCATGCTTCCGAAAACATCCATACCTCTGAAATCCACCAATAATATCATTCCACCTCATTTCACCTCATTCATACTTTTTCCATACCTCTCAACCCCATTTTAGTGGCAATCATGCCTTTTTCATACCTCCCAACTTTTTTTTTAATTAATTAAATTAAACAATTTAATTAAAACATAAATATTTCATTAATAACTAAAATAAAATTACATAATACTTAAAAAAAACCCATAACTAAAAGAAAATTACATTATTAAAAAAAAATGAAATAACTAATCATCGAGATATGTTAAGTTTTGAGCATCTACGTGGTCCGTAAGATCATATAGGAGTCGGTAATGCATTTGTTCGTCGATTAACTCCGGTAATACCGTATCGTCATAAACTGGCGCGACTGGCGGATCCATTATATGAACCGGTGATATTGCCATCCCATCGTCTTTTAAAATCATATTGTGAAATATGATACACGTATAAACGATTTGTCGAATCTTTTCAACCGACATTGCCCGGAGAGGACGAGCAAGAATCATCCACTTATTTTTAAGACGACCAAAAGCTCGCTCGATATCTTTTCTTGCAGACTCTTATAGCCTTTTAAATCTCTTTTCATTCAATTCAACCGGATGCTTGTATGCTTTAACAAACGTTGACCATGTAGGATAGATTCCATCGGTAAGATAATAACCACGTTTGTAAAACCGTCCATTTACATGAAATGAACTGTTTGCCGCCGTTCCGTTTCGCTCTGTAAGATACAATGGTGACTGATTCAAAACATTGATATCGTTGTTTGCACCGGGAGGACCAAAAAACGAATGCCAAATCCACAAATCGTAAGAAGCGACGGCTTCAAGCATAATAGTTGGGTATTGATGATCACCTCGCTTATATTGACCTTTCAAATGTCTAGGACAATTACGCCAATGAAAATGGGTACAATTAATGCTACCAAGCATTCCAGGAATGTGATGTTGATCTTCATGGAACTCGTATAAGCGTGCAATGTCATGGGATGTAGGCCTACGTAAGAACTCTCGACCATATAATTGAATAATCGCTTGGCAAAAATGATCAAGGCATTCTCCTATAAAAAAATTAATAACAATAACTTAAAAAATATATATATAACGCTAACTTTATAAAAAAATAAATAACAATAACATAAAAAAATATATATAACGCTAACTTTATAAAAAAATAAATAACAATAACATAAAAAATATATATATAACACTAACTTTATAAAAAAATTAATAACAATAAGTTTAAAAAATATTTCACCTGACGTTCGGCGCGCCATGTTTAAATAGTCATCAAATCTATCTGGAGGTTCACCCGTTGCGAGTTGCCTAATGGCCGATGTGCATTTTTGTAATGCCGTGAAACTTTTTTTTCCCATCGCATCTAAGCCCTCTTGAAACCATTCGAAATTCGCTTCAACATCAGCAACAACTCTTAAAAACAAGCTTTTATTCATACGAAACCGTTCACGAAAACGTTCGTCGTTAAACTTTGGACGTTCAACGAAATAATCATTCATAAGGGTTCGTAAAGCTTGTTCACGAAAATGAGTTACATACTCCCGACTTTCGGTAGAGCTTGCCGTGTCGTCAATTGCATCGTACGCGGCTAATAAGGTTTCTAGGGTGCTACCGGATGGCACTAGTTCGGACAATTCGCCGGGGGGACTCACTAATGATTCGGACGAAGAAGAAGACATTGTAAGAATATGTGAATTTTGTATATGTGAATTGGATTATTTGTGATAAAAATGTATGTGTTTGTTGAATATATATAGGGGAATTTTTTTTTTTTTTTTTTTTTTTTTGGCCCAATACACGCTCCATTTCAACCCAACGTCTATTTCATTTAAAGCATCAACGGTAACATTTTGCATAGGAATTCCCATGCTTCGGAGGCAAAAATTGCCGCTCAACTGTTGCCGCTGGCCATGCCGGTGGGGTGGCGGCGGTGTTTGCCGCCGGCATGGGCTTGCCGGTAAGGCATGCCGCCCCCACTGCCACCCTTCTTAAATGCCCTATATCTTCTTCCTCATTTTTAGAACAACTCTTCTTCGTCAACTTCATTTTCCGGATATGAGCATTCAATGTATGTTCTTATAGTTTTGAACCACACAAAAAGCATACATTTGTCCTTTACATATTATTAGTAGTACCCACCATTTTTGGTTTTAGAAAACAACAAATTATATATGGTGTATGATTAGAAACGTACAAAAAGTAAGATAATGAAATACTACGTATAAAAAAAATGTGGACAAAAGCGAAAAAAATCTTTAGAATGTGAAAAACGTTGAAGACTCATAGAAAAACATCTAAAATATGTTTTCTAGTTGCAAAGAAAGTTATCTTTTTTAAACGGCAATTTCACTCATTTATACCACCTATATTAAAGATGTCTTCAACGAAATATGAATATGTAACCTCTTGAGTCTTGACCAATTCATACACACATAAGACAAGGCCAAATCCTTGGGTCTCGCTAAGGTTTTGGATTACATAATCACCACTCCATATAAAGGAGGGTTTGTTCAAATCTGATCTTCCTTAATTAAATCACAATAAAACACGTGTCCACGTCTCTCCCAAAAATCCCTCCACCGTAGGATGATTCTATGTATCCCACTCAAAATTTTACTTTAGTCAAAATCCCAAAGAAACCGGACCCTAATTAAGTTTTCATACGTTAAAATTTCTCCCAAAAATTTCTCCAAATAATTGAAACCTATTGATTCTACCTCAATCAATATATCATATCCTAATTTTTCACACAATTTTTATCCCCAATTTTTTCCCTAAATTGAAATCACTACAATTAATCAATCATTAACCCTAAATTTTTTACTCAAAACCCCCAAAAATCCTTACCCAGTATTCGATTATGAAGTTGAAAAAAGGAATATCAACCCTAAATTTTTGCCCAGGAAAAATGAATGAAGAAAGAAACATCAAGCTTCGTATTATGAAGTTGTAGCAAAACATGTAGTTGAGGTATATGAATTGCTTAATTTTTGCATAATTAATTATGTTTGATTATTATCGATACAAGGGAAATATTATATTTAATAATGGAAGTTGTTGATCTAACTTCTATTGGGTGTGTTGAACGGGTATAATGGAAAAATAATGGCTTATGGTCAAACAGGAAACGTGAAAAATTCTACACTCTGAAAGTTGGGCAAAAATGATGCATGCGAAAGGGGTACTATGGTTAGAGCTTTGGAGGACATCTTTTCTGGTGCATCTCCGGCGTATAATAGTGTGGAAATATCCTGCAGGTATTACTAACCATTCTGAACCACCACTACCGCTGTAAACACCACACTCTCATCAAACCAATCTTTATACTTTTTATCTAATCTTTTCAATCAAATATTTGATCTTTTTTCAAAACAGAACAAGGGTATTTATTGTTTATAGGTTTTTGATATTGATTGAAAATGTTTGTATGAATATATGAATGGTGATTTAGGGTGTGTTTGGATTAGCTTCTTTAACGGGCTTATCAGCTTATTGAGATTTGGAAATACTTTTTTGAGATTATCACTTTCAGCTCATAGACTTAAATAAGCCACGAGTTGAAGATGATAACCTCATCTTTTTCAAAATCTGAGTAAGCCGATATGGCCTTTAAATAAGCTAATCCAAACACTTCCTTAGATTATAAGAGTGTGTGTTAATTTCTTGGGTGGTTTTCAGGATTCTCTTTGATGTCAG
This sequence comes from Artemisia argyi, assembly GCA_030686995.1. Taxonomy (NCBI): domain Eukaryota; kingdom Viridiplantae; phylum Streptophyta; class Magnoliopsida; order Asterales; family Asteraceae; genus Artemisia; species Artemisia argyi. The sequence goes on along the minus strand of CM060708.1, from coordinate 259,975,884 downwards.
CTGATGCAATTTAAAGGTGGATGGGAAATAGAATATAGAGGCGTGTTTTGATTTATGGTTTCGGGGGTTTTTGTTGGTGAAATGAGTAGATTATGATTCGACGGTACGGTTTGAGGTCAAATAAAAGGCTTGTGGGATTTTGATTTTTGATTGGTGAAGTAATTTGTATGAATAGATGAGGAGTAGAGTTCCGGCTCAACAGTACAATTTGAGAGCAACTGATGCATACATAGATGGGGAATCATTGCATGATCTTAATAGTGTGGATCGACTTTTGTCGGAAATTATTGAACCTACTGTTGACTGTGATTCTGTTAACAATGAAAGCTTAGACAATGAAGATGAATCTGGTGCAGTTGTGAGTTTCTAATATTGTTTACAGATTTTGATTATATGCTACCTCTATTGCATAAAAATGTTAATAATGTATCTGATAGTTAGAAGTTATGTTCACCATTTGAACACACAATTTCATATGCACTTCATAGTTCGGTTATCCTGATTTCGATATCATATCTTAAGAGGGGGTGTTCGGGATTACGTCTGAAAACTGATTATCTAATTAATTTTTTCCATCGTATAGAATCATTCTTTGACCATATACTATTATATTTGGTATGTTCGAATCTGGACTCCAACTTGCTCAGCCAGTGTTGCCTAGGTAATTTACTGGGATATGCCTTCCTTGTTGGGTGGGGGGCTCGGTACCAAAAATGTACACGGACTTGAGATGGTTCCGCCAAATACCATTTTTTCTATTATATTTGGTATGTTGTGTACCGACTTGCTCATTCTTGCAAAATCTGTGTGTTTATTTATGTAATTATTAAGCATGTTTTGTCTATAATGACTACAACTACTTGATGCAGGTTGCTATGTAGGTTTCGAGATTGACTTAGAACGATGTAATTGTTTAGGAGATATTTAGTCAAGTTTTCTCATACATCAACGTGCAGGTAAGGTTACTCAATGATGCGTGGGAATCGCAACAGGCTGTACCTCTCGAGGGATCTCGAGAAGCTTACAACCCCCACCAGGCAGTGTACCTGATCGTTGTAGTATAGTATAGTGACAAGTACCGGGGGATTGATCGTTCAGCTTAGGAATAGTGTCGCTAGGATTAGAAAGCCTAATTACTAGTTCTAAAGGTGATGGATGATTATTTTTGTATTTTTATATTTTTTAGAAAGCAAGTAAAATCTCGGGTTTTGGAAGAGTGGGCGGAATTAGTTGCTATTCAACTAACCCAAAACTAAGATGCAATCAAAATAAAATACTAAAAATGAAATTAAACTAATTATACTAAAGTTGTGAGCAGTAATTGGAGAAAATGTGTTTACTTAGATTTCACTACTCCCTAGATATCTTTTACACGTTAATTACTTGTTATAATTGTATGGATGACGGATTGTATTCCTTAATACCATTCATGGGGTGGCATACATAACTCTCCAATTCTATGAGCTCTTATCTCCTCCTACACCATGACCCAGCACAACTATAGGGATTGTAAACAGTGGCTCATGCATTAAATACAACCAATAAAGACCTAGTACGCCTCGGTTCATGTTTCTTAAGACGTTCAAGCATGTTACCATTTGGAGATCTGCCAGTTTTCTTAAGCCTAACATATAAAATCATTCATCCAAAACAAGAATAGACAAGTAATCAACACATAATCAATATCTAGGTTTCATTAGATCTAAGCAAACACAAAAGAGATCTAGCCTAGCATAATGGAATTGAGACAAGAACAAGATATAGACAACCAACACATAGACATATTGATTGAATTAGAAGAACACTTATCTCAATTACAATGCAAGGTATCAAGGGTTTGGAACCCTTGAAAAACCTGTAAAAGTTGTACCAAATTCGTCTTTAGGGTTTCTCCAAAACTTCTCTTCCTTTTCTTAATGTGAAAAACTAGAAAACTATATATAAGAAAATAGGGGTGACGGCGTCAAGAGCAAGGGTGTGACGCCGTCATCTCGCCGCCAAATACTTTCTCGGACGGCCTTGATCTACTTATGACGCCCTATGTGACGCCGTCATCAACTACGGAATTTTATTCTTGGGACTTTGACGCCGTCAAGAACAACTCTTGACGCCTTCATGCACTGTTCCCAGCATGGAAAATTGAGACTTTGCCGTTTTCTTCACTTTTATGCTCCAAAAACGTCCAAAATGGCTTCTTTTCCAGAATTCACTCTCCAAGTACCTAAAATCACAAAAGGAACGATTTAGGGCAATATTTGATCAAATAAAGTCGGATTCGGGCTTAAATGACCCCCTAAAAATGGATCATTTTTCGCCTCATCACTCAACTTATGTTTTACCCGTTTTATTTTTCTTGGCTTACTATTCTAATATTCTGAAACAATTATCTTTAATGTGCAGTCTTCTATTGCGGTAGGAGTGTTGTAGCTTTCACAATGGGGAATATGTGAAAGATGGATTAGCAGAGTTGGAGATGTGGTGTGATCATGCAAAAGAAGAGGTAATGTTATAACCTGACCTTTCTGATGTGTATATTTATGCTGAATCTTCTCGGATAAATCATAAAAGATTAGTAGGAGTATAATATTTTGTAGTATTAACACTTTAATCTTGTGAAACGATGAGAAAAAGGAAAAAAGTATGTGTAAATGAATATCAATACATTAGTGGACTTCTATCACAATAAATACCTCAAGAAGCATGTAATTCTTACATTCTACCTCAATAGTTCAAAAAAGGTTAACTTTCTGATGGAATTAAAGCAGGTTCAACGTGAGAGGAACTGATTGGTCCCGAACAGTTAACTTAAATTGACCAAGTAAATGGTCAACAAAGTCAAACTCTCTAGACCAATACTCCGTGGATAGTATAGTGTGTCCCCGGGTCGTTAAAGTCCCAGCGAGATTGAAATGGTGTTATTTGAAATCGTTTAGGAATGAGTGGCACTGAGGACAGTAGCCCAGATGATATGGAATTGATTTTGCTACTGTTATTTTGGTATTTGTACACAGATATAATATTCACAAAAATCAGATATACAGGTATATGCACAAATTCACAATTAAAATTCACGCAATCAGACAGAAAAGTGGGATTTTGAACAATTACAAACTACGGGGGTGCTTTTGAAACTTTTGAAAACTTAAAATTAAAAAGAAATTTGAAAATGAAAATGAATTTATAAAACTGATTATTTTACTATTTAAATATTATTTAATTAATTAAACTATTTAAAATCTAATTTAAGTCTAATTTTAATCAACTAAAAATTACAAGGATTACAAATTAAACTAAAAATTTGCAAAAACAATTTCTAAACTTAAAATAGAACTTGAAGAAAGTACAAAAAATAAAAATAAATATTTTTGTCTTTTTATGGATTTTTTATTAATTAAAAACTATTTAACTTAATTAAACTATTTAAACTACCTTAAATTACAAATAATACTAAATTAACTTAGAAAATTATGTAAAAATTTATAAAACTATTTAACCATCACAGGAATCCTAAAAAATTATAAAAACTTCTAAAAATTATGTTTAAGGCTATTCTACTAATTAATTACCTTTTAATTACTTTAAATCTATTTTAAATAATTAAAATAAGAAAAATGGAAAATGAACAGTAGAAATTAAAAATATATTTTCTAAAAGTCTTAACTAATTTATCAAACTTAGAAAAATTATAAAAACCTACAGTTGTTACTAAAAATTTAATAAAACTAATTAATAATTAATATTACCTATTTAATTAATTAAACTAGTTTTAAATCTAATAAATAGTAAACAAATCAGGAAAAATCTAAGAAAATTATTTTAAATACTTAAAGGTACTAGAAAATTTAGAAAGTTATAAAAATGGAAAAGTGCTTATAAATAAGCTAAAATGAAAAATGAAAAATATAGTTTCTATTAAATAGAAGCTATCACTATTTTTATTTTTGGTTTTTTGGATTTTTTTCTTTCTGACAGCTAAATGTTAGATGAAAATAAGCTACTTTTGTAAAACAACTTTTTGTGAAGCTTAAAAATAAGCAGTATGCCCCCCCTTTTACTTAAGCAGTTGACTTTTCTTGACTGAGCAAGCAATTAAGCACAAATGACTATAGGTGGGGCCCACAATGATGGAAATGGGTACAAATAAGCTAAAGTAACTAGAATAAGCCAGAAACAACAAGTAATGATCACAAATAAGCTGATAAGCAATAAATAAGCTCTTTGCAAACTGAACTCAAACACAGAAATGGGACAGACTTTGGGGTGGATTCCAGGTGGGGTCCACTTCTTCCTAGGTCAAACCAAGGGTCAATTCTTGTACCCTGGTAGGAGGGGGGTAGTCAAAACCAAAAATAAACCACTAGGGTCCACTGAGGTGGGCTGCAGCCACCACCAAAGTTGGTGGTGTGGTGGTGGTATGCTGGTGCAGGGGAGATCTTCTTCCCTGCAAGTGTTTTCCAAGGCTTGTGGGGTCCACAATAAATTTCACAAAATTCAAACAAGGGTGGGAATCAAAAGTCCTACTGATGAATACTACACCCAACAAGTTTCAAGGTCTGATTAAACTCCTAAAAATCACAAATAATCTTTGAACTTTTGAGTTTTCTGACTAGAGTCACTTTTGACTTTTTGAGAAAACTTGCAAAATTGACTTTGGTGAAATTTGCTTGATCCTAAGTGACTGAAAACAAGTTAACAAGTTAGACTAAGGTTGATTTAAGTTAAACTAACACTCTAAGCTAAGTTATGAAGGGCTTTTGGAACTCAAAATCTCACACAGTTGACTGTGTGGGTGAATCTTTGTAATTTTGACTTTTTATCAAATAAGACTTGAATATTTTGGTTGTTCTGAGCCAATATTACCCTAAGCAACTTGTATAAACCAGAAATAACCACAATGACAAATCACAACGCTTAAGAATCCATTGATCCAAACACACCCTTATGCTTCACTGTTTTTGTGTTTTTCAAATCAATGAGGTACTAGGGTTTATAAACTGGATTCCCAACTACTAATTATGACTATTTAAACTTATTAAAGCACTTAAAGCCAGATAATCAACTACAAATGCACAAGTTTAACACTTAACTAGTTTGACAGTTAAATCTAAGATTTTAAGTTAACACAAATTCTAACAAACAAGATATAAATATTAAGCTATAAAACACTTAAACAACACTGAGTAAACACAAATCACACAGAATTTCAAGCAAGCTACAAAGATACTAAGATATTTAAGTTTTGATAGGAATTTTAAATTGAGCAACTCTTACAAATTATCCCTAGCATGAACAAGGGATTTTCCACAGATGCCTATCTTTAGATAGGCTAACTCCACTTCCAATATTGCTCTTCAATGATCCTCAACACCTGAAATCAAACTAAAAACACAACAGTTGACTATGTTTGACTTTCTTATCTTTTTGATCTTTTTCTACTAATACTGAATTTTAAGGTCTCTAAAAGCTTCAATAAGCTTTGTGGGAACCTAAGTGTCCTATCTCAATCCATGTGCATTGATACGAATCACAACTCAGCTTGTTGAGAATGAGAATTTTGAATATATGGCAACAACACAAAACAGAATTGAAACTTGGGATTTTATAACTTAAAAAGACTTGAATTACAATAATGAAGCTACTACAATGCTTGAATTAGAAAAAGTACAACTGCTTTTGAAAACTTAACTTAATTCGACAATAATTTTACTAAAAAAAACTACACACTATCTTCCTTGCTTCCTTCTTCCTTTTATAGATGCCCATTAGGGTTCCCTTGAGCCTCTGATCATTTCCCATCAACATTTGAGGCCATTAGATCACTGCAACACCTTAATCATGTGACACGTGTTTTTGGCGGGAAAGGATATTTGGACTGATTCAGGCAAGGGGTGGTGGCATTAATTGTGGATGTGAAAGTATGTGCAGGGGGTGTGGGGAGGTGATGATGAGATGGGCAAGTTGTGGTGGTGGGCTGCAATACCAGGGTGGTATTGTGGTTTGGTGGTTTGGCTGTGGGAGAGGGAAAAGGGAGGGGTTGACCAGTATTTGACCAAGGTCAAATATTTGACCCCGGTATTAATATTAAGGGGTGTTGGGTGGGCTGGTTTGTGTTGGGCCCAAGTAAAAAGAAGTGGGCGGGCTAGGATTGGATTGGGTTTGATTTTTATTATTTTGGGTAATAGTTATAAAAGGGGTCCGGTTTGGTTTTAGAAATTCACAAGGACCTTTTTTGCAATTTATCGAAAGTTGGAGGGTGTAAAATAGAAATATCCCAAAGTGTTCACAAGGGTGTGTTTTCCAAACTATGAATAGTATAAGGCCCTGGAATGATTTTTCCATTTTTATTTCACCAGGGACTAAAATTGCCAAACTTTCAAACTTCAGGGACCAATTATGTAATTTCACCAAACTTTTCCACCAAGGACCAATCCTCCCATAAAAGGTTAGTGCAAGGACAAAATTTGTTTTTCTCAAAGTTTTTAATATCCCAGGGACCATTTTTGACAATTTTCAAAGCTTAGGGACTAAACTTGACATTTTGTGAAACTTTGCACCAAATGACTAATTGTGTAACTTTTTGCTTTAAAAGGGCCTTTGGTGAATTTTTCAAGTTTTTAGAATGACCAGGGACAAGATTTGACAACTTTTGAAAGTTGAGGGACTGAAACTGCCAATTTTGCAAACTTTGTGCGTTTTTCATCTGTTTTTGATATTTTTGCATTTGAAACATGTAAAACACTTTCCTGGGATATTTTCACTATTTTGATTCAATATTTAGTGTTTTTAGATGTTTTGGCAGCTCAGAAAAGGGTAAAAATGATGAGTATTTACACATTCATCAATCCCCCACACTAAAACATTGCTAGTTCATAGTAATCTTTTGAGAAAAACCTGATGGATTTGAAAAACTCTTTACCAAAAGCCATCACTTCTGGAGTAGCCAGGTGTAAGAACTGTGGCACACCTGATAACCGTGTGATTTTGAGCAAACCACCAGCTGTCAACGGATTTGATTAGTCTTTACCAAAAGCCGTTTGCTACTGGACAAGCCAACATCTTGATGGACTAAGTCAACATCTTGGTGAGCTGATTACCAATTATGGATTTTCCACGGCCTTTAGCACAAGCCATAATCTTATGGGCTAGCCAACTCATTTGCTTTATGGGATATGGGGAGTTGAGGAACCATACAATTTTTGGCAAATTGCAAGCCATCAACGGGTTTGAGATGTCTTTACCAAGAGCCGTTTGCTCCTGGACTAGCCAATCCATTTGTCATTTAGACTTTGGGAGACTGATTACCACAAAAATTTTGAAATAAAGTAAAAAATTTTTGAAAAATTTAGGCCTAAAAATGGGGGTACTTAGAAAGTTTTGTGATAAAATTCGTAAGAATTCCCCCCCCCCCCCCCCCCCACACTAGAATTGAATATTGTCCTCAATATTCAAAGTCCCGGCTATTATGCCGAATCTCTGAACGGAAAAATATAATATTCGAATCTAACTGTGGAAATATTGATTTTATTTTTCACTTTATTTATCTGTACATATAAACATTTTTTTTTTTTTTGAACTTGAAACTTATATACATATTTACTTTTCAAAAGGTGGCGGACGGCCACTCCCCCACACTTGGGTGGTAGAAAGTAGAAAGAAGTCAGAAATACGGGTGAAAACCCATATATTTTGCTAATTTTTGTTCACCGAGTCACTAGCTTGACTCGATCCCCGAATTCATTGGTCCATGGGGAAAGTTTGGAGATCAGGGACAACCATGGGTGGTATGTCCTCTCCAAAATAATGTTTCAAACGATGACCATTCACTTTGAAGTTGGGACCTTCGGGTTGAGATAACTCAACAGTCCCGTATGGATATACTTTAGCAACAGTGAATGGTCCAATCCATCGGGTTTTTAATTTCCCCGAGAAGATCTTTAACCTTGAGTTGAAAAGAATGACTCTGTCACCGACGTTGAAAACGCGGTTCTTAATCTTAGAGTCGTGAATCTTCTTTGTCTTTTCTTTGTAGATCAAAGAGTTCTCGTAGGCTTGATCACGAAGTTCGTTTAATTAATTGAGTTGAACCTTACGGTGATCACCCGCTTTATGAAGGTCGTAGTTAGCATGTTTCAAGGCCCAGTAGGCTTTGTGCTCGAGCTCGATCGGTAAATGACACGCCTTCCCGTATACAAGCTTGTATGGAGTACACCCGATGGGTGTTTTGTAAGCTGCACGGAAGGCCCAGAGTGCATCATCTAGTTTATCCGACCAGGAAGCACGGTTTTCACCTACTGTCCTCTCAAGAATCCATTTTATACCACGGTTGGAAACCTCCACCTGCCCACTTGTTTGTGGGTGATACGCGGTGGAAAGACGATGAGTAACACCGTACTTAAGCATGACTTTTGCGAATTGATCATTGCAAAAGTGAGTACCGCGATCACTAATGATGGCACGTGGAGTTCTAAAGCGAGCAAAGAGGGATTTCAAAAATTTCACAACAACTCGGGCATCGTTAGTGGGTAAGGCCTTAGCCTCAACCCATTTTGACAAGTAGTCAACAGCCACGAGAATATACTTGTTTCCACGAGAAGATGGGAATGGCCCCATAAAATCAATGCCCCAGACGTCAAAGATTTCACAAACTTGAATGGCATTTCGTTCTTTTGTGAAATATTCCCGTGACGCTGACAAGCATCACAAGCTTTGACTAACTCGTGGGCATCGTTATAGATCGTGGGCCAATAGAAACCGGAATCAAACACCTTTTTGGCGGTGTAGTTAGGACTATGGTGGCTCCCGGTGGGTCCAGCGTGGCAAGCCTTGAGAATATCAGCGGCTTCTTGTCCGTATACACATCGCCTGATTACTTGATCGGCACAGATTTTGAAGAGGAAGGGGTCGTCCCAGAAGTAATGTTTAACGTCTTTGAAGAATTTGTTTTTCTGTTGGGACGTCATCCCCTTCACGATGAAGTTACCCGCATGGTAATTTGCAATATCGGCAAACCATGGGGTAGTAGAGTCACCACGAAAAGCAACCGCACTGAGTGTCTCGAGAGGGAATGTTTCATTTATTTTCTGTTTCTCGGACACATCTTGATGAGGGTTTTCTAATCGTGAGAGATGATCAGCAGCAAGGTTCTCGGCTCCCTTTTTATCACGGATAATGATATCGAATTCTTGGAGGAGGAGAACCCAACGGAGAAGCCTCGGCTTTGCATCTTGCTTTGCAAATAGGTACTTCAAAGCCGAGTGATCCGTATACACTACGCACTTGGTCAAGATTAAGTATGGCCGAAATTTCTCAAAGGCATACACCACAGCTAGGAGTTCTTTTTCAGTGGTGGTGTAATGACTCTGAGCCTCGGTCATAGTTTTGCTTGCGTAGTGTATAGGCTGAAAGTATTTTGCTTTACGTAGCCCCAAGACCGCACCTATGGCAAAATCACTAGCATCGCACATAAGCTCAAAAGGTAGGTCCCATTCGGGGGCAACAAGAATCGGTGCCTCGGTAAGCTTTTTCTTTAATGTTTCAAAAGCTTCGATGCACTCAGGAGAGAAGATGAAAGGAGCATCCTTCTCGAGGAGATGGGTCATTGGCCGGGCAATCTTAGAGAAATCTTGGATAAACCTACGGTAGAAGCCGACATGACCCAAAAAGCTCCTAACACCTTTAACGGTGGTGGGATGAGGTAATTTAGCAATGACATCGATTTTGGCTTTGTCAACCTCAATCCCGTTCTTTGAAATTTTATGGCCGAGGACTATGCCCTCTTTAACCATAAAGTGACTCTTCTCCCAGTTGAGACTTAAATTCATTTCTTCGCAACGTTTAAGCATCTGTTCCAAGTGGGAGAGACAGGTCTGGAATGAATCCCCGATAACTGAAAAGTCATCCATGAATACCTCCATGGTTTTCCCGATCATGTTGGAAAAGATAGACATCATGCATCTCTGGAACGTGCCTGGTGCATTACATAAGCTGAAAGACATACGTCTGTAAGCAAAAGTTCCGTAGGGGCATGTGAAGGTAGTCTTCTCTTGATCCTGGGGATCAATAGGGATTTGGAAGTAATCCGAAAAACCATCGAGGAAGCAGTAGTATTCATTCCCCGCAAGTCTTTCGAGCATCTGATCCATAAAAGGGAGAGGAAAATGGTCTTTACGGGTGGCTTCATTCAACTTTCGATAGTCAATACATACTCGCCAACCCGTGACCAAACGAATTGGAATCAACTCGTTATCCTCGTTGGTGACAACGGTAATGCCACCCTTTTTAGGAACACAATGAATTGGGCTAACCCAAGGACTGTCAGATATAGGGTAAATCAATCCCGCATCAAGAAGTTTTAGAACCTCTTGTTTGATAACTTCGTGGATTTTGGGATTTACCCTTCTCTGTTGTTGCACTGCTGGCTTAAAGTCATCCTCCATTAAGATTTTATGAGTACAAAAGTTCGGGCTTATGCCCTTAATGTCGGAGAGTTTCCAAGCAATTGCTTGTTTGTGTGACTTAAGAACCTTTAGGAGTGCTGCCTTTTCCTCATCTTTTAAGTCTTTAGCAATAATGACGGGTAATTTATTATCACCCTCCAGAAATGCATATTCTAGATGAGGAGGCAAGTCTTTGAGCTCAACCTCAGGGAAGTCTTCAGTTATTTCAACATTTTTTACTTCCGCTTTATGAAGTATTTTTGGAGTCGGAGAGGGTGAAGGATCGTCATTTAACAATCTTTCAAGGAGAAGAATGTCCCCCTCCGGGTCAAGATAGTTTTCATCAACCCCATCTGGGATTGAACTATCCTGAGCAAGAAAAGCCTCGAGCTCTTCTAAAAGGAAGTCACCTCCCTCAAACGGAGTGAGGGAAGGGGAAGAGTCGGAAATGATAGGATCAGTAGAAGGAGTGGTACTGCCACTTGCTGAGAAACCAAGGACTTCTTGAGAAGACTCCTCAGACGCAACATCGATGATGTCAATTCGGTTAACCGTTTCAGCGTCATAGTTGGAGGAGTATCTTGAAGTCTGATCAAGATTGAATGTGATGGCTTCACCATCAACACGTAGAGTGATTTCTTCTTCGAATACATCGATTAAAGCACGACCCGTTCTTAAGAATCCCCTCCCGAGAATGAGAGGAACTCGTGGGTCAGCATCGAAATCAACAATCACAAAATCTGCCAGAAAATGGAACTTCCCTACTTTCACGAAGATATCTTCGGAAATGCCGAGAGGTCGGGATATAGTACGGTCTGCAAGCTCGAGTGTCATGCAGGTCGGAGTGAGAGCAGGAAGTGAGAGTCTTTTCCAGACTGTGTAAGGCATCAGGTTGATGCTTGCACCGAGATCGGCCAAGGCAAAGCATTCAACCATCCCCGGGAAAACACAAGGAATGAGAAATTTCCTGGGATCTCCAAGCTTTTCGGGAAGCTTTTTCAAGAGTACTGCTGAGCAATGCTCATTAAGAGGAGTTTTTGCCATCTCACAGAGTTTTTCTTTGTTACTTATCAGATTTTTGATTGTCGAAGCAAACTTAGGCATGAGAAGAAGAGCATCTGCGAAGCTAATATCAAAGTGTAATTCTTGGAAAATTTGATAAAATTTTTCCATCTGATGGTTAGCTTTTTCGCGGTTCTTTTGATCATTCAAACGTGAAGGATAAGGAAAAGGCTTAGGTTCATTCTTTGGAATTTCATCAGAACTCACAGGGGGATCAAATACAACTTTCGACTTATGAGTCGGGACCGGGACAACTTGAGGGTGGACGTTGTTGATACCTCCATTATTAGTAGGAAGTACCTTGTCCGTGGTAACCTCAGGTTCACGTTCCGCTACCTTAGTAGGAGGAGAAGAAGAGGTAGAGGGAATCGAGGGTCCATTGTATGATACCCCACTTCGGGTGGTGATCGCTTTGACATCGCCCCTCTGGTTAGCGATCGTGTTGCTCGATAGTGTACCCGGGCCCGAGGGTCAATCATTTAAAGACTTCTGAAGCTCAGAGATCTTGCTGATCAATAATCTATTCGTTTCCTCTTGTGCTTTCATGAATTGTTTTAGCACTTCATCGGAGGAAGACGAGGGTGGAACAACGTTTTGAGGAGGATTTTGAACACGATTGTTTTGAAAATTCCCTTGATTTTGGTTGTTGTTACCCCGAAAATTGTTTCTCTGATTGAAATTACCCTGATTGTAATTTCCTTGATTTTGGTTTCTTTGAAAATTTCCTTGAAAACCTTGATTTTGATTGTCATTTTGAAAATTGTTTTGATTAAACTGGCCTTGATTTTGATTCGGGTTTTGGAAATTTGAGTTTTGACCTTGGTTAAAATTCTGATTCGAGTTACGGTTTTTATTTTGGTTAAAACCGGGAGGTCCGAGAAAATTGTTAGAACGATAGCTTAAGAGATTACGGTCCCCTTGCGGTTGGTAAGAATTACCCCCCGTGTTGTAGGAACCATGAGCAGCATAAACGTTCTCTTGAGGAAAACCAGCAGTAGCTGGACACTCGGAATACAGATGTGGGCCCCCACAAGTTTCACAACTTCGGGCCACGGCTTTCACTTGTTGATTTTGAACCTGATTTTGCATCGTTTGGTTCATTCTCAACACAGCCGTAGAGATATCATCCATCTTTTTGGTAAGAGCAATTATTTCAGGAGATGATGATGAAGGAGTAACTGAATTACATGACGCATCCCTCTCCACAGAGGAATCCCAAAAGTTATGGTGGGCAGTCATGTTCTCAATCAAGTCATAGCACTCTTCGGGACGCCTTTTCATAAAGGTCCCACCAGCAGCAGCATTTAGAATATCTCGGTGCCTCAATGTCAGACCATTATAGAAGGTATCTATGATGGTAACTTGCAACATATTGTGGTTAGGGCACCGATCAATAGCTAGCTTATAACGTTCCCAAGCCTCAAAAAGATACTCATCGGGACGTTGCCGGAAGTTGCTGATATCATTTCGTAACTTGGTAACCATGGAAGGTGGAAAATATTTTGCTAAAAACTTGGTTACCATTTCATCAAAGGTACGAATAGAATTCTTTGGGAGTCGGTTAAACCATGTTGTGGCATGATGAGTGAGAGAATAGGGGAAGAGGTACAGCCGGAGGGCATCATCGGTGACACCATGCTGTTTCATGCTTTGGGTGACCGTAAGATATTTGTCAAGATGCTTGTTAGCATCGTCACCTGGTAATCCGTGAAATTGACACGAATTCTGGACTTGTTGGATCATGTGGTGCTTGAGGCCAAAGTCCGTAGCCTCAATAGTGAGTGGTGATATAGGCCCACCCCGCCCTTGCATGGTAGGCTGGCACAGCTCCTCCATCGTTCGGAGATCGGGAGTTGGCACATCCCTGGGAGGGTCAGGGGGTGGTAATGGTGGTGGTGGCCCAGCGGCCATTTCGGTCTTTGGTTCTTGTGTATCAGAACGTAGCTCGGGTACGTTTTTCTGAAGTTTATGTTTTGTTTGTGACCGAGTGCGCATGCACTAAAAACAATTTTTCAAAACAAGATCGAGGCAAAACCACAGTGAACTTAAACCAATTATCACAAGTGAATGACTTCTTTAAAAAAGGTACACCACTCACAAGGGTATAAAGGCAAGTTTTAATCTTAAGTTTGGGAACTTATTATGTTCATACCCCCAGTTGGTAGGTGTTCAGCCTTGGTTTGCGGTGGTAAGTTTTTATGTATTTATTAATTTGAAAAACTGCTTTAGGCTTATGGGTGTGTGTGCAGAAAACTTGGGAAATATTTTTGGAACTGATTCGTTAACCAAAATCGTTCTTTTAAGATTACTCGCAGGCTGGCGGGAGGAAGTAAATAGGTTTCCTCTTCAGTTCGCAATTTAATGTCAAAACTTACCTTAAACCAACTGTTTTAGGTTGTAATCTTAAAGAAAATGAAGTAATTTAACTTCACAGTTTGTTTTGTTGTTTTTGATTTTTTTGGTGTTTTTAACACTTTAGGAAAAGTGTTAATGAACTTTTTTGATATGATTTTATTTTTACAAAAACTTTTTACAAATTTGTGTGAAATTTGTACAAGGAGGGTTTTGAAAACCACTAAACTTAAAACGATTTTTAAAACACGCAATGATGCGTGGGAATCGCACCTTGCTTTATCTCTCGAGGGATCTCGCGAGGCTTACAACCCCCACCAGGCAGTGTACCTGATCGTTGTAGTATAGTATAGTGACAAGTACCGGGGGATTGATCGTTCAACTTAGGAATAGTGTCGCTAGGATTAGAAAACCTAATTAATAGTTCTAGAGATGAAAGATGATTATTTTTGTATTTTTTATATTTTATGAAAGCAATTAAAATATCGGGTTTTGAAAGAGTGGGCGGAATTAGTTGCTAATCAACTAACCCAAAAACTACTTTGTAACTAATTAAACTAATGAAAATAAAATTAAACTAATATTAAACTAAGGTTGTGAGCAGTAATTGGAGAAATTGTGTTTACTTAGACTTCATTACTCCCTAGATATCTTTTACATGTCAATTACTTGTTACACTTGTATGAATGACGGGTTGTATTCCTTAATACCATTCGTGGAGTGGCATACATAACTCCCCAACTCTATGAGCTCTTATCTCCTCCTACACCATGACCCAGCACAACTATAGGGATTGTAAACAGTGGCTCATGCATTAAATACAACCAATAAAGACCTAGTACGCCTCGGTTCATGTTTCTTAAGACGTTCAAGCATGTTACCATTTGGAGATCTGCCAGTTTTCTTAAGCCTAACATATAAAATCATTCATTCAAAACAAGAATAGACAAGTAATCAACACATAATCAACATCTAGGTTTCATTAGATCTAAGCAAACACAAGAGAGATCTAGCCTAGCATAGTAGAATTAAGATAAGAACAAAAGATAAACAACCAACACATAGACATATTGATTGAATTAAGAGTATACTTATCTCAATTACAATGCAAGGTCTCAAGGGTTTGGAACCCTTGAAAAACCTGTAAAAGAGGCACCAAAATCGTCTTTAGGGTTTCACCAAAACTTCTCTTCTTTAATGAAAAAAACTAGAAAACTATATATAGGAAAATCGTCCTGACGGCGTCAAGAGTAAAATCTGACGCCGTCAACTCGCCGCCATACACTTCCTCGGACGCCCTAGATCCAATCGTGACGGCCTATGTGACGCCGTCACCACCTTCGGTAAATTAATCTTGGCCACTTTGACGCCGTCATAACTCCATCTGACGCCGTCACCAGCTACGGTAAATTATTCTTCATGTCTGACGCCATCAAGAGCAAACCCTTGAAGCCGTCACCTTGTATTTCCAGCTTGGATTTTTGGTACTTTGTCGTTTTCTTCACTTTATGCTCCAAAAACGTCCAAAATAGCATCTTTTCCAGAATTCACTCTCCAAACACCTAAAATCACAAAAGGAACGATTTAGGGCAATATTTGATCAAATAAATTCGGATTCGGGCTTAAATGACCCCCTAAAAACGGATCATTTTTCGCCTCATCATATACCCTTACACTTGAGATTTGCTTGTCCTCAAGCAAATGAGCTTTTATTCTACTCAAAAGACAAGTTAGGGGTCATTTAACACTAATATAAAAGTAATTACAACAAATAATCGTTCCACTAAAGACCAATAGACAAGCACGGAGGTCATACACAAGCACCTCACAAATAGTGTTTAGATACTCACATCTCTCAGGTGTAATAAAGTAATATAACATTATGGAAATGGAAGATATCTCTCACTACCTGTCATAGCAAAATAGATTACCATAGGCTTGGGAAAGGATCAAACCTCCACCACATGGCGTAAGCACCTAGGATAAACTATCAAAGAGGTCTTTTTAAAGGGTTATATCGTTAGGTGTAGGGATATGAATTACACGGTTTTGTTGGATAAAGGGAATTTTACTGGTGGCGAGTTAACAATCTTAGTAAATTACATGTACAAGATGGCGTTGCTAAGCCAAGACTAGACTCGACTTAAGCTAATAAATGAAAAATAGCAAAAAACATAAAATGAACATAGAATGAAAACGGGATGGTAGTCCGTATGTTTTTTTTTTTTTTTTTTTTTTTTTTTTTTTTTTTGCATACACTCTTACCCTACCATCCAAAATAATACATCATTGGGGATGAGAATTCCCCTTACACTTGAATCTTTACATACTTTACATTAAACTATTCTAATGACTCGAATTAAGAAAATCAAAACACTTGGAGCACTTTTAAGATTAACGTACATATGGGGGTAATAATATTATGTTCTTCCCCATTACTCCATAAAATAAGTACTTACCCATGAGTCCCAATCGTCCCAAAACAATATGTACAATGATATGACTCGACTTAGCAACCATGTAATCAATTAGAAAGTTAACTTAGGGTTTAACAAATAACAATAATGCACTAAAAATGAGCGCATACACGGAAGGCTAAGGCGATTTGGGTGTACATTTAAGTGGGGTGTAACAAATTCTTCCTTTAAGTAAAATGCTTAAAGTTAGAAACGAAAAGATAGGCTCGGAGGGGTGTACTAGGGGTTTCGTGTACTAAAAATGAGTACAACGCTAAGGGTGTGGGAAAAATTAGTTGACTTAACTAGCCAAGTAATATGACTTAAATGGTCAAGTAATTATAATACGGGTTTAACACAAGGGTGATCCTAATGCCTCTTATCATGTAGTAAATCCTACCACACGAATGTAGTCTCACTAGCGGTCTCGGGATGCATCACTAACGCAAGTTCTAGAATCTAAATGCTACCGGTACACTCATAAGCACTAATAATGAATGCTTTTCCTATCAAATCTAAAGGCGAACCTCACATTTTTGGGTGGAAAATTTTTCTGAATATACGGTTATGTGCTAGTCATACAACCTCCTATCCATGAGACGCTTGCTATGGCTAAAGTTTCACTCCTAAATGTTGTAAAAAATTTTAAATTTGGCGCTAAAATTACACTAACAAGTATTTCTCATAGTTTTATTACTCATCTACTATCAAACAAAACAAACTCAAGCGAAAGTGCATATGTAAGGTATCATCTTTTTACCCTCCCCTTACACTTAAGATGAACATTGTCCCCAATGTTCAAGTAAAGAATGTAAAAGTTAAAAAGTAAAGAGAATGAAATCAAATACTCCCCTGATTCGCTCGGTATGGATTTTAGGTTGGCCAGGTTAAATCTTCTTCCAAGAAAACGAACAATCAAAGCTTCCCTTCCAGAATATAAATCATCTTCTTGTCACAAATAACCTGTAAATCCTGACAAAAGTAGACAAGGCAACCTCGCGTAAAATCGGCGGCATCCTATATAAGTTACTAAATCCTAGAAAACAAAATAAGATATAATGCTTGTGGAATGAAGTTTGCAGATTTCCTGGAGATTATAAAACTTAATAATTCACAAAAACCATAAGACTCCGTTAGAAAAACAAAACTGGTAAAATTTCCAGATTTTTGACTCCTGACGCCGTCAAGAGCAATGCCCTGACGCCGTCAGAATGGACCTGCAGAAATCTTTATGTTAAGTTTCCGGAAAATTTCTGGAAAAACTTTGTCCTACTTCCTGGAAAATCCTGCAAAACTTCATTATGACTCAATACAAGCATTTGACTCTAACAAATACGAATATACATGTTCATTAAATATTGTGGATAATCATGATCGGTTTGTTTCTTAAAAACATATTTGGGGTTTCCCCTTACACTTATCTTTTGCAAAAATACCTTTAGGTTGAAGTTAAGACTAGGCTAAACAACATAATAAAGTATTTCACATTTTAATTGAGAAACATGATCAACCAACAATAAAAATAAAACATGCATACGGAAGCAAATAACAATCAAACAATTAAAATCACACAAAACATGGGTTGCCTCCCAAGAAGCGCTTTTCTTTATTTACGAGTCTTGTAGCTAGACTCAAAGTCGTGGGTTACTACGTGATTCGGGTGAGTTCCTCATTGAGGACATCTTTGGGATCGAACTTAGGTTTCAACTTTCTATTGGTTCCCTTAGTGTGGTATGACCTTTCAAACTTTTCTCCATCCGGATCATACAAGGTCATTCTAATATGCCATGACCCGTTACCTTCCCTAGGTGGCTTGTCCCACCTCCATTTATACTTATCTCCATCTCTTTTCCATTTATTCAACTCTATATTAATAGGCATTACGCTCAAAAACTCAATCATCTTTCTAAAGACTAAGGGGTCCTCAAAGGGATCTAGCTCCTCATCCCTAGCTATGAGTTGTTCTACCGAATGTGTCTTCTCAACGAAATCCTTTTCTAGATAAAATGGGCATTGAGGTCCTATGAAGTTCCTTTCTATCCAAGGTCCATATCTAGATGGTCTCCTATTCATCTCTACCCAATGCGGTGTTGGTTCATCATCACAATCATAACTATGCTTCTTAACATCATACACCGACCAAGTATCGCCTTCTCCTACCGCTATCTTGGATTCCTTGCAATCTATCATGGCACTAGCGGTTGCTAAAAATCCTCTTCCTACCAATAATGGGCATGTAGTGTCACTAACCATGTCTAGAACGTGAAAATCCGCTAATATAGTTAACCTTCCTACGTGAACAACTACGTCCTTAATCATTCCAACAGGGTGGGCAATACTTCCATCCGCTAGCCCTATCAATACCTCCGTTTTCTCTAACTTTCCTAGCTTAAGAGCGGTGAATAAGGATAAGGGAATCAAGTTGAGGCTTGACCCTAAATCGGCTAGTGTGTCGAAAGCTTCGGATCTTCCTATCTTACAAGGCAAAACAAATATACCCGGATCATCAAGCTTTTTAGGCAACTTGTTTTGAACGAAGGCGGTCCCATTTTTACCTAGCTTATACTTCTCATATTTTTCTAGGAGGGCACTATAGTAAGGAGCACGCGCTAAGACATCAATGACGGGGCGTTCGAGGTGAAGTTCTTTGAATTCATCGTCAAGGTCTTGCGTAAGAGGTGTTTCAACTATGCTTTTGACCGGCTCTATAGTGGGTGTTTTAGTTGATTGGTCCTTTTGGGGAACTTGGTGTTGTTTGAAACACGTGCTCGTTGATTTAACCGAGTAATATTGTGGACACGAAGTGGGTGACGAAACTGAAGATATGGCATTAACGTTTAGTTTCGGATTCTTGATGGTGTCGCTTGGGAGTGCTCCCATTTCTCGGTCATTGAGAACTTTCAACAATGCATCAATTCTATTGGTCATCTCGCTTTGATTTTGTTTGAAATCGGCTTCAAACTTAGCTATGCGGGCTTCTTGAGATGCCATGAACTTTGACATCAATCCTTCAAGATTGTTGGTACTACCATAGTTGTTAGAAGGATTGTTGTTGAAGGTACGGTTGGATGGTGGACCGTTTGATTGGTAACGATTAGGCGGGTTGGATGAATTGGGTTGATTTTGTTTCCACCTAAGGTTTGGGTGATTTTTCCATGAGGGGTTATATGAATCACCGTATGTGTTCGGCTCGGGCTTGAAAGTGTACCACTTATCTCCCGCTTCGTCGGTATGCGTGGATGCGTAGTCCGCAAAAGCTGTTCCGGGGAGTTCCATACAATCACGAGTGTCATGGGGACCACTACATAATTCGCATGAAGAAGTGATTTTGTTCACTTGGCTTGAATGCTTCGGAGCTTCGTAAGATTTCATGAGAAACTTGACTTGGTCCTCAAGTTCCATGATCCTACGGTCGGGAGTGCTTGAATTATTCGAAGGCAAAGATATTGCCTTGACCGTTTTGTTCAAATCACGGGGATCATTCCAACTTTCGTTGTCATAGAGAGCAAGATCTTCTATGAGTTCCCATGATTGTTCCGCACTAAGATCACGTAGCTTACCACCGGCCGATTGGTCAATGGTTCGCCTCGTGGGGATATCGATATGGTCATAAAAAATTTGGACTTGGAGCCACAAATCTATGCCATGATGAGGGACTTTTTGGAGTAAGTCCTTGAAACGAGTCCATGATTCATAAAGAGATTCATTTTGACGTTGTTGGAACATCAAGATGTCATTCCTAAGTTTAGTAGTTCTCCCCGGTGGGAAAAATTGAGCAAGGAAACGAGTGGTGAGATCATCCCATGTGGTGATGGATCCCGCGGGTAAACGCTCAAGCCATTGACTAGCTTGATCCCGTAGAGAGAATTGGAATAGGCGTAAACGGGTAGTCTCTCTAGTTTCAACACCTAGGTCTATGGAATCTACGATTTTGAGGAAGTCCTTAAGGTGTTGGTTTGGATCTTCGGAACGAAGTCCATGGAATGCACATCCGCTTTGCACCAACCGGATGGTGTCGGATCGCAAGGGGGTCACATTGGCTCCGGTGAGCTCAATGGTGTTTCGGTAGCCTTGGTGGCTAGGTCGGGAATACTCTCCTAAGGTTCGGGGCCTAAGGGGTTCTAATGGTGGGTTTTGTTGTGGTGGGATGATGGGTTCAAAGATGTTACCACCTTCCATGATGTCGGATGGTAAAGAGTTACGAACAAAAGCACGAAGAAATAAGATAGACTAAAGAAGACCTAAAAATAAAAATAAAAATCTTACTAGAAAGGAATCTAGCAAGTAGACCTAATAAAAAGAAATTCTAACCTAGACAATAACTATTTCCCCTGGCTGCGGCGCCAAAAACTTGATGCGTGGGAATCGCACCTTGCTTTACCTCGCGAGGGATCTCGCGAGGCTTACAACCCCCACCAGGCAGTGTACCTGATCGTTGTAGTATAGTATAGTGACAAGTACCGGGGGATTGATCGTTCAGCTTAGGAATAGTGTCGCTAGGATTAGAAAACCTAATTAATAGTTCTAGAGATGAAAGATGATTATTTTTGTATTTTTTATATTTTATGAAAGCAATTAAAATCTCGGGTTTTGAAAGAGTGGGCGGAATTAGTTGCTAATCAACTAACCCAAAAACTACTTTGTAACTAATTAAACTAATGAAAATAAAATTAAACTAATATTAAACTAAGGTTGTGAGCAGTAATTGGAGAAATTGTGTTTACTTAGACTTCATTACTCCCTAGATATCTTTTACATGTCAATTACTTGTTACACTTGTATGAATGACGGGTTGTATTCCTTAATACCATTCGTGGAGTGGCATACATAACTCCCCAACTCTATGAGCTCTTATCTCCTCCTACACCATGACCCAGCACAACTATAGGGATTGTAAACAGTGGCTCATGCATTAAATACAACCAATAAAGACCTAGTACGCCTCGGTTCATGTTTCTTAAGACGTTCAAGCATGTTACCATTTGGAGATCTGCCAGTTTTCTTAAGCCTAACATATAAAATCATTCATTCAAAACAAGAATAGACAAGTAATCAACACATAATCAACATCTAGGTTTCATTAGATCTAAGCAAACACAAGAGAGATCTAGCCTAGCATAGTAGAATTAAGATAAGAACAAAAGATAAACAACCAACACATAGACATATTGATTGAATTAAGAGTATACTTATCTCAATTACAATGCAAGGTCTCAAGGGTTTGGAACCCTTGAAAAACCTGTAAAAGAGGCACCAAAATCGTCTTTAGGGTTTCACCAAAACTTCTCTTCTTTAATGAAAAAAACTAGAAAACTATACATAGGAAAATCGTCCTGACGGCGTCAAGAGTAAAATCTGACGCCGTCAACTCGCCGCCATACACTTCCTCGGACGCCCTAGATCCAATCGTGACGGCCTATGTGACGCCGTCACCACCTTCGGTAAATTAATCTTGGCCACTTTGACGCCGTCATAACTCCATCTGACGCCGTCACCAGCTACGGTAAATTATTCTTCATGTCTGACGCCGTCAAGAGCAAACCCTTGACGCCGTCACCTTGTATTTC
This sequence comes from Artemisia argyi, assembly GCA_030686995.1. NCBI lineage: Eukaryota > Viridiplantae > Streptophyta > Magnoliopsida > Asterales > Asteraceae > Artemisia > Artemisia argyi. Next base: position 259,954,011 of record CM060708.1, on the reverse strand, counting down.
CAGCTTGGATTTTTGGTACTTTGTCGTTTTCTTCACTTTATGCTCCAAAAACGTCCAAAATAGCCTCTTTTCCAGAATTCACTCTCCAAACACCTAAAATCACAAAAGGAACGATTTAGGGCAATATTTGATCAAATAAATTCGGATTCGGGCTTAAATGACCCCCTAAAAACGGATCATTTTTCGCCTCATCACGCAACAACCTCCCCGGCAGCGGCGCCAAATTTTGATTGGTCCCGAACAGTTAACTTAAATTGACCAAGTAAATGGTCAACAAAGTCAAACTCTCTAGACCAATACTCCGTGGATAGTATAGTGTGTCCCCGGGTCGTTAAAGTCGCAGCGAGATTGAAATGGTGTTATTTGAAATTGTTTAAAAATGAGTGGCACTGAGGACAGTAGCCCAGATGATATGGAATTGATTTTGCTACTGTTATATTGGTATTTGTACACAGATATAATATTCACAAAAATCATATATACAGGTATATGCACAAATTCACAATTAAAATTCACGCAATCAGACAGAAAAGTGGGATTTTGAACAATTACAAACTACAGGGGGTGCTTTTGAAAGTTTTGAAAACTTAAAATTAAAAAGAAATTTGAAAATGAAAATGAATTTATAAAACTGATTATTTTACTATTTAAATATTATTTAATTAATTAAACTATTTAAAATCTAATTTAAGTCTAATTTTAATCAACTAAAAATTACAAAGATTACAAATTAAACTAAAAATTTGCAAAAACAATTTCTAAACTTAAAATAGAACTTGAAGAAAGTATAAAAAATAAAAATAAATATTTTTGTCTTTTTATGGATTTTTTATTAATTAAAAACTATTTAACTTAATTAAACTATTTAAATTACTTTAAATTACAAATAATACTAAATTAACTTAAAAAATTATGTAAAAATTTATAAAACTATTTAACCATCACAGGAATCCTACAAAATTATAAAAACTTCTAAAAATTATGTTTAAGGTTATTCTACTAATTAATTACCTTTTAATTACTTTAAATCTAATTTAAATAATTAAAATAAGAAAAATGGAAAATGAATAGTAGAAATTAAAAATATATTTTCTAAAAGTCTTAACTAATTTATAAAACTTAGAAAAATTATAAAAACATATTGTTGTTACTAAAAATTTAAGAAAACTAATTAATAATTAATATTACCTATTTAATTAATTAAACTAGTTTTAAATCTAATAAATAGTAAACAAATCAGGAAAAATCTAAGAAAATTATTTTAAATACTTAAAGGTACTAGAAAATTTAGAAAATGGAAAAGTGCTTATAAATAAGCTAAAATGAAAAATAAAAAAGATAGTTTCTATTAAATAGAAGCTATCACTATTTTTATTTTTGGTTTTTTGGATTTTTTCTTTCTGACAGCTAAAAGTTAGATGAAAATAAGCTACTTTTGTAAAACAACTTTTTATGAAGCCTAAAAATAAGCAGTATGCACCCCCTTTTACTTAAGCAGTTGACTTTTGTTGACTGAGCAAGCAATTAAGCACAAATGACTATAGGTGGGGCCCACAATGATGGAAATGGGTACAAATAAGCTAAAGTAACTAGAATAAGCCAGAAACAACAAGTAATGATCACAAATAAGCTGATAAGCAATAAATAAGCTCTTTGCAAACTGAACTCAAACACAGAAATGGGACAGACTTTGGGGTGGATTCCAGGTGGGGTCCACTTCTTTCTAGGTCAAACCAAGGGTCAATTCTTGTACCCTGGTAGGAGGGGGGTTGTCAAAACCAAAAATGAACCACTAGGGTCCACTGAGGTGGGCTGCAGCCACCACCAAAGTTGGTGGTGTGGTGGTGGTATGCTGGTGCAAGGGAGATCTTCTTCTCTGCAAGTGTGTTCCAAGGCTTGTGGGGTCCACAATAAATTTCACAAAATTCAAGCAAGGGTGGGAATCAAAAGACCTACTGATGAATACTACACCCAACAAGTTTCAAGGTCTGATTAAACTCCTAAAAATCACAAATAATCTTTGAACTTTTGAGATTTCTGACTAGAGTCACTTTTGACTTTTTGAGAAAACTTGCAAAATTGACTTTGGTGAAATTTGCTTGATCCTAAGTGACTGAAAACAAGTTAACAAGTTAGACTAAGGTTGATTTAAGTTAAACTAACACTCTAAGCTAAGTTATGAAGGGCTTTTGGAACTCAAAATCTCACACAGTTGACTGTGTGGGTGAATCTTTGTAATTTTGACTTTTTATCAAATAAGACTTGAATATTTTGGTTGTTCTGAGCCAATATTACCCTAAGCAACTTGTATAAACCATAAATAACCACAATGACAAATCACAACACTTAAGAATCCATTGATCCAAACACACCCTTATGCTTCACTGTTTTGTGTTTTTCAAATCAATGAGGTACTAGGGTTTATAAACTTGATTCCCAACTACTAATTATGACTATTTATACTTATTAAAGCACTTAAAGACAGATAATCAACTACAAATGCACAAGTTTAACACTTAACTAGTTTGACAGTTAAATCTAAGATTTTAAGTTAACACAAATTCTAACAAACAAGATAGAAATATTAAGCTATAAAACACTTAAACAACACTGAGTAAACACAAATCACACAGAATTTCAAGCAAGCTACAAAGATACTAAGATATTTAAGTTTTGGGAGGAATTTTAAATTGAGCAACTCTTACAAATTATCCCTAGCATGAACAAGGGATTTTCCACAGATGCCTATCTTTAGATAGGCTAACTCCACTTCCAATATTGCTCTTCAATGATCCTCAACACCTGAAATCAAACTAAAAACACAACAGTTGACTATGTTTGACTTTCTTATCTTTTTGATCTTTTTCTACTAATACTGAATTTTAAGGTCTCTAAAAGCTTCAATAAGCTTTGTCGGAACCTAAGTGTACTATCTCAATCCATGAGCATTGATACGAATCACAACTCAGCTTGTTGAGAATGAGAATTTTGAATATATGGCAACAACACAAAACAGAATTGAAACTTGGGATTTTATAACTTAAAAAGACTTGAATTACAATAATGAAGCTACTACAATGCTTGAATTAGAAAAAGTACAACTGCTTTTGAAAACTTAACTTAATTCGACAATAATTTTACTAAAAAAAACTACACACTATCTTCCTTGCTTCCTTCTTCCTTTTATAGATGCCCATTATGGTTCTCTTGAGCCTCTGATCATTTCCCATCAACATTTGAGGCCATTAGATCACTGCAACACCTTAATCATGTGACACGTGTTTTTGGCGGGAAAGGATATTTGGACTGATTCAGGCAAGGGGTGGTGGCATTAATTGTGGATGTGAAAGTAGGTGCAGGGGGTGTAGGGAGGTGATGATGAGATGGGCAAGTTGTGGTGGTGGGCTGCAATACCAGGGTGGTATTGTGGTTTGGTGGTTTGGCTGAGGGAGAGGGAAAAGGGAGGGGTTGACCGGTATTTAACCAAGGTCAAATATTTGACCCCGGTATTAATATTAAGGGGTGTTGGGTGGGCTGGTTTGTGTTGGGCCCAAGTAAAAAGAAGTGGGTGGGCTAGGATTGGATTGGGTTTGATTTTTATTATTTTGGGTAATAGTTATAAAAGGGGTCCGGTTTGGTTTTAGAAATTCACAAGGACCTTTTCTGCAATTTATCGAAAGTTGGAGGGTGTAAAATGGCAATATTCCAAAGTGTTCACAAGGGTGTGTTTTGCCAATCTATGAATAGTATAAGGCCCTGGAATGAATTTTCCATTTTTATTTCACCAGGGACTAAAACTGCCAAACTTTCAAATTTCAGGGACCAATTGTGTAATTTCACCAAACTTTTCCACCAAGGACCAATCCTGCCATAAAAGGTTAGTGCAAGGACAAAATTTGTTTTTCTCAAAGTTTTTAATATCTCAGGGACCATTTTTGACAATTTTCAAAGTTCAGGGACTAAACTTGACATTTTGTGAAACTTTGCACCAAATGACTAATTGTGTAACTTTTTGCTTTAAAAGGGCCTTTGGTGACTTTTTCAAGTTTTTAGAATGACCACGGACTAGATTTGACAACTTTTGAAAGTTGAGGGACTGAAACTGCCAATTTTACAAATTTTGTGCGTTTTTCATCTGTTTTTGATATTTTTGCATTTGAAACATGTAAAACACTTTCCTGGGATATTTTCACTATTTTGATTCAATATTGAGTGTTTTTAAATGTTTTGGCAGCTCAGAAAAAGGTAAAAATGATGAGTATTTATACACTCATCAGGAACTAAAGCATATTAGACAGGCGGTTGGGTTCTTAGTATGTATCTTTCTTAATAACAAATTTTTAATATTTGATTTCATAATATACCACATATGCTAGATTTTTAAGACGAATCAAAATAAACCAGAATGTCTCTACATCTTGCAATAATATGTAAAAATGCGTATAAGTTTCCTTACTATGTTTTGAGTTTTTTAATTACCTATTTAAGCTGCTATTACTTTTATTATATCAATACTTAATGTTACCGATAATTATTTATATATATTTAGGTATAATGCAGTGGTTTACGAAGCATTGTCAACCCCGAAGGATCCAAATTGATCACACAATGATGCTATTGTTAGTTTCACTAAGGTAATTATCAAATATCATATGATTTACTACACTCCTGCTTTTATTACGGTCGTGGATACCTTAATATGTAATCGTAGATAGCTCTACATATAAATTTGTGTTGGTTGCATAACTACTTTTGCAAAATCATAGTACGAGTAACATTATCTTTATGTTACGCAGAAAAGGCATGAGGTGCCCCCAAACTATAGGAGGTTATTAAGTTTGAAGCTAAGAAGAATTGTGCATCAAGAGAAACTTGAAAAGTTTGTTTTGTTATATGTTCTTAACACACTCTTAAAGGGTCATAAAGCATCAGGTGACACTGTTGAACTTCTAGATGATTTGTTATGTTATCTACGCCCCTCCACTTAAATAAGGTTCTTTCCTATAAGGGCCGAAATGTAATTCGTTAATTTAAGGAAGTCCAATCCTTAAACTTTATAACATATATTTGACATTAATATAGTATCACATGAAAAATTGTGGGAAATAGCCCTCTTTGGTCTCAATAGAGTTTCGCCTTTGGCACAAGGTTAATGTTGCAATGTTGATGTGAACTGGGAATTTTGGCATGTGCCTGTAATTCAGTTTTCACTAAATATAGAACTCAAAGTGAGCATGTATGTATGCATGTATATGTGATCGATCATGACATGTACATCTTATGTTAACAATTCAGGTCTTGAAAGCTGGTGGTTGATTTGGCTTATCTCAAGTCTTGACTATAAAGAATGGCTCAAAACTGTCATATGTTAAGCAAGACGAAACCAAAATAGAAGAAGAAAGTGATATGTAAAAGGGCAAAGCTTACAAATTTTCATCTTGAGGATCTCTTGAGAACTCTGTAGTAACTAACTGCACTTGTGTTTATATTTTAGTTGAATGTTTAATATAGTAGAGAAAATTGTAGATAGCGTAATTTCAAATGAAAATAGTTGCTTATTCCAGACATGTCTATTTAGCCAGTATAATTGTGATTGCAAATCATTTCAAAATCCCATCAATACATGTATTATTTAGCCAGTAATAACTAAATGAATTCGTTGACCTTTTTATCATTTTATGCATAATAAAAAGTCTAACGTATTGATTTCAAAGTGTGAGTCTCGACTTGTTAATCATCATGGTTTTGTTTCTTTGTAAAAGAGATTTTGCATCGATTTAATTTGTGTGACAACTAACTCAATACTCTCGTTTGTCATGTGGCTTATTGAAGTGTTTATAAAATAATTCGGCTAAAAACTTTAGTCTCATAAAAGGCCTAAAAACTTTAGCCCAGGGCTTTTGAAGAATAAATTACTTATTTATTCACAAAAATATCTAACATATATAAAAATTAATTTAATTATGTCTTTTTTAGTAATTTTGCAGTAATAAGCACCAGCTCCAGCCCATTTGTCAAACAAGTTTATAAAAATACAAAATTTAATTTCGGCTTATAAGTCCTAGCCCCAATCTCAGCTCCAGCCCTAACCCCAGCCCCAGCCCAGCCTATTTCGCCAAACATAGCCAATGTGTTATTTAAAAGATCTTGTAATCATATGTTAGGGCTGAGCAATCCCGACCCGTCCCGATTTATACCAACAAACCGCTCGAAACGATTCACACCCGAAACCAAACTAACATATATCGGGTCGGGAGTCGGTTTTACAGTTTTGTAGTTATCGGTATCGGGTTAAAACCTGACAAAAGCCCGAGATAGCCCGTCAGCCCGATTGATTAATAAAAGAATACGCGCCCCTCAAACACTCCACCTCCTTCATTTGACTTATCCCTCCCAACATCAAAAATCAGTGATGATACAAGTTATCTCATCTCCAAAAATCTGATCTATTAATAATTTTCTTCGAATAAGTGAAATATTTAATAATTTTCACACTTGGGGTATTTTTTGCGCGAGAGATTGTGGAAGATTATGAAGCCTTAAAATTATTTTGTTGAAAAATAAGTTTTGGTCAAAAAATAAAGTGACTTTTTCTCAACAAATCATACTTTAGTTTCAACATTTATCTTTATCAATTTTATACCTTACTCTTTCGGTCCCACAATAAATATTCATCTTATTATTTATGTTTGTCTCAAAAAGTATGACTAGTTTTTATACATAGATTCTTAAAAAAGTTTATGAGCAATTTTACTTTTTTTTTTAACAAGACCAATTTTCCTGTTTTGCCCTTCTAAACAAAACATCCATTTATTGCTTATTTCTAATTTGAGTAATTTATATAATAAGTGTGAGTGTAAAAATGACATTTAATCAATCAGAACTTTAATTAATTATATATATCATAATTTGTCTTCTTTTTTTTTTTTTTTTTTTTTTTTTTTTTTTTTTTTTTTTTTATGAACATATTTTTGGGGACGAAAGGATTAATAAAGTAACTATACGTTTCTTGTACTACGAGGTAATTAAAATGTCATGGGAAGGTATTGAAATTCACAGAAAGATGTTGAAGCTCTATTAAGTGCATCTGGAAGCAAGTTCATAGGTTGAAACTTTGGTTTACACATTGTGTGGCTCGTATCAACCTTCCTCAAAGGTGATGACACATCAAAGTGGATGACAATGAACTTCACTTCCTTAATTCAATCGACCAAATAGTCAAAATGTGAGAGTTGCCAATATAAAATCTTGAGTAATTATACAAAACGTGGTTTATGAACCTTTATAAGGCTTTCACAAATTCCACGTCAATTAATGTCATATCGCAGTTCAACTTCAATTTCAAACTCAATGCCTTAGTAGTCAATGCCCTTAACTAATCAGCCTTGAATTTCATAGATTGCTACAGCGAAACAGCGTACCCAGCCATCTTTAAGCTTTTGGTACTTGATAGAGATTTATTAACTGTTGGAATTATTATATCATGACCTTCATATAAATAAACCAAGTACATCAAAGTGAGCATAAGCGGAAGCAATTATAACAAGACCATAATATGTAATTAATTAATCAAAACATAAATAATAAACGTACCTTAATGATTCTAGCCCGAACAAGAATCAATGCAATCTTCCGGAACCAAGAACCCTAATTAGGGTTTATAAGGATTATAAGAATTACCCCTTACCTTTTTGTAATTCAATCCAAGAATCAAACAATAGTGTGTTTGATTCACGTTCTTGTACACACGTACTATTAACGAATTAAAGTAAATGCTAGTTTAAATATTACACAAAATAATTTTGTTTTAAAACAAAACTAATTGACAAAAGATAATAAAACACCAAATCTCATTTGTGCTTATCCTAGTTGTCGAATACAAAAACCAAAAGAAAGAAACAATATTTTTTCCCATGCACATGTAAGATTTACGCATGTCATGTTTTCTGTAAAGTCGACCGAATATAAAGAAAGAAAAGAAAGTTAAGATTTAATATGTGTACAAGAGATCAACAAATAATGAATCTTAATCTTGTTTATATAGTATATGTAACTTGGAGCTCAAGTTGGATTTGGGTTGGGTTTACCCCTTCCCCACCGATTTGCCATAATCCCTCAAAGGGATCCGGAAGCTTCTTGACTTACCAATTAGTTACATATAATTCTTTCCTTATATTTGTCTAATGATCATTAGTCATTTATCTTAAATACTAAATAATCATTATATATATATTTGTGTAATAAATAATTAAATATAAACTTTTACATTTAATTATTAAACTTTAACTCTCATACGTAAAGTGTGCAATCCCGTGATCTCGAGTTCGATCCTAACATACGACTACTAAAATAATGTCCATATTCTAACAGCTCCCACTTGGACATATTTTAATAGTGTAATCACATCGGTTAGCGTCTAGCAACACTTCGATGCCTCTAGTACAATCTCGAGTAAGGCTCCTGGAAAAACCTTTTAATGATTTCTCATTATTATTATCCCTTTGTTTCTAATACCACGTTAATAAGGATATGGATTAAAGTCATTCCTTAATTTAACCATTCTGTTTCTCGTTGTTTATGATTGATCAAGATTACCAAATCTTCTGAACATATTCAGGGAAGATCTTGGGCACGGCCATGCAAACATCTTGACAACCCTACGAGGGGCCCAGCAGTATTAAACTCCAAAAATAAATTTGAAGGAACAAATTCTATCTTGACTACAAGCAAAACCCACAAACTTTGTAACACTTCCGAAAACAACCCTTATGACTACCAGTTACGGATAGCGTTAAGTTGTTTCACAAAAATGTACTACATTCATGACACTTATCTTGCATCTCAAGTCTGAGGATAACTTCTCATGATTTACTTAATAACTAAATCCATAAAGTAACATCATGTAGTTGGGATAAGTCCTATATTCAGTATCATCGAATATCATCTGAAAAGGCATGACTACGCATCAATATACTTTAAGTATATTATACCAACCTTCAGATTTGTCTTGATTTAATAATATTCCCATATTATTAACTGACAACGGACAATTTAAAATAACATTTATTCATGGATTAAACATACAAATATAGGATACAATTTATTATAAATTAAACATACCATGTATTTTAATTTGTCATAATAATTGTTTAACATCCCTTATCCAAATACTAAATAGATCAATGCATGATAACTCTTGTTGATGAATTATGTCTCAAGTAATGACATTCCTACTTGTTGACAAAACATAAATCATTCAACTTTGATCTATAGGAATTTTAAGAATACTTATTTCAAGAATTCAACTAGTGAAGTTCTTGTATGCGCATACTCAACTATTTTGACAATGCCATATAATATTTCATAAAATGTGTTACATCCTTAATCCACCAATTTATGATAATTAAACTTCCAAACATTTTAAAGTTTAAAGTATTCTTATTCTCTTAATGTATAACGCAACTATGCTTTTAGTAAGCATGACTAGTAATAGCCAAGGATGAAATCCTTACCATAACTAGTATTGAGTGTCATCTCAATTTTATTAGCATCATTGTATGCAACAACAATATGCTATTAAAACTTTCCGTAAACCATAATATCTAATGTGTAATGTTTGATGCCCTTCAAACTTTCAAGTTTGTTGGGTATGACAATTTTCACAACAATTGAAAAATTGTTCATCTATAGAATTTGGAAGCTGTTCCAGATTTAGGATGTAATTCTATAATCAAACATATTCTTTTTAGAATATTACACAAGTTATCTAATAACTTTTTATTTAGATATTGATATTGCCAAATCATCTTGTAATCAAGTATGATACAACAAAACATGATGTACATGAAAAATCTTTGAGTCATACTTAGATTTTATTCATGTCATACATATCTATTCAGACTTTCTAAATAATATATCATGTTATACATTAGATTCATTTACCGCACATGTTTTAACAATAAACATTCATTCCAAGGTTATATGTCTTATTTCCTAAATCTTACAAGTAAAGTTTCATTCCATTCTAAGACTTAACATTTACTTATATGGAACATTACTTTTCATATGTTCTACAACATATCTGATTTAAGAAATTAAACATAATACTCCCATTAGCTTTTAGGAATACTTAGAAATTATCTTATTTTAATTATAACTCATAACATGAATTTAATAATTAAGCATAAGAGTAATCTTCTAGATGCATGCATTTATCCATCCATGGATTATTGTACCATGTACACTTCCAAAGATTTATTTGAATTCATAAACTCCTTTGATTACTTATCGTCCTCGCTCAAGTAATCACTCATGAAAGAGTTTTGATATTCTATTGTCAATTTCATATAATGAAACTAAATATGACAATCATAATCTTTATATATTTAATGTGTTTATGAAAAGAATATTCAATCACAGTTAATTGCTTAAATGTGATTAATAATTTTGTCATAAAACATACATTAAATACGTGTACAACATTGTCCATATGATTTCTATTCAAAGAGTTAAACCACAATGGTTATCTAATCTTTGAAGAAACTCATCTTTATTTTCTAGTCTAACTATTAAGATAAATCAAATTTCAAAAATTGATTATCTTTATGGACAACATCTTAATCATTAATATCATGTATACTTTACCCAACTTCATATTTGGTAATGTATCATAATGATTATCAGGTTTACAATAATCCTGTAAATCATAGCCCTCAGCATATTAATCAAATATCTGAGATATATTGCTATTCTATGAATGATAATTCCATCATCTTGATATTTACTAGTGTATTTTAGAAGATTATGTATCTTGTAATTTTATCTTTTAAAGATCAAAACTCCCACTTGCTTTTAGCAATTTAAAGACTATCTTTAAATACTTAGCAAATAAAGAAACAATACAATGTTCTCTTTTGGGATATTATATTGACAGTTCCTAACTTTACTTTGTTAATAACCTCTTCATAAGCAGTTAAACAAATTTAGAACTTCAATTCAAGACTTAATGTGATTCATCTCATTCATCACATTCCATCATATGATAATGTCTTATTAATCTTCTATGTTGGAGTTTTATTAAATATGTCCAAGTCATACTCAACATTCTAACCTTGAAAACTTTCGGAAGAAAAGAAGTCATAGTTATCTTTAGTCAAACAATATAACAAGAGTTTGATTTTCCTAACTGAACATACCATAACATTTGATATTTCATTAGTATTAATATTGCAAGACAATCTAACAATATTTAAGATAACCATATTCGTTTTGACTTGTCTATTTACCAACTAATTCATTTTAATGGTATAATAATTTTCAAGTCTTATTACATGCCTTATAACACAAGGACTTTTTACAAAGTCACTTCATGTCCATGTCTTTACAAGAAAAACATAAACTGTTATAATCCCACTATACGTTATAAGTCATTTAACAATTTAATAACTTCATGTATATGTCTTAATTAAAAGATACAACAAGATAACGTCTTACTTTATTATAAGTCTTGTAACAATTAAAAGACTTTATGTTTATATCTTTTCAATGAAACATAAACATGTTTAACTAAAGTAATTATGAACACCATCTTTTGGTTTCAATAGTAATTTCAAGTTAATCTATTACTTCATAATAATGTAAACAACATTATTTATTTATGTCATTCCAAGAACACATAAATATTCATATTGAAGTAACATTAGATTACTTAATTAATTTATGTCATTCCATGAATTCATAAATCTATAAATTAACGTAGTCTTGATATCATATTGACACATGTTCTAATAGGTATCTAATTTAGAAACCGCAAATTCTCATAGTTCAATTACATCAGTTGATCTGCTAGTAATGAAAATATGAAATTCACCTTGTTGTTGCAATCTAGTTAAGTCTCACATAACATAAATTGAAACATCAAGTGTTTCTAGAATTAATATTAGAACATTATTCTCTTACCTTGTAGTCAAGAGAATCCATTAAATCATATCTTTATGAGTTGTTTCTTGCACACAATAAAGATAACATTTCTCCCACTTGTGCATGGAACAACCTCATATAGTTGATAAACAACACGCCTTGCATTTGTTTATGTGTTCAATATGATTGTGTCATAGATTTTAGCATAACAAGTAGATGTAGAACAACACTGTCTAGTAAGGAAACGTACAATACTTATCCTTAAAAGTATGAGTGTCTACACTTGGAAAGTAATTATCTTTAGCTACCAAGATGTCAAAGCTTGTAACTCCCACTGAATTAAAGATCATTACAATAATTCCTTATTCAGTGATAAGTACACAATACTCCCACTGAATTTGACAACATTGTAAATGTTTCCTATCCAGTGAAAGCAAATAGTGTGCTTTTAACTTTCCTACACCTTTAAATGTCCATACGTAACAATTACTTATGCATTTAAAAAGTGTATTCTACTACGTAAATGATGGACTATCCACCAAATGCTATTAACTTGAAAAATTGGGCATGCAATTTCTTCCTCAATAGGTCTACCATCCTACAATGTATGTAGCACCTTTAAAATATTCAAAACAACTAGTTTGTCTCTAAACATTTTGCAGTAATTAGTCTAGCTTCTAATTTAATAACTCATAAAATGTCATACATAATTTTCTGTTAACCAAATATCATATTTGTTACAAAGAATTTGATCACCAAATGAAGATGATAAAATTCTTATGAAAAATGTATGCAATTTTCTTAACCATTAAAATTTGCTATGAGTTATATTAGAATTTAGACATATCTAATATTCCTATTATCCTTTCTCATTCATGAAAAGGAATAGGATTGTATCTCACTCTTCCTTCATAGAAAGGAGACTTCTTTTGTCTTTTAAGTAAATATTTCTTAATCAAACATATGTTTGAAAACAGAACTACGATCAATTTACCAAAGCCCAAAATACGTTTACGGTTTGAACGTTGCATTAATACATTAAAACGAATTACAAAATTCAATTTCAGTATTTTCGATAATTAGATCTTTAAGAAAATAAAATACCCATTGGCAAATATTCATATAAACCATAGTATTTTCTTAAAGCTAGGATCCTAAATTGACATAGTACCATTACATCAGTTGATCTGCTAGCAATGATAGTATTCAACAAGGTAATTGTCGAACAATAATTGCCAATATCATATTGCAATTCCTAGATTTATGGGATTTACAATCACAAAACATTTGTATTGTAAGCATGTTTCATCCCCATCTTAATGCCTTGAGTCCAAGTCTCACTTCCTACTTAATTTAAGTCGTCTAACTTAAAAACTGCAAACTCACAAATCCATCACATCAGTTGATCTGCTAGCAATGAATTTATGAAATTTACCTCTCCATTGCAATCTCGCCAAGTCTCACTATGACGTAAATTACAACTTCAAGTGTTCTTAATTAGATGGCATTCAACTTAATTTTATAAGGGTATTACTTTTTTATGTGATCAAAATAATGTATGAAGAAGCATGCATACAACTTCATAACATTGGTTTTACAAAACATTTTTATCACCAATTAGCTAAGAGTAAAATAACAAAGTTTTGATTGAGGTATCGGGTTCACCAATTAAAGAATAACCATCAATTATCGTCCACTATATCGTACTTTTGCATAAGCCCGAAAGCTTAGTGTTTCGGATAATCATTGTGGAATTGTGGATTATTCACCCTTAAGATGACAATGTACATGTAATGGTTGTTCGGTAAGTCTAATTTACACACAAACGAGCGTTAAGACATGAATGTTGTCTATCTAAGGCCACAATTTAATGCGTTGCCATCCTTATACCCATCTTATAGTGTGTAAACTTCGGTCGAGCCTATTTAACCATTACGTACAAAAACATCAATCAACCAATTCTTTGAAATTTTAACTCTTAAAAACCAAAACAATTTCGCCATTATTTAGTCCGTATTATTTTTCTATTCAAAAAAATTACCCTTTCGTTTAAATAAACATGTCTAACACAATAAATAAACAAAACAAGTAATAGACAATAAAAAATAAAACAACTAAATAAACACATATACATAATCATAACAATTAAATATGTATAAAACATGTAGCCACATGCAAATCTTATTCAAAAGTCCTATTAATAATCAAATCTAGGTGTATTACGTATTAATTCAATTAGGGCTTTCTTTTTCTTGGAAAAAGAGCCACATACATCGATAAATCGATTGCGTAAGCCAAAATTAAATAAATACCACATAGCACATAATTGATTACTTAATATTGGAGTCTTCCCCAATTCGACATCTATTAAAATTTACATGTTCTAATATAACTTAACCATTAATATATATATAAGCAATTTAAACAATTTAAATAACACAATAAAAAAAAATCCATGCAAACATGCACTTTTCATAGATTTAGCTTAACAATTAACACATTGCACCAAGATCGTTTACTAAAACGCATAAACAATTACATGACATCTTAGGGTTTCTAGTCAAATTTTTAAAAAAAATAAAAAGCAAAACCCTAAAAATCCTTAAAGGTCATTTGACCCAAATTAGGGTTAGGGATAAAAACATAAACCCTAAAAAAAAACATGTAACTATACGAATCAAAATCCAATTTTTATGCGTTGCAATAATTAATTACACATTATAACGGCTCTAGATGCCACTGTTGGAATTATTATATCATGACCTTCATATAAATAAACCAAGTACATCAAAGTGAGCATAAGCGGAAGCAATTATAACAAGACCATAATATGTAATTAATTAATCAAAACATAAATAATAAACGTACCTTAATGATTCTAGCCCGAACAAGAATCAATGCAATCTTCCGGAACCAAGAACCCTAATTAGGGTTTATAAGGATTATAAGAATTACCCCTTACCTTTTTGTAATTCAATCCAAGAATCAAACAATAGTGTGTTTGATTCACGTTCTTGTACACACGTACTATTAACGAATTAAAGTAAATGCTAGTTTAAATATTACACAAAATAATTTTGTTTTAAAACAAAACTAATTGACAAAAGATAATAAAACACCAAATCTCATTTGTGCTTATCCTAGTTGTCGAATACAAAAACCAAAAGAAAGAAACAATATTTTTTCCCATGCACATGTAAGATTTACGCATGTCATGTTTTCTGTAAAGTCGACCGAATATAAAGAAAGAAAAGAAAGTTAAGATTTAATATGTGTACAAGAGATCAACAAATAATGAATCTTAATCTTGTTTATATAGTATATGTAACTTGGAGCTCAAGTTGGATTTGGGTTGGGTTTACCCCTTCCCCACCGATTTGCCATAATCCCTCAAAGGGATCCGGAAGCTTCTTGACTTACCAATTAGTTACATATAATTCTTTCCTTATATTTGTCTAATGATCATTAGTCATTTATCTTAAATACTAAATAATCATTATATATATATATTTGTGTAATAAATAATTAAATATAAACTTTTACATTTAATTATTAAACTTTAACTCTCATACGTAAAGTGTGCAATCCCGTGATCTCGAGTTCGATCCTAACATACGACTACTAAAATAATGTCCATATTCTAACATTAACTACATCATTAACACATACATGATAATCCTTTATGTCATTGCCATTGGCCCTTACAAAGATGGTATTATACAACTTAGCTAATCACTGGTGCATCATAGTCGCATGCCAAAGTGCCATTAGCAGATTTTTAACCCCATTTGAGAGGAGCTGGGCTTTAAAAAGCACGATGCGCGCCGATGCAATAAGGGTCAAAAAGCCGAGGCGCGAGGCGCTGAGACGAAAGCGCGCGCATCACATACCCGAGGCGACATTTTTATTAACAAAAAACTTGTAAATTATATATAATGCACAAAACACATTTATACCACATCTAATATTAAAAGATAGCATGCATTTTCATTGTTCATGATTCCATATCGCTAAAATACATAGATAGTCAAAAACTAAGATCAAAAGTCATCATTTTTTTAATAATTAAAAGCTAAGCAAAAGCATCCAAGGAAAGGTTTGTGTCTCTAACTCCTCTAAGACTAAACTAGAAGTCATATTCATCATCCTCGTCATCATCAACATCAATCCCAAGCTCCTCATTGACCCCATCATCTTCGAAAAGTCCAATATCCTCTTCATAATCTTCATCTATCAGCCCTTGATATTCTTTAGAACTAGAGGTGGAGGTGTGAGCAACCCCTTTACCCTTTGGAGCGCTTGATGAACCATGTGCGCTACCTCTAGATGTCGTAGCTGTAGTAGGATAAGCCGGCTCAGATGCCCCAGAAGCTATATCAACAGCAGCCCATGTTAAATCATCATCAACATACACAAAATTAGTAGCAGGTTCCCCATTAGCCATTCATTACTTTAATTAATATCTTTCAAAAGAATAGGATCGTTCGTGTCATTGGATCGACGATCCAAAGAACGATTATATTTTACATACACTATGTCATTTTATCGATCTTGTGCCAATCTGTTTCTTTTCTTGGTATGAATGTGTTGAAAAACACTCCAGTTTCTCTCACAACCCGTTGCGCTACAAGTGAGGCTCAAAACACGAATAGCAAACTTTTGTAAGTTTGGAGTTGATGATCCATATAAAACCCACCAGTCTGCTGGAGCTTTTGTACTCGTGTGTCGTATTGCCATGGGATCTCCAAACATCCTTGCTTCTTTCTAGTATAAAGTCAACTCGTCCGCGATAGCATCTTGAATTCTTAAATCTGGAACCAATCTACGGATGCAAGCACTTAAACCAGTCCTTATCTCTACACAGTCTACTTTTTTTGACTCGTCATAAAACCATTGAGGATTTAAGAAATGACCAGCCGCATGCAAGGGCCTGTGGAGTTGGAAATCCCACCTTTGGTAAATAATCTCAAACACTTTCTTATAATGCACTTCTTTATTCGTAAAAGAAGAGCTAATGGTCTCTTTAAGCTTATCCATGGCCTCATAGATATATCTCATGGCAGGCTTTTTATCCCCATCAACGATTCTAAGAACCTTCACAAGAGGTCTTGTTAACTTAAGAGCATATGCAACGTTTCTCCAAAACTTATCATTTAGAATAGTTCTCACCATTTCCTTTCCCGTCGTGTCCTTTAACCATTTGCTATTAACCCAATCATCAGATGTGATAATCCTTTGCAAATTGTTTCTTTGCTTGTATAGTTGTGCAAGAATGATGAAAGATGTTGCAAATCTAGTAATTGCAGGTCTATGCAAGTTTCTTTGATTTGTGAACCTTCTCATCATGTTAACAACTCCAACATGGTTATATATATAACCATTCATGAACATTACCGTTTTCAAACAAGAAACCCTTTCAAGCTTTCCTATATCCTCCAACATAAAACCAATGCAGTGAGCCGCACACAGAGTCCAATATAAATGTGGTCTCGTAGCTTCCAACAACTTACCAGCCTTAACATAGTTTGAAGCATTATCTGTTACAACTTGAATCACAATCTCCTCTCCTACTTCATCCACCATATCTTTAAGCATTTTAAACAATGTGTTAGCATCTTTTGTAACTTCCGAGACATCCATAGATCTTATAAACACAGAACCTTTTGGAAAGTTTACCAAAAAATCCACAATATCTTTTTGAACAATAGAGTCATGCCATCCATCAGATAGTATAGAACAACCTTTGACAGCCCATTCCTTCTTCTAATTCTTTATATTTTCTTCGGTTTCTTCCACTTTTTTCTTAAGTAAAGGAACTCTAAGCTCATACATTCTAGGTGGTTTAAACCCCAGGCCAAATTTAGCAACCGCTTCCATTGCAATATGAAAGCTATCATAGGTAGTTGTATTGAAAGGAACCCCTGCATCATAAAACCACCTAGATATCTTTTTACAAGTATTGTTTCTTAACTCCTTTTTACACACCTCATTTATCTTGTTGTCTTCCTCCTCCTTTTACGCCTTGTGGTTTACTAGCGAAGTACATATTCAATGGACCCTTATGTCTTGGCTTTTTAGGAGCACATTTGCTACCTCCCTGTCCTGAGCCACTTCCCCTCTTCATGGATGTGACAATACAATCATCATCCTCCTCTTCATCATATTCATCGACTTCATACATCACACGACGCATACAACTATTATCTTTCAAAGATTGTTTGTTTTTCATGTATAATTCAACTTGTACTTTAACATGATCAGGAACTCGAGGGCAGTCACTAACACCACGCATACCTCTAGCTAAATGTCCCTTAGTTACTTTACTACAGAAGTTACAAGTAAAGTTGTTTCTATTTTTAGGATCTTGGACTGCAAATTGGTGAGCTATGTCATTAAATTCAGTTGATGCACAAGAGGGGTTGGGGTTGGTTGAACTCGAAACATTTCCGGCATCCATTCTAAAATTAAGGTTAGAATTTTAGAATTGTAATTTTGATGATCTTAATCATAAATGACAAGAAGATTATAGATAAAGAAAGTTTAGAAAGTAGAAATTAAAAGTGTAGAAAGAAAAAATTAAAGAACTCACCGATTGATGAAGATTGAGATGAAGAAGATAGTAGCAGATGAAGAAATTAAGAGGAAGGTGCCCAATTATTATTACTATTACTATTATTATTATTATTATTTTTTTTTTTTGGGGGGGGGGGGGGGATGAGTTAGGTCGAAATCTGTATATTTTTGTTAGGGGAGGAGATATCCCAACCCCCCCCTTATATTTTTATCCCAACCTTCTATTTTTTAATTTTTTTTTTTTAATTTTTGTTTATATAAAAAACTATAAACCTGAAAGTGCGGAACAGAAAATATAAATTTTAATATGTCAAACGCTTAAAACTGTCAGAAATACAGAATAGAAACTGATAAAAAATGTGTTGTATTGAAATAAAAAGGGTGACAAGTGTGGGACAATGGGACAAAAAGTACAGGAGGGTTTGTATAACACAACTCTTTTGTTAGTTGTATATGAAATTGGACCATTATCTACAAGTACAACCCATTAGAAGTAGGCCCATTACTTTCTAATAAGTCCAATTTTATTATGGCCAAATGATCCCTGCTGTAAAACAGTAGGGTATTTCTCTTCTGTTGTGCTATAGCCAAGGGCCAAAAATGAAAATTGTACTTATCTTGAAGGGCCAAAAATGTAAATTTTAAAAAAAAACTTGGCCTTACTGCAGATAATTTATCTGCTGCCACAGCAGCGATGACCACCCCTTTTATTATATATGGTCAAAATACATGATACACTAAAAAGCGTTGATGCAACATGATACACTAGAAGTGCCTGACGCGCGCGCATCACCTCGCATCCCGTAAATGCAACGCATCAGGGTGTCTGATGCAACAGAGCCTCGCATCGCAACGCATCAGGAGAGCTTTTTTAAATACAGGCGAGGAGGGCTTGGCTCTAGAGTTTGCTCCAATGGTTTCAAAACCAATACGTGGGATAACTATGAAATGAACGTCACTGATTCTAGAAAGGCTTAAGCATGTAAATTACTATTAAGACTATATGTTCGCGTTTCATAAAAAAAGAACAATCTTTTTTATAAAAGCAAGAAAATACACCAAAGGAGGAGACCAAAATTAAAAATGCACAAAAGATATACGCGAAAAGGTTAACCAAAGAATCAGCTAGCCTGCACTATGAGTCCATGATCATAAAATACAGACCAGCAGGCTTCTATCAAGGTGATCCTTAGAAGTCGGAAGTTAGAACACTGGTTAGAAATCCATAAATGGGAATTAGAGTGAATGAAGGCTAAAATATATTCACAAAGCACAGTCGATTTATCATCACTTTTAGAAGGAACATTATCAATTCCTTTTTAACATAGTGTAGTTGTATCTTCTTTTGTCGGGCCAACTGCGTAAACCATGTTATTACGGTTTCACATGCAATGGTTAAATGTTAGATGGCAGTAGAAAGAAGTATAACTTCCTGACAACATTCTTAATCATCATCTTTTGCATATCATTAGGTGATAATCATGGGTCATTTACTCATTAGAAGAATAACAAGCAAATGAAGCATTTTTTCTGTATAACTAAACTTCCGAGGAGTATTCTATTAAACAACAAAGATTCTCTTCTGATTTCTAATTGAGAATCAAGAATACCATCATATAAACAATGTTGATTTTCTCTTAACTGGTCTCTCATCCGAGTTCATATGTCACACAAGCCTGGTGGATCCTGCTTAGTTGGCGGCTTTACCATTCCCAAGGGTGAGCTCCAGGTCGTCTGTTCCAACTTCATGTATCCTCTCACCTTCCCACGCTTTCAAGGTGCTACTCCCAAATTCAAACTCAGGACCTGGCCCATTTTGGACCACCACTCCATTCTGGAAAAACGCCTGTTGGTTTGAGGGTTTCACAAGGTTAAATGTCGGTGAAGGTGGTGCAGCAGAGGCAGCCATGGTCTGGAAGCTAACCCATCTACCCGAATCCACAGTAGAAGCATCTGATTCATCACATTCCGGAATAGTTGCTGGAGGAACACGACGGCAGCGCGTAGGACTCGTTGGAGCAGAAGCTGCAAAAAGCGGGTGACGAAATGACTGTAATGCACTGGTGGATAGCATTTCCCAGTTAGGTTTCCGCTTTGTTCCACGTGAAGTTGGGGACGAGAGAGGCGGGGTGACAGGAGCACTATTGGAAATTCGCAAAGGGGGTAATGAAGTTAAGTTGCAAAGGTAAGGGAGAATGTAGGATGAATGGTTTGGCGGGTTTTCACATCGAGTTGGGCTTGGAAAAGATGATGAGGTCGGGCTGGCATGGTACGATGGAGCAGGGCTCGGGAAAGCCGATGACATCGGGCTCTGTTGGATTGAAGAACAAGTACTTATGTTTGTTGACATACCTGCCATTTCATTTGGAGATGGTTTATGTCCCTGTTATAAAACAAGTTTTAGTTATTTTAGCCATTTCAAAGTAACACATTGAATCATAATCATAGATAATTACTCTATATTAGCAGTACTTCACTGGAACTACTGAATTCTGATAATCCAATATAGTCGTAAAAGATTGATAGCAACAAAATACTATTGTATATCTTTGGTACGCTCACTTTTTTCCATCATACAACTTAACTAGAGAAATTTTCTAATAAAAAGGTAACCAAAAATCTCCAATTTAACATTGTGGATCCTAAAATTTGTCAAAAAAAATTAGCTTTCACTTCTCTATATGTCAAAAAACAAACTTCCATAGCCAAAAAAATTACTTTTACCTCGCAAATTTAAGATTTTTAGTTACATTTTGTTGCCATTTTCCTTTTATACAACATACTTACTTTCTTGTTCTTGAAACTATAGGTAAATTAAATGCACCAAAATGCAACATGTAAAGTAAATGTTGCAATTTATTGCTAAGTCAACTCATCCCCAAATCTCGTAACTTTTCTATCAAAACATTAAACAAGTTATGTTCTTATGTTAACATCAACAAACCAAAAGTAGTCAGTAGATCTAGCAAAAACCTTAATATAAAACACTTAAGAAAAAAATAAAAAAGAACACAAACCTTGGGATAAGTAGTACCATCCTCTTCAACAACCCAACCAGCTTCAGCACAAAGAGCTTTCAAGACCTCATTATTATCACAATGTTTAGGAAGTCTATAGTTTCCTTGAGACCTAAGACCAGCATAGATCTTTGCAGCTATTGCTCTTCTTCTTCTTTCTCTTCTTTTGTTGTTTTCTCTTTCTTTCCATGATGGCAGCCGACCAGATGCACCACCTCCTGTCATTTACTGCTCCGGTGGGTGACTGACTTTTTTTTTTTTTTTTGGCTGTTGAAATCTAGTATGTGTGTTTTTGTGTTTAATGAGACTTTGACTGACTTTGGATCTAATGGTCGGAGTGTGATTGGTCACTCTATATTAGTACCTTGTACTTTTTAGTATTGTTATATTTTGCACCCTTTAGTTATGTTTTGGTTTCAGTCATGCCCTCATATTTTGTCAAGTTTCTTTAGTTAAAAATTAATGGATAACCTATTAGGTTTATAAGTCACTCTAAAATGTGGTTATGCTAAGACTAGGCGTAGTAAGCCCATAGACCACGCGTGATGGCACCATGACCATGCGGGATCCTTGTTATATCTAGCGTTGTTCATTAGTGAAAGGAGAAAAATGTACAAAGGGTCAGTGAAAAAAAGTTAAATAAAACTTGTGTGTGTTTATTGTGGAGTGTTAATGTTTTAAGAGAAATATAGGTAAATGAAGATAAAGTTTTTCACTACTAAGGAGGTCTCTCGATGGATATGCAATAAAAGTGTATGCAAATGTGAAGTTGGTGTACGCATTGTACCAATGCAACGGTACAAAGGAAGTGATAGATGCATTTTTTTTCCCTTATACTTTAATGTGCGTAATTTATAAAATCTAGTTATTTGTGATATATGCATATCAGAGTATGTTAACCAACTCATTTAGCTCAGTTGGTCATCAAAGTTGACATTAGGGAGGTTGGTATCACATGCAAGATGTCTTAGGTTCGAGTCTCCCCGTGGGGGATTCCTTCAAGATAGAATCTGTGGGGTTCTGCCCCATAGATGTGTCAATTCGAGGATGGCAGAGACTACATTCTAGGTATGTACTGTGGAATCAAATCACTAATTATTATTCGAAATTGGCAAAGTCTACATTCTGGGTACTGTAGAATCAAATAACTTACTTACTATTGTACTAACTCGTCGTTCAAAAAAATGTATATCACAACATGTTGGTATGGGGTTTTTAATTCATGGATATTGGTGGAGATAACTTCAAGTTAGTTTTATGTTAACCTAATCTTGATATGCTTTAATCTTTTTGTTGGATTTGTGTTTCTTAAATCGTATTAGGTTCAAGTCATGTTTTAAACGAGATTTTTAAACTCATGTGTTGCGACAGAGTTTAAAACTTTTAATATTTAGCTACAGGGTTTTTAGGGTATATTTGTGTGTAGTTTTGCTTAACATATGTTTGAAAATATATTTTTATGCTTAGTGATTAAATTTGAGATTTTTAAATTTAGCCCATAATTAAAAAATAAATAACGATAGTGTAACTAATGATTAGAAAATATCATATATTATAATGGATTTGACTTGACATTTGCAAATAACTAATGTGTGTATTGTATGTTAATCCTTATGATAACTTTTGAGGTTTTTGATAAAGTTTATGAATTTTTTTTATAAGTTAGGGTTTTTATTTAATAGATAGTAACTTCTCCTTTTATTTTAGGGAGATTTTATGAAAATGTTTATAGATTAGGGGTTTTACAACATGTCATATAGCTTAGGTGATTTTTCTATGAAGAATTTAACAAACTGTTTATAAATTGGAAGGTTTTATGAAAATGGTTTATAGGCGGGGTTTTTATGAAAATAGTTATACGTTAAGGGTTTTTATGAGAATAATGTATAGCTTAAGAGATTTATTTAAATGTTTAACACAATATGAAAATAATTAAACGGGATAACGTTTTATTACGAAACGTGGTATCAGTTTATAATGAATAGTAAACTTATTACTCATAATTTATTATTCATACAGAGTAATATTTGCTAAATGTATAGGGAGGCATTTCTTTTATGTTGATTTTATGACATGTATCATAGCCTAAGATTTGTTTTTTTATTGAAAAAGGTTAAGAAAATATTTATAGATTAGAGGGTTTATAAAAATGTTTTATACTTTAAGTGGGTATTTTTTAAATTGTAGAAAATGTTTTTATGTTAAGTGTTATATGTAAATGTTCTATAGCTTAAGAGGGTATTTTATATTTGTTATGAATAGTAAGTTATCATCATAAGTTTTTCATAAATATTTAGTTAAATTAAATTAAGGGTGTGGTTATACCCACCCCCAAAAAGTACAAACGCCACATTTTTTTAAAATATAATATAAAAAAACTATAAAATTGAAAGTACGGGTAAAAAAATATAAATTTTAACAAATGAGGTTTTTTCGTTTAGATTAATAGGAAGACGTGATTTTTTTATTCAAATATACGCAATGTACCAAATGTATTTATGTGATCCTTTGCGACTTTTACTTTGGTCACCTTTAGATGTGTACCCTTTGCTATCTTTAGCTTTTGTTTCATAGCTTAGTCCCTAATAAATATTTTCCAAAGTTTGTACATCCATGACTTTTATAGGGAACTGTTTGCATCTAAATGCTAAAGTTGAAGGAGCTTTGATGGAAGGGGAGTTGTTAAGTCGGATCTGAACATGGTCACGTGTGGACAAGGGAATGGGGATAGGATTGTTGTGGGGACCACCAGACATATCACACGCTTCTAACTTGAAGATGGCCCCTCATCGACAACACCACGTGCAGTACAATAGCTGTAACACGAGTGGAGTTATTGTCTAATGGACCATTTCTTAATTTTTTAATCATTCTGTGAATGCATGGTTTGTATAAAAAATCATTTTTCTATTATCACTCTTATACAATCTTTTCTTCTCAAATTATCAATTCATTGTTTTCTTTTAAGATATATCAATTTGATCAAATAAATAAGAAAGTTTGATCGAGGTTTTCTTCTTTTTTTTCACAAACTTTAAAAAAAATTAATCAATTAGTTAAAGGTAAACATTTCATTTTGTAAAATATAAGAAAAAAAAAAATAGTACATCCTCCACTTCAAAATAAGTATTCACTTTCAAATTACACGCATTTATCAATTTTTTTTTATTAACTATACTATTCAGCAATCAAATATAATACATACCTAATAAATCGTTTTTAACCAGTTAAAACACGAACCGAATATTTATCTTAGACGAATAAAAAAAATAGATATTTATTGAGATGAAGGAAGTATGTTATAAAAAGTTCTTTTTTATATCTTAAATGAACAATGAATTTTGTTATACATATTATTTTTGAGAAAACAAAGGTATTATAAGCTCAAAATGAAAAACAAGAAAGAACGATGCACTTTACGCAATAAAGCCCAGAGTATGTTTAAAAAAAAAAAAAAAAAAAAAAAAAAAATGAAAAAAAAAATGAAGAAACTAAATTAAACTAAGACACGCCTAATTCTGCAGGCTTATGATCTCGAGATGACCTTGAGATGTGGATCATTCAAGGCACATTAACCTGGCTTACTCTCCTTGTTCGAACATGGTTTAAAAACCAGACTTCTCTTCTGGAGGATAGATGGGGCAATTAAGGTGAGATCCAATGGTCTAGTAGGTTTTCGTTTGACTCCTGAGATATGAAGGGGACCACCATGGCTCATCTCTTATCGAATATCCATACATCATTTATCAGTGTATAGACAATTATCTCTGGAACACATGTTTAAGATTTAAAACTGACAAGATTTTTGAATGACAACAATTTGTGCATATATTGTGCGTTTATACTTGGTAGATCTCTAGAGTAATGCACTAATGCTACAATAATCATAAATTTACAAAATTTTATCCACACAATGACGTGACGCAACTTTATCATCCAAAATGGAAAACTCATTTCATCTTATCAAACACTCAATTTTATTATTATTATTATTATTATTATTATTATTATTATTATTATTATTATTATTATTTTGTGTGAGATTACTGTGTTTGGTTTTGAGCATCAAGATATATTTGAACCCTATTGTTGAAACAGCTTGCTAGACGTATGATTCATATAAAATCATTTTTCACTATCTCTACTACATATAAAACATAAAGGACATTGTTAAATTGTTGAAAATTCAGCATAGACCAAATTTCTCTCAATTATCTTAAGAATTTCACAACAAAATTATCTTTCAATATTTTGATATAGTTTCAAGAATTAATGAATCAACAAAATAAAAGAAAACAACATCCAAAGTGACAAAATACTAATTTCATATTAATTACATACTAATTAAAACTTTATTCTATTTTTTTAGGGGAAACAAAATTACAAATTCATTCTAATTAAATATAAGCTACTTCCAATTTAACCATATTTAAATAGGATTACACAACCATATTATTAGAGGTGTTGTCAGGTCGGGTTGATTTAAGTTTTGGGCTAGAAAAGACGACCTTATAAGGGATCGAGTTATCATTCAGGTTGATATCTGGTTAGGTTATATCGGGTCGATCATTTGGGTTATCAGACTGTCTTATTTAATTCAACACAAGCATTCCCAAACATTTGACCATAAGATGAAAGTAGAAAAATAATTGCATCCAAAACTAATAACTATAACTTGAAATGAAATAATAAAACAGCCATAGGTGTAGTTTATGAAGGAAAAAAATTTGTTCAAGAGGCAATGACTAATTCATATATTTCAAATGAAACAAATAATCAAAAATAAGACAACAGCAATAACTATTAACAAAATAAAGGCTGAAGAACTACTTTTTGTTTGCAAAATTATACTGGAGAATTGTTGATTACGGGGCCGTATATGAGATTTAGAAACTTATTAGATGGTCGACTAAAAAAGAAAAGCATCTACAAGATTGTAGTATTGACAAAGGATTTAGCACTAACGTAAGTAATAAACTAAGAGTAATGGATTGTTACATGAAAAAAGCCAAAAAGAATGACATAGGAGTAATCAAAGGATGGAGTACCAGATTTTTTACAACATAATATCTAAACAAAAAGATATATATATATATATATATATATATATATATATATATATATATATATATATATATATATATATATTTTATCGTGTTGACCTGATAAACAGATAACCTTTTTATATCGGATTAAATCTGACTTTATAAGCTTTATTGGGTTCGGTTCAGGTCAACCCGACCCTATTGATACCCTTACAACCAATTATTGAAGCTTGTTCGAAAGAATATGAAAGATCTTGTTTTGTTAAATGGATGTAACTATTGTTAAATGGATGTAAGTAGACGTGTTCATCGGTTCGGTTATCGAGTAGTTCGTTTTATTCGGTTCGATTAATTTTTTTTTTGTTGAATCAAAAATCGAACCAAACCGAATTCAAATTGGATTTAACCGAACCGAAAATCGAATTTGAGTTCGATTCGGTTTTCGGATTGACCCGAATTACACAATTTTAAATTTAATTATGTAAGACTTTTAGTAAAAAAAGATATTGCAAACTTAAAAAGTGTTTTAATTTATACTAAAATAATTATAATGGTCTTTTTATGTATATAAATATATAACATATAAAATATATTTATATGAATTTGGTTTCGATTCGGTTCGTCCTACACTTTGCCAAATTCAAATCCATATTCAAACCAAAAACCGAATATCTAACCCAGTTAAGTTCGGTTACAAATTTGGTTCAATTTCGGTTTTCGCTTCCTATGGGTATTACCCGATTTGTGAACACCCCTAGATGTAACATTTGGAACCACATTTTACTCACTAAATCAATTATGCATATTCATTATTGGCATATTTGTGTATGCATATTCATTATTGGCATATTTGTGTATGCTACTATCTCTCATTTCACAATGACGTTTTTATTTTAGTATACATATTTTTGTAAGATGATACTTAATTTATTGTTGTATTTGGATATCGTGACTATTTTTCCCATAACATTTGATCAGAAATAAACTAAATTGCAAGATATCCGTTAACACAACGCGCAAGTATCCGGCCGGTTACACTTAAAATACTTGAATAATGGTTTAACACGTGACGGGATTCATGTTTTCACTAGTTCAGGCCCAGCCCCTGGGACCATGTGTCGGACGGTTAAGGACGTGTTCTTTTCCCCACCAATCTGGATTACAAAACTTGTGAATCGTCATGGTTGGAATATTGGCCCAATATATTTTACGTTTATTTTAATCACTTTTGTTTTGTTTGAGGACAAGAATAAAAATCTGTAAGGTTGAAAGTTTTAATTAACAAAGTCCATCTCTATGTACCCGTGCATAAGAAATGAAACTCAAGATAAATTGCTGGACATTGTTAATTCTGGGTTTTATTCTTGGACATTGGATTTTCTAGTTTTAATGATGAAATTCTGTCTTGAAAATAAACTAGAAATTCCAAGATAAATGAAACATAAATTTACGGGAATATAACTTTCATGATATACACAAAATGTTGACATATAACCGTTAAAAATGGTTATTTTGAAAACGCCACAGTTTTCACATTTGTTTTGCGAACCATTGGCCAACTCTTTGAGAAATGATAATTGAAGAACAGATAGAAACGAGAACTTACTGAAGCAAAAACAACATAATATAAGTTCGGGTTTGCCTAACCAGTGCCCTCAAAGCATTGCTTAAAATAATTATTTATGGAAATTTTATACTTATTAAATTAAAAATCACACTTAATTAAGGTACCAGTAATTTATAAGTTTAATAAATGTGTATTAAATGCAATTTCTAATCTAAAAGAAAGTTCGTGATAAATTAATGCACCATAACCAATGCCCTTATGGCACTGGTTAGAACCCATAAGTTCTACGGTTAATGGGCCTCGTCCACAAAAAACACTAATATGGCATCAACGCGAACAAGGGAACTATGAATTCTGATGATATTAACCTTGTCACTCTAAGGAAGTCGTTTGCAGCTTTGAATGAAGAGGACAAGATCTTGAAGAAACTGGAAACTTTGAATGTTGGAAATGATGGGAATATCCCTAAGGATGTGATAACGAATGTGGAACATAGTGAGAGTGACGTGGAGGATGCTTATGACGAAACGGTGAACTTTATGGCTTCTAAACATTCAGAAGGTGAAGCGGTTCAAAAAAAATCGAAAGGTTGTAGTGGTATTGAGAACAAGAGCTTATATGAGCGTTGGAAGGAGGATTATGATGAAGATTCATATGAAGATTATGATCGTGAAGATTTAACTGAAGTGCAACTGGCATTCTGTGATGCATTTGATATAAATCTTCGTGGTCAAATTAGACGTTAGTGTATA
The DNA here is from genome assembly GCA_030686995.1 of Artemisia argyi. Taxonomy (NCBI): domain Eukaryota; kingdom Viridiplantae; phylum Streptophyta; class Magnoliopsida; order Asterales; family Asteraceae; genus Artemisia; species Artemisia argyi. Next base: position 259,925,138 of record CM060708.1, on the reverse strand, counting down.
TTTAGTCTTAAGTCAAATGTATTCTAGTGGGTAGCCGTATGTTTCCTTTTTATAGGAATGCCTTGTTATGTTAGCTCTAACTTTAGTATTTGTTAGGGCAAAAGACATGAAAATGTAATTAACTTGTCAAATTTTGCTTTGTTGTGTAGTCATCTGTTTTATTTCTTATTGTATACATTATACTTTTAAGTTCCGTATATTGTGTGTAACTTATAACCAGTTTGCCCCTCCCTATTAACAGGAGTGTTAATAAATTAGAATGATAAAATTGTCACAAAATAACATACAATAGAAGAATTCAAAAACAATAAGAAAAAATAAGGATAACTACACAACAAAGCAAAATGTAACAAGTTAATTACATTTTCGTGCCATTTAACCTATTAGTTAAGTCTTTCTTTTTTAAAACTTGGTACAAATAACAGTGGATGGTGGGCGTTTAGTTTCCAGGTTGGCACAAGAAAAATTATAACTGAATCGAAGCATTACCTAAAACATAACAAATTTAGTTTTTCTGACAAATGAGAAATAGGACATGGAGGGAAACAGGTCTGCCCCACACGACCACCGGCCATAGCTGACCTTACATTAGCTCTGAATTCGTTCGGTTTGTCCCTTAGTAAGAAAGCAGCATCGTGATATAAAGGATCTTCATGGCTTGGATCCTGCACATGGTTAAACATGTTCTGATCACAAATGGTCAGTGGAGACTGTAGAGGAGCCATGTTTGGAATATGATAGAGGATCATGTGTCAAGCTAATTTGGTCCTTTTTTTATTTTTTAGTGCAGGTGAAAACGGGTCATGTTAGATCAACCTGTATTTTCTTTTGTTAGTTTTATAGCTTGTTTTTATTTTAAATAACTACACATTCATATGGTTATAGCTTGTACCAAAACTATTTGTTTTACTTTTCGATCACTAATTTCTTTGTTATACTTTCTTGTGTAATGCTAATGGCCATTCTTTCTTTTCTTAAAAAAGGAAGGTAGATTCAGGTGGAATAATAGTTTGTGTACGGCAAAAGAATTAGAATCAGACCGTAAATAGATGACACAATCCATAGACGATTGTTTTAATGTTATGGACGGGTGTCCAGTCTCCTCGTAAACCATTGACCCACACTTTTCCTTCCAAGCCGATATTAGGATGGTAAACCTGCGTCAATGCAAGTTAATAAGTTAAGTAGATAATCTTTTGAAATCTTAAATCTGAAATTTAATCTAAACTATCCACCATATGAAGAGTCGATAAAAAATAGACAAGAATAAATGTACCTGGGTTATACACATGACCTTTGGCGCCTCATATGGATACATAGATGATATATTGAAGGTGAACAAGAATTTCCCTCCCCTGTGACATTAACACATGCTAGACTTAGTAAACCAAAACTGACCCAATGGCAAAAGTTATAGATGAAACCGAAACACCTCTATTAATCATAGATGTGGTAAAATGGAGAGCTTTAGGTAACAGAACAAAATGGGTGTGTGGTCGAAATGGGCAAGGTTGGGCTGATCCACCAACACTTCATTTTATTTCTTATGTATCAGATAAATTAGACAAAAAATTGTTGACATAATATTGCAATATATATGTTAATACAAAGAACTTTGATGAAACAATGCATGAGATTGTTGGGGTTCAAAGGATAACCTACATGTAATACCCTTCATCTGGTGCAATGGAGAGCACAAACGTCATTAGATCATCCTTTCCGTTTGGAAAAGAAATGGTGCATGATTTCGGTAAGTACAGCTCAGCTAGTTCTACAAAATGAAGGATGTCAGACGTAAGCATATACTCATTAAATTTACAGCTGAGTGACGTCAAACCTTAAATACGACATGCGAGTTAAATTTTACTTATAAACAGCAAACTCATATTTTTTGGAATGGAAATTGCAGTTTGATATACTCATTATAAGCATATTTGTCCTGCTGTTCAGTTAATTAGCAAGCCAAAAAATTTGTTCCATGTAAGCTTTCCCCCAACAAAGTACCCACGATAAATTATTTGTGTAAAACAAAACTGTACATGTGGTATACCATATTCACAGAATCACAATTTTGAGCTAAAATTACTTATAGCCAAGTATAAATATATTCGAGTTATGGTAGAGGCTAAAAGGCTCTTTGGTACATCGGTTGACGCTTATGGGAAAATGATTAATTTACTTACTCCTATTTCTAAGAGCAGTCTTAGTAGTGCATACCGGATTGACACATCAGCCTAATCTTTCTATTGTTCTACTTCAAAAAAGTATGGAGTCATATAGAGTTTTTACAACTAGGTACTTACACAACTCTCGTTTACACTACTGATGCTTAAGAATTAAGATTACATATAAACATATGCAAAACCTGTATGTTGCTCTAAAGATATATAGATCGACATAAAAGAATTCACCTTTTTGAAGAATCAAATGTGCTAAACTTTGCTTGTTTATGGGTTCCCTCCGGATTGCATTTTCATCCTCTTGCTTTTGTGTTTCCTTAACTTTAAACAGCTTGATCATTAATTATATTGTTCCTGTAGGAACATAATCGCCATAGTTAACCTTGTATGAAAGTCTATTACATATATATTACTGTACAAAATAATGTCAATAAATCATGCCCCAGACGTAGTTAAGACAAGTGAAAATCTAACTTTTAAAGTATAAGGTAATAGCTAGTATTACTTAGTGATTCTAAATCAGTTAAATTAATTACTAGTCTTTCTCAAATTTAACACCAGTGATCACCTCATAATCAATGTTAAGTACAAAGTTGAATCAACTAAAATAAACTATATATATAGTTCAATATATAAAATCCAATTAGCAATCAATTCTTATTATCTCCTCAAACACAAATTAATATGTTTCAGGTTTATTAAACATTGCAAGCACACGACATATGCTTAATACATCATACAGTAACTACAGTCGTACAATCATATGATATATCAGCTTTGCATGCAAGGTAGGGTTCAACTACGTACAATCGCTTGCTGACTTTTAATTCTGTAATTTGTAGTTAACACTTTACACTAAATCCCGTTTCTAGTATAAAAAAACAGAAAATTCAAAAGCAAAGTTGTGAAAAAGAAAAGATACCTACAATCGTTACGAGATGTTTATGTTAGGTACGAGTTGCTATGATAAGTCGTTTCCGTAGTCCTTTTATACAATTCTGTTATTAAATGAAATTTTTTAAAAGTTCATTGTGGACTTGAGTTTCTTTAATAGAAAAACCCTAAAATGAAGAAACTTTTGGGCCTGAGCGTTTTAAAAATAAACTTGGGCTTTTGGGCAAATAAAAAGACCTTTCTTTACCCAATACTTTATCGGGTTAGTTCGGTTATCAGGTTGTTCGGTTTATTTGATTTGGTTAGTTTGATCAATTTTTTTTTTCTGAGTATAACTAAAAAACCAAACCGAATTCAAATTTGATTAAACCGAACCGAATAACAAAAACCGAAGTGAATAACCGAAATAACTTATTTTTTATTATTTATTTATATAGATTTTTAGCAACAAAAAAAATCAATCCTAAAAGATATTACATTTATACTATGAAAGAGTTTTAACGGGCATTTTATCTATATATATAAATAAAAATAATATTTATATGAATTCGATTTTCGGTGTAGATTGCCAAAATCTTATCCAAACTGAAAACCAAATATTTAATTCGGTTCAGTTTTGACAAATTCGGTTCGGTTCAATTTTCGGTTTTCGATTCTTGTAAGTATTACCCGAATTCTGAACACCATTATTTTTTTAGCGTTGTACATCATATATATTTAATTCGCACTATCAATAACAAATTTTTATAACTTTCGTAGAAATTTATCTCGTTTGAAAGGCTCAAATATTTTTACCCCGGAGCAATGCCCAAGCTATTCATTACCTCGTTGATAACATTAGAGATGCTTTTCACAAGTTACACGAGTACACAATCAATATAGTAAATTTGTCCAAATTTTCTTTCAACGAGTAATAGTTATAATACCTGCGCACGTACAGGGTTTTTAAAATTTCGTTTTAATTATGTATTATCATCGATTAAGAAATGAACCAATTAACATGTTTCAAACGGTTTTACTTGGTGGACTAAAAAAAAATCATATGTATATGTTATAACCTACCTATTATTTTAAGAGAATGTTTTTGGATTAAAAATTATATTTTATTATTCAAGAAAAATCACATGATGATACTTGACTTGCATAAGATGTTAGTGATATATGCTTTTAGTTTTGCAAACCCGTGCTGTCAATTTACGATGTGTTTTGTAATTGTGGTATTTCTTTTACTTATATTTTCGTTAAAATATGTAGCATATTTAGATAGCTTTGAAGATTGATTCATTTCCTTAATTATGAATAACCATCATATCATTTTTACTAATGTATCTTTTTGTTTGGAAAGTTGTATTTTCATAAGTTTGTATTATTTATTTCTCATGTTTGATCATATTACCAAATTAACAAAAATGTTTACACTGTAGCTTCTTTATTACATAAAAAGAAACAAAAAAAGATGTAATGGGTAGAACTCAAACTTAACCTTACGTTTATGTATAATATATAAAAATAAATTTTCAATAAAACATAAAAAAGAGTTACTAAAAGTTGGTGTGTATAACAAAAAAGTTAAACCACAAAAAAGTTTACTAAATACTATCAGCTAAATAAGACATAAGCCAAAGTTCTGTTGAGGTCTTTCGGATTCTATTCAGAAGCAAAAAGAGGTTTACACATAAATCATAAGTATAGAATAATGGTTGTCTCTCACATCCGTGATTACCAACTAAATAACGTTAACGTAAAATAAATATTCTAATAGATGAAAGTTTAAAATTAACATTAGTTTAAAAAAATATTTAACGTATATTAAAACTAATTCGCATATTTATCAAATTTTGTAATTTTAATGGATGAAAGTCTAAAAACTAATACTAATACTCATGTAATTTTAAACAAAGTTCATATTATAAAGTATAGGGGGTATAAAGTGTAAGGGGTTATTTGTGTTTTTTGTAAAGTTATTAAAAAACATGGAAACTTGTAATTTTACACTTTACTCTATATAAATTATTTAAAATTCAATCACTAAAGTTTTATTAATTACTTCATCTTTTTTTTAAGTTTTTGTTTTTATAAATTTGACACATATATTTTTATATATTTTTTTTCTTAACCAAATTTCTCCACCAAATTTATTAAGTTTGACCAAAATCAATTTAATTTTGACTTTTTATTGACCAATCACGTTGTTCGATTTCGCCTACGTGGCAAAATCGAGCTCTGCTATTGGTCCATTTTTTTTCAATAAGAAGGGATTTGCAAAAACACTACGAAATGACGTAATTATTTTATTATATAAAAGATGATAAGTAACTTAAACTTTACTAGAAGGGTACCCGAGCAATGCGGTGTCGGGTACTGGATGACTGTTTGTGGCGAGCAAATATTTTTCATTTTAAACATTTCTTATTTAGTATTGTCTCAAATACTTTAAAACGTAGAAGATATATGTTTTTTTATAAATAGAACATTTAAATTATTAATAGTGTAATGCATGTTTAGAAGCTGAGATGAAATTCTGTTAGTTTGTGAGTTAATTTGTAGGCTTTATATATATATATAATATGCATTAAAATGTAGTTAATTGGGCTGTTATATCAAATTTATTAAATGGACTATTGCAAGTTAATGAGGATTATAAATATTAGTGGCTCCTACAATTAAAGATATTAAAATTCATAATGTAACTTAACTCCTATATATATATATATATATATATATATATATATATATATATATATATATATATATATATATATATATATATATATATATATATATATATATATATATATATATATATATGCTAGTTTGAAATCCTTCCAATTAAAGAAATGTTTTTGGTCTTATTTTTTTTAAGACTTCCCTTTTAAGAATGGCCTAAACGCATTATACTGTAGTTAAGATAGGTGATGCGTGGGAATCGCAACAGGCTTTACCTCTCGAGGGATCCCGAGAAGCTTACAACCCCCACCAGGCAGTGTACCTGATCGTTGTAGTATAGTATAGTGACAAGTACCGGGGGATTGATCGTTCAGCTTACGAATAGTATCGCTAGGATTAGAAAGCCTAAATTACTAGTTCTAAAGGTGAGGGATGATTATTTTTGTATTTTTATATTTTTATGAAAGCAAGTAAAATCTCGGGTTTTGAAGGATTAGGGCGGAATTAGTTGCTATTCAACTAACCCAATACTAAGATGCAATCAAAATAAAATACTAAAAATGAAAAGAAACTAATTATACTAAGGTTGTGAGGAGTAATTGGAGAAAATGTGTTTACTTAGATTTCACTACTCCCTATATATCTTTTACACGTTAATTACTTGTTATAATTGCATGGATGACGGATCGTATTCCTTAATACCATTCATGGGGTGGCATACATAACTCCCCAATTCTATGAGCTCTTATCTCCTCCTACACCATGCCCAGCACAACTATAGGGATTGTAAACAGTGGCTCATGCATTAAATACAACCAATAAAGACCTAGTACGCCTCGGTTCATGTTTCTTAAGACGTTCAAGCATGTTACCATTTGGAGATCTGCCAGTTTTCTTAAGCCTAACATATAAATCATTCATCCAAAACAAGAATAAACAAGTAATCAACACATAATCAATATCTAGGTTTCATTAGATCTAAGCAAACACAAAAGAGATCTAGCCTAGCATGATAGAATTAAGACAAGAATAAGATATAGACAACCAACACATAGACATATTGATTGAATTAGAAGAACACTTATCTTGATTAATCATGCAAGGTATCAAGGGGTTGGAACCCTTGAAAAACCTGTAAAGTTACACCAAAATCGTCTTTAGGGTTTCTCCCAAAACTTCTCCCTTTTTATGTGAAAAACTAGAAAACTATATATAGGAAAATAGGGATGACGGCGTCAAGAACAAAGGTGTGACGCCGTCATCTCGCCGCCAAATACTTCCTCGGATGGCCTTGATCTACTTCTGACGCCGTCAAGGCCTAGGCCGTCACACAAATTACTCTTGACGCCCTGTGTGTGACGCCGTCATCAACTACGGATTTTAATTCTTGGAGTTTTGACGCCGTCAGGAAATTACTCTTGACGCCTTCATGAACTCTCGGATTTTATTATTGAGGTTTGACGCCGTCAGGGGATTACTCTTGACGCCGTCACCTACTGTTCCCAGCATGAAAAATTGAGACTTTGCCGTTTTCTTCACTTTTATGCTCCAAAAACGTCCAAAATGGCTTCTTTTCCAGAATTCACTCTCCAAATACCTAAAATCACAAAATGAACGATTTAGGGCAATGTTTGATCAAATAAATTCGGATTCGGGCTTAAATGACCCCCTAAAAACGGATCATTTTTCGCCTCATCATATACCCTTACACTTGAGATTTGCTTGTCCTCAAGCAAATGCGCTTTTATTCTACTCAAAAGACAAGTTAGGGGTCATTTAACACTAATATAAAAGTAATTACAACAAATAATCGTTCCACTAAAGACCAATAGACAAGCACGGAGGTCATATACAAGCACCTCACAAATAGTGTTTAGATACTCACATCTCTCGGGTGTAATAAAGTAATATAACATTATGGAAATGGAAGATATCTCTCACTACCTGTCATAGCAAAATAGATTATCATAGGCTTGGGAAAGGATCTAACCTCCACCACATGGCGTAAGCACCTAGGATAAACTATCAAAGAGGTCTTTTAAAGGGTTGTAACATTAGGTATAGGGATATGAATTACACGGTTTTGTTAGATAAAGGAAGTTATTACTGGTGGCGAGTTAACAATCTTAGTTAATTACATGTACAATATGACGTTGCTAAGCCAAGACTAGACTCGACTTAAGCTAATAAATGAAAAATAACAAAAACATAAAATAAACATAGAATAAAAACGGGATGGTAGTCCGTATGTTTTTTTTTTTTTTTCTCTTTTTCCTTTTTCTATTTTTTTTTTCTTTTTTCTTGATATTTTCAATTTTTTTTTTTTTTTTTTTTTTTTTTTTTTTTTTTTTTTTTTTTTTTGCATACACTCTTACCCTACCATCCAAAATAATACATCATAGGGGATGAGAGTTCCCCTTACACTCTTACCCTACCATCCATAAATAAGTACTTACCCATGAGTCCCAATCGTCCCAAAACAATATGTACAAAGATATGACTCGACTTAACAACCATGTAATTAATTAGAAAGTTAACTTAGGGTTTAACAAATAATAATAATGCACTAAAAATGAGCGCATACACGGAAGGCTAAGGCGATTTGGTTGTACATTTAAGTGGGGTGTAACAAATTCTTCCTTTAAGTAAAATGCTTAAAGTTAGAAATGAAAAGATAGGCTCAAAGGGGTGTACTAGGGGTTTCGTGTACTAAAAATGAGTACAACGCTAAGGGTGTGGGAAAAATTAGTTGACTTAACTAGTCAAGTAATATGACTTAAATGGTCAAGTAATTATAATACGGGTTTAACACAAGGGTGATCCTAATGCCTCTTATTACTACACGAATGTAGTCAATCCTACTACACGAATGTAGTCTCACTAGCGGTCTCGGAATGCATCACTAACGCAAGTTCTAGAATCTAAATGCTACCGGTACACTCATAAGCACTAATAATGAATGCTTTTCCTATCAAATCTAAAGGCGAACCTCACATATTTGGGTGGAAAATTTTTCTGAATATACGGTTATGTGCTAGTCATACAATCTCCTATCCATGAGACGCTTGCTATGGCTAAAGTTTCACTCCTAAATGTTGTAAAAAAATTTAAATTTGGCGCTAAAATTGCACTAACAAGTATTTCTCATAGTTTTATTACACATCTACTATCAAACAAAACAAACTCAAGCGAAAGTGCATATATAAGGTATCATCTTTTTACCCTCCCCTTACACTTAAGATGAACATTGTCCCCAATGTTCAAGTAAAGAATGTAAAAGTGAAAAAGTAAAGAGAATGAAATCAAATACTCCCCTGATTCGCTTGGTATGGATTATAGGTTGGCCAGGTTAGATCTTCCTCCAAGAAAATGAACAATCAAAGCTTCCCTTCCAGAATATAAATCATCTCCTTGTCGAACATAACCTGTAAATCCTGACAAAATAGACAAGACAACCTCGCGTAAAATCGGCGGCATCCTATATAAGTTTCTAAATCCTAGAAAACAAAGTAAGATATAATGCTTGTGGAATGAAGTTTGCAGATCTCCTGGAGATTATAAAACTTAATAATTCACAAAAACCATAAGACTCCGTTAGAAAAACAAAACCGGTAAAATTTCCAGATTTTTAACTCCTGACGCTGTCAAGAGTAAAACTCTGACGCCGTCAGAATGGACCTGCAGAAATTCTTATGTTAAGTTTCCGGAAAATTTCTGGAAAAACTTGGTCTTACTTCCTGGAAAATCCTGCAAAACTTCATTATGACTCAATACAAGCATTTGACTCTAACAAATACGAATATACATGCTCATTTAATATCGTGGAGAATCATGATCGGTTTGTTTCTTAAAAACATATTTGGGGTTTCCCCTTACACTTATCTTTTGCAAAAATACTTCTAGGTGGAATTAAGACTAGGCTAAACAACAAAGTAAAGTATTTCCACATTTTAATTGAGAAACATGATCAACCAACAATAAAAATAAAGCATGCGTACGGAAACAAATAACAAACAAACAATTAAAATCACACAAAACATGGGTCATCATCATGATCTGTCACACCCCCAAAATACCTGAATGGCAGCGGAATGGAATACCTGAGGGTGTAACGGATCATAGCACACAAGCAAGGATATATTGAACGACCTAAAGTGTCGTTTAGAAAATACATCGCTTGATTCATTCAAAATATCCAAAGTTATAAAACATAGGTCCCAAAAGTTAGAAAAGGTTTAAGGAAATAATTTAGTACAATCAAACGATAGTTCATAAGTGCATGAAATCCAAAAAGAGACGCGTCATCCTTGATACACAAAGTGACTCCATGCATGCCATGAGAATATGCCTTAGTTACCTGAGAAATACATTGCGAAAAACGGTCAACATAAAGTTGGTGAATAATCATAGGTTTATAACTAAAATCTAGTGTACATATGCCATAAGTAAAGCCAAGAAATAGGATGTCCGGAAAAATATATACATTGGCTCTTAAGCTCATGACCCCGAAGCTAGACGTTACTTGGCCCCAATGAGTGTTTACCAGACACTCTAATAATAAAGACATGAAATGCATCTGTAATTCTGTTGGAGCAACCCAAACACAGATGGAGGAGTCACCCTCAATAGATCTATTCACTCACTCTCGCTTGGAACTTAATTAACGGTTCATGAAATAATAAAGGGGACTTGTCAAGACGTGGTAAATAAGGCAACTTAAGCAATGTATGAAATTTTATACTTAGGCATGTACACAAAAATAAGTAATGCAATGTATTCTCCCCCGTGAGATTTGAAATCAAAATATAGAATTAAAACGGGGCTATGAAACTCACCTCGAAGTGATGGTACAAAGATAGTGCAATGAGGTAAAAGTAGTCGGGACAATGAGGCGCGCACACTAGCCGCAACCTAAATGAATAATCGCGATCTAATTAAGATCAAGCCGTAATGAAATGAATGCACATGCACATGATGCTCATACCACTCGTAATTTAGAAATACTAGTTATCGTCATGGTAAAATAGTTTCCATACTTAGGAAAATAAGTCCATATATAGAGTATATAACTTGTCGTATTATCTCGTATGAAAATGTTAGTGTTAAATTCCTTGTATCGAAAACCTTGAAATAACGTCGTTAGGTCTTATAAGTATTCTCTTGGGTCATACGTATTCATTTGATAAGAAAATAGTCGTTAGTATCATTTCTAGAAAAAATACCATTTAGTGCGTACGTTATTATTTTTATTTGTGTCCATATATATATATATATATATATATATATATATATATATATATATATATATATATATATATATATATATATATATATATATATATATAGTTTGACTATGTTAGAATGGGTATAACTTGGTCGTTTTAAGCTCGTTTTCCTTGTTCTTTATGTCCACGGATTCGTCTTTGTATATACTAGTATAATTTTGATAACTCGGCTCCTCTAGGTTACGTTTAACACCTCTTTTTACCCATTGAAATCTGCCAAACAGCAAGCAGTTTTTATAAAAATAGTTTTCGTCGTTAAATTTGCAAAAATCATATCTCCTTCGTTATAAGCTCGTTTTAATCCGTTCTTTCGCCTAAAGTTTCGTTTTTGAAAGTATTTTCTAAATCTTTGGTCAAAACTTAGCCACCATCTACTGATTTGCCCACGAAATGAAAATAGGGACAGTAGGTATTTCAAATGTTTCAAAAACCATTTTCAAGTCTCCAAACTAGTTCCATCTTCAATCAAACCACTTTCAAACACCACAAAACTAGTCTAGTCCTACCATACACCTTCTTAGGGTGTCATGGGTCCTTAAACGTCATCAATCCACTAGGTCTAACAAGGGTTTCTCATGAGTTCATTTCTAGGGCTCAAAGTTACATATGTACAAAATAGAGTGGTATAAACCATTATATGCATGAGTTCTTGTAAGAAAAATATATAAACATGGTAATAACTTGTAAAAATCATAAAAATGAGTTTGTTAACTTACTTGAAGGTTTAGAGAGTTTGGATGATAAAAACCTACTAATCCTTGAGTTTTTATTTTAAAACTCCAACAAGGATGACTATATGAACAAGTTTATACCTAGATCTTGTAAAATTTGTTGTTCTTGCTCCTTGACCACCCTAGGTCGATTACACCATAAGAGAAATGAGAGAAAAAAAAAAGTTTACTTGAGCTAGGAAAATGATTTGTGATTAAATGGATGAAAAAAGTTTAATTTATATCTAGAGACAATAGTTTGGTAGGCATTTAATTTGGTTGGTGAGGTTAGATATTTTAGGACCAAGGGGGGGGGGGGGGGGTTTGGCCAGCCCAAAAAGGAGGGAAAGGGGGGGGGGGGGTTGTCTTTGGGTTTAATTAAAAAGTTAGTATTAGTATTATGTAGTTTTTGGTTTTAGGTTTAATCGGGTACCGGGTTTGTTAGAAATAAATTTTATTGAAGTTATTCAGGACGTAATAAAGTCGTAAAAATTGTAAAAATGTGTCGGGTACAAGTACGGAGAGTTTGGGTGATTATCGTTTAATTTTTGTGAAAACCGACGTTATTAAGTTAGACATACGATACGTAATAAATAAATTTCCAAAATACCGGGTAAATTAATATTATAATTTCTATATTATAAAAATGAGTATAAAAATATATTGGAATCATAGTTGGGAGTGTCGGACATGTTAGTCACATTTATAGTTCGCGTATTAGCGTTTATTTACAAATAAACATACGTAAATCGTTAATTATACCAAAAGTATAAATTTAGTTATCCTACGAGTGGAATAGCATGCAAGTGCCCTAATGATGATGTGCGGGCTATTTCTAGTCCGTATGAAATGTCCCTGATAATAATGCATGAATTCGCTCCTGAACCAATACGGTTACGCGAATTTGAACACTCGTAAACTAAATTTACGATGACATGAGTAATGCACGTGAATAGTGGTTTTCTCTAGGAAATGAATAGTTTCAAGTGAATAGTAAAATTTCTGAATATGTCTCGGAATGTCAAATTGACCTCAAAAATGATGAATAGTAAAACGATGAATAGTGATCAATGAATAGTAATTTGTGAATAGTAGAATGTCGAAGTTTGGAAAAATGACCTGAAATTGTGAGTTGTGACAGTCGCCCATCCAAAAAGGAATTCAGTCCCTGAATTCAGTCAGTGTTGGTCTCGGTAATAGGCTCGGTGAAAAGTTGTGGATACTTGCGTCGCATTTGGTCTTCTCGTTCCCAAGTAAACTCGGGTCCTCTTCGAGAATTCCAGCGAACCTTCACGATCGGAATTCGACTTTGTTTCAACTGTTTGATCTCGCGATCCATTATTTCAACTGGTTCTTCCACAAATTTAAGCTTGTCATCGAGTTGTATTTCTTCTAATGGTATAATGGCAGACTCGTCCGAAAGACATTTCTTGAGGTTCGAAACATGAAACGTGTTGTGTACGTTGCTAAGTTCTGATGGAAGTTCAAGCTTGTAAGCAACCGGACCAATCCTCTCCAGGATCTTGAATGGCCCAATGTATCTCGGGTTCAACTTCCCGCGTTTTCTAAATCGTATCACGCCCTTCCAAGGCGAGACTTTCAACATGACTTTGTCTCCGACCTGAAATTCCAATGGTTTGCGTCGAACATCTGCGTAGCTTTTCTGTCGACTTCTAGCAGTTTCGAGTCTCTCTCGAATCTGAATTATCTTTTCCGTTGTCTCTTGCACCATCTCCGGGCCAGTACATTGTACTTCACCGACTTCGGCCCAACAAACTGGAGATCGACACTTACGACCATAAAGTGCCTCGAATGGTGCAGCCTTTATGCTTGAATGGTAGCTGTTGTTATAGGAAAACTCGATCAACGGCAAATGGTTAGCCCAACCATTTCCAAAGTCAATCACACATGCTCTAAGCATGTCCTCAAGCGTCTGAATAGTTCTCTCGCTCTGACCATCGGTCTGGGGATGGTAAGCAGTGCTCATATCTAACTTAGATCCAAAAGAATCTTGCAATGACCGCCAAAAATTTGAGGTAAAACGACTATCTCTATCGGAAATGATGGAAACTGGTGCACCGTGTCTTGAGACTATTTCCTTGACATAAAGTCTAGCAAGTTGTTCCATAGAATAAGTCTCTCTAATGGGTATGAAATGAGCTGATTTGGTAAGACGATCGACAATTACCCAAATAGCATCGAAACCTCCTGACGTCTTTGGAAGTTTAGTGACAAAGTCCATAGCAATACGTTCCCACTTCCATTGTGGAATTTCTGGTTGTTGAAGTAACCCTGACGGCTTCTGGTACTCGGCTTTCACTTTAGCACAAGTAAGACATTTGCTGACGTACGTAGCTATTTCAGCTTTCATGTTCGGCCACCAATAAAGCTTTTTGAGATCCTGATACATCTTATCAGAACCTGGATGAATAGAGTACTTCGACTTGTGTGATTCATGCATAATCAATTCTCGCACTCCACCATAGAGTGGTATCCAACTTCGGTCCTTGAAGCATAACACTTCGTCCGATCTCTTTACAAAGCCATTATCGCTTTCTGGCATACCATAAATTTTCTCGTGTGGTCGATTTTCTTCTTTGAGAGCCTCAATCTGAGCTTCTAAAATTTTTGATGGTAATGGCGAAATGATAGTCATTCCCAATGACCTAACTCTCAAAGGTTTGAGTCGTTCTTTTCGGCTAAGTGCATCTGCTACAACATTTGCTTTTCCTGGGTGATATCGGATTTCACAATCGTAATCACTCAACAATTCTAGCCAACGACGTTGTCTCATATTAAGTTCCTTCTGATCGAGTATATGCTGTAAGCTCTTGTGGTAGGTAAAAATTACACACTTGGTACCATAAAGGTAGTGTCTCCAAATCTTGAGTGCAAAAACTACCGCACCCAACTCCAAGTCGTGCGTAGTGTAATTCTTCTCGTGTGTCTTAAGCTGTCTAGATGCATAAGCTATCACCTTCTCGTTTTGCATTAGCATAGCTCCAAGTCCTTGATGCGAAGCATCGCAATATACCACAAAGTTCTCAATACCTTCAGGTAGTGACAAAATCGGTGCGCTACAAAGCTTTTGTTTCAATAACTGAAATGCGGACTCTTGTTTTTCTCCCCACTCGTACTTTTCATTCTTTTGTGTCAGCTTTGTCAACGATTTCGCTATCTTGGAAAACCCTTCAATAAACCTTCTGTAATATCCGGCAAGTCCTAGGAATTGATGAATTTCTGTAGGAGACTTGGGCGTAGCCCAATCCTTAACTGCCTCGATCTTTGCCGGGTCGACTTGTAAACCTTGTCTATCAATAACATGGCCAAGAAATTGAACTCTTCGTATCCAAAAATCACACTTTGAAAATTTGGCATACAATTGTTCCCTCTTGAGTAGTTCCAGGATTGTTCTGAGGTGTTCTTCGTGATCTTCCTTACTCTTGGAATAAATCAAGATGTCATCAATGAATACGATCACAAACTTATCAAGATACGGTTTGCACACCCTATTCATGAGATCCATAAATACCGCAGGTGCGTTGGTTAATCCAAAAGGCATCACTTGAAACTCATAATGACCATAGCGTGTTCTAAATGCCGTCTTCGGGATATCCTCTTCCCGAACTTTAAGTTGATGGTAACCGGATCTTAAATCAATCTTGGAATAAAAACTAGAACCTTGTAACTGGTCGAACAAGTCGTCGATTTTGGGGAGTGGATAACGGTTCTTCACCGTTAACTTGTTCAGCTCACGATAGTCGATGCACATTCTGAAAGTTCCGTCCTTCTTTTTCACAAACAAAACCGGTGCTCCCCAAGGCGAGGAACTCGGTCTAATGAATCCTTTGTCCAAGAGTTCTTATAGTTGATTCGACAATTCTTGCATCTCCGAAGGTGCAAGTCTATACGGTGCTCGTGCAATTGGTGCAGCTCCTGGCACTAATTCGATTTGAAACTCAACTTGGCGTGTAGGCGGAAGTCCTGGCAATTCTTCCGGAAAAACTTCCTGAAATTCCTTAACAATTGGCACATCTTCAAGTCGTTTCTCATCCGAATTCTTCTCCGTGATGTGAGCCAAGAATGCATAACAACCCTTCTTTATGTACTTCTCGGTTTTAATGCACGATATAATACTGAGTCTAGTTCCACTTCGCTCTCCACGAACAACTAAAGTTTCACCGTTATAAGGAAGGTGAACAACTTTCTCATCATAAATAATTCTCACTCGATGCCGAGATAACCAATCCATACCGATCACAACGTCGAAACTTCCAAGTTCTACGGGCATAAGGTCTATATTGAATGGATGGTTTAGGAAATTTATAGTGCAACCACGAACAATGGTGTTGGTGTTAACTAAAGACCCATCGGCTAGTTCAACGATATAGGAAATGTCTAATGGGGTTGGTTCTATGTTAAGTAAAGGTGCAAATGCAATAGAAACAAAACTTCTATCCGCTCCTGAATCAAATAAAATGGATGCATAACGATTATTAACGAGGAACGTACCCGCAACAACATTCGGGTCTTCTTTGACATCTTCTCCTCCCATAACATAAGCTCTTCCTCGAGCCATTCCATTTTGGTTTCCAGTTCCTTGATTCTTCCCCTTCTTTGGACAATCACTCTTAAAGTGTCCAATTTCTCCGCAACCATAGCATGTTACTGGTGGTTTCTGATTGTCACCCACGATTGGAAGTCTACAATCTTTGATGTGGTGACCAAACTTCTTGCAATTGCCACACAAATCTGGACAACGACCTGGGTTATGATGCTTCTGACACCTTTCACATTTAGGTAGGTTACCAGTGTAACCTTTTCTATCATTTGGTCCTGCAGCATAAACCTTTGCTACTTCCTGCCTCTTAGGTGGCGGTTGAACAACGTTTCCACCTTGGTTGTAATCAAACCTTCTCTTGTTGTTGATGTTATTGTTTGGATTGTTGTTTCGGTTATTGGGATAGTTGCGGTTTCGATTGTTGTTATAGTTGTTGTTGTTTCGAGTGTTGTTGTAGTTGGTGTTGTTTGAACGGTTATTGTTGTTGACAGCAGATTTTCCTTTTACCACTTGGACCATGAGTTTCTGAGTTATACGAATAGCCTCTTCCATTGATTGAGGATCAAAAGAAATCACATCACCTCGAACACTTTCGGGCAATCCACCAACAAAGTTTTCCATCTTTTTCTCATCATCGGGAACCATAGTTGGACATAGTGCAGCCAACTCCTGAAATCTCCTGAAGTAGGTCTCGATGTCATCACCTTTAGTCACAAGCTCATAAAATTCTGTTTCCAACTTTTGCACCTCGGTACGAGGGCAAAACTTCTTAGACATCAGTTTCTTGAATTCCTCCCAAGTTAGCTTGTAAGCATTCTCTATACCAATCGGCTGAGCATACGAATTCCACCAAGACATAGCTTCATCAAGAAGCATACCTGTAGCAAATTTTACCTTGCTGACGTCTGGGCATCCGCAAATGAGAAATACATTCTCAGTCTTTTCAAACCAGCGGATCAAAGCAACCGCTCCTTCAGTGCCCTTAAACTTGATAGGATCACTAATCTTGAAATCTTTCCATGTACATTCACGCCTAATAGCGGTTGGTTCAACTGCCCCTGTATTAGAAGCAGTCTCAGCAGCCCTAGCAGCAACCTCAGCTCTCTCAATCTCCAGAGCTTCTGCAATACTATCCCTGACCAACTTGCGGATAGCGGCTTGAGTCATAGCGGGTGTTTCTGGTGCAGTCTTACTCTTCCTTGGTGCCATATTTCTGATAAATCACAATGGAAATAACCATGAGAAAAATCATAATAGAAATAGTCATCGAACCAAAGATATACACCCACAACATGTATAAATATAATAATAATAAAGAGCAACCACGAAACATCATAAATATAATCACAACACATGAATATAATACATGAAAATTTTGGCCTACATGGACCGATATAATATATAGCACAACATTTCCAACATAGTAGAGTCACACTTGATATATTTGTTTGTACAACAACCAAAAGACTACAAGTTCTTGAACTATGTCCCACACCTCGGGACTAGGAAAATAATAAAAGCTAATATAATACCAGTCTACGTCTAGGCTCCTCCAGGTGCTCTAGATGGTCCAGGCTCTCCCCTCAAGCGGCGAATCTCACGATCCATCGCAACCACGATCTCCTCTAAGTGCTGGACACGTAACTGAAAAGAAGCATCTCTACGCCCCAATACAACTAACCTCTCTCGGATCACTGCCAACTGGTCTACCTGCTCCCACTGAGTCTCCTGTGTCGCCTGAGCTCTATCTCGAATCTCAGGTAACTCATCTCTAAGTAGATCAATCTGCTCCTGGTGACTCAACTGTCGTGCCTCGAGTCCATGGTAAGACACATCAATACTAACTCTGCCCTGAATCAAATCCTCAACCTGCTCCTCTACAGCCTCAAGTCGAGTGGTAATAATCTCATCAACTCTATACCCCAAGCTATCAACTTGCTCCTGCTGAGCATCAAACTGATCCTCTAGTGTAACGGCTGTAGGATCCCTAGCTGCAGCCGCTCTCGAACTCTCACCTATGTGGTATACTGGTGGTGGTGAAAGGTCAGCAGTCTCGGTAGTGGGTGAATCTGGGGTGGTAAGCCTTGCACGCTTCCTGAGCGGCAAGAGTGAGGTAGGCATAGGAGTAGTAGTGGGTATGGGTGGTGGTGGTGGTGTAGGCACAGTAGGACTAGGAAGACTCCTATAAGTAGATGTAGCATAACGAACCCTCTTCCTAGCAACCTGGATAGTCTTATCCCTAGGAAACATAAGTCTCGGCTCTGAATGGATAGTAGTAGTAGGAGATGGTATATCTGTGGGTACACGGGTGACATCAAGTGGTACAATAGGATGGACATGAGGAGTAGGAGCCGTCTCCTCATCCTCGAAAGGTTCGGTATCATCATCTAACGCCAAAAGTGGCAACTCAGGTGTAGGAGAAACAAATGGTGAAACAGCAGTGGAGGACACAGAGTCCTCATCATCAGAGTCTGATATAGTGTAAAGTATGACAGTGTTGGGATTCGAAGACATGTCTCTGTGATGATCAAGGTGAAATAAAAATAAATAACTCGTATAATGGCATCACCTAAAAATAAGTAAATATACACTTATGATGAAATGATGATATGCTATGATGGTGTGGTTATAGTCTAGGGTCCATGATGCATCCTAGTTCGCTATAACCTTAGCTCTGGTACCAATCTGTCACACCCCCAAAATACCTGAATGGCAGCGGAATGGAATACCTGAGGGTGTAACGGATCATAGCACACAAGCAAGGATATATTGAACGACCTAAAGTGTCGTTTAGAAAATACATCGTTTGATTCATTCAAAATATCCAGAGTTATAAAACATAGGTCCCAAAAGTTAGAAAAGGTTTAAGGAAATAATTTAGTACAATCAAACGATAGTTCATAAGTGCATGAAATCCAAAAAGAGACGCGTCATCCTTGATACACAAAGTGACTCCATGCATGCCATGAGAATATGCCTTAGTTACCTGAGAAATACATTGCGAAAAACGGTCAACATAAAGTTGGTGAATAATCATAGGTTTATAACTAAAATCTAGTGTACATATGCCATAAGTAAAGCCAAGAAATAGGATGTCCGGAAAAATATATACATTGGCTCTTAAGCTCATGACCCCGAAGCTAGACGTTACTTGGCCCCAATGAGTGTTTACCAGACACTCTAATAATAAAGACATGAAATGCATCTGTAATTCTGTTGGAGCAACCCAAACACAGATGGAGGAGTCACCCTCAATAGATCTATTCACTCACTCTCGCTTGGAACTTAATTAACGGTTCATGAAATAATAAAGGGGACTTGTCAAGACGTGGTAAATAAGGCAACTTAAGCAATGTATGAAATTTTATACTTAGGCATGTACACAAAAATAAGTAATGCAATGTATTCTCCCCCGTGGGATTTGAAATCAAAATATAGAATTAAAACGGGGCTATGAAACTCACCTCGAAGTGATGGTACAAAGATAGTGCAATGAGGTAAAAGTAGTCGGGACAATGAGGCGCGCACACTAGCCGCAACCTAAATGAATAATCGCGATCTAATTAAGATCAAGCCGTAATGAAATGAATGCACATGCACATGATGCTCATACCACTCGTAATTTAGAAATACTAGTTATCGTCATGGTAAAATAGTTTCCATACTTAGGAAAATAAGTCCATATATAGGAGTATATAACTTGTCGTATTATCTCGTATGAAAATGTTAGTGTTAAATTTCTTGTATCGAAAACCTTGAAAAAACGTCGTTAGGTCTTATAAGTATTCTCTTGGGTCATACGTATTCATTTGATAAGAAAATAGTCGTTAGTATCATTTCTAGAAAAAATACCATTTAGTGCGTACGTTATTATTTTTATTTGTGTCCATATATATATATATATATATATATATATATATATATATATATATATATATATATATATATATATATATATATATATATAGTTTGACTATGTTAGAATGGGTATAACTTGGTCGTTTTAAGCTCGTTTTCCTTGTTCTTTATGTCCACGGATTCGTCTTTGTATATACTAGTATAATTTTGATAACTCGGCTCCTCTAGGTTACGTTTAACACCTCTTTTTACCCATTGAAATCTGCCAAACAGCAAGCAGTTTTTATAAAAATAGTTTTCGTCGTTAAATTTGCAAAAATCATATCTCCTTCGTTATAAGCTCGTTTTAATCCGTTCTTTCGCCTAAAGTTTCGTTTTTGAAAGTATTTTCTAAATCTTTGGTCAAAACTTAGCCACCATCTACTGATTTTCCCACGAAATGAAAATAGGGACAGTAGGTATTTCAAATGTTTCAAAAACCATTTTCAAGTCTCCAAACTAGTTCCATCTTCAATCAAACCACTTTCAAACACCACAAAACTAGTCTAGTCCTACCATACACCTTCTTAGGGTGTCATGGGTCCTTAAACATCATCAATCCACTAGGTCTAACAAGGGTTTCTCAAAATAGAGTGGTATAAACCATTATATGCATGAGTTCTTGTAAGAAAAATATATAAACATGATAATAACTTGTAAAAATCATAAAAATGAGTTTGTTAACTTACTTGAAGGTTTAGAGAGTTTGGATGATAAAAACCTACTAATCCTTGAGTTTTTATTTCAAAACTCCAACAAGGATGACTATATGAACAAGTTTATACCTAGATCTTGTAAAATTTGTTGTTCTTGCTCCTTGACCACCCTAGGTCGATTACACCATAAGAGAAATGAGAGAAAAAAAAAAAGTTTACTTGAGCTAGGAAAATGATTTGTGATTAAATGGATGAAAAAAGTTTAATTTATATCTAGAGACAATAGTTTGGTAGGCATTTAATTTGGTTGGTGAGGTTAGATATTTTAGGACCAAGGGGGGGGGGGGGGGGGGTTTGGCCAGCCCAAAAAGGAGGGAAAGGGGGGGGGGGGGGGGTTGTCTTTGGGTTTAATTAAAAAGTTAGTATTAGTATTATGTAGTTTTTGGTTTTAGGTTTAATCGGGTACCGGGTTTGTTAGAAATAAATTTTATTGAAGTTATTCGGGACGTAATAAAGTCGTAAAAATTGTAAAAATGTGTCGGGTACAAGTACGGAGAGTTTGGGTGATTATCGTTTAATTTTTGTGAAAACCGACGTTATTAAGTTAGACATACGATACGTAATAAATAAATTTCCAAAATACCGGGTAAATTAATATTATAATTTCTATATTATAAAAATGAGTATAAAAATATATTGGAATCATAGTTGGGAGTGTCGGACATGTTAGTCACATTTATAGTTCGCGTATTAGCGTTTATTTACAAATAAACATACGTAAATCGTTAATTATACCAAAAGTATAAATTTAGTTATCCTACGAGTGGAATAGCATGCAAGTGCCCTAATGATGATGTGCGGGCTATTTCTAGTCCGTATGAAATGTCCCTGATAATAATGCATGAATTCGCTCCTGAACCAATACGGTTACGCGAATTTGAACACTCGTAAACTAAATTTACGATGACATGAGTAATGCACGTGAATAGTGGTTTTCTCTAGGAAATGAATAGTTTCAAGTGAATAGTAAAATTTCTGAATATGTCTCGGAATGTCAAATTGACCTAAAAAACGATGAATAGTAAAACGATGAATAGTGATCAATGAATAGTAATTTGTGAATAGTAGAATGTCGAAGTTTGGAAAAATGACCTGAAATTGTGAGTTGTGACATGATCAGACTCTTCTAACTCAGAATTATTGTCAAAGTGGTGGTTGGGTGAGAGGTTAGGTGGGTTCTCATTTTCTGCTAAAGGAAGTGGGGCGGGCATTTGGAAAATCCTACGACGAAAAACACGAATAACAGGAATCAAACGATCAATGTTATTGTTATTCATCGAAACAGTTTACGAACAAAGACACAAAGAAATAAGATAGACTAAAGAGAACCTAAAAAATAAAAATAAAATCTTACTAGAAAGGAATCTAGCAAGTAGACCTAATAAAAAGAAATCCTAACCTAGACAATAACTATTCCCCGGGCTGCGGCGTCAAAAACTTGATGCGTGGGAATCGCAACAGGCTTTACCTCTCGAGGGATCTCGAGAAGCTTACAATCCCCACCAGGCAGTGTACCTGATCGTTGTAGTATAGTATAGTGACAAGTACCGGGGGATTGATCGTTCAGCTTAGGAATAATGTCGCTAGGATTAGAAAGCCTAAATTACTAGTTCTAAAGGTGAGGGATGATTATTTTTGTATTTTTATATTTTTATGAAAGCAAGTAAAATCTCGGGTTTTGAAGGATTAGGGCGGAATTAGTTGCTATTCAACTAACACAATACTAAGATGCAATCAAAATAAAATACTAAAAATGAAAAGAAACTAATTATACTAAGGTTGTGAGCAGTAATTGGAGAAAATGTGTTTACTTAGATTTCACTACTCTCTAGATATCTTTTACACGTTAATTACTTGTTATAATTGCATGGATGACGGATTGTATTCCTTAATACCATTCATGGGGTGGCATACATAACTCCCCAATTCTATGAGCTCTTATCTCCTCCTACACCATGCCCAGCACAACTATAGGGATTGTAAACAGTGGCTCATGCATTAAATACAACCAATAAAGACCTAGTATGCCTCGGTTCATGTTTCTTAAGACGTTCAAGCATGTTACCATTTGGAGATCTGCCAGTTTTCTTAAGCCTAACATATAAATCATTCATCCAAAACAAGAATAAACAAGTAATCAACACATAATCAATATCTAGGTTTCATTAGATCTAAGCAAACACAAAATAGATCTAGCCTAGCATGATAGAATTAAGACAAGAACAAGATATAGACAACCAACACATAGACATATTGATTGAATTAGAAGAACACTTATCTTGATTAATCATGCAAGGTATCAAGGGGTTGGAACCCTTGAAAAACCTGTAAAGTTACACCAAAATCGTCTTTAGGGTTTCTCCCAAAACTTCTCCCTTTTTATGTGAAAAACTAGAAAACTATATATAGGAAAATAGGGATGACGGCGTCAAGAACAAAGGTGTGACGCCGTCATCTCGCCGCCAAATACTTCCTCGGACGGCCTTGATCTACTTCTGACGCCGTCAAGGCCTAGGCCATCACACAAATTACTCTTGACGCCCTGTGTGTGACGCCGTCATCAACTACGGATTTTAATTCTTGGGGTTTTGACGCCGTCAGGAAATTACTCTTGACGCCTTCATGAACTCTCGGATTTTATTATTGAGGTTTGACGCCGTCAGGGGATTACTCTTGACGCCGTCACCTACTGTTCCCAGCATGGAAAATTGAGATTTTGCCGTTTTCTTCACTTTTATGCTCCAAAAACGTCCAAAATGGCTTCTTTTTCAGAATTCACTCTCCAAGTACCTAAAATCACAAAAGGAACGATTTAGGGCAATATTTGATCAAATAAATTCGGATTCGGGCTTAAATGACCCCCTAAAAACGGATCATTTTTCGCCTCATCAATAGGTTGTATAGTAAATTTAGTAATTTGTGTGAGTTGTTTTGCAAGTTTGGTTAGAATTATGAAACTTGTTTTATAACGGCTAGTTTAACTTATAAATAGAGATTAATAGCTTTATAATTCTTGGTATATCTTTGAATTGGAATTTTGGGTTTGGTATATTTGAATTAGAATTTTGTACCGGTATATTTAAATTTGGTTTTGTAATTGATTTGATGATTTGAATAAAGCTCCCATTTAGTTGTCGGTTTTGTTTTTGTTTCATCTTTTGAGTTACCAACAAATGGTATTCGAGCTAGGTTTGTTTATCCATGAAAGAGAAAGAAAAAGAAAAAGAAAAAGAGAAAAAGTGGTTTAAAGTTTGTTTGGACTGAAGTTGTTTGTTTTTGAATTTGAGTTCGAAGAATTTGGAAATCGTTTTGGATTTGGGGTTTGAATTAATTTGTTTGCTTCCTACCCACTTTGCTTTGGCTTTCAATCCTCAATAGTCAAAAGTTGATTGCTAAATTTTGATTGGTCCATTTTTTAGAAAATTGAGCATGATGGATGTTAATTCGTAATAACAGGTCAGTTGCATGTATTGAATTTGGCCCCGGGAATGTTTAGAGTCACCGCTGATTAGCTTTCAATTCGACTCTGACCATCATCATGTTTGGAAGGTCGCAATATTTGTACAGTTGCAATAGATATTCTGTTGCTTTAAGTATGTATTTTGGTTTGGTTTTTTGAAATATTTGATAAATTTGGTCTTCATTCGTAGTTCGTTTGTGTCTGTAACTTTTGGGGATTTTTGTTCGGAAGATTGTAGTTTGGTATTCGAATTTGGATCGTTTAGTTGTTTGAATTTAGATTGTGATCGTTATTATATAAATGAGTCATAGAATTATTATCCGTATCATATTTGTGGCATTGGAATCATAAAAGTTCGTTTATCAAGTTATTTATGGACTTGAATTTGGTTGATATTTGGATAATAAGTTTGAAGTTGTGCCGTAATACTTATCAAATAAGTGAGTCATTAGAATTTGAAGATCGATTTGGTGTTTGAAGACTTGGTTAATATCACGTCGCTCGGATTTTGTTCGATCCTTGGAAATTTGTTAATTTGGAAAATTTGGGATTTTCGTTTGTCAGGCTTTGAAGTTGGTTGCCTGAAATTGATTATCTTTGTTGTAGATCCTGTGAGCCGATTTAGTTTTATTTGGTTGACCGTTTTGAATTCGTCGTTTAATGTTATATTATTTGTTTTGAAGTCATCAACATTTTTTTTTGAATTTGAATTTGATTTGGAACATGTGGAAGAGTTCAAGTCACGGTGAAGATTGTTAGAAAAATGACTTAAATTTTTATGGGTTTTCTGGTAAATTTAGTAATTTGTGTGAGTTGTTCTACAAGTTTGGTTAGAACTATGATACTATTCTATGACGATTAGTTTAGCGTATAAATACGGATTGGTAGCTTTTGAATTCTTTGTACCTTTGAACTGGAATTTTGGGTTTGGTACATTTGAATTAGAATTTCGTGTAGGTACCTTTGAATTTGGTTTTGTATTTGATTTGATAATTTAAATAGAGTTTCCACTTAGTTTGTCGGTTTGTTTTTGTTTCGTCCTTCGAATTACCAAGAGAGTATATATTAGATGGGGATAATAGCATAGTTGTTAAGATCTCGATCCTGATCTTACGATTTTACGTTACTAAAAAAAAAAAAAAAAAAAAAAAAAAAAAAAAAAAAAAAACGATTTGTATCTTATGTAGGATCTTATCAAGTTTAAGATATTATAAGATTCCGATCTTGACCATAGGATCTTAAAATATAATACGATCCGATCTTACTTTTCTCGAACCGCAAATTGAACAACTATAAAGTTACGGATTATGTTTTATAGAATTTAATAAACAACATGTGAATAATCTTAAACATTCGATATTCATAATTTAGGACAATATTTTCATGAAATATTCATATAATTTTGTGTTTATCATATATAATAATTTAAAGGTTTGAATAATATTTACAAAGACTATTAAGAAAATGACATATAGTAGGATCTTAAGATCCCGATCCAATGTTGTGATTTTGATTTTGTAAAATTGAAAACGATCGGATCCGACCATGGATAATAGTAATGAATACACAAGTCATAAGAATATAATATAATATATTCATAAACATTATTGCAGTCGTCTTTGAGTCTTAATCAAAACATTGGGTGGCTAGATACTTGTTGTGTTCCCCACAGAAATCGCAACTAATGGCAAATATTAACTACAAGGCTACGTGGTAGCATATTAATGGATAAACTCACAACATGTGATAAGGTCTCATCCTATGTTTTGGTCCTATTCAATTACAGTATTATTCCACTATTAACGCTTAAATGTTTGTAATCTTAAAAACAACATTATTAATGGAAGCTCATCGTCATTGATAAATCACTGTCTCTTGTCTTCTAAATTAATTAAGCTGGTATATTTCTTCTTCTTCAACTGGGGTATATATGCATGCATCACTGTCACAGATATGTATACATTGTAACAGTTATTTGTCAGATACTTTTGTTTTTGGATATTTAGATGTCGACCATTATTTGTTAGCATGCATGATTGAGCATCTTTTTTTATCCCTCGTGTTTAATGTTTGCAATTGTGTAGATTGAAATAGTATTTATAGATATTAATAACTACGAGTACTCGCGTAGTTTAGTTGACATTTGAAGTGAAAAAGATGGTTACCACATCATAGTTTTTCAGTAGCAAACAGAATCCAGTTATCATAGAAGGGGTCTTTGGGGTTGCTTATGATAAGTTTTGAAGTGGTTATAGTCTTATAGACTTACATTACATATGGTGATATAATAATAGATTCAAAACTACAAGCTTATGATAATAAGTTGATTTTAATAAACTGATAATGTGAGCTTGCGTATAAGCATAATCTGTTTAATGGATGTTTAACACTGCTAATTTTAGGTTACATATGTGCTTAAATTAAGCAGGTACCAGCCTGCGTATTTATAAGTGCTTATTTCGATCTAAACTTAGCAAAGCAGTTTTATCCAAACACTCCAACTTTCTAAAAGCAGATAAGCATTCAGAATAAGCAATCCCAAACACCCTCGTAATAAGCAATCCCAAACATCCCCTAAGTTTTTAATTCGAGATAACACGATTAAATATCCAAGCTGCTTTAAGCGCAATGATCTTATAACAGGAGATTATGATTGTTTAAGAAACATGTTCTGAGTTTTGGCGGTTCTACAAGGTTTTAAGTTATATAAGATCATTCACTAAAAAAATATCCTTCTTATAATTTTCTGGTACTGATTTTTTACTGTTTCCCTGTTAAACTTGTATATTCATCAATAACTCTTTTTTCCAGAGAAACATGGCCGGGCCTCCAATATGCTTCAAAATGTGTTACAAAGACCCAACTGTAAATCCTCGAGTAAAAGATATGTATGTTTGCTCTGTTGCTAATTCGATGACAACAAACAAGACCATGATCAAATGTGAAATTGATTTACGATCTATATTTTCCAATGAGTCAGAAAGACATAAACCTTCAAGATTTATATTAAGGTGTTCTAGAGAGAAACAATTAAGATCATTGGACTCATGCTTAGGTAAATCCAAGGATGAGGCTTCGACAAAATCTTCAAACAATGATTTAGTCTCATCTGCTACTAGTGAAGAAAATTCTCAACCGACACAATATCTTGTCAAGAATGAACTATCCAAAGCAGATGATCATAGTGGTTCGAAGAGTGATTTTGAAGATGAAACTTCTGGTCTTTACATAATGTAAATATCATTCCCATTTTAAATTAATTTTGTTGGATATTTTATGTACATATGCATTTGTTAATTGTTTAGTTCTTGATGCAGAAGCACAATGGTTTCCATAAACATAGCAGTTTATCTGTTTGAAATTGCAAGCCCAATAAAGAACTCTGAACTGGAACTCTTTTCACTTCCTGCACTCTATGGAGCAAAGATAAATCATTTGATTTTATTTGGAGAATGGTGGAGGCTACTCACACCAATGTTTCTGGTACAAGATTGACGATTGGGTTCGTGCCATTTTAGTGTAGTCCTGTTTTTTTATTCATGCTCACTCAAGTCCGCATCTGGACCAGAGGCGGAGACAGGAGGGGGGTAGGGTGGGCACGTGCCCCCCTAGCGAAAAAATTTGTAGCGTAAAATTTTTAAAATATCTTGCTATTTTTGTAATTTGCCCCCTAACGAACCGATTCATAGTGTAGTTTCTATAAATTATCAAAGTTTGCCCTCTCGACCATAACTTTCTGGCTCCGCCCATGTTTGGACCTTTGAAAATATAATATGACAAGCATAATCAAACACGTTTGATATCATGTAAAAATGGGTCATTTTTGTAGGGATCAAACCGGGT
The DNA here is from genome assembly GCA_030686995.1 of Artemisia argyi. Lineage (NCBI taxonomy): Eukaryota > Viridiplantae > Streptophyta > Magnoliopsida > Asterales > Asteraceae > Artemisia > Artemisia argyi. The sequence continues at coordinate 259,896,925 of CM060708.1, read as the reverse complement.
TGGGTTGACCCAAAACACATTTTTTAAACTGTCGAATATAATTTTTTAAATATATATTTCAGAAATTATGTAATTTTTGAATAACTTGATTTAGAAGATTTCAAACATTAAAACTACACTTTGGTTACTTTGACCCATTTGACTCATTCTCTTTAGCTGATTTTCTTTTATTTTAGCCGTTTGACCCATCAAAGGTAACATAAGTTAATTGACCCATTCATAAGAACATGGATCTAGACTAGACCTTTACATAAATAGGCATGTAATTAAGAATAGCAGCTAGGCCAAGTTCCATTACTGTAAACAAAGATAATCAAAGTAGGCGACTTTATATCTAAAATCTAAAATGTTACTTGTTGCAGCACACAGGGATTCTTCACATCGGGCTTGATTGTTGGGCACTGCTCACATTTGGTCCTCAAGTTTGCAGAGCATATGGTCCGTTCACCTTCTTCTTGATATACGTACTCGGGGGACTGTCGGGCAATTTGACCAGCTTTCTTCACACCCCTGATCCAACTGTTGGTGGAACAGTAAGTAAACAAGAAATGTCATCATTTGAATATCAAAGTTGGCTTCTTTATGATCTGTTCACCTTTTAGATCACAACTCCAAAATATTTTAACTAACAAAACAAAAATAGGAAATAAGGTAAAGAAGAGAAGAAAAATCGAAGGAATTTTCTATCATGCAATGTATTATCTAAACTCGCCAGACTAGCGCCAATTTGGCTACAAAGTAACTATTGATTCATTTCATTCCATTTATAACAAGAAAACAAAATGAAAGCACTCTATATTGGGCACCTAGATATCATGGGCCAAATGAAAACATGCCATAATGGGTGTTGTTAACCTCATGCATGACCCACTAATCCATGCTTTGTTTCTTGCTTTTCTTTTTGTGGTTGTGATTTATGCTACCATTTCCCCACGTTTTTATTCATGACCATCATTATATCACATATGGGCTGTTTATGTGAGTGATGAAACTTTTTTAGGGACCAGTGTTCGCTGTAATTGGAGCTTGGCTTATTTATCAGTATCAAAACAAAGATGCCATGGGGAAGGATGTATTTGAAAAGATGTATAAGAAGGCAATTGTTGCTACTGCTCTTGGCTTTGTTTTATCCTCATTTGGTCCAATTGATGACTGGTTAGTTAACTTTACAACTGACTTATACTGCGCGTGTTTGGATGCGAGTCTTGAAAGTAATTAGGTGTAACTAGATGAACAGAATTAATAAAACGAACTACAGAAAATAGTTATGAATGTGCTTCTGCATCTACTAGTAAATAGTCAGATTATCAGATGGTTGAGTATGTAACAAATTCTGGTTATTTGAACAATTAATGCGTAAAAGGGACCAAAAAATTAAAAGACATGTTAATGAAAAATGGCAAATAGGTGCTTATGTTATATGCTTAGATAATTTATATTGTGGCATATATATGGCATCTTAGAGTTATGGGTCTGAATGAATCACTCTTGTAACAGGATGCATTTTGGATCAGCATTCACTGGCATAGCTTACGGGTTCGTTACATGCCCCACACTACAAATAGACGATTCATCATCCGAAACTGGGAAAAAGAACGAAATCACACTCATACGACGAAACGTTGATCCTCGTAAATCGCTTGTGTGGTTCTCCATTTTTGTTGTGGTTTTGAGTTCATTACTTCTCATGTTTGAACCACCACTCGGTTCACTAGTTTTAGACTCCCTTGTGTAGTACTCTCAAACACCCAAAGGGTCTATACTAAATAGTTAAACTATACATGCATATGTAACATAGACATAAATAAAAATTATTTCTTCAAAAACTTATAAATAGCACATACGGTTATTGATGACGTGGATTTTATTATACATGGTGCACATTATGCATGCACTCCACGTGTCAGCATGGGCCCACAATGACCAAAAGCACAAAACCAGAATGGTGTATGCTAGGAATCCCTTTTGGTGATTTCTACAAAATTCTAAATCTTTCTAAGCAACTATAACAAAACTTAATGCTTTTATGTTGTATAACTTGTTCACTAACCTGATATGACATACCTTCCTATAACAAGCAAACAAATGGATATGGAGTAATTATTAATCCAAGACATAGTTTAAGTGCATTCAAAGCTTCTTTGCCTTTGAAGCAAAGGTGTTTGTGTGTGTTTTAGTGTGTGCAAGTGAGTGTGTTTGTGTGTGAAAGTTTGGTTTGAAGGATGGAAGTTGGGAAGGTTGGTAGAGGTTTGATGGTGCCAATGATGATAGCCAACTTTGTAGTGTATATTATTGTTGTTGGACTTGCTGCTTGGTCTCTTGACAAGTACATCGATGGCCAACAAGACCATCCTCGTAAGTTATCATTTTTTTATCACATGATTTTGTTGATTTTTGAGCATAATGACTTTGAAACAGTATTACACTAGTATCATTTCTCAAATTACAATTGTTGATTCTAGTTTTCCTTGCCTCTTTTCCTAATTATTATCGAAGTTAGTGGTAGTATATTTAGAAATTCAATATGAAATAATGAAATTGATTTTTCTTTCTCTTTATCTTAGTTATTCAAAAAGGGAAATTGATACGAAGTAGATTTGCTTTATAAAAAGAAGATCTCAGTGGACTGTTATGAAATGATTTCACATGATTCAACCAATTGTATTGATCGTGGAATATCATTGATAAATAAGAATCGGTGTTATAAAAGGATTTCAATGAGTCAATCATTCACTTTCGTAAAGAGTAAATTTACCACCACTGCGGTGGCCTACTTTCAATTTTCAAAGCTTACTAAGTATTTTTTTTTTTTTTTTTTTTTTTTTGCAAATAGCCGGGAAAAAGGTTTTGAAAACAGTCATAATAATATCCCGGTTAAGTCGTATACATGAGTTGAAAGACTAGTCTTCCCAAATAATGTGGAAGAAGCAAACCTCGTGTGTTTATCCATTGATGCCTTGATTAACGCCTCAATGGTCAGCAAATGCCTCATCCATAGAGCAAAGACAGCAAGCTATATGTGCCGAAGTTTATTTCTTAAAATTACTTATACTGAATATCTTTTTTTTTTTTTTTTTTTTTTTTTCAACATAATAGAATGAGGTATTGAACAAAGTTAGTCACTTATTTTCTCCAAATTATGATAATTGTGTCTTTCTAAAGCAACACTATAAATAGCGTGAGGCGTGGCATGGCTGCATGACCAAGCCTTAAGTCTTAGCGTGAGGCGGGGCGGCATGACGTTTTTAAGGCGTGAATTAAAGTGGCAAAAATTATTTATAGATTTATATCATATTTCATAATTTTGTGAGTGGTAAACATTAGTAAATCCAAGCTCAAATCTAAAATATTATTAAATGCAAGCCCAAATCTCAAATATTAGTAAATCCCTTAAACGCTCTAGCCACGCCTTGTGTTTTTGCGCGCCTTTTCACGCTTCAACTCACGCCACGCCTAGAGCCGACGCTTTGGTGTTTTTCGTAACTTTGAGGCCTCGTTCATTGGCGCTGCCATGGTGCGCCTTTAAGAACCTTAAAATAATTTCTTGGAAAGAAATGTATGTTCTCTTTTTACAAAATAATTTCTTGGAAAGACATGTTTTTTTTTTTTTTTTTTTTTTTTTTTTTTTTTTTTTTGGTAACAGAAACATACAAGTAATTATAGCATGATTTTGATGTAGACTTGGGAGGGAATCCATCGACAACATACATGTTAGAGTTTGGATTACTCGGAGGGGCAACAGGGTTATGCTCATTGGTGATCGGGTTCATGCATCTACAAGCATGGCGTAGTGCCAGTTTGGCCAGTGCGTCATCTTCAGCATTTATCTCATGGGCTATCACTGCTGTTGCCTTCGGGTATTTTGATCAAATCTCTCTTTTTATTATAGAAATTTTCTTCCGTTACACGTCTGACAAAGTGTTCTAAATTGAACCTAGGTTTGCTTGGAAGGAAATCAAAATGGGAGGGAGAAGAGGAAAACGCTTGGTAATTATTTATATAGTACTGCTATTTGGATCTAAAACATAAGCCTAAATACGTGTAATACATAGTAAATCATTTGACAAGTGTAGTACTCCATATTATGCATTCTCTCTTTTCAAATTTTCATCTATCATTTTTTTAAAATCAACTAATCAAATCATTACTTATATAACTATATAAGTAGGCATATTAGTCACTTGTCCACCTAATGATTTGATTGGTTGATTTGAAAAAGTAATTGATAGAAAATTTAGAGAGAGAACGCATACTACACTTGTCAAATGATTTATGTAATTAGGCATTTATTTAGGCTTCTATCTTATGTCTAAATAGCTAGTCTTATTTATATTTTTTTCATAAACAAGTGAATACCTTCATTTACTAAGAATTACTAAATAAACTTTACAGCAAACACTGGAATTGTTCATCACGATATCAGCGATCAGCCAGCTGCTGTATCTGATGCTTCTACATGCTGGGGTATTTAGCAAGAAGTATGGACCTGATTATCTCACCCATAGGGATGACATTGTCGTCCACCGTGTGCCTGCCCAGTCCCAACCCAGCACGTCCTCTTTGGAATAGCACAAAATCGCATATTCTGATAAATTCAATGACAAAACTCGACCCTACTTAGTATACTTGAAGTTTGATGTAAGAACATATATTTAAATTGATGGTTTGCAGAATATTTTGAGACGGACTGCAATTTTTAAAGTCAGAAATATGTCGCTATTAAGCTTCAACTAATCTCACTAAAGGACCAAAACTGTCCAGAACAGATCCTGTTAATAAGCAACCATGTTACACTCGATTGGATTAACCACTTGTTTTACAAAGAAACCCGCAAAACTTTTAGCAAAGTGGCTTAATATTCCAGCTTATATAACTCCTTAGATATTAGATAATACCAGTCATTAAGATACATTTCTAAAGAATTCTCCCGTTATTGCCTCACATGGGAGAATCATCAAAAGATTTGCAACCTTAATCAGATCAACCCATCTGCCTCTGTAGCTTGCCATTCCACAATCGCGAGTGTATGGCGGCCCCCACAAGCCACATATTTAGCACACCATCGTCCTGGTTCACCATCACTAGCATCTTTCGGGGGTGGGAGGTCAATAGGCACTTCTGATGGGTGACCCGTTGTCACCTTTCTGCCATATCCTAATCTTCCATGATCACCACGCCCGAACTAAAAAAATCAAAATGGTAGAAATTTAAACATTATTTCCTTTTCGCCCACTAGTAATGAAGTGAAATTCGTCCAGCTTTAAGGGTTTGTTGATACTTACAGAAAACATACGACCATCACGTGTCAAGGCAACAGAATGAGTGCCGCCACATGACACCTGGACAATATCCTCCCCAGCTAGAAGCTGAACTTGCTGAGGCACCATTTTACTGCTCTTGTCGTCTCCAAATCCAAGTCTTCCATGTTCACCTCTGCCCCACCCATATACCTGTTGAGCAACAAAGTTATGCCCAAACATATTTTCATATTCATATGTGAGCATTAATGAAACAATAAGCCAATATGATTCAAAATTAGAAAGTCTTTGGATAGAAAGTCATATGATTCAAGAAATAAATAATAGCAACTATAAGATTCTTGAGAAAATGAAAAACGAGGTACCTCTCCTTCATCTGTTAGAGCGGTAGAATGCCAACCACCAGCAGCAATATCAACCTGAAAGTACAAATATGTAGCAGCCATTAGTAATGAGTATGATTATATTGCAATTATAAAGAATCAGAAACCATGCATAAATTGAAGATCTGTGTCTGTCTGTGAGGATGCATCTGTTGGCTAATCAAACATCACGAATTTTGGAGCATGAGATAATTATTGATATTAATACGGAAAATTTAGCATGAGATGACAAGAATTTTGATAACCATAAACTATTAGAGGTTAAAAGTTTTGTAAGCAATTAACAGAAACTTTTTTGTTAAGAATGACGAAATGAAATAAAGCAATTTATAAGTTATACAGCATTTAGTTTCATACTAGAGGTGGTAAGAACAGCACAAACCAATTTGAGGTCAGATAGCCCCTGAACAGGGACTGGTTGTGATCTGGGCTGAGTATCCCCTGTTCCTAGCTGTCCATATTCGTTATTGCCCCAAACCCATAGATTTCCGTCCTCAAGAAGAGCCAAATTGTGGAAAGCCCCAACTGCAATTAGCTTAACCTTCTCAAGACCTTGTACTCTTACGGGTGTGGAAATTTGTTTTCTGCATAAAAGGTATAACAATAAGCAAGCTGCAAGCCAACGTATGATAATACCAACATTAAGTCAAAATAGTTGTATGCAGCGACCTACATGTCACCAGGCGGCCATGGTTGACCCCATGTCCATACATGTCCTTCACGTGTCAGCACTACTGAATGTGTGCCGCCAGCCGCCACCTGCATACAAGTGTCGTCCTATGTCAAACAAAAAATGATAGCAATACATTTGTTCTTTTAGAATAATGTAAAACAAACCTGGCGAACCGAAAGCTTTGATGCACATCTTTGAGGAATCACAATATCCCTCCTCATAGTCCTACCCGAATCCCCTTTCTTGTCAAGCTCTTCTCCACACTGGCCATACTCGTTTCCACCTACCAAGTAGTAATTTTGACCCTTGAGTTTTGTTTACAATTTTAAGCAATACATTAAAGGAAAAAAGATGAGCTAGTGTAACATAAAACAACAGAATACCCCAAGCATAGGCACGGCCTTGATCATCAACAGCCAAACAATGCCAACCACCAATAGCCGCCTGAATCAACAACAAACAAACTAAATCCAAAACCAGCACACATTTTATCCACTCGTACCCATAACCACTAAGCGGAGGCGAGACTTACCTGAACAATCTTGACATTGTCAAGAGCTTTAACCTGACTAGGCACGTTCTCAGTCTTAGTCGATGGTGGATGCCCCAAAGTTCCCCTTTGATTCCATCCCCACATAAACAACTGATTCATACATAAATCATAAGCTTTAAATCAGTATTACCTCATTCTAAATTCGTTAAAATATTTCATTCAATAATACACACAAACAAGTAGGGACGGAGGCTGTGGGGGAGCCAGGGGGTGCTCGGCCCCCTCCAACATGCCCAATCGCTTTGCTATTTATCTTATAAAATTTAGCCTATGACCCAACTATAGGCAAATGAACCCCCCCCCCCCCCCCCCCCCCCCACACACACACACACACACACACATATTAGATGACAAAAGAATTAAGCGAAAATTGACACTGTTTCATGCACAATGTTTTCAACTAATATTTTTTGTAGTAGTTGTCAATGTATTTTTATTCTCAAAATTTTAAGTTTGTAACTCAGCGTATGTGATCATTAGAACGCACCATTTAAAGTTTTAGTTATATTACTTTGTTAGTTTGAGAAATATATTTCGGCTGCCCTTATTGCTAATTCCAGGCTCCGTCCTTGCAAACAAGTACAAGTAGTATATGTAGTAGGCGTTCAGTGTCGGATATACTACTTGTACTTGTGTGTTATTCAGTTTTACACATTTTTAACGACAATTAATATATCTCTAAAATCATAGAAAAAGAAATTAAAAACTATTAACAGAACCAAGAACACTAATAAACTTACTACATTTTAACTATTCCAGTAAAGCAACAACGTTAAAAATGATTGAAAAAACATAAATATATGACTAATTTTATGTCTAAACCTGAGCATCGTGTTAGTTACGCTTAGACATAAAATTAATCATACTTTTTTGTCATCCATTAATTTGTGTTTAGAGTAATAATTATAAAACAGAACAGGCAGTGAAAGTATATAACACCTTGCCGTCGTCAGCAATGGCAAGGGAGTTACGGCTACCAGCAACGACTGAAGCAACAGTGACGGAATCAAGTGAGGTGACTGTGGAGACCCATTCTTTCTCTTCGTTGTCACCTAATCCTAGTTGTCCGTCTTCACCTGAGCCCCTGTATAAATATAAAAGCAAAACGGTTAGACTAGCGGTGAAGGAGGATATATTTATATATATATAGAGAGAGAGAAAGGGGAAGAAAGAGAGAGTAACCAGGCGATAACGGCGGTGTTAGTATTGACGGCCATTGGAAAATGAGTTTACGGGAAGTTGCACCAGCAGCGGGACTGGGACTGTTTGTTTAGGGATGATTGATACCGACTTCACTTTTTATTCTTTTTTCTTTTCTTTTCTTTTCGTTCTTTATTGCCACCAAAATGGCTTTATTGCCTTAAAAAAATATTAATCTCTCAATCAAAATTATTGTGAGGAAAGATAAATAATATGCCAAAAGTTCCATGTAGATCCATATTTTACCAAAGAATCAAATATTTCATCTCATCCATCCATCCCTTTTATCATCCACGGTGCACATAAATCCTTACCTTTTTTTTTTTTTTTTCCTTTTTTATTAATGTAGGGGCAATTTGGTATATTTCCTCCTTACTAATAACTCTCACCCACACAGTTGAAACGTTTTCCTTCAAAGGCTTCAAACCGTTTCCTTCAAACCCTCAATAACCGCCATAAACATCGATCTCAATCTCTCTCAATAACCGTCTCTTCTAACCCTTATAAACGTCAAGCCGCCGCCGTTACCGCCGTGAACCACCATTAACCCTCATAAACGTCAAGGCGCCGCCGTTACCGCCGTGAACCACCATTAACCACCGTAGTTTATGAAATAATGGAGTTAATTGATGAAATGAAGGGTAAAATTGCTTATTTTGTTGATTAATTATGTTTTGTGTATATTAGCAATAGGTTTTGATTATTTTGTTGCTTATTTGGTTATTTGATTATTTATGAAGGGTAAAATTTCTTATTTTGTTGTTTCAAGTAGGATTATGTCATAAATTTGCTGATTAGTTAGTTGTACGAATAGTTTGTTATGTTTGTTATAGTGTTAGTTTAGTTAGCTGTAAATAAGCATTCGGATGTTTAGTATTGGTACTAGTTTAATTTGTTATGACTTGTTGTCAGCTCATTCGGATGAGTCTTTGACATAGAATATCAAGTGAAAGTCGTAAATAAGCATCATTTGTTATTCCACAAGCTAATGTGCCAAGTTAGTTGTTAAACTTTATGAAACGGAAATTGTTCCGTTTTATGTTTGATTATAGATAGTTTGTTACGGTTGTTATAGTGTTGTCAGCTCATTTGGATGAGTTTTTAAAGTAGAATATCGAGTGAAAATAGAAAGGCGTAAATTAGCATCCATTTCGGCATTCGGTATTGTACAAGTTGACTTGCTGAATTAGTCGTTAAACTTTGTGAAAGAATGAACGTGTTACTGTTTAGTCATATTGATGTTGAAAAGTAAATGCTATATTTTCAAATAGTGAGCTGATAACATAAAACATACCTGACTAGTGTGATGCAAGTATAGATAGTTTGCTATAGTTGTTACGGTGTTAGTTTAGTTTATGATATACCTAACCTAGAACTTATCAGTTGAAATTAAGTAAAATTGCAACACTGTAAATAAGTTTTAAATTGCAACACTATAAACTAGTTGTTAAACTCTGTGAAATACTGGTTATTTGGAATGTTCATTTGGGGTGTTTGGATCTGCTTGTTCTTGTTGGTTCTTGTTGTTTATTTGGAATGTTTGTTGCATTAATACACTGCATTAGGTCGATGTAAGCTCAATTAGGCATAAAATTTGTAGGTTCTATAGCTGTAACTCTGTGAAATACATCTCAGCTGTAACGTTTGAATTGAGATTGTAAGTTTTTGTTCACTTTTATCTCATTAGATGCATGATCTTAGATTCTGAGTTCTGATTGTTAATTGTTAGATTTTATTGTTGATTTAGCTTCTATTGTTGTTAGTGTAACTGTTTTGATCATCTGTTTGGTAGCCTGTAGTTGTTTGATTCAATTTTTAGTTTTAGTAGTTAGAATAAGGGGTGTTTGGCTTAACTAGATATTGAGTAGAATAGTTGTTCGGTTGCTGATTTGGTATTTCACATAGTTTGCATAAGAGTAGTAATAGACTTATAGTCCATAAAAACAGTAGGTTGTTTTGTTATAAGTCAAAAGTAGGTGTCAATTTTATTAGCTGCTAGTGTAGGATTAAAAACATTAAGTATAACTTTAGTGATAGTTGCAAATTTTCGTTTAAATTAGCTTAAATTAGTTTAATATTAGCTTATAACAACTTATAAGGATAGATTAGCTTAATTGAAATTGGTAAAAGTCAAGAAGTATAGCATTATAACAGTCAACTATTTCAGATTTCATGCAGCCCACAGGCTGCTGAACTTACATCTTTTTAGGGAAATTTATGGTTAAAACTGAGTAGGATTTTAGCTGAATTGTGTTCTCAGTAGTTTAGAGTGTGATTTGCCCCCAAAATATTGTAGCTTAGAGCTTATTAGGTGCAACTTATTGGATTTGATAAGTAGTTGTTTGGACCTGTTTTCTGACTTGTACACTTAGAGCTGCTAGAGCTTGTTTGAGTTTGTATTTGTGTTTTATTGTGATTTTTGAGTTGTATTGGTTGAGATTTAGTAGCTTTTTGTGCATTCTGCTTATCAACTGCTTATTGTCAAATGCTTATTTAATTGATGTATATGATGTATTTTCTTTATAAGTGTATTTTGTCAGAATCATATATGATTCTATGAGAATCATATATGAGAATCATATATGATTCTGAAAAAATCATATATGATTGTATTAGATTATTTTATGGTTATTAACATTTAAAATTTTTATGCAGGTCGATCAAAAACTTATACACGTAAGCCTAAAGATAAGATAACAAATGAATCATCTAAGAAGGCTACGACTTCTGATAAACCAAAGTTAAAAGTTGTCAAACCTAAACCTCAACCTTCTCCTGTAAAACAAAAAACTCAACCTCCTCCTCTAAAATCAACTAGGTTTAGGTCTGATAAGAAAATTGAGTCTAAGGATTAGTCTGAAGAAGAGTCTGAAGAAGATGAGTCTGATGGGGTTGAAGAAGATAAGAAAAGGGAGTCTAAGGACGAGTCTGAAGAAGATGAGTCTAATGAGGTTGAAGACAATAAGGAAAGTGAGTCTAAGGAGGAGTCTGGTGAGGGTGAAGATGTTAAGGACGAGTCTGATGAGGGTGAAGAAGGTGAAGATGTTAAGGACGAGGACGAGTCTGATGAGGGTGAAGAAGGTGATGATGAAACTAGTGAAGGTGAAGAAAGTGAAAAGGAGGCAATTACAAATTATAAATCAAAGGTTGTAGTGAAGAAAACAAATGTTAAGAAAGTCGTTTCTGAGTCTGACAGCGATTCAAAAGAAAAGAGGGCTAAAAAACATAAGCGTGTTGCAACAAGTAATAAACGAAAGTGTGTTTCTGACTCAGATTCTTTGGTTGAAGAAGAAAAGGTCTCAAAGCCTAAGAAGAAATCTTTGAAAAAGGCTATTGTTGAAGTGAAGTCTGAGAATGTTTTGAAGCCGAAGGAGCGTGCAGTAAAGGCACAAGAGAAGGTCTTGAAGCCTAAGAAAGTTTTGAAGCCGAAGAAGCTTAAGTCAGAACCAATTGAAAAAAAGAAGAAACCAGTTTCCGAAGCACAAATTAAGAAGGAAGAGTATCTGAGAAAATTTCCGGCTCTTCTTTCTAGGATAGTACCTGCGAGCTTGTTTTCTACTATTTGTGATGCAAGAGTTGATATGAAATCTTTCTTGGAGGATATCGGGTTTTCTTCACTACACGGGGTTAATATAGAGTTAGTGCCTTCTCGTATGGCAGGGTTTGTGGTGGCAAATTTTAATAAACAAACTTACGAGGTTGTGTTGAAGAAGGGGAAGATTCTCGTGACTCCTGAGAAAATCCATGAGATTTTAGGAGTCCCTCTTGGTGGAATAAAGTTTTTTGAGTTACCCGAGAGATCTTTGGATGATCCTTTTGTGAAGCTGTGGCTTAACCAATTTCATCCAAAGAAGTATAAAGAAATCAGAGCTAGTGATGTTGCTGGAAAGTTGATCACTGCAACGGAAGTTGACTTTATGTTTAAAGTTAACTTCCTTACTCTATTTGCCAATGTTATGGCCAAAGCTCATACAATGAAGGCGCTTATAGATATGACGGTTGTTAGGCGTATTACTGAAGAAATTATCATTCCAAACATTGATTGGTGTGATTATATTTACCACTGTCTTAAATACAGTGAAATACCTAAAACGTCTTCAGGCTTCTACAATGGTGCATTGTGCTTCTTGATTGTAAGTTTTTCCTTTTTTGTTTATAGATTTTGTTATTACTTTTTATGATCTCATTATGTGTTATTTCCTATTAACAGCTCCTGTACTTTGATTCCACAAAATTTGAGGGTTTGCCCATTATTCGTTACCGTCTTGCTATCCGAAACTGGAGCTCAAGTTTGATGAATCAACGTCAGAAGCTTGAGATTGAACGAGAGGAAATAGGTACAATGGAATTGCATGGGGAGTGGAGTGAATCTGAAGTACAAGGTACCGAAGGTTTTTTTGGTGGTAGTGTCAAAGTGAGTCAGGCTCGTAGTTCCCGTGTGCCTCCTACCGACAAACAGGTTCGACTATTTTCTGTATACTATCTTTGGAATTTTTTGTTTGTACTGAATTAATTAAAATCATGTATGATTCTGAGTGAATCATGTATGATTCTGAGTGAATCATGTATGATTCTGAGTGAATCAGCTGGGCTAGTCACTTTCCTAAGGAAACTTTTGAACCGTGTACCTATGAAGTTAAGTGCCTTACCACTAGGCCGTTTGTGATGGTTTTTTCCTATATATACTTAGTTTTTTCCTATTTAACGGATAAGCACATACAAATGAACGAGATGTTTTGTAGATGAAGAATTTCTGTGATATTTTGAGATGTTGCGTCTTTGTGTTAGGTATCGAAATGTGTCCATACTAATTAATGAGATGTTTTAGAGCTGCTGTAGTTTCAAGCTGTTTAGAAATAGTATATGTTGCACACTGATATATGATATGTTCTGAATTGTATGCAATTAGCTTATCGTTTATGTAGCATATCGATTTGCATATACAAGTAAACGAGATGTTCTGACACTGCTGCTATTATGAGTTGTTTTGATATAGTATAAGTTGCTCAGATTAGTAAATTATATATTGATATGCGTACTGTCATTATTTAAGGCAGTTTATTCTGAGTGAATCATATATGATTCTGAGTGAATCATGTATGATTCTGAGTGAATCATGTATGATTCTGTGTGAATCATGTATGATTTTATTTATTTATTTATTATTATTATTTTTTTTTTTTATTTTTTTTTTTGCAGAATTTTTGCAGAATGATTAATGAGAAGCTTTCAAGCATATCTCGTCAAAAGGTTGAACTTGAAAATCTTCTGAAAAATGCTAATACTGAGTTCCCAAACGACGAAGATGTGCTTGAATTATACAACAAATATGGAGCTCTTTTCAAGGAAACTGTAGCTCTTGAAGATCTTCATATTGATCATTTTGAGCCACAAGATCGACAAGATGATGATAGCAATGATCGTGGCAAGAAAGATGTTGATGCTGCTAAGAAAGATGTTGGGGTAGACAAGGTGGTTTATGAGAATGTTGGGGTAGATAAGTTGGTTTCTGAGAATGTTGCTGCTAAGAAAGATGATGGTGCCACGAAAGATGCTGAAATTGAGCGAGAGTTGAGTGACGAAGAAGAACCAATATTGAGTCAAGACAGTTTTACGCAGTGGCTCCAAGATAACATTGACTGGATTGGAGAGGTGATTGACTGCATTTACGATGCATACTACGATGTATGTATCGGCCAGTTTTTTTAAATACTTTTCTTTTTATTAATCTATTTAACTATAAATTTGTTTTGATTCAGGAGGAATTCCTAAACTGGCCTCGGGTTGTACAGTCGCTTAACACTGATTGTCCTCGAACTCCAGAACGAGTGGTTACTCGTTCATCTCCAAAGAAAAGAATTGTTAAGCCATCTTCTTACCTGTCATCTCCATATGAGAATAAGCCGACGAAAGTTATTGCTATGGTTCAGAGGATTGAATTTGAGTTGGGCAATAGTTTGTTTTCAATGCAGGGCGATAAGATGTAAGTTTACTTTTATTTTGTTTGTCTATAGGTCAATTTAAGGAAGTAGATATGTGATATTTGTGAGAGATATAAGTTGATTGGGATTGATATAATGATTGTCTGATGTATAATGATTGATATAATGAGTGAGACAAGTGGTTTAGTGTTTTTCTGATGTATAGGATTTTGTTAAAATTATATATGATTCACACAGAATCATACATGATTCACTCAGAATCATATATGATTCACTCATAATCATATATGATTCACTCAGAATCATATATGATACACATATAATCATATATGATTCACTCAGAATCATATATGATACACATATAATCATATAATATGTAATTTAAAATTGCTCTAAGAAAGTTTGCTATAATGATATGTACTTATTCTAATTCACTTTTTTGTTTTTCTAATTTTATTTAGGGAAACAGTTTTTCAAACTCGTTTTGGTGATCATGAGGTATCAGCTGTAAGAGTGAATATGGAGACATTGGCACCAGGTTTGTGGATAGATAACAATGTCGTTGACTGTTGGGGAGCTATATTGAATTATGAAGAATCTGTTAAAAAGGATCCAGCACCCAAAAGGCATTTTTTTTTCCAACTGGTTGTATTGTAAGTGTTTTAATTTTTATGCATAATATGTTTACTTTTATTATAAAGTGTATTTATTTTTACACTTCTTGTTTAATACAGACAGATGCTATGGTGGAAGGTACTATTGGTAAAAATGAGCAGTGGGATGTATTTTTAACGGAGATTACGGCTCATTTTAAAAATGTCAATGTCCCTAAGTTTCTTGCAGAAATTGAATTGGTAATTTCTCATTTCATTTACATATATAATTTTTGGAAGTCTTAATTGGTTTTTTAAGTTTTCTTTTTTTTTTTGTTTTTATAGGCGTTCTTCCCAATTCAAGTCTCCAATCATTTTTACGTTGTTGTTTTTAACATTAAGAAGCCTGTTTTATCAACGATCATCCTTGATAATTCTCCACAGATGTATATCTCAAAGTACAAGGGTGCGTGCGATATTCTGGTAAGTATTTTATTAGACAGAGCTCATGAATAATGTTCTTATGATTATGCTTATGATTTTCTAAAATGATATATTATTTTCTGATTAATTTTTGTTTCTACTACTAATTATTTAGCAGTAGGATTAGGAGTAGGTATAAATTAGTGGTAGTTTAGTAGTTTTTAGTGTAATTTCTATAGCTTTAGCTTATTGTAATCTCATCTTTCAGTTTTCAATTGAATTGTATTCAACTCAAGTTTTTATAAAATTGAAGCTTTCAATTTTACTCTTACTGTTTTCAATATTTTCAAGTAGTTATAATCTGTGTTAAAGCTCTTATTATTGTTTACATATGATCATTTAAGCTGATTATAGCTTATAATTAGTTTAAGAGATTTGTTCCAGCTTATACTAGTTAAATGGTTCCTGGTCAATGAAAGTCAAAGGTGACTCATGGTGATGATTATGGGGATTATTAGTGTTAGATTCAGGATTGGTATTGTTGAATTTTGGGTTTAATGAGCTTATTGGGAAGCTTTAATCAGATTCACAGCTTAATCAAGGTTAATAGACTTCATTCTCAATTTAATTCATATT
Organism: Artemisia argyi; assembly: GCA_030686995.1. Classification (NCBI taxonomy): domain Eukaryota; kingdom Viridiplantae; phylum Streptophyta; class Magnoliopsida; order Asterales; family Asteraceae; genus Artemisia; species Artemisia argyi. The sequence goes on along the minus strand of CM060708.1, from coordinate 259,881,264 downwards.
TGCTTAAAATTGTTTTGTGCTTCTGTCTCCTGATTAGTGATGTTCAGTAAGTAGTATAAACAAGTTGTAATTGCATCATCCTATTCTATTGCATTTAGTGGTAACATTTGGAATATTTTGTGTTCTCATAGAAATTAAACTGTAGTTGCATCATTAAGGTTACATTCCTGTTACTTTTGCACTAAAGTTACCCCATTAGACCCATTGTTTAGCAGCCATTCCTGTCTCAGTAGTGCCTTTTCCATATCAGTGTTTAGTTGTTGCTTTCTAGCTTGTTTGAAGCTCTTGTTCTAGGACTGCTGTTACCCCTGCCATCAGATCTGTCCCTATAGCTCCAGTTCATAAGTCCATATATGATTATGTGTGAATCATATATGATTCTGTGTGAATCATATATGATTTTGGTAGAATCATAGTATATGATTTTACAAAATTCAGACAGATACTACGTTTATTAACGTATTTTTTGTTTTTCTTTTTTGTAGAAGGACTTTTTTTCCAGGTTTCTGCAAATACATCGACATCCAAAAACTGATGACGTTGTAAATGTTAGACCACGGGTTCTTTAGCTGAAATGGAAGACTAAAAACAACCATTTTGACTGTGGAGTTTTTGCAATGATCCATATGGAGTCCTATTTTGGTGAAACTACCTTAAAATGGGATGTTGGTTTGTGTAAAGAATCGGAGAAGCAAGTGTCGTTGTTGAGGCGAATGAGGTTCAAAATTGCCACCAAGATTCTCTTGCATAAGTTGAATTTGCATTCGCAAAAGATGTATGATTTGGCTTTCAAGTTCCATTCAGAGATAGATGAACAAACAAGGATCTCGATTATTGTGAAGGCAATCAGGAACAGGGCTGCTCGTGATCCAGGAAAAGATGTTCATAAAGAAAATGTTCTTAAGATTTATGTTGATAAATATATGTCATTAAGTGATTGAAAACTGATGTCGTTAACTGATGCTATTTGTATATTTTGAAAGCTGATGGTAGTATTGAAAACTAATGGTAGTATATGAAATGGTAAATTGATGCTATATTGATGTTTTAAATTTTCTGATGGTATTTAGGTGCATCTCTTATTTTTAATAACATATATATTTTCCAGAATCATATATGATTCTATATGATTCCGGAGAATCATATATGATTCTGGAGACTTTTTCTTAATATATATGGCACAAGCAAAGACTTTTTCTTAATGACATGTAAAACAAGTAGACAAAGCCAACCACAAGAGTTTGGTTGATGCAATTAAATTAACATTGAATCCACTTCATGACACAAGAATGAAAAATAAAAATAAGTCCAAAAACAACATGTCTAAATCTAGTTTATTTTGGATTTTGTACAAAAAACAAATCTGCTTTATTGTTTAGATTAAGCGTTTTCATACATACTAAGCACGGAAAAGGGATAATGTTGGATTATATGAAATTTTGCAAGTTCTAAAGTTCTAAAAATAGAGTATGAACAGAATCATGTGAAAATGAGTTCGAAATATGACTTTTATGATTGCAAAGGTGAATGCTGATGGAACAAAAGATCCAAATATGCATGCCTTACTCATAAAAATACTACATGATGAAACAAAAGAATCATATATGTGTTTAAAGTGGGGAATCATATATGATTCTGGAGAATCATATATAATCATATATGATTCTCCAGAATCATATATGATTCTGGACCAAAGTTGTCCTTGTCTCAAATTCTCAAAACCTGAACCAAATTTAAATTGTTTCATATAAGATTTAAAGTGCAATAAACAAATTTTTCCAACAGTGCAATAATAATAAACAAATTTAAAGAAATTGTTATTCAAGAAGCGTTAGTCACTTTTTCAGTTGCGACATTTCTTGTTTGTTGTACACCTGCATCAGTTCCACCATTTTGTGCAGCAGCAACTCTCGCAAGTTTTGCAATATACTTTGGATTTTGTGGACATATTGACTTTGTGTGCTTGTTAGTATTCTCACCACAGTATCCACATTTCCTTTTCCGCTTAGATGATTCTTCAAGTGCTATTTCTCTTGCACTCTTTCTACGTTCTTCTTTAGACCAACCTTTGGTTTTAGCTCTGGATGGATTGTTGACCACTTGTTTCTCAGGTTTCTTAACTGCATATACATCCTCAAGCACATTCTCAATTTCTTTTTTCCGTGAAGGAGGTTTAGGCGCTTCATCCTCAATTCCTTTCTTGATTGATTTCAATTGTTCCACAAACTTTCCTAACTTTCCTTCATCTTTACCCAACAAATATAGACACTCGTCTACCACGAACGTAGCCTCATTTGTTAATTTCTCAACTGGTATATTCTTTTCACCATACCTATTTGTCATTCTTCTCAATGCAGGTGGTATTATGTCCCTCTTCCAACGCCTCAAAACCTTATTACAGAAAAGAAATGGAAGAAAATTAGAACCTATATTATTCATTAACAACTAATATTCAGAATCATATATGATTCTGTAGAATCATATATGATTCTGTAGAATCATATATGATTCTGTAGAGAATCATATATGATTATGTAGAATCATATATGCAAGTAAATTTACCTTGTATTCTACTACTTTTTCACATTCCTGCACTTGTTCTTTTCCTTTTTCTTTATAAAGTGTCCTATAAGCAGCCACATTTCTATCTCTAATCCTAAGCATCTCACAGCCCTTTTCCGTTCTAAACTCTTCTATTGTGCAATTCCAACAAGCTTCCTTTAATTCCTTTTGAACAAGCAGAAACATTGTTCTTGTGTATACTTTAGATGCATGACGTTCCATACTCAATTGTGTAGAAAGTTTTGGAGCTGAGTCATATGTGTTAAAGTCCATTTGTTCTTGCCGATACCTTTGCCTCTCCATTGCAGATTCGAAGCACATCATGAAATGAACCAATGTTGATCCGTGATTGGTGAAATTTTTGAAGAATGCGTTTTCACTCTCAGACCTTGAAGTAGTTCTCATTAATCCAAACAGTGGTGAGTCAATAAAATAAGCTGGTATCCACATTGCTCGAAGTCCAAACATCTTCTTCATCCATTTGTGGACTTGCAATTCAAAATCTTCAATCAATTTTGCCCATTTTTCTTCAAACTTCAATGGTTCAATGAACATATTCCACATAATCTTGTTCAATCGCTTTTTGAAATCAGTTTCATCATATATTTCTTTACAAATCTGTAAAAAAAAAATTATGTTATTCAGTTGATTCTTCAAAAATCATATATGATTCTATGAGAATCATATATGGATTATATGAGAATCATATATGATTCTGTGTGAATCATATATGATTCTCATATAATCATATATGATTCTCATAGAATCATATATGATTCTATGCATAGTCTGTGTTTGGATTCAGTAAAATACCTTTCCTGGAATTTTTTGTGAGATATGCCACATGCATAGTCTGTGTTTGGATTCAGTAAGTACATCTTCAATTGCTAACTTCATGGCTCCATCTTGATCCGTTACAATCATTTTTGGTTGTTTCCCATGTGCCTTCATTAATGATTTCAGTAGCCATGTGTAAGCTTCTATATCTTCTCTTAGAAGCATTCCCGCACCAAAAGTCACACACTTTTTATGATTATCTACCCCGGTGAATGGAACAAACACCATTTCGCACCTGAATATCATCAGTTTCACAAAATAATTTCAAGAATAGAATCAAGAGTTTCAAATCTCACATAATCATATATGAAAAGTTACTTACTTGTTAGTTCTGTATGTTGCATCAAATGACACTACATCTCCAAATTCCTTATAGTTGCATTTGGCAACTTCATCCGCCCAAAAAAGTGCAACCAACTCACTTTTTTCAACCATATAATGAAATGTAAAGTTCGGCACATAATTCTGTCGATTTTCCATTTTGTTTATCAGCATTTGCGCGTCACTTTCACCTATACATACATTTATATCCCTTTGATGATTCTTGAAATCACTGCTTGTGCCATGAGCATATTGATAACCACCTTTAATACCACATAACAAACGGTGTGCCTTTGTCGCACCAAGTTTCATATTTGAAGATTTCACAACGAACACCTTTTCCGCTTGAGTCATCTTCCTTTGTTTTTTTGTTAGATGCTGATACTCTTTTGGAATCATTAAATGATTGTGCTTAGAATGAAATTTATGAACTATATATTTTCCAGAAACCTCATCCAAAGTTATTAATACTCGCGCCATACAACCTGTTACCCGTTGTCTTGTATTTCTTACTTTCTTGTCACTGTTTTCAGGATCCAATGTGTTTATATTTATCTCTTTTGGAATCCCTTGCCTATTACACATAAGGTACTTACTTTTTACCAAACCACTTCTTGTATTTTTTTGCGCCGATTTTTTAACTTCAAATCCTGCTACTTCAGCATATTTGTTATACATTTCAACGCATTCCTCTATCGTATTATACTTTTTCCCCTCAACAGGTATATAAATATCATCAACTACTGGTTCCCAAGTAACAGATCCCCCGGGAGTTTCTTCATGTGCGTATAAAGTTGGCCTTGGTGTTGTCACAGATGCTGAAATATAGTATTTTCATTAGAATAAGATATGATTTATGAAGAATCATATATGATTCTACAAGAATCATATATGATTGTTTTTTTTTTTTATTTTTTTTGTTTTTTTTGTTTTTTTTTTTATTTACAGAAAGTATAAACCAGATTCCCAAATAGAATCATATATGATTAAACAATAATCTATTAAAAAAAAAAAAAAAAAAAAAAAAAAAAAAAAAAAAAAACATATTATTTACCTTGAATAACAGCAATATTTTCTTCTTCCACATCATCATTTACCAATATTTCATCAATATTTTCTTCTTCCACGTCAGCAATATTTTCTTGTTCCACATCAGCATCCACCAATATTTCAGCTTCATTCATAACCTCATCATCCACCATAACGATCTGAGATTCTGTTTTTTAAGAAAATCGCATGTGATTTTGTTAATATATATATATATATATATATATATATATATATATATATATATATATATATATATATATATATTTATATATTATTTACATTACAACGATCAAATACTCTTTATTTTCTGAATAGAATCATATGTGATTCTCCAGAATCATATATGATTCCACAAGAATCATATATGATTTTGTTACAGATGAAACATAATTTATTCATACCTTCATATCTGATCTACATTTCATATAAGCTTAAAAAGCAAAAAAATAAGCTGATTTACATTTCATATCTGATCTACTATAAAAACAAAAAAAAACAGAAACACAGAAGCTACCATATCTGATTCTACTATATATATATATATATATATATATATATATATATATATATATATATATATATATATTCATACCTTCATCCACATCAGCATCCACCATACATTCTTCCACATCAACATCCACCGTACCTTCTTCCATATCTGATTCGACGGTTGTGAATGACGACAGTTGGGGATGACGACGGTTGTGGATGGCGACGGTTGGGGATGAAGATTGGGGAGGTTTTCGACTGGGGATGACGATTGGGGAGTTGCTGAACGGTTGGAGATGACGGTTGGAGGTGGTGAACGGTTGGAGATGACGGTGGAGGTGGTGGACGGTTGGAGGTGGAGGTGGAGGTGGAGGTGGAGGTGGGGAACGCATCAGGTTGGAGAAGAGGATGTAAAAAAACACACCGGTGTGTGTGTGTGTTTTTTTTTTAGAATGAGGTTAATGAATTTTTTTTTATTATGTAATTGCCTTTTTTGCCCCTCTAGTGTAAATATTACATCTAATCTAAGCCATTGGATCAAATTAGATTGTATGGTTATGATTTGTTGATTGGATATATGGCAAGGAGGGGTTCTTCATGGATCTCAACTCTAAATAATATTACCTCCGTTCTAAAATTAAAAGTCCATTGTTGACTTTTTAAGTATTCGTTTTGCATCTTTGACTTTATTTATTTTTATTATGGTTATATAATACTTGATAAAAAATTATAACAATGGAAAATACATTTAAAATTCAATCCATTCATATATTTTGCATCAAGTAACATATAACACAAATTAAAATATTTATGATCAAAGTTGAAAACAGACTTAAAAAGTCAACAGTAGACTATAATTATGATACGGATGGAATAACAAAGTTTGATAAAAATAGGATCATTATAAATTTCAACTACTAAAAAGGATATCCACCTAATATATTCTATAGTTTTTACTTAAAAAAATAAACAATTATTTTAGGGTACTACTAAGGAGGTGTTTGGTGGGGGTTAAGGGGGATGGGAATAAGAAAACGATTGATTAAAGGTGTTTGGTTGGAGGGAGTAATATAATGATTAACCATTAATGGGTAATGGACCATTATAGAATAAATTGAGGGGGCGTTTGGTTAGGGTAAATTGAAGGCAATTGAGGTAATTTGAAATTAAAAATTACTCAAATAGCCTTGTTTGTTTCATAACAAAAACGTAAGCCCAGTAATTTTAATTGCATTAATGAGGCTAAAAGTGGGTTAATTTAATTTTCTTCCACTTAGGAAGCAATTAAATTTGCTTAGAATTTTAAATACTATAATTTACATATCTTGAACCAAACGCCCCCTAAGAATAAAGTATTAATTACCTACCATCACCTATTCCTTTACTTTACTTTTTTCTTTCTCTTTCACTTTCCCTTTCCTCACTACTAGCTAGGCACACCCTAAAGGCCTAACCAATACATATTTAAACCTTGATAACCGTGTTTCTTTTTCAATTTAATTAAATTATTTTACTTATGCATCAATTATAGAAGATGGTTGTGTGATCGCTTTTTGCAATTTTAAATTTCGCAAAAAAATGTATATTCAAATAATCTCTTATATAAAATGATTTAATGTAAGCGTCTTTTTACTTATGCAAGCACTGCTTTTTTATTTATTTATTATTATTTTTTTTTTTGCCGTTTAGTGTAAAATGCTGAGGACAATGTGTCATTGGAATTTTGCCCGTAGCCAGTTCTCCTGATTCTTTTAATGTACATTAAAGCGGAACTACGCAAAGGTTGCCATTACCGTTAACTCATCCACTTTGGATTACTAATAAAGGTGCAAATGCATCTGGATGAGATGACACCTATGTTAGTCATCAAAATGTATTTCGCAAATATTATTATCGTATTCCATAAAATATTGACCTAACAAAGTAATTATGTAACATTCTTTATATTGTATTTCTGATTATTTTTCTCAACGAAATTGTGGTATTTGTTCACTTATATATAGGTATGGAACATTCTTTATATATATACATATATATATATATATATATATATATATATATATATATATATATATATATATATATATATATATATATATAGTGTGAGGTTATTTTCAGAACCAAATAAATTGCGAGAACTGCGAGAACCAATCTAAACCATTCGATATTTGATCACACGGCTAAAATGATTTGTGGCATTTTTGTAAATTAAAAAACTATTTTTGAATGTTTAATAAGTGAGCTAGGGGCAAAAAAGAGATTTGATATTAATTATTTGTGGTAACCGTCTCACCATATTTATGCTATTTGTATGGATCAATTTTACACAAATAACCTAAATCGGTATTATTATTAAAAACCAATTCCACTTGCCGTCAAATTCTTCAAATCAAATGATTGCTACAGGTGCATGCATCGTTTAGAAATTCTATAGAAAAAGTTATAATTAATTATTTACTTGGGGTTTTTGCTATTGAATTGTTAGTATGTTGAAGTTTTATTGTCTTTTGTATGTTTGATTCTATTATATCGAGATCGTACGCACTCTAATTTCTCTCAGACATGATTTCTACGATGGACGATAGAAATCGTTTGTTCATAGCTTTTTTAACAATATCAACCTTTTTTTCGATCTGATTTTTTTTTTTTTTTTTGGATCTGGAAAAAAATCAAATATTCGATCTGATTTTTTTTTGCCTTTCGATCTGAGTTTTTTTCTTTTTTTTTTTTTTTTTTTTTTGGATCTGGAAAAAATCATAGATTTGTTCTGATTATTTCTTTTTGGTTTTCGATTCTGATTATTTTTTTTATCTTAAAAAAAATAGAAAAAAAAAAAAAACTTTTTAGATATACCTGATAAAAAAAACTCGTCTAAAAACTAAGTGGAGTCTATGTGCAATGTTCGATTAGCCAATATATTGTTCCTGCTTTTGCATCGATGATTGCATATGATTGTGATTAATATGTGGTTCGTTATTTATATCACATGCCAATAATTTTCTTTTACGATTTTTTATTAGGTATGAGATAAATATGATATAAGAAATGGGATTAACTTTTACGATTTTAAGTAACGGTGCATACGTGTTTTGAAGAATGGTGTATACGTGTTTATGACGGGCAAAAAATCAATTAAAATGGTGCATATGTGTTTTATGGCTTAAAAGTGTGTGCATATGTGTGTTTCAAGGTTAATTTAAAATTAGTGTAATGATGCACATTTGTTTCAAGGTTAGTGTAATGATGCATATGTATTTTTATTGTTGGTATAAAATTTCTGAAAGAGTGTGCATATGTGTTTTATGGTTGCAGGTAACGTGTTGTTGTTGGCATAGACTTGCATCAATTAATATGAGCTAGACGATAAAAACACATGTGCACAAGGATTAAAAACACATGTGCATGTTTCATGGGTTCTTGAACCAGGCGAGGAATACATGTGCACGCCTAAAAGATGAACCAACTGTTAAAGACATTGTATTAAACACATGTGCACGCTTCACATATTTGTAATAAAATTGAATACAAGTGTAAATGTAATGACATTTGTGACAAAGCTGAATATCATATAATTAGAGTAAAAGAATTTGTAAATTTTGAAATTGCATAAATCTAATATTAAAGTTTTGTTTGTATTTATATTTTTTAAAGATACATGTGCAAATAAAAAACATTTATGCATAAATGAAAAATACAATTGTAATAATGTAGTTAGTAGTTAAATTTATTTTTTTTACAAAACACATGTGCAAATAATATTTTTTTAAAGCACGTACAATGCAAATAAAAAAAAGTAAGTTTACCATTATACCCTTTTAAATTAAATAAAAAAATTTAATATCCAAAAAAATCTGATTGGTTGATATTGGTTCTCGCAGTTCTCGCAATTTATTTGGTTCTGAAAATAACCTCACCCTATATATATATATATATATAACAAAAGTAAGAATAGCTATAAAAATAAATGGAAAATGATAGATGGACCTAAATAAATAGACCTAAAAGATAACCTAACGCATTAAATGACTTGTAACATTTATGCAATATACAAGTCATTTTATGCGTTAGGTCCTCTTTTAGGTTTATTTAGTTTGGTCCATATATCACATCTCAAAATAAATAGTTAAACAAAAGAAGGAAAAAAATATAAAGGTTAATAATAATTAACTAATGATGACTAAAACAAAAAAATCAATGATCAGTGTAATGATAACTTTTTTTTTTTGAAAAGTATCAGTGTAATGATAACTAAAAAGCAAAACATAAAAAGCAAGTCAATAATTAGTAGTTAATGATTCTTATAATGATATTTGTGTATTTAGACTATCCTTTATTTTAAGACATTTAAAAAAATATGGACTATAATTTTGAGACGAAAAGAATACTTTATTTATAGGCTTTTGTTAAAGGTTTGATTTTATTACATGTAAATTAATAAATGATTTATTAGATTGCATTTCTAATAAAAATAGATAAAATCTCTAAAAATCTTGGTACACAATACTTCATTCTTAATTGGGCTTTTATTATTTTATCGAGATAACCCTTTTAAAAAAAAATGTTCTGTTACAGCTAACTGTAACAAAAATAATCATATTAATCACATTTCAAAGATAATGAATAATGGAATTATAAAGCATAGTTAATGACCAAAGAACCTGCTTATCATGCATATTGCATTAAAAGCCGATGTCGTTAGCAAACCCTTATTTGTATTACAAAAGTTGATGGTTAATTGATTGATTTTATTACAATTATTAGATAGATTTGTTTGGTAAGAAAATATATATTATTAGTCCATAAGTTGAGATCAATATATATCTCATATTTATCATAGATCTAAAGAAACAATCTTATCCATTTATTTTTCATCTAAATTAATAAAAAATCATTTTTCACTTTTTTTTTAAAAAAAAAAACAACATATCTTTCAAACGGTAAATCTTTAATCTACAAAAAAATGCATCATTGCGACGAGAATTAAATTATCTGTCTATATATATGCACTTCTCTAAAGTTTCGACAAACTTTTTTTTTTTTTTTTTTTTTTTTTTTTTTTTTTCAAAATTTCCGCCTAGAAAAATCACACGTGATTTGTAAAAATCATGATTTTTCTGAGCAGAAATTTTGAAAAAAAAATGGTCGAAAATGTATAGAAATGCATATGTATAGAAAGATAATTTAATTCTCGTCGCGATGGCTTGATTTTTTTCGCATAACGATTAACGGTTTGCGAGATATTTAATTTTAAAAAAATAGTGAAAGTTTACTTTTTTATTTTGATCAAAAAAATGAATTGATAGGATTTGTTCATTCATCTACGACAAATATGAATGAAATAATGTTGTTTGTTTTCGTATAATCATTTGAATGAGTTTAATTGTCTTTTTTTAAGCATATATTATATCAAAGCAATACCATAAATAAGTATCTTGTGTAAATATGAAACAAAACCTTTTATCATAAATATAACATAGTTAATATACGATCAAATATATTATATTATAACAAGTCTTCAATCTCTTATTGGGTAAGAGGAGGTAAGACAAGTCCCTCATCTTTTACTGAGTAAGATGTTATATGTCTGACTGGGTCTGACTCAAAAGAAAAAAAAAACAAAAAAAAAAACAACATAAATGTCTCACCACCTTTAACTCAGTAAGAGTAACATGCTAGTAGAGTTGATATCAATATAGATCTCATATAACAAATCTTAGTCATCTATTTTTCATCTAAATTAATAGAAAATCATTCACTTTTTTTTAAAACAATATATCTTGCAACGGTAAATCTTCAAGCTACAAAAAATACACTATCGCGACGAGAATTAAATTATCTATTTATAGATATGCACTTATTTATACTTTTGATGAATTTTTTTCTTTCAAAATTTTCGCCCATAAAAATCACATATGATTTGTAAAAATACATGTGATTTTTTTGGGCGGAAATTAAAAAAAAAAAAAAAAAAAAAAAAAAAAAAAAAAATCGATAATATATAGAAGTGCATATCTATAGAAAGATAATTTAATTTTCATCGCGATGATATGAATTTTTTCGCGTAATGATTAACGGTGTGCGAGATATTAAATTTTTAAAAGGGTGAAAGTTTATTTATTTATTTTGATTAAAAAAAAAATGAATGACGAGGATTGCGTCATTGGATCTATGACAAATATGAGATCTATATTTAAACGTTTGCTAATGCTAGTAAGACATTTTTTTTAAAAACAATCACACCCTTATTCTATGTATGATCGTGTAATTGTATATTGATTATGTTGTTGATTAATGAAAGGTAAGAAAATCTTTCGGTTAATATGCTATCACAAGCTAAAATTTATATCTCCTTATATTTTTTTACACTAAACTCGTCCCCGCTCCCTTCCATAAATAAACCCTAAATTCTTATCATTTCACTCGACAATAATGGTCGTTGATGATAACACAACACCACCAACATCTTCTCCAATTGTTTTAGTGGCCACTAATTCAATACTCGGTAGCAATGAGTTACATCATCACTGTCAATTTAATGTCACGTCAGCGTTTTATTTTACTAAAAAATTACCGCTTTATAATTTACTACCTAAATCACCACTAAACTGGTGTAATAAAACTACAAATTTTACCACACAAACACATATATAACCACAAGAGAGGAATGCAAGATTATTAAAGAAAGTGAAGAGAAATGAATAAAATCTGACACAAGTAATCATGGATACTCTAAAGCTTAGTATGATGAGCTTCAAGGTGAAGGAACTCAGTTGTTGTTACTTGTTAGAGATGTTGAGAAGAAATGGTATCTAAATTGGCTTGTTAACCAAAAAGGAAAATTGGAATGTAGATTAATTGTATAGGAGTTAGGTATATAGACTTTATTGATTTGGATGAGCGGTCTTATTTGAATGCTATCGACTGCATTATAGCATGATCACTGGTCTCAGAAACTAGCATGGAGAGTGTCCATGGCTTGTTTTAAAACTATGTAACTTTTTGTGATTATATAAACTTCCAACTTTAATAGAACACATATCAAGCCATGCTAAAAAAAACAAATAATTACCACTTTATGGTCGGATGTATTTTTGGTGGAAATCTGATTCAATATTCCTCATTCCTTGTCATATTTGCACTATTCGTTTGCATTATTTCACAAGCACTACTCTGCATTTCTATAAATTGGTTCTTTGATTGACACAGACAGATACGATATGGGTGCCCAGGACCCCATACATCTTCATACATCACGGTCCTTTGCCAGTTAGGTATGTGTTATTGTGCTGCCACTTGCATTTACACAAGGTTCGCATCATCAAACATAATTTATTGCAACTAGTTGACCAAACAGCCCACTGTAAAAGAGATGGAAGAGCTTTCAGCTCAATAAGCACAAAGCCGTAAAACAATTATCGCATGAAATAGAACATGATTCACCCAAGAAAGCTATAAATACTAAAATAAAAAAACTTTCAATCCATAAGGTCTAGCAAACATAAGAAAATGTGCAAAAATCATCACACTTTCAATATAAGCATCCTAAATGAAAACCGTAAAAAACACCACCAAGTAGTTCACAACTATTTTCATTCATCCTATAGATAGATAGTTATCACTGTTTCTCCTCAGGATTTGAAGCTTCCTTGATCTCATCCCCTGCCTCATCCTGCAACAAAGAAAACAAAATTTCTGAATAAGTAACGGCCTTGAATACAAATTGTATCGTCTTGCAAAAAATATGATACACCACTCAATGTTAGTCATAAGATCTGTTTTAGATCTTAGTTAATGCATAATATCTAGCAAAGCGCATGTGAATTTTGTGAACTGGACAAAAAGGTAATAATGCCGGCGTGCGCGCGCACGCACACACGCACAATAGAGAGAAGAATATACCGCGACATCAGATGTCCACAAAGTAAGGTTGTCCCTCAGAAGTTGCATAATCAACGTGCTGTCTTTGTATGAATCTTCACCCAAAGTATCTAACTCAGAGATGGCTTCATCAAATGCCTGCCATGAAATATACAAAAAATGAAATGCGTAACTGAATCAATCTGAAAGGGAAGGGTCGACACACATGCTGATAACTCAACTTCAATTCAATGTGTTACTGAGACATACAGAGTATTACAAGAACAAATCAGTAGTAAAATAGCCCTCTAAGTTATTAGTTATAACTATTCATTTGACAGCTACATGTATTACTAGCACAATGTTGAAGACAATAATATACTCTAAATATTAGTAATAGTTGCTTAGTTTACAAAACCATGTGCATTCTTTGTAATAATCTTTATGATCACAAAATTGGCTAATTGTAACGCTGTCTTTATATGTCAACTGAGGCAAACCAAGAAACCCATACAAATGCATTAATAGCTAGCTTAGTAGCCACCAATCCTAAAATGCTAAACCAATAATCTCAATTTAACTTTCAACAGCGATGTAAGTATATAAACAATTACCTGCTTAGCAAGGTTGCAAGCACGGTCAGGCGAGTTGAGAATTTCATAATAGAACACTGAGAAGTTGAGTGCAAGACCTAGCCTTATTGGGTGAGTGGAAGCCAAATCTGTCACAGCAATATCCTACAGTAAGAAAAACAAAACCATTATCAAAAGTTAGTATATGTATAAACACCTAATCTTCATGATTAAAAAGTACATGAAAGATCAACCGTCATCTACCTGAGCAGACTTGTACGCCAACAAAGTCTTCTCAGCAGCCTCCTTCCTCTCAGCTCCGGTCTTAAACTCAGCAAGATATCGGTAATAATCACCTTTCATCTTCAAGTAAAACACTTTAGATTCCGCAGCAGAAGCAGAGGGAACAAGATGCGAGTCGAGAAGGCCCAAAATCCCATCACAGATTTTGCTCAGTTCAGTCTCGATCTTACTCCTGTACTCCTTGATTACGTTAACATGATCTTCATTACCACGGCTCTCTTCCTTCTGCTCGATGGAAGAGATGATCCTCCATGAAGCCCTCCTTGCACCAATCACATTCTTGTAAGCGACAGAAAGAAGGTTCCTTTCCTCCACAGTCAACTCCTCAGCATCGACCGCCTTGACAACCTTCTCCATGAACTCAACCATTTCCTCATACCTTTCGGCCTGCTCTGCTAACTTGGCCAGGTACACATTGTCTTCACGGGAAACTTCACTTTGCACCATTTTCAATAATTAAATATAACAGATTCTGCAAAATGATACAAGCCCTCAACATTCAATATATAAACAAACAAGCATATAGACACGCCACAGCTGATCTAGATGTACAAAAACAAAACTTGAAGTATCTACTATGTCTACAAAAGATCTTTTTTAATACTTCCAATACATACTAATGCACCGAATAGAAGAACCCGTTATCACAATAGTGAAGACTTTTAATGCAATTTGGCATTTGTCACAGATTCACACTATAACAGTATTAACATTTAGTCCTAAACTGAAGCGAAGTGTAACCCTTTAGCACTATTCTAGTGCAAAAAGTACCATTACAAAACAACGACACAAACCATTACGTAGTATTTCCGTATTAACTAGTACTCAACGAATCGCAATACACATCAGAAAACATAAAAACCATCCACTGTTTCAAGATCAACTAATAATCAACTAATCACAAACTAGTAACTACTTAACCCCAATTAAAAAAAAAAAAAAAAAAAAAAAAAAAGTAAAACAATCCAACCTCGCATAATTAATACAAACATTAATCAGATCTCCATCTAACAACAACCAACCGCTTCCATAACTTGTACAGTACAACTAATGAAATAATTAATAACCCTTTTTATGATCATACATACATATTCATAGATCTAAATTAAACAATCAATTAAACTCAACAGATCTGATAATAAAAATAAAAAGTACAAACCCTAAATACAGTTGAAAAAGAAAAAAGTAAAATTAGTTAAAAGCGGATTAAGAGAAGGGAATATACCTTAATAACGGCCGGCTGCTGTTTGAAGGGTTTGAGTGATTTAATCGAAATTATCAACCTAATCAAAGGGGTCTATATATAAAGGAGGCGTACGCTATTTATGGTCTGAGGATGAAATATCCAATGAAAATGAGACACGTGTACAAGGGTGAATATATTGTCGCCGAGTGATTCTCCGCAGTGAAAAGGAAATGATGTTTTACCTTAATTAATTTAGCCTAATCTCGTTTTTCTTTCACTTTTTCATTTTTAGAGAAATATATTGTATTACTTATCTTTCTTCACGTATATCTTCTCTCATACTTATATGCAAAACTAATAAAAATATGACATTCTTAAGTGGAGGTCATGTGCGACGACGTATATTGCATGCCCTTTCGAAACTAATAAAAATATAACATTTTTAAGTGGAGGTCATGTGCGACGACATATATTACATGCCCTTCCGGAACTAATAAAAATATAACATTTTTAAGTGGAGGTCATGTGCGAC
The DNA here is from genome assembly GCA_030686995.1 of Artemisia argyi. NCBI lineage: Eukaryota > Viridiplantae > Streptophyta > Magnoliopsida > Asterales > Asteraceae > Artemisia > Artemisia argyi. The sequence continues at coordinate 259,865,555 of CM060708.1, read as the reverse complement.
GGCACCTATTGCATGCCCTTCCGAGACCCCTCTGTCTCCTCTATTTTTAGAGAATATATTGTTTGAACTACCGTGTTGAAACATGATTACCACCAGATAGTAAGAGGGTCGGTCTCCCCACTTGTAGAGCTTTAAAGAAAATGAACGTTTAGTGAAAATTTCATGAATTATTCGGTAAAAAGTTCGTTTATATTCGTTTATTTATTAAATGAACGAATGTGAACAATATTTTACGTTCGTTTAGTAAAATGAACGAACATGAACAAAAGCCGCGTTCGTTCATTTATGTTCGTGAACGTCCGATTATGCGTTCATTAACGTTCGTTTATATTCATTTATTTATTTATGTTTGTATATCATATCTTTTAATTGTAAAATTTTAAAATTTGTTTGTTTAAACAAAACAACACTTATAAAACAATATATTGTGCATAATTCAATAAAGTTTATGTTTATTTGTCTATTTTCATTTATGTTTGATCATTTTGTTCGTTTAGTGTCTTAATGAACGAAAATAAACAACTCACTTTCTTAATAAACGAACATGAAAAAGAAAATTCATTTGTTTAAGCGTTCGTGTCTGTTTATTTCTTCGGTTAAAATTAAATGAACGGACATGAACAACGCTCCGTTCGTATTCGTCCGGTTCATTACAGGCCTACCTACTTGATTAGGCTAAGGAGATTCTTTGGATGATCATCCAATCACATGGACCACAAATTTAAGGCGATTGGGTAATCCAAAAAAATATATATATGTTCAAGAGTCCTTAAGTGCATCATCTAAACTGAGAAACGGATCGAGACAATGTCTATATTGCAATGATCAAGGTTGCATCAAGCTGGAAGGCGATTATTGTGTAACTGCGACGCATTGATGTTTTTTGAACGACCATGAGTAGATGTAACCTTAATCGAAATTGACTTATTGTGTCGAATGTTGTTGATTGTATCAAAATCAACTTATTATAGTATAGTAGTATAGTATCGAAATGATCCGCAAGAAATACGGATCACCCGAGTCGTATCCAAGCGAAGGTGAATGGAATCAAGAATATTGATTCGTGTAAATCTAGAATTGAGAAGTGGTGAAAAAGAAAATAGCGATCAAGTAATTCAAGTATTAACAAACAATGATGAAATATGCAAGAAGTACAAGCTAGATATGCACCAAAGTTGAAAACGTAAAAACGAAAATGCAAACGCGTTTATTAAAACGTAACTTTTAACGAAAACTGATCCTACAAACGTGAAATAATTTTCTAAAAATATTAAACTACTAAAATGAATTTCCAGAAAAAGAAAATTATTTTTTTGACTTTTCTATTATTTTTTATGAATTTATTTTGATTTTTTGTATTTTTAAATAAATTAAAAATGGAAGAAAATAGAAAAATAAAGAGGAAAAAAGAAAATTAAATTCTGAAAAATCTAAAATATTATAAAAGAATTTCCTAAATTATTTTTGTATTTTTCACAACTTTTTCTGAATTTTTATGAATTTTTGTTTATTAAAATCTATTTAAAAATGAATAAAATCAAAGGAAAATTAAGAAAAATACTAAATCAACTTGGAAAAATCTGAAAAAATTCCAGAAAATCTAAAATAATAAAAAGAACTTGGAGAAAAATTTTGGAATGAAAAGAAGTTGTTTAAGTGCTTATTACAACAAACTGCTTATTCACAAGTGCTTATTTATAAGCACTTGTGAACCAAAACTGAGTGGAACTCTTAACACAGGCTTAGGATGATATAAAAAAAACTCAGAAATGCAATGTATGATCAATTTCAAACACAAAAATTCACAGAATCTCAATCACTATGTAAAAAGCTCAATCAATAAGCTCAAATGATAAGCAGAATAAGAAGATGTAAATCCAGAAGCAAAGCAGTGATGCACAACACTATTTCTACTCAAATGAGGCACATAAACAATCATCAAACACTGATACAAGCTCAACTGATCAAAGGCAGGCCTAAAACTCAAACAGTCAACTGTGTCTCAAGTAGGCTTATGAACAGGTGCTAAAAGCACTTCAAATAAGCTCAAGTAAACTAGCTTATGGGGGCAAAAGATAGATTGAACAACTGAGTTACTAGATTAAGCAATATTACAACCTAATTCTATTGTTTAATCCTTTAAATTTCACCAAGAACAGCAGCCCACAGAATAGTAACCAATGTAACAGTTGACTTTTAAATGAACTCTAATCTTTGACAAAAATGAATTTAAGCAGCTAAATTCTACAACTAAAATGATGTAATAAGCTGTTATAAATCTAGTTTAAGCTATCTCTAAGTATAATACAATTATGAGCTAAATCTCACTATCAATTAAGTCCTAAATCCAACTGTGCATGCAACTAATTTTAACTATGACTATAAAGAGTTATACTACTGATTTTATAGAATTACTTATCCTACTCTACCTTATTGAAATCTAATGGCACAGTTGTATAAACTCAATTACACCTACTAAACTCTGATTAACTCAGATCCAAACACTCAAACTTCTATCAGCAATATAATAGTTCCTCAATATGATTACACCAAACCTCTTACTTAATCAAAAACACTTATCAAATTCCAATCTCAAACTCAGAATCACAATTCACCAAAATCAAACACTATATCCAACAGAAATGACAGATCACAAATCCTCAGGAAAACAGTCACTCATATAAGAGATTCAAACACAGAATTAAGTAAACAAAATTATTCTAATGCTCAATCAAGCTATGTATCATCAATTACTATAACAAATACAGTTAATTATAACAATGAAACAGTAATGCTACTAATTTCAGATCCAAACTATCACAGATAAGCAAATGAGACTAGAAATATCACTTACAAAGTTTTGTCCACCTCAGCAAGAACAGAGATGGATTCACTTTGCTTGCCTATCTTTAAGATAGGTAGGACCTTCCAGATCTGTCCATACTTATCCAATTACACCACAGGAACCAATGATTCAAAGTCAATTTGACTTTTGTTGACTGATGATGAATTACAACTAAAATCAATTCCACAATAAGCTAAACAGCTTAAATGGAATATATAAACAGTATTCAGCATATTTGTAAGCTTTTCTAAAGAAATGAAATCATATTTTTATTTTTTTATTATTATTTTTTGTTTTTTTATATTTTCTAAAAATTAACTAACTGATTTGAAAGTAAAACTAATTAAACTATATAGAAATTGAGATTTAAACAGAATAAGAAAGAGATAAAAATCAGATAAGCAGAATCAAATTCAAAATAAGCTGGTTAAGACTTTAAAAAGAACTAGAAATTTGGACTATAATTTGAAACTAATACTTGTAAAAACTAAATTGAGAATGAGATATAAACTGATATTAAAACTAATAAGCTTGAATTAAAACAGAAATTAAACAACAATAATAAAATGAAATCAAAATTTTATTAAAATTCTTAAGCTAGCATTACAATCTCTAAGCTAAATACAATTGAAACTAAATTTTTGCAGAGCTTCAGTACAAATTTCCTACACACTAAACTAAGCTAATTCTATTTTTATTTATAGGAAAGGATGATGGTTGGGGTCTCGGATTGCCAAGCTGGCAATCCGTGTGCCCTGTGTTTCTTTGAAGCCTCTGAGAGCCGTGAGATCACTATCCAATCATTGCCACTTGATATACACCCTTGGATTGCATTTGATGACGCGTTCTATCCAATTGATTGCTGCCACGTAGCCCCATTTGTGTTTCTTTGAGTCCTGACACATGCTGACACTACGCTGACATTCTAGAAGCCTTCTGATTTGACACAATTACCCTTATTTGTGGTAATTGTGTCGTACGGTCAATTTAGGGTTCTACATATCTGGGTAAAAGGGAATTGGGGATGAACAAAGGGCGGGGTAATATTTATTTATTTTTTTGACCCTGTTCTTTGACCCGTAGATAATAGTTTGACCGTGGCTTGTTGGGGCGGGTATTGGGAAGATTGGGCTTGTGTAATGTCACAACTTACCATTTCAGGTCATTTCTCAAACTTTGGAAAAATACTATTCATCAAAACACTATTCATCAGTTTACTATTCATCATTTTTTGTGTCAGTTTGACATTTCGAGAAGCATTCAGAAACTTTACTATTCACATAACACTATTCATTGGCGGAAAAGTTTTCACTATTCACTTGCATTACACATTTCATCGTAAATTTAGTTTACGTGTATTAAAATTCGCGTAACCGTATGGGTTTAGGTGCGAATTCATTTCATTATCAGTAAGGACACAGCATTCGGACTAGAGATAGTCTGCATAACATCAGTAGGTCATTTACATGTTATACCACTCTTAGGATTTTCAAATTTATATATTTGATACATTTAACGTTTTTCTTATAAGTATTTATAAATAAACGTTAACACCCGATTTATAAACACGACGAATATATCTAAATATTCCCACAATGGTCCCGACATATTTTTATATCCATTATATCATCATAAAAGTTATTATATTCATTTACCCAGTATTTTGGAAATTTATTTTATTTATAACGTAAGTTTATAAATATTACGACGGTTTTCGTGAAAACTAAACAATAATCACCCGAACACTCAGTACTTGTACCCAACATGTTTTTAACATTTTTATGACTTTATTAAGTCCCGGTTAACTTCGTTAATATTTATTTCTAGCAAACCCGGTACCCGATTATAACTAATACTTACACTAAACTACACCTAATAATACACTACATTTCCTAAGTGATCAAAACCGACTTTGCTACTATTTTATACATTGAAAACCGGTCATTAGCACACCCCTAGACCACATGACTTTTACATTTAACCTTATGTAGTTATGTACCATTTTAATACATTAAAAACCTATACTAAATATCTAAGAACCTCCAAAACATAACACATATATTTTCTTGGAATCAAAAACTCATTTCTCATCTTCTCCATCATGAAACCCACGACCCATATATGATCCATAACCAAAATCCATTATTTTTCAAAGTACAAAGCTACAAAGTTGTTCATTTCATCATTCTAATCAAGAATCTTACAACAAAAACACAAGTAACACAAGGTTTCTCATCATCTAATCACCTATTATTTCAAAGTGAGTTATCAAATTTATTTTCATTTTTTCATCTAATTAACACTTGTATCTTATGGTTTTCATGCTTAATTTCATGCACAAACTAGCTATACCACTTTATTTTTGTAGACTTTTTGAACATACAAACCCTAGATTTTGATTTAGGTGTTCCTTTGTTAAATTAACATGATTAGTAGTGATTAGGAACCCATGGCACCCTAAGAAGGTGTATGGTAGGATTAGTATAGATTTGTGGTGTTTGCAAGAGATTTAGTTGAGGTTGAAGTTTTGAACATGAAAAATGGATTTGTAACAAGTATATAAACATTCTGTCCCATTTTGGTAAACCCAGGAAAATCAGTAAACATAAAGTAAACTTTGGCAAAAATTTTAGAAAATACTTTCAAAAACGAATCCGTAGGCGAAAGAACGGATTAAAAAGAGTTTATAACGAAGAAGTTATGATTTTTGCAAGTTTATTGACGAAAAGTATATTTTCTAAAAATACATGCTGTTGGACGTTTTTCGTCAGACAAAAAGAGGCTTTAGACATAACCCGAAGGAGCCAATCTTTCCAAAATATATTACTACATACTAAGACGTAACCGTGGATATAAAAAACAAGTAAAACGGACTTATAACGACAAAGATATTCACGTTTGAATATCGGCGAAACTCATATTGTTTTGACAGCTTTTGAAATAATAACACTAAAACTACGTAGTAACTCTAGATTTCTAGAAATATTAACCAAGTACCCAAATTCATAACTAATGGAGTATTAGTGAACACAAGTATATTTTCATTACTACAAAGCGTTATTTCAAGGATTTCAAACCGAGGACTTCAACATTAACATTGATACATACGATATATATATATATATATATATATATATATATATATATATATATATATATATATATATATATACATTTCAACTAGTTTTATTTTTCTAGTTGCCTTATTTTCCCAAGTCTTGGAAAATGTATATTTTTTATAACAACAAGCATTTTTCAAAGAGTAGAGTGGTATAAGAAACATGTGCATGGACATTCATAACATCATTTCATGATCTAAAGTAGATTGTTCATCATTCATATTAGGTTGCGGCTAGTGTGCGCGCCTTGTTTTTCAGCTCATTACATGTTCATGGTACCATCATATCAGGTGAGTTTTCATAGCCCCGTTTTCAATACAATATTTTGATTTCAAATCCCACGGGGGAATACATTGCATCAACCATTTTAGTACGAGCCCAAGTACCAAAACATATGTACATTGCTTAAGTTGCCTTACCAACCTGTTAAAGTCCCCTATTTATTATCATGGACCGTTAATTTGCCGATTAAGCGAGAGTGAGTGGATATATCTATCGAGGGTGACGCCTCTATCCGTGGTAGTTATTACCAACAGTAAGCGGATGCATTTCATTTTGACATTTTGGGAGTGTTCTGGTAAAACATTCGGGAGGGGCATATAATTTCATCAGTCATAGCTTCGTGGTCATGAGCTTAAGGTCTATTGTACTATTTTACGTGACTTTTGTCATGCACTTATACTTGTGGTGGCCGTACAACATTACATTTTATAAACCTATGGAATTCACCAACATTCGTGTTGACGTTTTAGCAATGTATGTAACACCCCCCAATTTGAAATGCGGCAGCGGAATAGAAATTAGGCTGTTACGGTGAGGATCGAAGTCATAATGATAGAAAACGACTCGAAGAGACGTTTTAAAATATAATTTCATTTATAAATATTTGAAATACAATAGGTCCTTATCAGAGTATTATAAAAACTTAATGTTTTGAACTAAATCAAACATCATTTATTTTACATCATTATTAAAATAAAGTAAACATAATTTGAAGATTTTTGCCGCCCGTTCCATGCTTGTTTCCCCTGTTAAATACCTGAGATACGTGCTTAAAAGTCAACAAAATTGTTGAGTGAAATCATAGAGTTTGAATTTAATAATCATTTTGATACACAAGCAAGATTGTATTAGAAAATACAATCAGTTTGAAAACATTGATATTGCAGTTCATATATTGCACTAAGTCTCATGACACGCAAACGTTAACAAATACCGTAAACGGCGGGTGTTTATCAAATCAATGATAAATTTGCCCTCGTGTAATAGGTGATTTGCCAATTCCTATTTTTACTCAAATATAATTATCACGACTAATGCGGCTAACCACATGCATAATGGCATTCCGTCAAGCATTAGTGGGACAGGCTGTCAAACCTTAAATAGATCTATTCATTATATTCGCGTTCACCGCAGTGATTAATGGCTCATGAATAAGGGTCTTTTGGCAATAGCTAACTTAGGCATATCTCAGTCAGGAAAGCATACAGAAAATACTTGTGATCTATTTATAGCATGTATCCCCCTCACGGAGTTTTGAAAATAATTAAATGTGAGGCTATGACTCACCTTGATTGATACTGAAAATGAAGAAAATAAAGTTGGATGAATTTTATGAAAACGGCTTCGAAACACAACCGAATAAATAAATTTATCTAAGAACTTGACCAAAAAATCTTCGGTAATTATAAAGAAAATGACGAATATTAGATATTCGTTATGACGATTAAGTGATGTGCGGTGAAAATATTGTGATATGCATGTTATGACAAAATATGATTTTTAAAATTATTCATCGAAGTTTTTCCTTTTTAATTGTAAGTAAAACCTTAACTTCTTAATCATCGTTATATATATTATTAACGTTAAGTTAATAATATATATATAAATAAAAATAAAGCTTAAACATGATATGAAATAAATTGACGAAAATAGAAAATAAATAAGAATGATAAATAAGTTATGTTTAGTCTTTGTCTCCTTTTCCAATTTTACCATTTTTACACTAACGATACTTACGTTACACCGTTAGTCCTTTTTATATATTTTTCAACTATAGTCCTCTACTTTGTCCAATAATCAATACAAACCTTCTAATATTAATTTTTATCACATTTTATCCTTAGATTTCTGTATTTACAGGTTTAGTCCTTGATTTTCAATATTTACACATTTAGTCCTTCTAGGTGTCGTCGCGTTACATTTTTAGTCCAATTTTACAAAAATGATTATGGAACTTTTCTAAAAATTTCCGTAGCTTATTTATTAAGTATAAAGCTTATTTTACTGCTTATTTATTTCAAAAGCTCATTTTTATGGCTTATGGGCCTGGTTCGAATTATCTTAAGGCCCGTTAAGATTTTTGGAGGCGAGGGCATGGAAAAAGTTTTGGGCTTGGCTTTGGACCATTTTTATGATTCTAAAAACATTTCTTATAGGCCCAGTGGGATTACGAATTTCAAAAGCTTAGTGGGCTTTAGTTAAGCCCACTCGACAATAATAAAGTTTTTTATAAATATTTTTAGTTTTGGAATCCGGTTTATGTACATTCAAAATGGATCGTTTAAGATGTCAAAACGTGATTATTTTTACAAGTTGTTTATATGAAATTGTTAGTTTGCTAGGTGGTCTATGACGTCGTGAAAAAATATGGTACTGTCGTTAAATGAAATGTTGAGTTATACGTTGGTTTTGTGACATGGTTGGGTCGATATATATATATTGAAAACTTGTGAATTTTACTAAGTGTTATACAAAATTTTACATCGATGGATGCAAGTTAAAATGGATGCATGAAATGAGTATAACATTACAACTAAAGTGAATGGTGTGTGCTACGTGATTCCTAGGCCTTCCAAGATAGAGGCTAATCACGTCTCGTGTACTAAGAACAAATATAGACTTGAATTAAACGTGCAAAGTGTAGATGATTGAAACAAACATCACAAGGTGCATGAACATATAAATACATATGAAATGGATTAGAATTGAGTGTAAGAAACTTACAAACACCTTAGAGGTGATATAGATTCGAGATAGGTATAAAAGAACACAAGAAATCACGTCCAAACTATATAACCCAAACGTTATATATTATTTTGAACCCGATATCTTTTCTTTGCTTCCAATATAGTTCTACTCGACTTGTAAGTTTTACGAGAAGGATTTGAAGGTTCAATTATTGCAGTGAAAGAATGAGAGAATGAATAAGAGTAAGATGCATGCAACGTACGTATATATATTACAAATATATAACATTTTAGTAAGAAAGTTCAATGTAAACTCTTCCCACACTATTGCATGTCAGTACTAGACTCCTTAGGTGAAGTTTTATATTGTTTTAGGATAGCTTGTGAGAGCACAAAAGAAGGAAAGTGTTGGGTGATTCATGCTATATGTCGACCAAGGTATTTTCCATATATACGATTTACTAAATCGTATACTACTCGAGCATACTTGATCATCATTAACATTTGAGCATGAAATCATCTTAGGAATAATATTAGGAACGATTAGAAACAAACTAGATTCAAAACGGTTAAGTTTTGAATATATTGTAAATCGAGTTGGGTTTGCTAAGGACGATTACTATGCCTCTTAAAAACGTATCAAAACTCATTGTAGGAATACGAGACTTGACACACTAATTGTTGGCTAGTAGGTTAACGAGATGAGAAAATAAAATATATAGGTCGTGTGCTAAATTTACGAATAAATGGTGCGATTTGGAGGTGGTTTGGAATATGTCGATCGGATGAAAATTAAATAAATTGGATTTTGGGCTTATTGGCGGGGCTTATGAATAGTGTAAATGGATTGGGCCAAAGATAATTAAGGGTCCGGTTAGATTAATAGGGTAATTAGTAAATTTTAATTATATTTAATAAATATAATTAGTATTAGGATTTAGGTTTATGATTAAATGAAAAGTTTAGGTTTCGTGTAACGTGTCGAGGATTAATCCCGTCATTTCGTGAATTATATTATTTTGTCAAAATCGCCAAAATAATATAATAAGAAAAATTTTAAATTTTTCCGAGAAAATGGGAATTAGAAACGATAATGAAAGATTATATATTTATTAACGATTTAATTACAAGAAATTTTTACAGGGTTCTACAGTACCCACTTGTCATTCTGAATTTCGTCCCAAAATTCGATTTTAAGAAATCTAACAAGTGCGTTCTATGAAAATAAATGCGGATATTTCTCACGGAATCTATCTTCTCTTTCCCATGTATAAGTCGGTCCTCGCTTAGAGTCCCATCTTACTTTTACAATAGGGATACGATTCTGTTTGAGTTGTTTTATCTCTCTATCCATTATTTCCACAGGCTCTTCTGTGAACACTAGTTTGTCGTCCAATCTAATCTCTTTTAGTGGAATGACGAGAGTTTTGTCTGACAAACATTTCTTGAGTTGGGATACGTGAAACGTAGGGTGTACCTTACTAAGTTCATCCGGAAGTTCTAACTTATAAGCAACTGAACCAATTCTCTCCAGAATTTTGAAAGGTCCAATATACCTCGGATTTAACTTTCCACGTTTTCCAAAATGAATCATTCCTTTCCATGGCGAAACCTTTAACATGACTTTGTCTCCTACTTGAAATTCCATAGGCTTTCTCCTGACATCAGCATAACTTTTCTGTCTGTCACGAGCAGCTTGCAAGCGTTGCTTGATTTGGAATATCTTCTCAGTAGTATCATGTATTAACTCTGGTCCGGTAAGTTGCATATCACCAACTTCTGTCCAACAGATTGGTGATCTGCACTTTCTTCCGTACAGTGCCTCAAAAGGTGCAGCCTTTATGCTGGCATGGTAGCTATTATTGTACGAAAATTCAACTAATGGCAAGTGTCTATCCCAACCTTTTCCGAAATCAATCACACATGCTCGAAGCATGTCTTCCAAGGTTTGGATTGTTCTCTCACTTTGTCCATCGGTTTGCGGATGATAAGCGGTGCTCATATCTAACCTAGTACCAAGAGATTTCTGTAGCGATTCCCAAAATCTTGATGTGAATCGGCTATCTCTATCAGAAATAATAGATATTGGTACCCCATGTCTAATAACAATTTCCTTAAAATACAACTGAGCGAGTGTTTCCATCTCGTCAGTCTCCTTGATTGGTAGGAAATGTGCAGACTTGGTTAATCGATCGATGATAACCCAGATTGTGTCTAATCCAGTCGAAGTCTTTGGTAATTTGGTAATAAAATCCATTGTGATTCGTTCCCATTTCCAGACCGGAATTTCTGGTTGCACGAGTAATCCTGATGGTTTCTGAGTCTCTGCTTTTACTCTAGAGCAGGTCAAACATTTACCAACGTACTCGGCGATATCAGCTTTCATATTTGGCCACCAATAATTCTTCTTAATATCCTGGTACATTTTATTGGAACCGGGATGAATAGAATATTTGGATTTATGAGATTCATGCATGATAAGGTCTCGAATACCTCCAAAGAGAGGAATCCAATATCTTTCCTTAAAACATAACATTCCATCATTTCTTCTCACAAATTCTTTTTCATTATTTGGCATTCTGTCAGCCTGGTCTTCCAGGTTTGACCTCCTGTCAATTTTCTCATATTGCCGGTTTTCTTCTTGTAGAGCTTCCATTTGAGCTTTGATGATTTGAGCAGGAAGTGGTGAATGAATTGTCATTCCTAGAGATCGAACTCTAAGAGGTTTAATTCTATCTTTTCTACTCAACGCATCGGCTACTACATTCGCTTTACCAGGATGGTAACGAATTTCACAGTCGTAGTCATTGAGTAATTCTAACCATCTTCTTTGCCTCATGTTTAGCTCCTTCTGATCTAAAATATGCTGTAGACTCTTGTGATCGATGAAAACCGTACACTTTGTACCATATAGGTAATGTCTCCATATTTTAAGAGCAAAAACTACTGCTCCTAATTCTAGATCATGAGTGGTGTAGTTTTCTTCATTCTTTTTCAACTGTTGTGAAGCATAGGCTATAACTTTGTCTCTTTGCATTAGTACCGCACCTAAACCATGATGAGATGCGTCACAATACACTACAAAGTCCTCATTGCCTTCCAGTAATGCTAATATTGGTGCTTCACAAAGCTTCTGTTTCAGCAGTTGAAATGCTGACTCCTGCTTCTCTTCCCAGTTATACTTCTTGTTCTTCTGGGTCAGTTCCGTCAATGGTTTTGCAATCTTTGAAAAACCTTCTATAAATCTCCGGTAATAACCAGCGAGACCTAAGAATTGACGAATCTCGGTTGGGGAGGTAGGTGACGTCCAACCTTTAACTGCTTCTATCTTTGCGGGATCTATGTGGATACCTTTGTTGTTGATGATATGGCCTAAAAATTGAACGGTAGAAATCCAAAAATCACATTTGGAAAACTTGGCGTACAACTTTTCCTTCTTAAGTAACTCCAAAATAGTCCTTAAGTGTTCAGCATGCTCTTCTTTATTGCGCGAATAGATTAAAATATCATCAATGAACACAATAACGAATTTATCCAAGTATGGTTTGCATACTCGGTTCATTAAATCCATGAATACAGCTGGTGCATTGGTAAGACCAAATGGCATCACCTGAAATTCATAATGCCCGTATCGTGTTCGAAAAGCTGTCTTGGGAATGTCCTCTTCCCTAACTCTTAATTGATGATATCCTGATCTAAGATCGATTTTTGAGTACACACTTGATCCTTGTAATTGGTCAAATAGATCGTCGATCCTTGGTAATGGATATCGATTCTTCACCGTGAGTTTGTTCAACTCTCTGTAATCGATACACATTCGGAACGTTCCATCTTTCTTTTTGACAAATAGGATTGGTGCTCCCCAAGGGGATGAACTTGGTTGAATGAAACCTTTATCTGATAGTTCTTTTAACTGTTCAGATAATTCTTTCATTTCGGAGGGCGCTAATCGATATGGTGCTTTTGCAACGGGTGCTGCTCCAGGCACTAAATCGATTCGGAATTCTACTTGACGAGTTGGTGGGATTCCAGGTAAGTCTTCGGGAAATACATCAGAAAATTCTCTTACAACTGGCACTTCATCAAGTTGTTTCTTCTTTTCTTTTGTTTCTCCTCCCGTTACTTGGATTTGAAATACATGGCATCCTTTGCTTATGTATTTCATCGTCTTGGCGTACGAAATGATATTGAAAGAAGTTTTAGGTTTATCACCTTGGATGATTAAGGTTTCACCGTCGAATGGAATTTGGATGATTTTCTCATCACAAATTATTCTGGCACGGTGTTTAGATAACCAATCCATACCAATGATGACATCAAAACTTCCCAATTGAATGGGCATAAGATTGATAGGGAAAGATTTATTTAGAAGGGTTAAGGTGCAGTTTTCGATTAGGGTATTGGTACTTAAAATATTTCCATCTGCTAATTCTATTTCATAGATAGTATCTAATTCTACAGGAGTAATATTTAGATTTGCGGCAAACAAAGTAGACACAAAACATTTATCTGCTCCTGAATCAAATAATATCTTAGCATCTTGTTGATTTAATAGGAACGTACCAGTAACAACATCTGAATTCTGCGTTGTGTTCCCATCACCAAGTATATACGCTCTTCCTATGGCAACATTATTGGTAAATTTCGGACATTGAGGTCTGTAATGTCCAACTTCTCCACAACCATGGCACTTTACTGCTATCGGTTGTGTGTTGGCTCCAGTCGCTCGACAGTCCCTTGTCATATGACCAATTCTTTTACAGTTGCCACAAGCAGCCCTACATGCTCCATTATGATGCATGTTGCACTTGTTACATGGGGGTAGCGTTCCAGAATAACCTTTACTTTCTGCAGGCACTGCTGCATAAGCTCAGGTAGCTTTTTGTCGACGATTTTGTTGCTGATGATGATTACTACGGTTCTGCTGCTGATCTCTGTTGCGATTTCTGCTTTGATTGTTGTTGTTGCTGTAGCTACGGTTACCACTGTAACTGTTGTTATAGCTGCGGTTGTTGCTATTGTTACTCCCTTGGTTGTCAGCACTTCTCTTATGCTCATTAATCACAGAGGTAGAACCTCTTTTGATTACCCGGGTTAACAATCTCTGTGCAAGCTCCATAGCTTCTTCTACTGACTTTGGATTCGATGAGGTAACATCTCCTTCAATGGATGGTGGCAGTCCCTCCACGTATTTCTCCAATGCTTGTTTAACATCGGGTACTATAGTTGGACACAGCACCGACAACTCCAGAAACTTTCTGTCGTATGTCTTCAAGTCATTGTACCTTACAACTACCTGATGAAATTCATCTTCCAGTTTTCGAATCTCTGTCCTTGGACAATACTTCTTCAACATTTTATTCTTCAACTCATTCCACGAAAGTCTGAAAGCTTCATCTGGACCCATAGCATTCGCAGTAGTGTTCCACTACGATAATGCTTCTCCTTGAAGAGTTCCTGTAGCAAAGGTAACTTTGCTATTCTCAGGACAACCGCTCCTCTTGAAGACTGTCTCAGTATGCTCAAACCAATGTGCCATTTCAGTCACTCCTTCAATTCCTTTGAAGTTTGTTGGCTTGCAAGTCATGAAATCCTTGTAAGTACAATTACGTGGAGTAATTGTATTAGCTTCACGATTTGCACCATTGGTATTATTCAAACGATCCGCTTCACGAGCTGCAGATATTCCCTCAGCAATCATTCTTTGAACCTCAGTGGGGGTCAAGATCACTTCTGGGTTAGAGTTTTCGCTACTTGCATGCTCCATTTTTCTATACAAAAATATAGCATTTAGAATTTTAAACAACCACTTGTTTTAAAGATTCTTGTGAAGTAGAGAAAATTAATTTTTGAGTCTTAATAATAATTGGGCATCATATGTAGTTTTTATTTTGATTCAACAATCATAATCATTCCGATATGTTAGATGCAATTATAATACACATGAACAACCACAAGCATAAGTTAACATTTGTAGATAGTAATATCAAAACCAACAGCATAACATTAATAACTTTAAATCAGTTGAGTTGTTATAACAAAACGATACAAGCTTATTAAATGCCACATGCGGCAGGCTTGAATGCCTTATTACTAGTACAAATACTAACTATCTCTAATGATTAGGTATGTTCACATGTCCTCCCATCTCTAAGATTTGAGTTCGGAGCTCTTGCATCTCGGTATGATGTTGCATCTTCATATCTCCTACAATGTTTTCCAATGTATCTGCTCTTCGGCGTGCAAGCTGGGCTTCCCAAGTACGGTCCTGTCCCTTTCTCCGCAATGATATCGCGAAAGAACGTGTCTCAGAGATATCCGAACGTATCTGAGCTAACCCCTGCTGCAACTCTATCCTATCGGCTATAAGGTTATGTAAGGTGTTGTGGGTAGTATCTGAATGATCGAAAGATGAATAATCAATCATTTGAAGAAGTGAGTCTATCTGATCTTCGTGATGCTCCAATCGCGTCACTACTACAGAAGGTGAAAAGGTAGAAGGAATTTCAATCCTAGCACTCTCGCCAGTTTCATTGATATGAGCTGGGGGAGTAAAACCAGGCGGATAGGGTAATGATGGTGAAAGGGGAGAAATAGAATCAGAAATACGAAGGCGGCTGGATGTAGGTATATCTACTTCAGGGATTGGTTCTCTTTGGTGAAAATTATACGGATAAGTTTGGCTAAAAAGGTTGAGTAGGTGATCGGGTGCATATGAATTATGACGTGGTAATAGTGTCGATAAAACAAAAGTATTGGGATTCTCAGGCGTTGTAGCAATTTCGTCTTGCTCGTAGGGTTCTGTTTCTTGGGAAACAGCGTCAGGTACAGAAGTAGAACGATAAACAGGCGAAGTAACGGATGCGACGGAAATATCAGAGTCGGATTCGAACATACTCATATTGACACAATACTGTAACAATTCATAAATAGCGCAGAATAAGAATTTATTATCATAAAATTTTAACATATCATAATCAAAATATCATAGCTTAATGATTAACTTACGGAGTGCTGTAGCAAGCAGGTACGGCGGGCAAAAATTTATATGATAAAACTATAATTTATTTGAAAGTATGGTTATAGTTCAATGTTTGAAAACATTTGGTTCTCTATAACGATGGCTCTGATACCAATCTGTAACACCCCCCCAATTTGAAATGCGGCAGCGGAATAGAAATTAGGCTGTTACGGTGAGGATCGAAGTCATAATGATATAAAACGACTCGAAGAGACGTTTTAAAACATAATTTCATTTATAAATATTTGAAATACAATAGGTCCTTATCAGAGTATTATAAAAACTTAATGTTTTGAACTAAATCAAACATCATTTATTTTACATCATTATTAAAATAAAGTAAACATAATTTGAAGATTTTTGCCGCCCGTTCCATGCTTGCTTCCCCTGTTAAATACCTGAGATACATGCTTAAAAGTCAACAAAATTGTTGAGTGAAATCATAGAGTTTGAATTTAATAATCATTTTGATACACAAGCAAGATTGTATTAGAAAATACAATCAGTTTGAAAACATTGATATTGCAGTTCATATATTGCACTAAGTCTCATGACACGCAAACGTTAACAAATACCGTAAACGGCGGGTGTTTATCAAATCAATGATAAATTTGCCCTCGTGTAATAGGTGATTTGCCAATTCCTATTTTTACTCAAATATAATTATCACGACTAATGCGGTTAACCACATGCATAATGGCATTCCGTCAAGCATTAGTGGGACAGACTGTCAAACCTTAAATAGATCTATTCATTATATTCGCGTTCACCGCAGTGATTAATGGCTCATGAATAAGGGTCTTTTGGCAATAGCTAACTTAGGCATATACCAGTCAGGAAAGCATACAGAAAATACTTGTGATCTATTTATAGCATGTATCCCCCTCACGGAGTTTTGAAAATAATTAAATATGAGGCTATGACTCACCTTGATTGATACTGAAAATGAAGAAAATAAAGTCGGATGAATTTTATGAAAACGGCTTCGAAACACAACCTGATAAATAAATTTATCTAAGAACTTGACCAAAAACTCTTCGGTAATTATAAAGAAAATGACGAATATTAGATATTCGTTATGACGATTAAGTGATGTGCGGTGAAAATATTGTGATATGCATGTTATGACAAAATATGATTTTTAAAATTATCCATCGAAGTTTTTCCTTTTTAATTGTAAGTAAAACCTTAACTTCTTAATCATCGTTATATATATTATTAACGTTAAGTTAATAATATCTATATAAATAAAAATAAAGCTTAAACATGATATGAAATAAATTGACGAAAATAGAAAATAAATAAGAATGATAAATAAGTTATGTTTAGTCTTTCTCTCCTTTTCCAATTTTACCATTTTTACACTAACGATATTTGCGTTACACCGTTAGTCCTTTTTATATATTTTTCAACTATAGTCCTTTACTTTGTCCAATAATCAATACAAACCTTCTAATATTAATTTTATCACATTTTATCCTTAGATTTCTGTATTTACAGGTTTAGTCCTTGATTTTCAATATTTACACATTTAGTCCTTCTAGGTGTCGTCGCGTTACATTTTTAGTCCAATTTTACAAAAATGATTATGGAACTTTTCTAAAAATTTCCGTAGCTTATTTATTAAGTATAAAGCTTATTTTACTGCTTATTTATTTCAAAAGCTCATTTTTATGGCTTATGGGCCTGGTTCGAATTATCTTAAGGCCCGTTAAGATTTTTGGAGGCGAGGGCATGGAAAAAGTTTTGGGCTTGGCTTTGGACCATTTTTATGATTCTAAAAACATTTCTTATAGGCCCAGTGGGCTTACGAATTTCAAAAGCTTAGTGGGCTTTAGTTAAGCCCACTCGACAATAATAAAGTTTTTTATAAATATTTTTAGTTTTGGAATCCGGTTTATGTACATTCAAAATGGATCGTTTAAGATGTCAAAATGTGATTATTTTTACAAGTTGTTTATATGAAATTGTTAGTTTGCTAGGTGGTCTATGACGTCGTGAAAAAATATGGTACTGTCGTTAAATGAAATGTTGAGTTATACGTTGGTTTTGTGACATGGTTGGGTCGATATATATATATTGAAAACTTGTGAATTTTACTAAGTGTTATACAAAATTTTACATCGATGGATGCAAGTTAAAATGGATGCATGAAATGAGTATAACATTACAACTAAAGTGAATGGTGTGTGCTACGTGATTCCTAGGCCTTCCAAGATAGAGGCTAATCACGTCTCGTGTACTAAGAACAAATATATACTTGAATTAAACGTGCAAAGTGTAGACGATTGAAACAAACATCACAAGGTGCATGAACATATAAATACGTATGAAATGGATTAGAATTGAGTGTAAGAAACTTACAAACACCTTAGAGGTGATATAGATTCGAGATAGGTATAAAAGAACACAAGAAATCACGTCCAAGCTATATAACCCAAACGTTATATATTATTTTGAACCCGATATCTTTTCTTTGCTTCCAATATAGTTCTACTCGACTTGTAAGTTTTACGAGAAGGATTTGAAGGTTCAATTATTGCAGTGAAAGAATGAGAGAATGAATAAGAGTAAGATGCATGCAACGTACGTATATATATTACAAATATATAACGTTTTAGTAAGAAAGTTCAATGTAAACTCTTCCCACACTATTGCATGTCAGTACTAGACTCCTTAGGTGAAGTTTTATATTGTTTTAGGATAGCTTGTGAGAGCACAAAAGAAGGAAAGTGTTGGGTGATTCATGCTATATGTCGACCAAGGTATTTTCCATATATACGATTTACTAAATCGTATACTACTCGAGCATACTTGATCATCATTAACATTTGAGCATGAAATCATCTTAGGAATAATATTAGGAACGATTAGAAACAAACTAGATTCAAAACGGTTAAGCTTTGAATATATTGTAAATCGAGTTGGGTTTGCTAAGGTCGATTACTATGCCTCTTAAAAACGTATCAAAACTCATCGTAGGAACACGAGACTTGACACACTAATTGTTGGCTAGTAGGTTAACGAGATGAGAAAATAAAATATATAGGTCGTGTGCTAAATTTACGAATAAACGGTGCGATTTGGAGGTGGTTTGGAATATGTCGATCGGATGAAAATTAAATAAATTGGATTTTGGGCTTATTGGCGTGGGCTTATGAATAGTGTAAATGGATTGGGCCGAAGATAATTAAGGGTCCGGTTAGATTAATAGGGTAATTAGTAAATTTTAATTATATTTAATAAATATAATTAGTATTAGGATTTAGGTTTAGGATTAAATGAAAAGTTTAGGTTTCGTGTAACGTGTCGAGGATTAATCCCGTCATTTCGTGAATTATATTATTTTGTGAAAATCGCCAAAATAATATAATAAGGAAAATTTTAAATTTTTCCGAGAAAATGGGAATTAGAAACGATAATGAAAGATTATATATTTATTAACGATTTAATTACAAGAAATTTTTACAGGGTTCTACAATGTATTTCAGGTTATTAAGGTAGCTCATGTGACATGCATTTGGACCTTTATGGAGTCGCGGAGTCGACGCGTCTCACCATTATTTCATGCACTTATGTAAATGTTTGATCTAGTATGACTTGTTTTTTGATAAACATGCAACATCTTTTGGGGACCTCATATTGTAAACTCTGGATTATTTCAATGATCAAACGAAGTATTTTCCAAACGACACTTTAGGTCGTTCAATGTAACTGTAACTGTGGTGCTATGACAGACACCCCCAGGTATTCCATTCCGCTGCAAGTCAGGTAAATTGGGGGTGTGACATGTAACATCCCGATTTCTAATAGAAAAAACTAGTGGATTTATTTAAAATCCTATTGGTCATGCCAACTAAATTAGAGAAATAGTAGAAAAGTCCCACTATTGATGGAGTAAATAATATAGTTGGGACTTAATATGAAACATGAGATAACTAGTTAGGGTCATGAATTATAACTCACTTTTATCACAAGGACTATATGTGTTAAATAGCTAAATAAGTGGAAAATGACTAATAAGCCCTTTTGGCTTACAACAAAATGACACAGGGAGTATCATTCCTCTCATTTTTCCCTCCTTGTTACACGTCTCACACAAATGAAGCAGGAGGTGTAATCCTTCCTTCACCATGAAGAAATCAACAATCCCACATCAAATTCTAGCACGGATTAAATAAGGGTAACAAGGGTTTAAGATAGCATGAATGATTCTGAGCTTTAAGTGAATTTATGTTCTTCCCCAAATTAAGGTATGTGATAAATATGTGTTTAACCATGATCTTAAGCTATGGATAACATGAAGTTATGTTTAATAAGTGTATTACATGATTTAGATGACGAATTCATGGTTTATGATTCAAGGGTTATGCATATGATTATTAGGGTTTATGATAGGATTATGTTAATGATCATGTTAGAGTGTTTAGGAGGTGTTTATGTTGATTATTGAGTTGAACCAAACACCCCTTTATGTGATATATGATGTTAAACAAGTTGCTGAAATTTTCATCAAGGATTAGTCATGTTTAAAAAATCATATATAATCGATAGTAGCTCTAATTGAATCATGGATGGACTTTCTGGAAAGCCTAAGGTGTCTACTTCAGTTGTTATTCATGAAGTTTGTGCTCATTTAGAGGTTAAATGGGTCAAAAGTGCAACTTAGTACAGCAAGGGCTGATGTTGAAACATGCAGCAAACCGAATTTTAAAAATTAATACCGGATCGACCGTAGCTCTGTTGGGAGCGTGCTATACCTTTTCGGAAGACCTGGTTATGTAGTTAAGTCAGTCAAAATGATGCATTTGCAGGCTGCTGCAGAAAATCAGCAAACACCTTGTTTAGTGTTTTGATGATTATGACATAATATGATGTTTTTGCAAGTCGCGGGTGATTATATGCTATGATAGCTTATGTTCTCAGCCTATATGATTATAATTCATGTTATGAAAGTGTAGAACCAAGTGACAAGACTTGGTTAGCTTAGCTCGAGTTCGCGAGCATAGTAATTCATGTTTGGCGAGATTTATGCCATAACTAGTTTATGAGTTCATGCATTATAGTTAGTTTATGTGTGCTTAGTTGCACTTATATTTGGACTATCATGTTATATTCATGCCTAGTTGTTACGTGTTAACATTATACGTGTGCATCTATCATGATATAGGTGTTCGAGGCATATTCAGAATCATTCATCTTGCATTATACGGCCCAGGTGAGTAACGGATTTTCAGTTAACATGTTTAATAGATTAAGCATGTTTAGTATATATATATATATATATATATATATATATATATATATATATATATATATATATATATATATATATATATATATATGCCTTGCTATATCTCAAGTATTATGTAAGTTATGTATCATGTTGACCCGTGAGGTCATATTAGTATCATGTTGACCCGTATGGTCATATTAGTATCATGTTGACCCGTGTGGTCATATTTAGTATCATGTTGACCCGTGAGGTCATATTAGTATCATGTTGACCCGTGTGGTCATATTTAGTATCATGTCGACCCGTGAGGACATATTAGTATCATGTGGACCCGTGAGGTCATATTAGTATCAAGTTGACCCGTTGGGTTATATTAAGTATCATGTTGACCTTTTTGGTTATATAAAGTATCAAGTTGACCCCGTTGGGTCATATTAACTATCATGTTGACCTGTTGGTCAAATTAAGTATCAAGTTGACCCGTTGGGTCATATTCAGTATCATGTTGACATGTTTGGTCATATTAGTATCAAGTTGACCCAAGTTGACCCGTTTGGTCATATTAAGCACAAGTTAACCTGTTTGGTCGTATTAAGCATCAAGTTGACCTGTTTGGTCATATTAAATGTCATGTTGACCCGTTTGGTCATATTAAGCACAAGTTGACCCATTTGGTCGTATTAAGCATCAAGTTGACCTGTTTGGTCATATTAAATGTCATGTTGATCTGTTTGGTCATATTCAACTGTCATGTTGATTTGTTTGTCATATTAACTGTCATGTTGACCTGTTTGGTCATATTCATTATCATGTTGACCTGTTTGGCCATATTCAGTATAAAGTAGACCTGAATGGTCTTATTCAGTAGTATGTCGTGGCTCAATCTCAGTATACGCCATAGCGATAGCGATCTCAACATTATACTTATAGTAGTTCAGCTTTATATTATAGTACGGCTGTAGTATATTAAGTTATATCTCAGCCTTGTTTTACGTTATAGTACAATTTTAGTAATTAATTCAGTTTTAGTATCATGTTTTAGTTTAACCTCGTGACCATATTATTGCTCAGTTTCTATATTCAGCTTGGTCTCAGCTCCAGCTCAGCTTAGTATCATGTTGTAGTCAAGCACAAGTATTTAGCTTAATCTTAATTTATATATGAATGTTATATGCGTTTAGTAATGTGTACAAGGTGCTTTATGCACTTTTGGCCTGCGATGCGTTTATATATGCATGTCATTCTATAAGTATATAGTCAGTTATGTGATCACACATGTGTTCCAGACAAAGTTGGAACTTAGACCTCCTTAGTGGAGAATCGAGCCTTAGAATAGTAAATGTTCCAAAATCGGAACTTAGACATCCTGTATGGATTATTAACATGTTTATATGGCTCGTCAGCTATGTATTCAGTCAGTTATGCATTCAGTCAGTATGTGCTTATGCACTCAGCCAGTATAGTACTATAAGTACTCAGCCAGTATGTGCTTATGCACTCAGTTAGTATGTGTTTTACACACTCAGTATGCTTATGTACTCAGTCAGTAACATGGTGTATCATGTATTTAATCAGTTAGTGTTGTGCTTATGCACTTAGTCAATATTATGATTCATGTAGTCAGAATAGTACTATATATACTTATTCAGCATCATGCTTATGTTCAGTTTATGATTTAATATAGTTCTATTATCTCACTAAGTCTTATAGACTTACCGTTCTCAGTTTATATTTTTGTAGGTATGCAAGATGAGACCGTGTACATGCTAAATGGTGTAGCTCACGGGTTAGGTAACGAGCTTCTCATTCCCATTATTTGTTATCAGTTTGGAATGCCCCTAAATCAAGAACCAACTTCTTTACCAAGTTTAAAGAGTCATTATGTATTTTGCAAAGTTTAGTATTTTAACGGGACGTTTGAAATAAGCCCGTATGATGTAGAAAATACGCTTCCGCTAGTTTTATCAATGTATACACTTTATAGATTTATATGTATTAAAAAAAAAAGTTTGGGCGTTTCAGCTTGGGCTTATTGTAATTGGATTGGATTAATTATTGGACCAAGAAATTTTGGTGGGATTATTTTCAGATTTGTGGTAATAACATTCAAGGACCAATTTTGAATTTTATGAAACTTTGAGGACCTTTTCTGTTATTGTTCCAAAACTGAACTCCAAGGGTATAAGTTGCCATCTTTGGATATTTAATGGCTGAATCTGACTTTTCTTCATAAATTTCCATGAGGGACTGATGTGCGTAGGGTTGCACCAAGCTTTACCTCTCGAGGGATCTCGAGAAGCTTACAACCCCCACCAGGCAGTGTACCTGATCGATGTAGTATAGTATAATGACAAGTACCGGGGGATTGATCGTTCAGCTAGGAATAGTGTCGCTAGGATTAGAAAACCTAAAGACTAGGTCTAGAGATGAGGGATGATTCTTTTTGTATTTTTATACTTTTTAGGAAAGCAAGTAAAAATCTCGGGTTTGAAGGATTTGGGCGGAATTAGTTGCTAGTCAACTAACCCAATACTAAGATGCAATCAAAATAAAATACTAGAAATGAAAATAAACTAAATTAAACTAAGGTTGTGAGCAATATATGGGAGAAATGTGTTTACTTAGATTTCACTACTCCCTAGATATCTTTTACACGTTAATTACTTGTTATAGTTGTGTGGATGACAGATTGTATTCCTTAATACCATTCATGGGGTGGCGTACTTACTTCCCCAATCCTATGAGTGCCTACTTCACTCCTATGTCGAGCCGGCTAAGAAGCTCCTAACATGGGATCATTAGAATTTACTCATGCATTAAATACAACCAATAAAACCTAGTACACATCGGTTCATGTTTCCTAAGACGTTCAAGCATGTTACACAATGGAGATCTGCCAGTTTTCTTAAGCCTAACATTGAAATCATTCATCCAATACAACCATAAACAAGTAATCAACACATAATTAACATATAGGTTTCATTAGATCTAAGCAAACACAAGATAAATCTAGCCTAGCATGTTAAAATCAAGACAAGCACAAGATATAGACAATCAACACATAGACATATTTATTGAATTAAGAGAAGACTTATCTTAATAGCACATGAAAGGATTCAAGGGGTGAAAACCCTTGAATTTACTGTAAAATACGAGCTAGGGTTCACAAAGTTCAGCCCTAGGGTTTCTCCACACAAGTTCCTCTCTAATGAATGAAAAATATAAAACTATATATAGAGTTTGGAAGGTGACGGCGTCAAGAACAAATGTCTGACGCCGTCATCTCGCCGCCAAATAGTTCCTCGGACTGCCTAGATCTGGATCTGACGCCGTCATGTAGTCCCCTTATGCAGGCCGTCACACAATTAACTCTTGACGCCCTTCTTGTGACGCCTTCACGTTTCTTCTGGGTCGTCATGGATTTTACTTTTGACGCCGTCATGAATTTCCTCTTGACGCCGTCATACACTGTTCTCAGCATGAAAAATTAAGTCTTTGGCATTTTCTTTACTTTTATGCTCCAAAAATGTCCGAATTGCTTCCTTTTCCAGATTTCACTCCCAAAGTACCTAAAATCACAAAAGGAACGATTTAGGGTAATATTTAATCAAATAAATTCAATTCTGGGCTTAAATGACCCCCTAAAAGTGGTTCATTTTTCGCCTCATCATATACCCTTACACTTGAGATTTGCTTGTCCTCAAGCAAATGCGCTTTTATTCTAGTCAAAATACAAGTTAGGGATTATTTAACACTAATATAAAAGTAATTACAACAAATAATCGTTCCACTAAAGACCAAAGACAAGCACGGAGGTCATATACTAGCACCTCACAAATAGTGTTTAGATACTCACATCTCTCGGGTGTAATAAAGTAATATCACAATATGGAAACTGAAAATATCTCTCACTACATGTCATAGCAAAATAGATTACCATAGGCTTGGGAAAGGATCAAACCTCCACCACATGGCATAAGCACCTAGGATAAACTATCAAATAGGTCTTTTAAAGGGTTGTAACGTTAGGTGTAGGGATATAAAATACACGGTTTTGTTGGATATAGGCAGTCTTTACTGGTAGCGAGTTAACAATCTTGATTAATTATATGTACAATATGGCGTTGCTAAGCCAAGACTAGACTCGACTTAAGCTAATAAATGAAAAAAAACAAAAAATAAAATGAACATAGAATGAAAAGGGATGGTAGTCCGTATGTTTTTTTTTTTCTTTTTCTATATATATATATATATATATATATATATATATATATATATATATATATATATATATATATATATATATTTATTTATTTATTTATTTATTTATTTTTGCATACACTCTTACCCTACCATCCAAAATAATACATCATAGGGAATGGAAATTCCCCTTACACTTGAATTTTTACATACTTTACAATAAACTAATCTAATGACTCGAATTAAGAAAATCAAAACACTTGGAGTACTTTTAAGATTAACGCACATATGGGGGTAATAATATGATGTTCTTCCCCATTACTCCATAAAATAAGTACTTTACCCATGAGTCCCAATCGTCCCAAAACAATATGTACAAGGATATGACTCGACTTAGCAACCATGTAATCAATTAGATAATTAACTTAGGGTTTAACAATTAACAATAATGTACTAAAGATGAGTGCATACACAGAAGGCTAAGGCGATTTGGGTGTACATTTAAGTGCACTAAAGATGAGTGCATACACAGAAGGCTAAGGCGATTTGGGTGTACATTTAAGTGGGGTGTAACAAATTCTTCCTTTAAGTAAGATGCTTAAAGTCAGAAACAAAAAGATAGGCTCGAAGGGGTGTACTAGGGGTTTCGTGTACTAAAAATGAGTACAACGCTAATGGTGTGGGAAAAATTAGTTGACTTAACTAGCCAAGTAATATGACTTAAATGGTCAAGTAATTATGATACGGGTTTAACACAAGGGTGATCCTAATGCCTCTTATCATGTAGTAAATCCTACTACACGAATGTAGTCTCACTAGCGGTCTCGGGATGCATCACTAACGCAAGTTCTAGAATCTAAATGCTACCGGTACACTCATAAGCACTAATAGTAAATGCTTTTCCTAACAAATCTAAAGGTGAACCTCACATATTTGGGTGGAAAAATTTTCTGAAAGTACGGTTATGTGCTAGTCATACAATCTCCTATCCATGAGACGCTTGCTATGGCTAAAGTTTCACTCCTAAATGTTATAAAAAATTTTAAATTTGGCGCTAAAATTGCACTAACAAGTATTTCTCATAGTTTTATTACACATCTATTATCAAACAAACAAACTCAAGCGAAAGTGTATCTGTAAGGTATCATAATTTTACCCTCCCCTTACATTTAAGATGAACATTGTCCCCAATGTTCAAGTAAAGAATGTAAAAGTGAAATAAGTAAAAAGAATGAAATCAAATACTCTCCTGATTCGCTCGGTATGGATAATAAGGTGGCCAGGTTAGATCTTCCTCCAAGAAAATGAACAATCAAAGCTTCCATTCCAGAAAAATAATCATCTTCTTGTCATACATAACCTGTAAATCCTGAGAAAACAGACAAGGCAACCTCGCATAAAATCGGCGGCAATCTACATATGTTACTAAATCCTAGAAAACAAAATAAGATATAATGCTTGTGGAATGATGTTTGTAGATTTCCTGGAGAATATAAAACTAATGATTCAACAAAAACTTTAAGACTCCGTTAGAAAAACAAAACCGGTAAAATTTCCAGATTTTTACACGTGACGCCGTCAAGAGTAAACTCATGACGCCGTCAAAAGTGACCTGCAGAAATTCTTATGTTAAGTTTTCGGAAAATTTCTGGAAAAACTTGGTTCTACTTCGTGGAAAATCAAGCAAAACTTCATTATGACTCGATACAAGTATTTGACTCTAACAAATACGAATATACATGTTCACTTAATATTGTGGAGAATCATGATCGGTTTGTTTCTTAAAAACATATTTGGGGTTTCCCCTTTCACTTATCTTTTGCAAAAATACCTTTGGGTGAAGTTAAGACTAGGCTAAACAACAAAATAAAGTATTTCCACTATTTAGTTTTGAAACATGATCTACCAACAATAAAAATAAAGCATGCATACGGAAGGAAATAACAAACAAACAAAATAAAAATCACACAAAGCATGGGTTGCCTCCCAAGAAGCGCTTTTCTTTATTTACGAGTCTTGTAGCTAGACTCAAGGTCATGGGTTACTACGTGACCTCATCGTTGGTTTCACTCTCTGATTGTAAATGTTCTTTGTAGAAACCAAGCACCTTTTTCTCAATCGCTCCTATAATCCTATGGGCAATTCCTTATCGACTTTATACCTTGGTCCTAGAGTCAAGCAATCTTTGTAGAAAATACTCCTTTTTTCCCATACATAATCCACGCCCTTTTTCTTATCCTCTTCATTGATGTCCTCAAAAGCACCAATGTTATCCTTGTCAAATCGAGATATAAAGCGAAATTCTTTCATTCTATTGGGCATCCTATAGGTGATCCTATCGGTGTTACTTGCAAATCGGATTGTCCCTTCTATCTCGTCATATTCTAACTTGGACTCCTCAACAAACGGTTTACCAAACACAACATTGGATAATCGACAATCAATAACATTAGCAAGATCTTCCACAATCACAAAGTCGGTGATATAAGTGAAATTCCCAACAAAGACATGTAGACCTTTAACTCTCCCGACAAAGTTACAAACTCCACCGGGGTATTTGGGGTCTCTTCTAGGTTCAAGTCTTGTTTTCACTGTATCATTATAAACACTTGAGGACATAATGTTAATTGGGGATTTAAAGTCAATGTAAGCATTGTTAACGTGTCTATACCCAATCATACATGGTATCTTAGCATTCTTAGGGTCGCCTCTCTTAATCTTAGGTTCGATTCTAGTGAAAGGAGATCGAGGGTCATCAATAAGATTATTATAATATGCAATATCCTCCTTAGTGGGGGTATAGATTAAAATAATCATTTAGCTTCGGATCTATTTCCCCCTCTTCAAGTTCCTCAACAACATTCACAAAATCATTAGGCCCTAGGTCCTCATTTGAATACAAGGCGGTCGCTAGGTCACTAAATTCATGGTCGAGCTCAACCTTAATCAACCTATTAAGCTCCCTAAGTTCCCTAATCTCACTCTCAACTTGCTCACGTAACACAGCCACATCTCTAGGGGAAGGGGTAGATTCGCGTTTTCCATAATGGTCAACGGGATAGTCAATGAATTTAATTTACTAACAAAAGCACGAAGAAAAAGATAGACTAAAGAGAACCTAAAAATAAAAATAAAATCTTACTAAAAAGGAATCTAGCAAGTAGACCTAATAAAAAGAGATTCTAACCTAGACAATAACTATTCCCCGGGCTGCGGCGCCAAAAACTTGATGTGCATAGGGTTGCACCAAGCTTTACCTCTCGAGGGATCTCGAGAAGCTTACAACCCCCACCAGGCAGTATACCTGATCGATGTAGTATAGTATAATGACAAGTACCGGGGGATTGATCGTTCAGCTAGGAATAGTGTTGCTAGGATTAGAAAACCTAAAGACCAGGTCTAGAGATGAGGGATGATTCTTTTTGTATTTTTATACTTTTTAGGAAAGCAAGTAAAAATCTCGGGTTTGAAGGATTTGGGCGGAATTAGTTGCTAGTTAATTAACCCAATACTAAGATGCAATCAAAATAAAATACTAGAAATGAAAATAAACTAAATTAAACTAAGGTTGTGAGCAATATATGGGAGAAATGTGTTTACTTAGATTTCACTACTCCCTAGATATCTTTTACACATTAATTACTTGTTATAGTTGTGTGGATGACGGATTGTATTCCTTAATACCATTCATGGGG
This sequence comes from Artemisia argyi, assembly GCA_030686995.1. NCBI lineage: Eukaryota > Viridiplantae > Streptophyta > Magnoliopsida > Asterales > Asteraceae > Artemisia > Artemisia argyi. The sequence continues at coordinate 259,836,470 of CM060708.1, read as the reverse complement.
TGGCGTACTTACTTCCCCAATCCTATGAGTGCCTACTTCACTCCTATGTCGAGCCGGCTAAGAAGCTCCTAACATGGGATCATTAGAATTTACTCATGCATTAAATACAACCAATAAAACCTAGTACACATCGGTTCATGTTTCCTAAGACGTTCAAGCATGTTACACAATGGAGATCTGCCAGTTTTCTTAAGCCTAACATTGAAATCATTCATCCAATACAACCATAAACAAGTCATCAACACATAATTAACATCTAGGTTTCATTAGATCTAAGCAAACACAAGATAAATCTAGCCTAGCATGTTGAAATCAAGATAAGCACAAGATATAAGCAACCAACACATAGACATATTGATTGAATTAAGAGAAGACTTATCTTAATAGCACATGAAAGGATTCAAGGGGTGAAAACCCTTGAATTTACTGTAAAATACGAGCTAGGGTTCACAAAGTTCGGCCCTAGGGTTTCTCCACACAAGTTCCTCTCTAATGAATGAAAAATAGAAAACTATATATAGAGTTTGGAAGGTGACGGCGTCAAGAACAAATGTCTGACGCCGTCATCTCGCCGCCAAATAGTTCCTCGGACTGCCTAGATCTGGATCTGACGCCGTCATGTAGTCCCCTTATGCAGGCCGTCACACAATTAACTCTTGACGCCCTTCTTGTGACTCCTTCACGTTTCTTCTGGGTCGTCATGGATTTTACTTTTGACGCTGTCATGAATTTCCTCTTGACGCCGTCATACACTGTTCTCAGCATGGAAAATTAAGTCTTTGGCGTTTTCTTCACTTTTATGCTCCAAAAATGTCCGAATTGCTTCCTTTTCCAGATTTCACTCCCAAAGTACCTAAAATCACAAAAGGAACGATTTATGGTAATATTTGATCAAATAAATTCAATTCCGGGCTTAAATGACCCCCTAAAAGTGGTTCATTTTTCGCCTCATTAGGGATTGAATGTGTAAATTCTGAAAAGTATAAGGACCAAATCTGCACTTTCTTCAAACTTCACACAAGGATCACTTTTGCTTATTTATCATACTCTGAGGACTTTATAAGCTCAAATTGATTTCCAGCTTGACTTTCTGACTCTTAATACTCTCATGCTCGTTATTGCCGGGTTTTTGCTTGTTTTTCATCTTTTTATGATATATCCGTACCTGCACGTTCACAAACATAAAAACACACATTCTTTGGCATTTTGTTATCATAATTAGTCTATTTGGGTCGGTATTTGGCTATGAAAAGGTATGTGAATTAACACATACCAGTTGTCTTTAAGGCCAGAAGTGTACATATTTAAGAGATGAAATGTTGTCTTAAAGAGTCAAGATGACATTCTCACGAGAGTCAATGGAGCATTTGGCTTGAAATCACTGAGCAAGCCTTCCGAATAAATAAAATAACATTGATTTAATTTCCATCGTAACGTGAGGATAGTAAAACCGTGTTTATCTTGAAGTTATAAGGTCCATATTTAAACCAAACTCATTACATAATAAGTTGTCTTAGAAAGGATTGTGCTTGATGTTTTTATCCATGTGATCATTATCTTTATTTCATTAAGTTCCTTGTTCGTCTCTTGTATGAGGGCATTTTGATTTCTTCATCACCCTCTTTTGTTAGAAAAAATTCTAAAACTTTAAGAACATAAATCTAAGTTGAACCAACATATAATCACAACTTAAATTTATTGTAATATGGTAATATCCCTTACCCGAAACTCAAAAGTCAAAACTATAAAGGGATGTTTGGTACACATGAATGGAAAGGAAAGAAATGAATAAATGACATTTCTCTTGTTTGTTTGATGCACGGAATAGAAATAGAGAAACAAAAATTGATTCTCAATGTAAAGAATGGCAAGAATGGAAAAAAAGTGAGCATCAGTGGTCCCCTTTCTTGGTGAGAATCACGTCACTAATTTAAATACAAAGGGTATAAATTAAAAATGGAACATTGTATCATATTTTTTAAATTCATCAAAACCATGTCGTCCTTTTTCTACATTTGTATAAAGGGTTTATTTATCAATGGATTCTCTCAAATTTTCACATTTAGGTAACTTTACTTTGAAAAATACAAGTACCTTCATCAAAAATTTTAAATTTGTTCAAATTTAGAAATTTCGTCACATTTTATGATTGCTTACCAATAGTGACCAGTTGACAAGTACAAAACTGTCCATGTCATTTGTTTTGTTTTTTCATTTATTTCTCTTATCCACCTCGGCTAGGTTAACGAATTATACTTAATATCAGTCATCCACCATATGAATATCCTCATTCATGACTTCATTCAAGAAACTTAACCAATTCTCATCTACCAGTTTTCTCCTAATTTATGTTCATAAACCCTACCTGTAAAATACATGTAATTACTTCAATTTACGTTCGAAATGGCTAAAGGTTACTATAATAATCCCTTATATCATGTTTGTTTATTGAGTTATGTTGCCTAATTTTTTAATAACATTAAAACCCCAATTTTCACGTTAAGGTAATAAATATTGTGTTTTTACAATTAACCTAAAGCATGATGGGGTTTTCGTATGTAATCCTTTCGACTATGTTCAAGGTGACGAAAAGCAAATAACATGTATTAACTTTGAAGGTATGACTTATGAAGACTTACGTGAAATAGTTAGACGTTTAGTGCATGCCCAATATCTAGGTTGTATTATTGCTAAGAATCCTATTAAGCTTTAAATGAGACTTCATGTCTTACTAAAATAAATGTGCAACTCTCATTATAAGCATCAATTCCCACCCTCGTTATGTAGCAAGCAGCTGGAAGATAGCTAGTTGATAACTGGCTATAACCTGTGCACATTAAAAACATAAATGCAAGTGCTTATCTCTCTCACAAGGCATGAAACACGCTCCATAACACAAGCACTATCTACAAGTTTTGAACCTAGATCAGTTGATACAAATAAGCTATAAGGCCAAACTAAATATTCTTTATACTTAAATGATCACTAAGTATATGAAATGAAAAACAAATTCAATAAATTGACAAAATGTTAATTTCATTCAAGATCCAGAGCCAAGCACCCTGATCATCACGCACTTGACATGCAATAAGTTAACAAGCAAGTTAATTTCATTAAGTACTCAGGGCAAAGCACCCTTATCATTAATCATGCAACGTACAATAAACTGTAAGAGTGTCAATTTCATTAAGGGTCTAGGATAAAACACCCTGACTAATCATACAATAAATTAGCAAGAATACTAATTTTATTAAGGATCTAGGGTAAACTACCCTAGTCATCATATATTTGACAATAATAAATTGACTAAGCGTTACTTTCATTAAGGATCTAGGCCACAAGCCTTGATCACCATAAAGAGTCAGGTTGTTAATAGTGATTAAGGTATATCTCAGCCGATGATTTTCTTAGCATGCAACTCTCTAAAAATAGTTTCTTTCTTATCTAGATCAACTTCTTTCTTTTGAAAGACCTCTTCAAGCTTGGTAGTCAAAAAAATTTCTCTACCTGTCAACGGTCTCTTTTCTCACTCAACTCCTTTCGAGTTGGGAAACAAACCCCTCGGTCTGCTCTAGGGTTGTTATAAAATTAAAAACCTCCTACGCAGCCGAATATCAGTTAAACCTTATGAAGCAAATTGTAATACCTACAAATGATGTTTATCAGGGCCTGATCCAGGGACCCTCGGATACAAGTCAAGGACTAATAATCATCAAAAGCCTTGCAGAAAGAAGGTACAATCAATCTGAGTTAGGTTAGTTTGGAAGAAGATTCATTGATAGGACCTCCTTTTCCCAATGAGGAACGAAGGGCAAGGTCAGACACTGAACTCTCGGAACTACGATCCCTCCACGGCCAGCACCACTACCTTGCAATGCAAAAAGAAAGCATGTTACAACATCTTACAAAAAACTTTATATCAAATAATACAAGAATGCAAAGGCTACATTCATACTGGAGAATGAAGCTCCAAGAGAATCATTTCATTCCCTGACATTCCCGCTGCAAGCAGTCGTAGGAGCTTCTGTAATTGCAGAAAAGACTCTAGTAACTAGGTCTACTCTAGTAGCAGTGACTTTATAGTTGCATTCTGATACTTTGTGAACGTCAACGGCTACTGAATGCCCATCTACCACAACATCACCTAGGGCGCTAGAGTCGACTACCCCTGGGCGATCGGTAAGACATTTAAGTTTCTTATCAGTATGACTACACTCACACTGGTGAGACTCAAAAGTAATTTATGAAAAGTCCAAGACCTCTGAAACCCTATTCTTCGTCTTATTAATGTTAGAAAATGTATCACATTCCACCACGTGAGTGATCAAAGTCTCAGGCGCGAAAACTATAACAACTAGCCCACCCAAGGCAGTGATACCCTCATATAGGACTTCATCAATACCACCCACCATAACCCCCGCTTCATGATAAACTTGAACACTATTACCAAGTTTGTGGAAAAATTAAGTGGAAGATGAATCATTTATTCATCAATAGCACCCACCACAACCCCACTTCATGATCAACCTGAACACTGTTACCAACTTCATCAATACCACCCACCACAACAACTTTAGACATAAGTGGAGGAAGAATCATTCTTTTCACCATCCAAGTTTGTGGGAAAGTAAGTGCTTCACCCTTGTCATTAGAACTGTCAAGAAAGAAAAAAATATCCATAACTGCAAAAGCAAACAAACAACGGTTAGTCCAAATCAAAGAGCCAATATCTCCCTAAAACCTCTTAGTCAAACAAATATCATGACCAATATATTCACAAAAAATCATTCATGACACAAGCAAACTCGTTCAAAGAACTTTAACTTCGAATATGCAACAACAAAATACTACTGGTTACGGACATCCTATGAGACGCGTTCATAGGGAAATGACATTGACTAACACAATTCAGGGAGCTCTTTTTGTGACTAACCTTAGCCTGTTATCTTTCTCATCCTTCACTTGGCATTAGAAATCTTAGAAGATTTTGGCTACACCGAGAGAAAAAAAACCCAAAGAATTTATTGGTTATAAAAGAGGTGAGAAGTTGATTTATAACCTCCTACTCCAACTCAACCACTATTTATAGAAAAATAAATAGGGTAGTGGGTTACACATGGCAACATCTTATGGTTAGAACTCTTCGCGAACAAGCGCGTAACATTTACGCCTTGTTAGGCACGCGTACCATTAAATGACTAATTGATGCCATGCAGAGTTAGCAGGACGAGCTCAAACACCACTTAAACAGAAATTTTACATACTTAAGCTCATTTCGTAGATATTCTCTCGCCTTTCCCATGTAAAACATTCAATGCGGGAAATGCGCAAAATCAGAGTCACAATAAATACAAGTCGGGCTACTCTCAGCCTGGCTCATTTCACCCTGACAACATAATTGGTTGGGGGGGGGGGATCCATATTCCGCTTGACAAACATGTTTACCAGCTTGACAAAACACTATCATAAGTCCAATATCATACCATTAGCTCATGCTATAATACTAGATTGAGGAGACTTTATAGAGTAATGGCCCAAGCCCATTAATTATGCGCCAAGGTCAAGCCCATTACAAATACTTAGCAAGGGCGATTATCAACATTTGATAAGCCAAGTCACGTTCTTAGGCTTCATGCAACCTAGGAAGATCTCTCAAGCCATGTAACGAACATGCGCGAGACAACTGTCTCCCAACTGTCACTAACGTCCAAGATGTACCTTCTGACATATGTCAATCGGAGATACACCAGCAAGAACAAAAGATCTGGCAAGACCTGGTACAAGCCAAACGGAAGTGCTGTTGGGATCATAGTTTTTACCATTTTATCAAGTCTCGGTCATTTGTAATAATAGGTTGCTTAAGTTACTAGTTACTTTCATTTATGTTATGTTATTAGTTTACAAGGCTTAAGCTATTGAGTCCATGGGCCTTAAAGCCCATAGGAAATCCATGTAGGGAGGTCTAGGAGTGTTGCCATAGCTCCTCACCTATAAATAGAAGTCTTAGGCTATTGTAAAACTTGGTTGTTTATTTGAAATCATAAGGAAACTTTTGCACTTATCATTCTCTTATTCAAATATTCATCCCATCCTTATATCTATCTCATTCTTGTTTGTGTGAAATCAATATGGTGACCTAACAAGTGGTATCATTCGCCATATGAAGGTGTAGTTGTCTTTCTCTTTGAAATTCGATCCTTAATCTTTGTTTTTAGTCGTTATTTTTATTAAAACTTGTACTTTCTTGTCTGGTCTTTTGGTTTTTATCACATATTTGCTTACAAATTTGTGCTATAAATCATTTCAAACACAAAAGTATCAATTTTTTCTTCAAAATTACGATTTGCAAACTTGTACTATTTTTCGAAAACCTTTAAATTTTTGAAAATCATTGTCAAGTTTACAACTTTCTTCAATATTTCATCATTTTACAACTTGAAGTACAAAAATCTTGCACTAAAAACTCGATTTTGGATTGCTTTCATTGAAAAACAAAGTTTTGCAATTTTTTGAAATCCTTCATTGCCGTATTTTCGAAATCCTGTGATTTTGCTCTCTTTCGACTTACGGATCGTGTACTCAGTCTTTTCTCTCTTGTATAAGAAAGAAAAGTACTTCGACTTTTGGTTTACTTTCGAAATTGTATAATTTCGAAAGTGAGTTGGTGTGTTTCGTAAAATTGATTTTTTTCGAAATCACAAGGTTTTTCGAAACTTGTTCTCGAAACCTAAAGTTTTTCTAAATTACACTTATTTTCGAGAAACTTTATTTCGAAATCTCTAATACTTTCGAAAACTTTATTTTTCGAAATCCTTGAGCAACAATTTTTCGCAAACCTCATAAGTCAAGTTTTTCGCAATCTCAAGTTCTGTGACAAAGTTTCAAAAACATCTACTTGGGCATACTTTTCGAGATTTGGCAAAACTATACCTTCTACAAGATCCACAGCCTAATAAAGGAGCTACAAGCAGCATGATTCCTCCCGTTGTGTCCATTACGTTAGAATCAGCTCCACAGCCTGATGACACCGTTAAAGATACAGACGATACAGGAGATGTCAATATGACTGAGACTGCTAATGTAGAGGAGAATGTTGGCGGACAAGAGAATATTGCTACGGATCAGGAACATGAATACCTCATCACTCCAGAGTTTCTTGCACGAGAAGCAGAGGAAGCAGAGGAACGTCGAAGAAAAGAAAACGAAGAGAAGAACGCATTCGACACCAACATATTTCTTAAGTCATCTTCTCAGCAGACTTCCTCAGCACAACCTCCACCTCCTCAAGACTCTCCACAAAAGGATCCGACTCCTCCTGCTTCTTCTTCAAACTCTCACAACGAGTCATCATCCGAATCATCACCTGAGCATTCATCTCCCACACCTTCCGAAACCGCATCAAAGCAGCATTCAATCAATGAACCGAAACAACCAGTTGATCTTCAGGAGCAAGTCAACAAACTTACCGACATGGTTACCGGTCTTACCAAACAAGTTGAAGATTTTCAGGAGTCAAAGCAGCTGATCGATAAGTTCTTGAACTCTGATTACATAGGATTTATAAGGACCGTCACACAAGACTTTCTCATTGAAAATCTAGTTGAGATGATCACTCCTGAAGTAGCAAACCTTCTTGAACCAATCAAGGATAACTTAGATCACAGAATCAGAAGTGTCGTTAGAAAAATGTTGTCAACAACACCATTCACGCTCCACACTGCAAAAGCTTCTACTGCAGCTCCTGAATTATCCTTCAATGAAATGCTTGCTAAACTCTTCGACAATGTTGCCTCCAAAACCACATAGACTACTGAAGAAAAGGCACTTGTTGATGCTATGGCGGCTTACATAGCCAAAGAGTCATGCAAAGATGCAGCTGGAACCCTGAAAAGGTCAAGAAACGATGACGACCCTGACCCAAACTCAAAAAGCAAGAAACCTAAGTCTGGAACCGGTCCCTCATCTTCTCTACAACCACAAAAGGACTCCACTCCTCCTGGAAATCAACAACACCCCTCTGCTACCGGTCAAGGTCCAACTGAAGAGGAAGATACTTTCATGGAACCTACTGATGACTACCAGGGTCAACCTGACACCGATTACCGTGCTTCACCTATTCCTGATTCTCATGCTGGACCATCGTCACCATCCAAGGCTAAAGACAAAGATGTTACATCTAAGTCCAAGAAATCAAAGAAGAAAAGACGTCATTCATGGCTCGACAATGATGACACTCCTCAGAATGATTGGTTGACAGAAATGGTTCAAGCTCAACCTCCTCTCGAAGAAGAAGAACCCCTTCCTGGTAACACTCTACAGTTCACCCAAGTCATAATGAAGGATCTTCAGATCAACAAACTCACAAAGACGGAGCTTAGAAGAATCAATAGGGATGCACAAAGTGGAATACGAATATCATATGCAGAATATAGCCAGTGCAATGTCTGCCGAGTTTGACTGGCTAAATCCTGAAATGAATATCGACCTCAGTTCCAAAAACCATGAAAAGCCTTACTTCACTGACTGGACAAAACCATTACCATTGACAGGATTTCCAGATAAACCCAAGTTACCCTACAGCTACTTCTTCAACAAAGATCTTCGTAACATCCAACTCACCCAAGAGACACCCAAGAAGAAATATGCTTCCTCACTCACAATCTCAGTACCAGCCGCAAGATACGAAATTCCTGCTATTGAAGAAACTACTCGTGTTTTCAGCAACTCCATCGTTGCTTACGACAGAGATGCTCTACACGGGATTCAACACTGGCCAGAACGTCGTCGTCTCGGTTACACCAGCAGATTAGAAGAAAAATCATTGGAAAATGTGAAGCATATCTAAGATCATCGCTATCTTGGAGATTCAAGAGTCACAACGGTTTAACTACATATTCATGCGTGAGATTGTGGTTAAACAACAAGATGAAAAGAAGTACAAGTTCTCCGAAGCAGACTTTCCAGACCTTAATCTTAATGACATCGAAGATATGTATCTCGAAAAGGTTCAAGGAAAAATGAGTGGATTCGACAGAGAAGTTCAGTACAACTTCATGGCGTCACTACTTCTATTCATCCGACGATTGATAGTTCAAGAAAGAGTGGAAGATCTTCAGCTTGGAGTGGAAAGTTACCAACAGAAGATCAATTTGACAAAGCCGCAATTCAGATTTGATGGAATCTATCAAATGTCACAATTTACTCTCATCCAAGACCCTGCATTTGGTTTCACCTACATCAACAGCAAAAAGCTACAAAGCTTCATGAGGTTCGATGAGATACACAAATTCTGTGACATTACACTCAAATCCGTTCATGATGGGCTTGTCAAAAGGTTGAATGATGATCGCCGAAAGATAGCAAAGGAAGAACAACCTAGATGGAAATCCAGCTCAAGAAGACAAGTTCGTAACTTTGTCTTGAAGATTGAAGAAAGGTTATTTCGACGGGAACAGATCAGATGACTGGAAAGTTATATCGGTGTCAGACCATCGTTTCCTATCAGAAACTTCGAAAGACCAGAACCTAAGTTCACTGACTTTGATGCTCCACTTCCTGACGAAGATTAACTTGGTACATTTGATCATTCATTTTTTTTCAATATCAATTTTTTCATTTGATTGAATTTCATAATGGCTTGTGCACACATATCAGTGTACAACCCGCACTTGTAATGAAAGGACCCTGAGGTACGCATCAGTGCCTCAATCCTAATATAAGGAGCGAAGGCTTCTTACTTTTGAGTAGAATTAATCAAGCATTTTCTGATTTTCATAATTCTGCTCAAAAGACAAGTATTTCACCTCAATGAGTATTCACTTGTTGAGGGGGAGCACTTGAAAAAATTCATCGTTTAAATAACCAAAAGTTCTTGTTGATATCTCCCCATAAGACTCAAAAAGCATATTTTAATCAAAAGTTTATCAAAAACAACATCTCATATGCTATTTTTGAGGGGGAGAAAAGTGAAAGTGATTAAAATATGAAAGTTAAATGTTGCTTAAAAGTCAAATCTCATGCGAGCTAGACTCAGAATTGACCCAAGAATTGACGAAACATAAAAGTTAGTAATCTCGAAAAGACTTATCCTCGACGGGTAATAACCTCAAGTTAGTTACTAGAGCTAGTTGTCACCTAAAAGCTGACAATGGAACTCTTTAACTAGCCACGTAAGCGTGTCTTGAAAAGGATTTGTCTGAGTAGAAATGTACCATTTCGAGAAACTTTCTGCGGATTTGACCAGGCCGGGTAACAACTTCAAGCTAGTCTAACTAGTGATGTAAGCGTGTCTCGAATCGGTCGGGTTCACTGAAAGTGGATCAATTCAAAAGGTGTTTGTTCCTCCCGCATGTGCAAAATTATTTAAACACTTATGAGCACATGTGAAGGGGGAGCCCTTCTTAAGTAAACACAAAACTCTCAAAGTGTTAAACAAAATGTTTGATTATCACAAACACTTTGAGAGATTTTCAATCAAAGGTTTCTTGGCTATTGTCGGATAATCATGGAGTTATAAGGTGATTAAGATAGGAAATGCAGTCCTATGATACGCCAGAGCCGGAGGGATCTACCCAAGGACATCACCAATAGTTAGAATTAGAAGTCCTTAGGTATGATACGATAAAAGAAGAAAAGAATGAAAGGGAAAGAAGGAGTTGAAGAATTAAAAAGAAAAGTAAAGAAAAGGGTGAAAAGAAATAGCCCTCCATATGTTCAACCTTAGGGCAGACACCGGGTTCAATTCGTATACTACTGGTTGTTGCTAAGGCGACGCCGGTATTGAAGATAAAGTCGTCATGGACCTAGTGACGCAATGCACTAAACCTTCTTAACCACTCAAGTTCTCTTAAAAGAGCTTGTTTCATTCTCACGGGGAATCGATGTAATCTATCGACTTATCTCTTAGAGATGGTTGATATTGAAGCAGGAGACCCCTCCCTAGTCTCCGCATAGGAAGCCTAAGTGTGCACTTTTCGAGTCTAGAGCCATGAGATTCATCAAAAGATCTCTTAGGAACACTTAGTATTTCTACAACTGGTGTTCTACATCAATGGACATCAGCTGTAAATTATCGAGTCCTTCGCAGATCTTAGCAGTCTGCCGAGAACGTTTATGAGAGAATTTACATAAGTATTTCTCAATGATTGAACGGAAATCCTGCCAGGGTCAACATTAAACAGCCCTGACAGCAGGTCACTTCGGTAACTCCTTGTGGGTTACGCTTAGTGTTTGCGGTGGTTTCTTAGCGATCTACAGTCGTGGAGTGATCCCCAGCGACTCACCCAGTCATTGAGCTACTTAGTAGGTCTTGTAAGCTCCCTCGGGAGTATCTGACATGGGAACGGCCTTGATAAGGGTTAGAAGGAGTCTTCACAATATGCTGATGACGATCTCTAATTCCTTATCTGTAAGTACCGGATGTTTTATTGCTAACTGTTTACATGCATGGTTACATCATCTCCATGGCGACGGATTCCACATGCTTATACATGCATCTTGAAGTCATCAAAAGCTCCCTCAAAGATCAAAGCAACACAAAGTTCAAAGAAAGATTCTACGCCAAAAAGAAGAATCTACAAAGTATAAAGACTAAAGATCTTAAGTGAAAGAAAGGGACTACGTGCATGTATAAGTCAGAATTCAAAGATGTATGAGCATGTTGGAATGGCGGACTACCACCACAGACGCAGAAGTGACGAAAGGCAGACAACTTCATAACATGATCACTATCACAACAACAATGAACAAAGCACAAAGAACGATGAATGATTCTTATCTCATGATTTTTGAAAGACGTCTAAAGCTATGAAAGTCAAAGATAAAGAAATGACAAAGACGTCAAGCAACCGTGATGACCGACCCTTAGGGGGAGATTGTTGGGATCATAGTTTTTACCATTTTATCAAGTCTCGGTCATTTGTAATAATAGGTTGCTTAAGTTACTAGTTACTTTCATTTATGTTATGTTATTAGTTTACAAGGCTTAAGCTATTGAGTCCATGGGCCTTAAAGCCCATACGAAATCCATGTAGGGAGGTCTAGGAGTGTTGCCCTAGCTCCTCACCTATAAATAGAAGTCTTAGGCTATTGTAAAACTTGGTTGTTTATTTGAAATCATAAGGAAACTTTTGCACTTATCATTCTCTTATTCAAATATTCATCCCATCCTTATATCTATCTCATTCTTGTTTGTGTGAAATCAATATGGTGACCTAACAAGTGCCACCCGTGTTCTTGTCTATACAAAGAAGGATCAACATGTTTCCTTTCTTAAAGCCATTTGATCATCCCCGCGGGTTTATCCTTAAACCATAATGCCTCTCTATAAATAAAAGGCACTCCATCACCTTTCAGGGATCCTCGACTCTCCCGATTCTCCCCATATACTTTCATGCCATTTCATATAGTAAACATACACACCACATAGTTTGTTGTGAGCGTTACCCAAGCTCATGATTCTCAATCACACCTTTGGGTCCTTACCATTCAATACGGGAAACCGAACAATACAACCATCCCTAAATGATCCCTAATCTCATTTTACATACCATACATAAAACATTCCTGATTATGGTTGTTATGCTTCTGCAAGGGGTGGTGGTAGAGGGTAAAGAGGAGGCATAGTTGGTCTTAGTGGTGGCAGAGGTGATGGTAGTGGTGGTACGGGTGATGGCAGTGGTGGTAAGGGTAAAGGCAGTTGTGGTATTGGTCAAGGCAGTGGTGGAAGAGGTGCAGGAAGTAGTGGTAGGGGTAAAGGCAGTTGGTTAAAAAGCAAAAGTGGTGGTAGGAAAAGTAGGTCAAAAAGTCAAGGAGGTGATAGGAATGGAGGAAAGTTCCTAGTAGATGAGGAGGTATTCAATGTATTTTTTGGTCTTACTTGTGTTTTGATAATCTAATGGATGAGGAGTTATTCAACGTATTTTTTTTCTTACTTGTGTTTTGATAATCTAATGGCTTTAATTGATCAATACTTACAATTGTTTACCAAATGACAGGAAATGAATGAGGATGAAATAAGAAAAAGCATGGAACATTAATACATAGAGCAGTTGTTGATTGAAGAAGAGGAGAAGAGGATTGCTGATGAACAAGCTCAACAACAAATCTTTGATGAAGAAGCATTGATGATAACCCTTGGAAAGAAGGCAATAATAGAAAAGGAACATTTGGTAAGATTTAGGGAGGAAGAAGAATGTGAGCATTGGAATAACTACTACAACAACGATTGGACCAAGACAAATACTTTGATATGGAACCTTTCAACAGGGATGTGCAGATAGTAAATGAAAATGAGTAGACACAAGAATTTGTAAAGTAAAGTAAAGTAAAGTAACTCCCAATACCGTCTTCCACGGGTTATGGGTCCCAATACCGTCTTCCACGGTGTATGGGGGAGTTTGAGACGTAGACAGCCTTACCCTTACATAAGGTAGAGAGGCTGCTTCCGGTTCTACCAAAGGTAGACACAAGAATTTGTAATGATCCAAAATCTAGAACATGTAACTGATAAAGATTCAAGTTTGTTGAAAGCTGAAGCAGAATAAGGATTCAGACTTGGTTTGGAAGATGAATATCAGCAAGCAGAAGCACAAATTATTGATGATGGTAAAGGAAAACAAGTGGCAACTAGTGCATCTGAATAACCAAAAAAGAAAGAATCCAAAAGAAAACTTGCAACAAGTGAGGAACCACCTTTCAGAATTTACACAAGAACAACGGAAGTTCATATAGGACTTTAACATGAAAATGAAGAAAAATGGATTTGGTGAAGATGGTAGTGGGTTAACAATCGTTAAAGCTTTCTCTGTGGACTAGCATTAGCATCTTCATCTTTATTGCATTTATCCTAGACATTAGCTTGTGAAACAATTACCTTTTGTGTTGGTTGTATTACCATATGCAACTTTATATTTTGTGGTACCAAACTCAAGGGGATTATCCCCCATATGACTATTATGACTGTTTTGATAATTGCAAATGTTCTTAGTTTATTATTTTGTTTATTGGATCACTTGTCTTTTTCATTTGTAATGTGCATACACCTAATACATCATAAACAAAGCATAAAAAACAAGTGCTTTTATTGATAAAAGGTTTCCATGTTACAACAAACACTTACAAAACACTTAAACATTGGAGTAGACTTATTATAATGACAATACTACAACAAGAACCACAACAAACATCAAACATATTGACTTCTAAAAAGTCAAATGAATAAGAAACTTGTTAACTTCTTCATTATTTCCAATTAACTCATCATGTAACTCTTAAATCCTTTCTTCACGACTCATCTCATTTTCGAGTTCATGTCTTTCATGCGGATTAAGCAGAACATACATCTTGTACATTTGAACCATTCATGTTCAATATCGGGATCAAACTACAACCATGTTCCACTTTTTTTCTTACCCGTTTTCTGAAAACAATGTAGTAATTCTTGTTAGGCCTTGTTACTGTCCATTTTTGGGAAGAGAACACAAAGAAATAATCAAGAAAACTTATGGATCGATTGGGATAGGCAACAAATCTTCTTGAAGGATTTCTTGGCATCCATGATGCCAAAACCCTAAGAGGAAGCTGACAACTGAATAGGTTTGAAGTAACACAACGGCGGTTTGAAAGAGACAAAGAAGAAGAAGATGACATTATTGGGGTTTAGATTTTGATAGTTGGGTCATATGATATAGATATGTATCTTAAAAGGGGGAAATAAATATTGGAAAACCGACCTAATCGGGACAAAAGCAGGTTTAAATTATCTAGGTGGAAATTAATAATAAAAAGGTGGTTTTCATTTGCCTTTCCAAAAAATAAAAAATAAAAAATTGTGGCAATATATCAATGACGTGGAAACCCAACAGATCACCTTTCTTATATTTACCAGTTTCAACAAGTTATAATGGTGGTAATAAGTTACTTAGATGTGGAAATATGAGAAAGTACGTTTTAATCAATGAACTTAACCCTCGTATAAACTAGGTTTTACTCTTCTGTTTATTAATTTTTTTAAGTTATTGTTACTGATTTCCTTTTTCGTTGTTTTGAATCACTGTAATATATATTCTTGAGGCATTTACATACATTAATATATACACATCATTATTACATATTTTTTTCAAACCTTGCTTTAATAGCCTTGTATATTATACATTAAAAATTTATGTTTGAGAAAATATATAAATATTAATATGTACATGAAGATGTATGTTAATCCGCCTATCTTGTGCGAATTTCATTTGAAGAAACAAATGTATGGTTCCCAAATTGTTCTTTCATCATTTTAATGTTTTTTTTTTTTTTTATCTTTATATTTTTATTTGTACTTTGGATTTATTATTATTTTTAGATAGCCAATCTTCTAGATAACAACAAGATGCGTCACTTATTTTAGTATGATGAAACACTTATTTTAGTAGTCATCTTATTTGAAAAGTTTTTATGCTCTTACACACTTAGCACCCAATGAAAAAACAAAGATGATAAATCGATCTTGATCACAAATAAATGTTAGATTTTGTTTCCTGATCATCGTATTATTATGATAATGAGTACTTGAGAAAGATAATTCGTTTGATTAAACATTCACATTTCACTCCATAATATAGCCAAACATGAGAATCGTTTCTACCGCATATTCTTCATGTTGATTTTTTTTTGCCAAACACTTAGAATATACATTTTTTTCCTTCAACACCATTCTCTTTCTATGCAATTCCATTCTATGCTGCAATTCTATTCTTTGCGATTCCTCGTAACAAACAGACCCTAGTTTGATTTATCAGAAAGTAAACACATTGTTAGAAGAGTAAGAGACAATTAAGAAAGTAAACACAAAATTATTATTTTCTTATTCTTATATATTAAGGGAGATAATTATACTTACGAACTTGTGTTTTTGTGCAATAGTATGGCCCTTAATGTAACACTTGTAAGTTCAATTTGTAGTTATTGCGAGGACCAATATAACCGATTATTGTTTAAACCGTGTAGAATATGTTCATCCACGAGGCACATTTAAGATTTATTTAAGTTATTTATTTTAGTAGGTATTAAAAGGCCTTCAAAGTTTCCGTTAATAAAATATCTCCATTAATGAAGTTTTCATTTAAGATTTATGTAAGTTCATTATTTTATGGGTATTTTGGATAAATAACATTACTCAGTTTTAAGAGATTTAAATATGTGCCTCCACATATTTTTAATAGGATTAGCTTTGCTATAGCTAGAGGTGTGGGGGCCCAGTTAGTCTCTCGGCTCCCCACTAATTTCTTGTAAAATCCTTTTTTGTTTTCAATAAAGTGATGGTTATAATAAAAAATAAATAATAATAATAATAATAATAATAATAATAATAATAATAATAAGTTTATCTCATTTCTTCTTAAGATAAAATATGAAAAATAATCACTCAAAATAAGGTACACAAATGAAATGTAGTTGTCACCAACCAACTTGCAACAAAGAAAATAAAAGATACTCAAAAACTTGAGTTAATTACAAATTTCGTGCTTATTATTTACACACAATCTCATCTTCGTCCCTTTTTCAAGTATCTTTAACCGTCTCAATTGTTGACAAATCTTGCAGATATCGTCCTTTTGACATAGATTGTTAGCTAGTCCATTAAGAATTAAGGTATTTCGTCTTTTCGCTATCCTTCATTTTTAACTTCTTTTTCTCGTGAACATTTTACCCGATCTTTATCTCTAACCTTTTTTTTTTTTTTTTTTTTTTTTTTTTTTTTTTTCATAATAATTTTATCCCTGAATCAAAACACCTTGCACACATCTCCATCTAAATTCTTAATATCACAATTTTCATTCTTATTTCTTTAAAGTTTAAACTCATAACTTAATTTACCCTCAATGAAATAAAACAACTCAATACACATATAAGAAACGAAAATATCAACTTCTTACTCCCCAAACAAATCCTCCTACATCTCTATATAAATGCTGGTTTATCAAGAAGACGCAAGAAAAGCACTTCGAATTGATCTACCCTTTCCTAGTTTAAAGTTTTACCTAATTCATTTGGGTATATTTTTGTTTAATAATACCCGATGCAACATAAATCATTCCCAGTCAATATTTACTTAGAGCATATGGAGTAATAACGTAACACCCGCGTTACTGTCTAGGTGGCAAATGTTAAAATTCGTTAACCATTCCGAGCTATGATGCGTTACCACGACGTTGTGTTTTACGTTGGTATACCAACGTAAGTTGGAACGCAGAAACAACCAAAAAACAATTTACAAACACACCCCTAATGGTTAACTAGTATATGATTTGCGTTTGTGTGTGTTGGTTTGTGTTTGTGTGTGCGCGCGCACAGAGAAGAGGAAGATGATGATTTTTTTTCCGCTGTAAACGATGGTATGGCATGGGCTGGAATATTGGCCCAAATTATTTAACAACTTTGTAACTTCTTTTTTTTGTTATTTTCGTTTTGTATTTTTTTTTTCAAATAAAAATGTTATTAATATATTAATTTGTTGCATGAAATATTAGTTAAGGTTTTATACTGAATAAAATTGTTGAGGGTAGAATTTGTAAATTATAATTTTTTAAAAAGGTGGGTACCAAAAGGTGGTATTATGATAACGGGTGATTTTTTTAGTATATTATTATTTGGTGTTAAAAGGATGTGGCATTGATGCGACGAAGAATTTTGTGTTATTTCGTGTTACCACTCCTTATGCTCTTAGAGACTGTAAAAAATCATATAGGATAAAAGTATCCAATATTTAATTCAAGATCCAGAAAAAAATATAATAGATAACAGTTTCAACTCATTTGGACAAGTTTTACATGGAATCTTGAAAAAAAAAATGCGATTGTGAGTAAAGCACAGGAGCAAAATATGTAATTAACTCCTATAAAACTTTTGACACTTTTGCCTGTAAGCTAGCTCACGGGGTCATCAAGTTAAGTTGTTGAACATTTGATTGCTACCTTAAACCAACCTTTTTCCATGTCAAGGGTGCGTTATCTCAGTGAGCTGACTAAATCATGTGAACTTTCATTTGAAAGCAATGTGGTGCATAGGAGAGACAAGCTTACGTTCGAAGAGTTCTTGCAAGAAAGAGAGTCACAACAAATTGCCAGAGAAGCTGTAGTAGTTTTTGGTCGATAACGCCATATGATTCATGGATGTCTATTTTAATCAAAGAAACTTTGTTCAATGTTTCTCAATGTGCCCGAAAGGAGCTCATTTCTAAAGTAGTTTTAGTTCACCTCAAATTGTATCCATTCACTTGTAATCTCAAGTTTCAACTTTGCTGAAGATTAATTTGTGATATACTTTACATTTTTGTTAAAAAAAGAAGACTTTGAGTCAATGATGACAATGAATGTAATAAAATGTCAAATGATTCAATTTTTTGTAAGAAAACCTTTGTGCTCCCAAAACGAGGGAAATTTCAACGAATATGTCATTTTAAGCTGAATACAATGGATCGGCATAAAATCGTTTTTGGATTGACAATATCACATGCTCTTTTGGTTTTACACGGTTTAAACTTTAAAGTCCGAATAAATACCCTTTATTCCATTATATACGGATCGCCAAAATTCGCACATTTCTACTAAAGTTGACTTCATTTATCATCCATGAAGGTCGACATAGCCCATAGATTTACTTGCTTCTAACAGTAATTTAAAATGAAATACTATTTTTAAGTTAAATAAAAATATTTCTAATGAGCTATTTTCTTAAACAAGCATTGCTTGCTTTTTTAGTTTTTAAATATTCGATTCTATATAGATCCAACGACAGCGCTTAGACGGGAATTGAAGTTATGGGTAGTGCAAAAAGTGATGGGGGCTGCTATCCGATAAGATAACGAAATCTAGATCATTCACGCTGACTAATACTAGTAATAGTCAATGGCATTCGAGCATGATGACAAAATGGCCTAACATTTTTAACCTTTTTAGCATTTATGGTCGTTTATATATAGAGTGCTGCATGGATCCCATTTTTTCATACCACAATTTAACTACAACTAGTACTCAAGTCAAATGGCTACCATATCGTTGAGTCAAAGATCAACAACTTTTCGACACCCTAACCATGGCTCGGTGGTTGAAGAGATCAGTGGTTTGATTCGCGTTCACAAAGATGGTCACGTTGAAAGACCTCCAATTGTTCCTAATGTTTCTTGCATGGTGCCCTTGGAGTTCGAGGTTGTGGCCATAGATGTTACAATAAATAAGTTTACCAACTTATGGGCACGTGTGTATGCCCCTAGCAGCAACCGACAGTTTTTATCAAAACTGCCGTTGCTAGTTTATTTTCATGGAGGGGGGTTTTGTGTAGGATCGGCCTCTTGGGCTTGTTACCATGACTTTTTAATCAATCTTGTTCGGGTCACATGTTGTGTTGTTGTATCGGTTAATTATCGTCTTGCTCCTGAAAACCGGCTCCCTGCGGCATATGATGATGGTTTTAATGCCATAATGTGGCTAAAAGAAGAATCAATGAAAGGAAGTGTTAGTGAGCTCAAAAGGTGTGATTATTCGCGATTGTATTTAGCTGGTGATAGTGCTGGAGCGAACATTGCACACCATGTTGCAGCGCGACTATTGTCTAGACCGGTCTTGTCACCAAAGGGAGTTATTTTGATTCAACCATTTTTTGGAGGAGAATCACGAACTACGTCTGAGAAGCATTCTACACAACCGGTTACCTCTGCGTTAACACTATCCACCTCTGATACGTATTGGCGCCTTGCTCTCCCAATAGGGGTCACACGAGACCATCCATGGAGTAACCCTCTTGCCAAGGGGGCATCGAGATTAAGTGATATGAGGTTTTTCAAAACGATGATTTGTGTGGCTGAGTTAGATATATTAAAAGATAGAAATCTAGAGTTTGCAGCTAGCCTGGCTAGGGCAGGTGCACCGTTGCAATCTGTTATCTACAAAGACGTTGGACATGCATTTCATGTATTGCATAATTACCCAATGGCTCGGACGCGGAGCCATGAGATGATGACTCATGTTAAGTCTTTTATCAACCAGTAACTAGAAGAGGGTTGTTTGTTGGTTTTTTTTTGCTATCTAAATAAGTTTTTAAGTAATTAAACGTATACTAAAGTCACCTGAAGATTTCTCGTCATCATGGTCATAGTTGTATTATCCGGACATGGCACGTAGGCCACGAGCAGTCTTAATACCTGCTCACAGCATGCTGCTAGAAAACTGACCTTTGTGATACATAAGGTGTCAATGTATCAACACATGTAATGTACAAATTTTGTAAGCCATTATTGCTAATGTCTATTAATTGAAAGCTAAGATTGATTTAATCTATCTTACAAATATGTTATCAAAATCTGACCCATGATAAGAGTTACTTTCTACTTTTGGCAGGAAAAATGAGATGTAAAGTTTTAGTTCCATTTTGGAGGAGAATATTTGATAGGAAGCCACTTTGACCAAAAGTTCAAAATACAAAGGAATAAATCTTTAAATAATTGCAAGAAAGTTTTTAAAGCAAACCAAATTCTTCAACTTCTCGTTCTCATGATAGAGACTTAGTCAACGGTTTCTTAACCTCATCAAAATCATATCTAGTGCTTATAAGATTTTGAACTTTAGGTTATATCTGAGTATAAGATTCGAATTCAATTCATATATTTAAAGTACGTTATACGCTAGCTTTTTAACCGGTTGAACATGCCAACTTGAATTACTGAATAGCAATCTTTAATTTAACATAGCGATTGTTTAAGCTTATTTGATAAGTTTACGACTTTATAAGATTCGAAAAATGAGCATATAAGCTTCTAAGTTTTCCAATAAGCTAATAAGACCATCATATAAGCTTAGACAAACACCCATTGCTTTACAAAGAATTTCACTTCACAAAATCAACTTTGAGAAATTAATATATGCACTAAATAAGATCATTCGGATCCAATCCAACCAATTACGATAAGCTCTGGGTACACTTGATTTTTGTTTCAGTAATTACATATATCTTGTTTTATATGCTATCTTTAAAGATCTGCCCTCTCAAAGATTATTTGTTGATGTTCTTGATGGGGCTCGGAAGATTTGATATGATACACTCTATTACTCTAACCTTTAGGAGATACCAGCCAGGATTATATTCAGTAAGACAATCAAATTTTGCGTGTTCAAACTCGTTATCTTTTCATTCCATCGATGAGCCAGAATCTTTATAGAATGAATACTATCGAGAATATGTTCGGCCGATATCCCTATGTTTGTTTCAATATTCTACATATCACACAAGAATCGACCGTATTGTACCCTCTTTCCATAAAGGAACACACAATATGCTTATATGCAGAAGCTTTTTCCGCCACATGCAGGCATGCAGCAATCTAGGTATTCAAAAATGGCTAAAAGAAGTTGGATAACAAATTAACAACTATATATATTTCCATTTTTGTTATATAAATCTCACGACACACAAAAGCCCGTGATCAAGAGTCGACCCATGTACGAAATAATTTCTATTATGGGTATTGGGCCTAAGCCCAGGTCAGAGTACGTGGGGGTACCACATATAGGAAGGTAACAAAAAACTGAAAGATAACCCATGTCGATTCCATCATTCAACACCATGACGTACCAGCAGCCTCTCCTTACCACGAAGAGATAAGATATAAGACCCACACTGCCACGTGTCACATCGTCATGGTGGTTAATGATAAGAGATTACATCCTTCTATTTTTGTGGACATGATGGATGTAATGTCATGAGCCACATGATCCAATGGCCACAGGAACGTAAGAATGTAGATAGATTTGATTTTGTCCGTTAGATGGCAAACAACATTATAAAAGGTATGTAGCAATAGGAACTTATTCACTCATTGGATTCATAGAAGTCCATTCCTCCAAAGTATCTAAGTAAGGAAACTTACTAAAATGGCCTCAATCTCTTCCTCGGCTGTCGCAACCGTCAACAGGACCACCTCTGCTCAAGCTAGCATGGTGGCTCCATTCACCGGGCTTAAGTCCAACGTCGCTTTCCCAGTCACCAAGAAGTCTAACGACTTCTCATCTCTCCCCAGCAACGGTGGAAGAGTGCAATGCATGAAGGTACAATATATAACGTACTTAAATAAATAATTAGAACGGTACCCGCGGAATGCGGCGGCCGGTACCATTTGATTATATTTTGCATTATTCAGTTACACGTTTAGTTGTATTCGTGCTTTATAAGTAGAGATATTAGAGATGGTTAAGTCAAATAATTTTATTTTGAACAACCAACCGCTTTATGATAAACTTCCTAACCAACTTGCTTCCTAACAAATTAATTTTGAAATCTTTTCATAATAAGCAAGAAAAAAAATCCAAATTTTAAGCATTTCTAATTATAGAATAGTTCTAAATGCATTATAATGTAACATAGATAATGTTAACACTTATTATACATAAATATATATAATGACTCACATATTATATATTTTGCTTCAAATATATATATATAGGTGTGGCCACCATTGGGTTTGAAGAAGTACGAGACCCTTTCATACCTACCACCATTGACCGAAACTCAATTAGCTAAGGAAGTCGACTACCTTCTTCGCAACAAGTGGGTTCCTTGCTTGGAATTCGAATTGGAGGTCTATATCTCATATATCTTTTTACTAAACTTTTTACCTTACAAAATCAAGTTGTCATTGTATTAACAACATTGTGTTTATGTTGTATTGCAGCACGGTTTCGTATACCGTGAGCACCATCGCTCCCCCGGATACTACGATGGAAGATACTGGACAATGTGGAAGTTGCCCATGTTCGGGTGCACTGACTCCGCTCAAGTGTTGAAGGAACTCAACGAGTGCAAGAAGGAGTACCCAGTATCATGGATCCGTATCATCGGATTCGACAACGTTCGTCAAGTGCAATGTATCAGTTTCATCGCACATAAGCCCGATGGCTACTAAGTTTTCCTATCCACCAAGACTTTCGAATATTAACCATCTTATAACGAGTCGGTTAAATTTGATTGTTTAGGGTTTTGTATTATTTTTTTTTTTTGCTCTTTTAATTCACCACTTTAATTCCCTAATTGTCTGTTCATTTCGTTGTTTGTTTCCGGATCGATAATGAAATGTAAGAGATATCATATATAAATAATAAATTTTCGTTTCATATTTGCAATCTTTTCTTTTAGAAACCTTTTATTAATTGTATGTCGACATTTGTTTCTTCTTGTTATATTAGGGGGAAATAATGTTAAATAAAAGTACAAAATAAACTACAGTACATCGTACTGAATAAAATACCTGGCCACAAAGTACACCTATCCATATACTTTCTGTGGAGCTGCTCAAAAGAGTCCAACGGGTTATGCATGACAATGTTACGACCCCAAGGTCTTTGAACGTAGTTTTTAAAAGATTAAGTTGCGCTATTCAAAAAGGGCTAGCGGCACAACTTGTTACCCGCTTGCCTGTCGCTTCAGTGTAAAACTTTTCTTTTATTAATAATGAAGGACATAAAATAATAATTAGGGTTTATATGAGATAACGATTCTGCCATTTCATACAACTTAAAAGCCTACTCCAATGATGGAAAGAAGACCAAGAAACCTTTAAGTTAGTGTGGAATATTGACTCAAAGTAAACACACACATGACCCCAATCATTGCATTCTTCTTGCTCATATATATAGACTAATTACACTTTTAAGTTTTAACCACTATAATAATTGTTACTACATTATAACATCTAGTAATTAAACTTGTGAGTTTTTGCTAGACGTGCCTAGAAACTGGTTTCTGTTTTAATTTTATTTAATGACATATGATCTTGAAGTTCAAATGCTACTTGTTCAACTGAAACTAGTTTGGACTTTTTTCATTACACTAAACATTACATTATGTAAACATATATGTAACATACTATGGATATTTTTTTCAGTGATTATCTGAGTCATTTATGATTCATATGTCTTCCAAATATTATTATCTCTACTACTTGTAATGCATTTATATGCATTCTTTAAACTTAAATTGCTTAAAATTTGATTAGTATTCATTGTCTATGATAACTTTTATACTAAAATGCTTAAATGGCAAGTTTCACTACTTTTAAAATCTCAACTTTTTAAATGACAAATTTTTAATATTTGTCAAACTCTACGTATTTAACAATTTAAATAAAATATACAATTTGTCTATCAACACCAATTTACATATGTTGTACTTATAAAGAGTGAATGATATTTTTAAAACTTAAAAACTTAAAATTGAGTAATTTTAGTGAACTATTATACTATTGATTAAAAATAGTAACAACATATACAACTAAATTAATATTTTAAATATTTTTAATTTTTAAACTTTTATCATTTTTGTTTCTAATCCATGTACTTTTTTCTCGTAATAAATACAAATTAAACTTGTAAGTTTTGCATCAAGCGTCAAATCCGAATTACGATTTAACAAGTATAATTATTTGCTGCTATCTTTTCGTGGATATTCGTTTAGTAGTATTAAATTCAAACAATGACATTTTCCTGCAACTGGAATTTTATGGTAGGTTTGTGGACACTATTTCAAAGGGATGTGACAAAGGATAAGGCAATATTGGTCAAGTTTCCTACTTTATCTACACAAATTTTGAGTACATGCATGTAGTTCAAATCTTACTATTGAACTTAAAAATGGTAATGTATAAAAAAAGCTTAATACATTGCAACTGCATGCGATGGTATTAGCAGTCGGCTAATTGCTTGGATATATGGTGAAGGAACTAAGATATCTAATGGTTTAGGGGAAAAAAAGCAACTTGAAAATAAGTTTGGACGAGTTAGCATTCAGTACGAATTGACTAGTTTGGACGAGTTAGCTAAAATGAATACTCTGTAATGTCATGAGCCACATGATTCAATGGCCACAGGTACGTAAGAATGTAGATAGATTTGATTTTGTCCGTTAGATGGCAAACAACATTATAAAAGGTATGTAGCAATAGGAACTAATTCATTCATTGGATTCATAGAAGTCCATTCCTAAGTATCTAAACAAGTAATAAGGAAACTTACTAAAATGGCCTCAATCTCTTCCTCCACTGTCGCAACCGTTAACAGGACCACCTCTGCTCAAGCTGGCATGGTGGCTCCATTCACCGGGCTTAAGTCCAACATTGGCTTCCCAGTCACCAAGAAGTCCAACGACTTCTCA
Organism: Artemisia argyi; assembly: GCA_030686995.1. Taxonomy (NCBI): domain Eukaryota; kingdom Viridiplantae; phylum Streptophyta; class Magnoliopsida; order Asterales; family Asteraceae; genus Artemisia; species Artemisia argyi. The sequence goes on along the minus strand of CM060708.1, from coordinate 259,811,288 downwards.
TCCCTCCCCAACAACGGTGGGAGAGTGCAATGCATGAAGGTACAATATATACCTAGCTAAAATAACAACGTGAACACTTATTATAATGCATTATGTATAATGACTAACATTTTCTATATTTTGTACGAAATATATATAGGTGTGGCCACCATTGGGTTTGAAGAAGTACGAGACCCTTTCATACTTACCACCATTGACCGAAACCCAATTGGCTAAGGAAGTCGACTACCTTCTTCGCAACAAGTGGGTTCCTTGCTTGGAATTCGAATTGGAGGTCTATATCTATATCTTTTTACTAAACTTTTTACCTTACAAAATCAAGTTCTCATTGTATTAACAACATTGTGTTTTATACTTGTGTTGTATTATAGCACGGTTTCGTCTACCGTGAGCACCATCGCTCCCCCGGATACTACGATGGCAGATACTGGACAATGTGGAAGTTGCCCATGTTCGGGTGCACTGACTCCGCTCAAGTGTTGAAGGAACTCAACGAGTGCAAGAAGGAGTACCCACAATCCTGGATCCGTATCATCGGATTCGACAACGTTCGTCAAGTGCAATGTATCAGTTTCATCGCACACAAGCCCGATGGCTACTAAGTTTTTCTATCCACCAAGACTTTCGAATATTAACCTTCTTATAACGAGTCGGTTAAATTTGATTGTTTAGGGTTCTGTATTATTTTTTTTTTTCTCTTTTAATTCATCATCACTTTAATTCCCTAATTGTCTGTTCATTTCGTTGTTTGTTTCCGGATTGATAATGAAATGTAAGAGATATCATATCTATACTTCTATACTTCTATACTACTATATAATACATGGATAAACCAAGCCTAACTCGTAACAAAAAATTAAGATAAGGAGCTCCAATTATGAGGTGACATGTGTCACTTCTCAACTAACTCCAAGCCTGACTCCTAACCAAAAATTAAGATAAGGAGCTCTAATAATAAGCTGACATGAGTCACTTCTCAACTTAAAATTCACCTTTATTTTCAAATTGAAATATCTTTTTATTTATTTATTTTTTTTTTTGTTATCTAATTTCACCATATTTTCTAAAATTTTGTGCACTTTAATTCAACATCCATTTTGATATATTTTTACAAGTTTTTAGTTTTGTAGATTTTTAGTGGTTTTTTATTCAAAATTTTACAACTTTAACCTTTATTTTAATCAATACAATCTTGATTCGTTAAAATCATATACTTTTGGGTGAGTGTTTGACGGGAAAGAGATTGTGAGGATCTTTCTATATACGGTAATAACGATGTCACGAGAAAGCTACGAAAAACCCAAACAAACACATATACGTTCGGAGTGTTGTGAAACGAATTCACTAAGCGGGTAGGGAATTGCGGGGAGAGTTGGGCTAGCAATTCATTTACTAACTATATTACTATATTTTTCGTCGCAGCTGTGCGCGGGTATCCAACTAATATAAATAATAAATTGTCGTTTCATATTTGTAATCTTTTCTTTTACAGACCTTTAATTAATTGTATGTCGATCTTGTTTCTTCTAGCTTGTTATATTAGGGGGAAATTATGTTAAATTTAAGAACAAAATAAACTACAGTACATCGTACTGAATAAAATATCTAGCCAGAAAGTACACCTTTCCATATACTTTCTTCATGAAGACATTTTCTAATTAGGGTTTATATGAGATAGCATTTCTGTCATTTCATACAACTTAAAAGCCTACTCTATTGTTGGAAAAAAGACCAATAAACCTTTTAAGCTATCGCGGAATATATTAACTCAAAGTAAACACACGTGACCCCAAACGTTACATTCTTCATTGCTCATATACATAGACTAATACACTTTTAAACACTAATAATTGCTACTAGTACTATATTATAACATCTACTAATTAAACTTGTGAGTTTTTGCTAGTCGTGCCTAGAAACTGGTTTATGTATTTTATTTAATGATATATGATCTTGAAGTTCAAATGTTCTAGTTCAACTAGTTTGTACTTTCATTACACTAAACATTACATTATGTACACATATATGTAACATACTATGAATGTTGTTTTCACTTTCCGTGATAATCTTAGCCATTTAGGATTCATACGTAGTTTCCAAATATTTGTAAACATTATCTCTACTACTTATAATGCATGCATATTCATTTATTAATCTTAAAATACTAAAATTTGAGTAATGTGATTGTCTATAATATCTTTAAACTTAAATACTTAAATGGCAAGTTGTACTATTTTAAATCCGTTTCCAAAACAGGAATAAGTAACACAGTTGCTCCATTAATACCAATCTCTAGTACTTTTAAAATGTTAACTTTTTAAATAACAAGATTTTAATTGGTCAATTTCTACTTATTTATCAATTTAAAAGAAAATACACAGTTTCTCCATCAACAACAATTAACATGGTTGCACTTATAAAGAGTGAATAATATTTCTTAAAACTTAAACATTAAAATTGAGTAATGTTAGTGGACTATTATACCATTGATTAAAAATAGTATAATCATCTACAACTAAATTAATATTTTAAATATTATTTATTCCTTAACTTTTATCATTTTTTGTTTCTAACCCATGCACTTTTTTCTCGCAATAACAACAAATTGAACTCGTAAATTTTGCATCAAGGGTCAAACCAAAATCACGATTTCACAATTATAATTATTTGTTATTATACACCGTCGCTTTACACAAATATTTGTTTTGTAGTATTAAATTCAAACAATGACATTTTCCTGCAACTGGAATTTTATGGTAGGTTTGTGGACACTATTTCAAAGGGATGTGACAAAGGATAAGGCAATATTGGTCAAGTTTTTATCTACACAAATTTTGAGTACATATAGTTCAAATCTTAATGTTGAACTTAAAAACGGGTAATGTACTAAAAAAACTTAGTATATTGCAACTTCGATGGTATTGGTAGTCGGCTAATTGCTTGGATATGATGAAGGAACTGAGATATCTACTGGTTTAGAAAAAAACTTGAAAATAAGTTTAGACGAGTTAGCATTCAATTCAAATTGACAAGTTTGGACCTTTTATGATTTCAGTATGGTATCAGACTATCAGTATGATATCACATGTTATCTTAGCTAAAATGAATACTCTGTAATCAGTGGCGAAGCTTGGATTTTGTAAGTGGAGGGTCGGGATCTAATTTTTTTTTTTTTCCTAAGGCTATATTTCAGGTATACCGAAATTTTTGGGGGGTCGAAACCGAATATACCGAAATTTTTCTACACGAAAACTATATACCCCCTACATCGCAAAAAAAAATTCGGGGGGTCGGGCGCCCCCCGGCCCCTATGAAACTTCGCCCCTGTCTGTAATGTCATGAGCCACATGATCCAATGGCTACGTAAGAATGTAGATAGATTTGGTTTTGTCCGTTAGATGGCAAACAACATTATAAAAGGTATGTAGCAATAGGAATTAATTCACTCATTGGATTCATAGAAGTCCATTCCTAAGTATCTAAGCAAGTAAGGAAACTTACTAAAATGGCCTCAATCTCTTCCTCCACTGTCGCAGCCGTCAACAGGACCACCTCTGCTCAAGCTAGCATGGTGGCTCCATTCACCGGGCTTAAGTCCAACGTCGGCTTCCCAGTCACCAAGAAGTCCAACGACTTCTCATCCCTCCCCAACAACGGTGGGAGAGTGCAATGCATGAAGGTACAATATATACCTAAAATAACACCGTGAACTCTTATTATAATGTATTATATATAATCACAAACATTTTATATATTTTGTACGAAATTTATATAGGTGTGGCCACCATTGGGTTTGAAGAAGTACGAGACCCTTTCATACTTACCACCATTGACCGAAACCCAATTGGCTAAGGAAGTCGACTACCTTCTTCGCAACAAGTGGGTTCCTTGCTTGGAATTCGAGTTGGAGGTCTATTTCTCATATATCTTTTTACTAAACTTTTTACCTTACAAAATCAAGTTCTCATTGTATTAACAACATTGTGTTTATATACTTATGTTGTATTACAGCACGGTTTCGTATACCGTGAGCACCATCGCTCCCCCGGATACTACGATGGCAGATACTGGACAATGTGGAAGTTGCCCATGTTCGGGTGCACTGACTCCGCTCAAGTGTTGAAGGAACTCAACGAGTGCAAGAAGGAGTACCCACAATCCTGGATCCGTATCATCGGATTCGACAACGTTCGTCAAGTGCAATGTATCAGTTTCATCGCACATAAGCCCGATGGCTACTAAGTTTTTCTACCTACCAAGACTTTCGAATATTAACCTTCTTAAGTTCTTATAACGAGTCGGTTAAATTTGATTGTTTAGGGTTTTGTATTATTATTATTTTTCTCTTTTAATTCATCATCACTTTAATTCCCTAATTGTCTGTTCATTTCGTTGATTGTTTCCGGATCGATAATGAAATGTAAGAGATATCATATATAAATAATAAATTGTCGTTTCATGTTTGTAATCTTTTCTTTTACAAACCTTTAAAAGCCTACTCTGCTAATTAAACTTGTGAGTTTTTGCTAGTCGTGCCTAGAAACTGGTTTCGGTTTTTTATTTAATGACATACGATCTTGAAGTCCAAATGCTACCTGTTCAACTAGTTTCGACTTTCATACACTAAACATTACATATTCAAATTATTATTATGTATATATACTATATGTAACATACTATGAATATTGTTTTCAGTGATAATCTGAGTCATTTAGGATTCATATATTTGTAAACATTATAGTATTATATATATATACTAAATGTGGGGAGGATAATAGTGCCGACCACTGTAGCTGCTAAAGTGGTTTGCACAGTATTTTTTTTTTAAGTACTAACGGTCGTTAGTTATTGAACGGCTGTTAACTAACGACCGTTATCTATAACAATTTAAAAAAAAATTATACGAACTTTGTCCTTCATCTCAGCGTTTCATTGCGAATTTAGTCCTCACATAATTTACATAAATGGTCCTTCATGTTATACATCAATTGCAAAGTCAGTCCTAGGTAACTAACTTCACGTTAAGTAGCTAACAGCAACAAAAGAATTCCGCTGCAACGCGCGGGTACTAACGCTCGTTAAATTCAAACAATGACATTTTCCCGAAACTGGAATTTATGGTAGGTTAATTTGTGGACACTATTTCAAAGGGATGTGTGACAATGGATAAGGCATTATTGGTCCAGTTTTCTACTTTATCTACATAAATTTTGAGTAAATGCATATAGTTAAAATTTTACTGTTGAACTTAAAAATGGGTAACGTATAAGAAAAACTTAATACATTGCTACTGCGATGATACGTATTGGTAGTCGGCTAATTGCTTGGATAGTTGGATATCCAATGGTTTAGAAAAAAAAAAAAAACTTGAAATATACTCCCTCCGTCTCAAATTATAAGTCCACTTTTATATTTCACAAAGTTTAAGAAAAGTAGGGCCCTTACAATACTAACCAATAAAAATTCATTATCACCCACTTACAAGCATTCTCATTGGTTGAAATAAAAAGTGGACATATAATTTGGGACAACTCAAATTGTCAAAATGGACTTATAAAATGGGACGGAGGGAGTAATAAGTTTAGACGATCGAGTTAGTATTCAATAAGAATTGACAAGTTTGGAGCTTTTATGATTTCAGTGATATCACATGTTATCTTCGCTAAAATGAATGTAATACTTTAAACCACAAAATATGATATCACCAGAACAAACCACCAAACAATCCATGTGCAATTTTAGGTTTGGTTCAATAATCAATATCACATCACTTGTGAAGAAAGATGAAGAGTGATGTAGAAAACACGAAACGCTATTTACATGTAGCGCCATGTTTTACTTTTTTTTTTTTTTTTTAATTTTATTATTATTATTATTATTATTATTATTATTATTATTATTATTATTATTATTATTTCGATACCCAAATATATAAAGCTTTGTGACGCAATATATGGTGGTGTTATAAGTCAACAATATTGGATTTCTAGAACATACCTTCATTTGTCTATATAGGACCACTAAGGCACTAACTAAGTCAAGTCATGATGCAATAAAGTATAGGGAATAACACGGAACCATGATGCATTCAATAATAGATTATACGAGCTGGGGCACCCGCGATTTGCTACGGGATTGTTATGTTAAATATAAACTCGAAATAAAATGATAGATTTTTTTTTAGTAAGGACTAAATTTGAAAAAAATCGCTAACGGGAGACTAACGGTGGAATTTACAGCTAACCGAGGGACTAAAAGCGTAAATTTCTTATGAACAGTACCAGGCACTATTTGGTACTGTTTGGCACTGTAGCAGTACTATTCTGCACTGTTTGGTACTGTAGCAAATGAATTTTCAGTTTCAGTCCCTTAACGTGGCATCCTGTTGCACAGTTGGTCCCTACACATGTTAGATAACGACCGTTAAGGACTATCAAGGACTAACTTCGCACTTGACCACCAACCTCAGGGACTAAAATGGGGCAACGACGAAACTTCCATGTGCACTGTTGCTACAGTACACACAATCATTTTTAGAATATATTATAATTAGTAAACGATTATAAAAGGGATAATTACTAAAATAAATTGGGCAACCAATTAAGTGGTTGGTGGTTTCTACCTCAAGATCTGAAAATGACTTTATTAGACCAGGGTAACTTGTATTTTTTGGGCAACTGAAATCTGGAAGTGACAAGTGTCACTTTTCTGACAGTTTTTGGGCAACTTGTGTATATTTTGGGCAACAGTCGCCATTTTTTGGGCAACTGGAGACACTTGTCATCATATGGGTCGAGTTGCCCGGTCTAATAAAGTCATTTTCCGATCTTGGGGTAGAAACCGCCAACCACTTGATCGCCCGGTCTATTTTAGTAATTATCCCATTATAAAATTTGTACTGGGATGTGAACTTGCAACATTGGTAAACCTTTATAAAAATAATTGCTTCTAATTCTTTGAGTCTCGATGGCGGAGGTAGGGAGGGAGGTAGGGAGGGGGCAGGGTGGCACGTGCCCCTTCTCCCAAAAAATTTGTGTGTAACTTTTTTCAATTTTAAGAGTATTTTCATAAATTGCCCCTCTAAAAGATAAAGATGTTGGAGTAATTGTTAAGAGGATGAAGCGTCGGAGAAGATGAAATGGAAGAGAGAAAGAAGAAAGCAATTTTTGTTCTTTGTTTTTGTGATAGTCACGAGAGTTGCAAAGTATAAAGAGAAGATAGTCTTTTTTAATCTTTTCGTTAAATTTAAAACTTTTTTATTTTTCCAAATTTTTAACTGATGTTATGTTCATAGATTTTGATTGAATTTCACATAATAATCATATTAACTTAAGTTCAACCCTCACTATTAATAAAGTATATTGTAGTCTTGTAAAATACGAGTTTTAACCTTTATATGTTCATTAATACTCGAATTTTTTTTAAACAAGTTAATTTTTTAACTTAGATATTTTTAAGTTCATGAATGACACGCTTTTCTCTGTTCTAATTCTGATTCGATGTAATTTTTTTTTTGCCTCTCTTTGAAATTTTATTTGTCTCCGCCCTTGCCTTTGACAGATGAATCTATTACAAAGACAATCCAAGTTTTTGCATGTGTTAAATAGGATTTTTTTTCTTACAATCCTTTGTATTTTTTTAAGAAAATATTAACTTGTATAAATCTTTTTTTTTTTCAAATTGCATCACTCATTACAAAAACCATATGGCATGGTTCTTGGTTCCAACATTATTGAACCTTTAGTTTGATTGTACATCAATTTGCTCTAGCTTTAATAGGGCGATAAAGCCTCATACTACACTAAAACTGTCACTAATATACACTCAGATTGACCTTATGAACACACTAACTTGTTTAAAACTACAATTAAAACATTAGTACTAAAATTTGTAGATTAAACGAACTTTCCAAAAATTTTGAATCTTGCTTGCTCCAAAGTCTATATCGTTAAGCCATCTCTAACCCCTTGGTACTCACTGACTTTGATACTTTCTTACGTGCACCCCTCTTAATGTCTGCCGCTCAAATCTCGTCATTGGCGTGCCAATAAACACCACTATGACATTGTTTAAGTTTGAGGCATGACCCTTTCCTCGCCATCCACTTTGCCACTCATAATTGCCTGTCAGTTCGTGCCTATCATTTGACACTAACTTGAGTTAAACATATCGTAGATGTTAAATTTAATTATGAGTTGAAAACATGAGGCGGCAGGAGCTTTTTGTTATAAAAATAATTTCTTCTAAAATAAGTAGTTCCTTAGGATATATTAACTTCAAGCTTTTACTTGAAACAAATAGCTCCTAATGAAAAGCTGATTTATGAGTTTTTTTAAACATTTGGAGCTGTTAAAACTTTAAATTACTAATATACATTCCAAATATTTGTTTACAAGTATAGATATGGCTTTTTATATCATTTTACATATTATAATTACGTTTAACAGCTAACTTACCACACATTTTTATTAATAAAAAAACCATACAACTTGTAGTTTATGTTAACAGCTTTACAACTTACAGCTAGTTTTACCAAACATACTCATGATTTATGGATATCAACAAGATTAGTCATAAGATGAATTGCATAAGAGCAACAAAAATGGTCTATTTAATGAACTTTTCCAGTTTAGAAGGTCCACTTTTTGACACAATTGACTAATCACGCGCAGGTTAGGTTGGTCATAACTCATAAGTAATAGTAAAGAGCTTCTGTCTCAATAGTATTCATGTTTTATGAGAAGTTTTTCAATCAAATGATTGTGAGTACGTAAGATAGATTTATAATGTATATAAATATGAAATAGCTAGTTGCCACTAAAAAAACTCAAAAGTGATACCAACCATGTAATTACCAACCTAAGATGGACACAGAATTGTCAAATTAGTAGTCTAATGACAATATTAGAATCTTCCATAGTGGAAGAAACTTGTATTTTGAAATTGACCATAAGTAGGATTCCAAAATTCCAAATCAACCATGATTTGCTTTTGTAACAGCAAAAAGATAAAAAAATAATAATAATAAAAAATAAGAAAGAAAATAATAAAGAAACATATATATGCGCATTCAAAGTTGGAAAACTTTACCACTAGCTTTCACCGTAACCGTAACATCAAAAACCTTATCATCATCGTCATCTTTTTTATTTCAAATATTAAAACCCTTTTGAATTACGTTATTAGATTAAAGGGTTAAGATCTTTTTTTAGAAAAAAACAGAGGGAAAAAAACATGTTGAAAATTAAAGGATTAAAACCAGAGTTACAGGAAATCCTTAATGCAGACATGAGTCACGTGCAAGAAAGGCGTCGTGTACGTGAGGCTTTTAAGGATATCCAGCTTAATATTGATCATCTCTTGTTTAAGGTAATTCTTATTTGGAATATGATGTTTTTTAAGGATTAGTTATTATATGTATAAAAGTCGTTAATGATAAGGGACAACACACACAGATATTTTATGTTATATGGATGGATTGGTTGGCTGTTGTTGAATGCATTTATTGTTAATGGAAAACACATGTGAGATGTTTCACTGGAGGCTGTTATGTTGGTTGATTTATATTTATTTGGTTCATGCTTTTATTGCAGCAAAAATGATGGATACCATAACCCTAAATTATCTGATTAAGATTGTGCTTGAATTGCCATTAGTATTAATTGGGAAGTTTGCTATTTTATATGTGAATTACGGCATGTGCGTGTGCGCAGGCTTAATGTTTATGAGTAAAAGGTTTGGGTAATTAGTAGGACGGAGATTAATTAGTTTCTGTAAAAGAATACCATAAATGGTATACCGTATGTGGAAAAAGTTTGGAGTTTCCCGTAAAAAGTTAATTTATTTGATTGGATATATATAAGACTAAAATGGGAAAGCTGTGCTTGCGACTTTGTGACTAATGCTCGTCTGGTGACAGTATTTACATTTGTGTCTTGTGTTCGGTATTTATAATTTGTGGTTTATGACCTTATGTAAGTAAGTATAGTTTATTGTCGCCTACAGAAGGGCAATATACTGCAAATGACACTAGTTATTTTCTAATATCTTACAGACGAAGTACGATGGATTGAAGACAAAGGAGGTAAGAGTTGTCGATTTTAAGTTATTCTTTAGCTCATCAATCCAATAGCACTGTATTCTTATGGAGAGAAAGGAATATATTCAAAAGGAAAAAGAGAGAACCTTAAAGTTCATGTTCAAGGGCAATTATAGGAAAGAAAATAACTACTTGATCACAAAGTTTTGGCTATTTTTCTGTCCAAAAGTTTAGCCCGAATGATAAAAGACCTTGTAAACATATTTAATGACAAAATTACTCTTAGACCTAAAATTTAACCAAACTTAAGCAGAACGGTATAATAGTAAGTTGCAGGGGCGGAACTAGGAGCCAAGCTTAGGGGTAGCGAAATACGAAAATTTGTTTAGGGGTAGCGAAAATTTGTTTCAGGGGTCGCGAAATCGCCAAAAAATGGCCAAAAATGGCCAAAAATCGCAAAAAATTCCACTACCGGGTAAAAGTTCAGGGGTAGCGACCGCTACCCCTGGCTTACATGTACATCCGCCCCTGGTAAGTTGCAAGTCACAGTACTTAACAATAATTAAAGTGTAACACTTATGTTTTTCTAGTCATATGTGGTGAACTCTAAAGGGACGGAAATTTTCTCAAAAAGTTGGCTTCCTGAGACAGGCTCTCCCAAAGCCGTGATATGTTACTGCCATGGTTATGGAGACACTTGCACATTTTTCTTTGAAGGTACCTGTTTGTTATATAACAACTGGTGTAAGTCACTTTGTTGAAGATATCCATATTGTCATCAAGTATTTTAATGCTTACAGGAATTGCTAGAAAGTTTGCTTCATCCGGATATGGAGTTTTTGCAATGGACTTCCCAGGATTTGGTCTTTCGGAAGGTCTTCACTGTTACATTCCAAGCTTCGATGCCCTAGTAGATGATGTCATCGAGCATTATTCAAAAGTTATAGGTATGCATCAAATCTTGGTTAGAGATATTATTAGTGTCGTAGGACGTAGAATGCTTTAAGTGATAATAAGAAGAACTTTATCAGTTGTAATAAAACTGGTTGTAAAAAACAGTGTTTGATTGTTGCGAGTTAGAGACGCCTAATCCAAATTGACCAAATTCATGCTATGATTTTTGGGGTTGTAGAAAATCCAGAATTTCGTGATCTTCCAAGATTCTTGTTGGGGCAGTCAATGGGTGGAGCAGTGGCTCTGAAGGTGCACTTGAAGCAACCCGAATTCTGGAGCGGTGCAATCCTTGTTGCACCTATGTGCAAAGTACTATTCTGCTTTCGCCCTTCTTAAAGTATGTACTATAATAGCATAACTAATTGGAAGTATTGCAGATTGCAGACGATGTGGTTCCACCATGGGCATTAAGGCAATTTCTCATAGGTATTGCAAAAATTCTCCCAACGTATAAACTTGTTCCACAAAAGGATCTGGCTGATATGGCATTTAGAGACCCGAAAAAGAAGCCTTTGGTTTGTTTTGGTTTCCTTATTTTGATTTATGTGAAAACTTTTTTTTTACTACTTTATTAACTGTTTATCATATGCAGACGGATTATAATGTTATTGCTTACAAGGATAGGCCACGTTTGAGAACGGCTATGGAGCTCTTAAACACCACCCAAGAGATAGAGAACAAACTTGAAAAGGTATGTTATTGATTACTATTGGTTGTGTTGAGATGTATATTATGAAAATGATTATCTGATGCTATTAACTAGGAATAAATATTGTATGCACAGGTTTCCAAGTATCGAAAATGTTAAGTGAAGGTGGCCTAAGTTTGAAAACATCATTTCAGGCCACCTGGGTATCAATATGGTTTCGTTTATTATGCCAATTTTGACACACACAAAATTCTTGGACAAATACGCCTCTGATCAAAAAGTAAAATAATACAAATTATATTGCAGAACTGACTAAAACATGTTAGAAAACTGTAAAATGGCAAATCAATTTGGAACTAGAAGTGACTTAAACAAAAACCAAATTGATACATGGGTGGCTTGTAATGCTTTTTTGAAATTTGGATGACGTCTGATTAACCAATTTAGTTATAGAGGATATACATTGTAGTTCTATATGGTTATTTGGCCCTTAAATAACCAGATTTATTACAATTGGTTTATAATTGTCTGACCTTATTATATAAATATATAATCATCGGAAGCGTTCTGTTATTTAAAGAATAATAATTGCTTATTGTGAGTAGGAGAACTATTTTAGTTTGTATATATCATGTTTTTGTGTTGTATATTGCGACAGGTTTCATTGCCATTGCTGATCCTGCATGGAAAAGCTGATATAGTGACGGATCCATCTGTTAGTAAAACTTTGTATGAGAAAGCAAAGAGCTCGGACAAGAAACTTAACCTATACGATGAGGCTTGTCATTCCCTTTTGGAAGGTGAATATGATGAAGTCATCCTTCGTGTGTTTCAAGATATTCTTACATGGCTTGATGAACATTGTGCTAAAAAGTAGTCCATTTTATCAAGTTGTGCTGGATTTTTTTTAAAAAAAAAAAAAAAAAGAAAGAACAATTAAGAGAATAACAAGAACACGTTTTTGCAACACTTGAAGTACCTAACTTCTAAGTGGAAGTGTTATTTAAAAATAAATGTGCTTAAACCTCTGTTCTTTTTGTTCTTTATACACATTTGTATTTAAAGCCATTCAGTCCTTTTGTATCTGTAGAAGTAGAGTTTTTTGTTGCACGTTGGACATTTTAGTTTAGCACGAACACGTTTGCTTTCATCATCCATCCTGTAATAAATAAAGGCTGCCGACTTGTACGTACTATGTTGTTAGGATGAATATATTATTTGCGTGGTTTAGTCAAATGTCTGTATTTAGTTTATTAAATCATTCACATGTTTTCATTATTTGAATAGCAACCTCTATTTGCTATTAAAAAAAAATAAAAAAATAAAAATAAAAATAAAATAAATAATGGTATTATTGATATAAATTTTGTGAGAATTCTTTCTTATTCTTTATGGTATATATCTTGATGTCAATTGAGTTGGTGGGTGTTCATGCTTTTGTTGAAACCAGATGATTTGTGAAACTGAAGCAGTTTAGAAATTCCCATAAATTGAGTAGTTGGTAGTTCGATTTGGTTAGTGTTCTTTGCTGAGAACCAAGTCACATTGGCCAACCCTATATCCTAATATATGCATGAAGATTTTGTAATCATGTTAATCAAGCATATCCGTTCTTTGCTCTTTAATCTCCATCCTTCACAGTTAGATTTGTGTTTTTGCATATGAAAGCACAAAATGATGCTCAAAATTCAGTGCAAAGTGCAAACCAATGTCCAATAGAGTTCATAGCCAGTTTGGTTTGACGGAGTAACAAAAACGATTATCGATATGGTGACATTTTACGTGCTGATGTGCGCTAAGCAAACAATACCAATTACTTGAGTGCACAATATATATTCCAGTTCATATCTCATTATTAGCTAACACATGTGCGTTTTCCGCAAGTGATAATATAATTTCGTTTTTAACTCTTCTGGTTTGTTTTTGCATGTTTGTCAATGTATTGATGTTGGTATTCTCGTCCCCGAGATGGTGCTGAGTGTCAGGGATACATGCAACTTATGGCAAATGTTCTGAATTCAAATCCCGGCAGGTGCACCGTATTTGCAGTTTATCAGATTTACATTCTTAAGATGGCCGTGAAAACGGCTGGCATATGCAGTATAAAATCCCGGCATAACTTTGTTTTGATGAGGTTAGTATGCATTAGTATAAAGCTGAAGTGTATATATCAGTGTCAATAAAATGCAGCGAGGCTTTCTAACTTTGATTAGTTAGGATTAGAAATAGTGTATTCGATCCTGACAATGACTGACAAAATCAACACGTAGGGAAAAACAGTAGTAAAGAAGGGTTTGGTCAAATTAACAAGTAAAAAAGAACCGACTATATATAGCAGTGCATGAAAGACAGCTCTTAGATATTGGCTTGTTGAAAGTTAGAGGCTTTTTTTTGTCTGTAGTTTAGTAACAACAAATGTATATCATTTCAGCAGCAATTGTTTGTACAAGTACATGAACTTTCTCCTACCTGATCCTTTAGATTTGACTGTGTGGCAAGCACACTCCTGCCTTTGCATGGATTGGCAGCTAGAGCCTAAAGCAGATAGCAGTTTTCTTGGATTTGGTGCAACTTAGCCTTAAGAATAAATGAATCATCAGTTCTGCAACATTTACTTCCAATGTTCTTCTGTAATGCGGATAGATATAACATTGATACTGCAACAATAGATAGCATAATAAATATAACACTTGTCTTTTCAGTTGTTTGCTAATTTTATAATTCTTGTTAGCAACTAATTTTATAATTTTATAATTTAATAATTTTATAATTTTATAACTTAGAGCCTATACATTGTTATTTTCTAAAAGAACATACCAATCAACAAACATATGAGCCTCAAATACTTCATGTTGGAAGAGGAGACCTCTCATTTTGGTCTTCGAAAATCCCATTCGTTAGCTCAGTACTATGTACGTTATCTTTTTTCCCACGTTCCAAAGATGTTGCTTCATATATTCCTACAAAATTACAGTAAAGCTGTTAAAACCATGACAACAATAGATAAGCAACCTACAATGTTGGCAAATAATAGTATGAGCTAGGATTTGGTTATGTCTTTTACTTAACGATGTGGAAAAGAAAGATTTATGAGATCTGAAGCTGTGTAAAAGGTTCCTATATGATAGATATAGTGAAATTGAATACAGTTATTTATGAGATGTACTTGTACATACCAAAGCCTAACAGAGTGCAGCAGACCAAAAAGCCTACTAATGAAAAGTCCATTTTGTAGATGATTTCCATAAAAATTAAGCAACCTCCAGCAACCATTATATGTCTTGGAGAGGAGAAAACCATATGCAACCTAAAAAATAAAATTTGGTACATTTGTCAGGTCAATACTAAGATTTTAAAACCGTAACAATCAAGGGCTAAAATAAGTGACTTGTAATACTTGAAATGTCAAATAAAAGAAAATGGGGAGCTTAAATTGCAAAAAAAAAAAAAAAAAAAAAAGGAGCATAATCAATTGGTCCTTAAGATTACCTCTCCTCGGCGATGCTGTCCACATAAAATATTAGGATTATACCAAAGAGTATGGTGCTTGAGAAAGCCCATGCAGAAAATGGCAATTCCACGTTGGTCGAACCCTGGAAGTCGCAATGAGAAAATGGTAAAAAAAAGTATTTTCCCTTATAAATATAGCAATGCATGTAGCTCAACTTACTACAATCATGTCCCACATGGCCACAGGAAAGAGAAAGCAAGTCGCAGATGCAATTGTTATAGCATGAAGCCTCCTCTTCAGTTGATTCTGGAGATAAAAAGTCACAGTAATTTTATTATTTTTCAGGTATTTGAATGTCACTAAACTACTAAAGTATTGGCCACTAGACATTGAAATAAGACTATCATAATTAAATACATACCTTCAGAGAGATACGTCTTGCAATAACCCTTCTCAAAGCTGATAAGATCCCAGCTAAGATGGGAGCTATCATGCTCTTCAGATCCAACACGTGTTCTGTTTGACCCTCACTCTCTAGGCTATCACTAAATGGTATTTTCTAGTTAAGGCTATCATAAAGCATACAAGTCCTTTTGTTTATTGTGGTAAAATAAAAAAATAATATTAGAGTACAACGATTTTGAGAGGATATAGAATGGAGAGTGTGTGGCCATGGCCCATCCTTGAGACAAGAAGTAGAACGATGCCAACATTGCAACAAGCCCACCAACCTGATCAGTTGCGGAGAAACAAATAACCATTAAGCAAAAAGATAAAACTAAAAGTATTATACCATTACTCACATCACACATAAAGATCAGAACATGTGATCATAAGATTATTCCGCTGTTAAGTGCAACCAATATCAAATCTAGCATACATCAACTATGTCAACACAGTCATCAAACACTTGCTGATATATTATTTTTGCTAAGTGATATTCAGATTTTTTTACAAAAAAGAAGCAGAAAACATAGCCAAAATCATGTTATAATCAGCCATCTAGCATATACTACCCTTATAGATGACCATATTCTGCGAGAAAGGTCCTCCAAACATGTGGGTAGACCTATGTTCCCATTTTGGGTTCAAGAGAGGGGAGTGATGATCACGTGTATCGGGATGTTATACAAAGTCATATCACTCAAAAAGTTGCAACCTCAACGAAGATATAAACAGCAACTTTTGGGGCACCTTTGGTTAAAGTATAACTAAACATCTTAAGCTACACTAAACACTGACATCTTGAGATAGAAACCAACCACATGTAACATTTACCTTTTTCCAGATATGCCCCCTCCTCCCATACAATACTGCAGAAAGCACACCAAGAACAGCACCTGAATACTCCGCCAATATAGCCCTGAAATTACACTTAGTACTTAGGGTGTCACAACCAAACTACCAAGCATAAATGAATTGGAACAGACATTGGAGAATGAATAAGGGTTTTTCACTTTTTCTATAAAAATACGAGCATGCCAAGGATGAACATCTAAGAATAGGGCAAGAATTGGTATGCTGCAAACTGTAATGGCCCAGTCCTTGTAAACTAGTTTTTAACAACTAAACATATATGTCAAATAGCACACATTATAACTTTACGCGGATCTGTTAACTATCTGAGTTTTGTCTGAAAAGCTAATGTTACAAGCATGCCAAAGTGAAGTCATGTTTGTTTAACACCGTGTGATCAGTCTCAAAGATCCTTCCTTGTTCCACCACATATTTTTACGTGGGCAGTTATCTAGGCAATACCGCACATGACTGTTTTGTACTTTTGTTATATGAGAGGTAAGCCACCGCTGACACATTCTAAGCATTGCCATGACATTTCCATATTTCTCAATAGATATACTAATTGTGCTAGTCTAATGTTTAATTACATTTGTATCTACGAGGCATACATATCCTACACACATTCAGCACTAAGAATCACTAGCACCAGAACATCAAAAACTAACTAAAATCAAAGAGGAATATGCTGTATTAACAAGTTTATATAATCTTATCAAGCAGCAAAACTTACCTAACAGGCCCACAGGATTTCAGACCTATTCCCCACAAGATATAGTACAAAGCCGTAATCCCGCCATTTATAAGCGAAGGTACAACCTGAATATAAGAAAACCAAACCGTTAACCACATTTATGCCTTAAGTGACTAGCATTACAAGATGTATCCATTTTACCTGAGTATTTGTGAGTGGTCTACCCTTCCAAGGCTTTTGTAATATTAAAAAGAAAAGCGTTGACGGGACAAGACAACTGAATATAAAAAGCACAACAGAAGCTCCTGTCTGAGACAAATATCTGTACATCGAGTACACCGACCATATCCTCAACAAGTTCCCAATCACATGGATTATTTGCAGTGGTGTATGCCTGTTATACAAACATTAATCACTTTAGACATCAACAAGAGGCCACAACTATAGCATCATACTCTACGAAAATGTGTTTGGGATTGCTTATTTTTCTACTTGTCTGCTTATCTATAAGCACTTAATGGATAAACCAGACTACTTCTGTTTATCTACTTGGAGGGTTTTGACTAAGCTTATTTTGGGGCTTAAGCTTATTTTTGATAGGCTCTTGCTCAGCCTTTGTTAATAGTAATCTGATAATTGGTCTCCAATCAAAATACACATAATTCATCCAAAATAAGCCACATAAAAAAGTTTATCAAAACTGCCGTAAATAAATCTATAAGCCTAAGCTTATCCAAACAATAGAATGCGCGTATTGTTCTAAATAAGCTAACAGAAACAGCTCCTAATTTGGGGATAAAACACGCAGTTTTCGATAACCAAAATTAGTTATTTGAACTCATATCTAACCTAAAAGCCTTGATCAAAATGGATTCAGGGCCAATTATTACTTAATGATGTCTGATTGCAATTTTTTAAGAGCATAAGCAAATGAAAACACTATTACTCAAATACCCTCTAAATAGACTTAATATAGCAATAATAAATGAGCAACAATTTCTAATAAGATTGGTCAAATAATTTGTAGAAAAGTATTGGGGTTTTAGCATCAAATAATAAGAAATAAATAATACCTGAAATTATTATTGGCGGGTCGATCATCAGGAGTACTATGATTTGGGGACATCATTTTTTTTTAACAAGCTTTTATTATACTATTGATATTGAAATAAATAACTGGTAAGCTTCAAAAAAGTTAGAAATTATAGAAAATGTTAAAGTCTAGTAGTAATTAAGAGGGGACCAACTGCAACTATCACGGATTTAATTGGTTTTATGAAGTGCTGCATAAATTTCAGCAAACCGAGTTGAATCTCGTAAACAACAAACAAGACGACAACGCTCTTGGGCTCAGATCTATAACATTTGGGCCTATTTTCTAAAAGCTTTGGACTGGGTTAGAGATGGCAAAAGAACATCATACCGATAGACCCAGACTCTTAAATGTGTAAAGCTGACTCGATCCGAACTCGAGTTTGTGTTTTTTTCATCAACTAGATTAGACTCGAACCCGTCTAACCCGGCATGATTAATACCTCTAATTTTTTTTTGTGCAAAGGTGAAAACTTATATATTAAACATCCAAAATATAGTACAACTTGAACAATACAACTAAAAGAAAAGATAATACCACATATCTAACATGCTCCATCCAATCTCAGACAACACTAGTTTTGATGTCGGATGAAATCATCTTTTTAAGCACCAATACCATCTAACTACATTTCCATATCACCCCCTCCCAATGCCATTCATCCAGCACCCACAACAACCAAAAGGAGAGCAAGTGTATGGCTTCGTTAGGAACCCAAACCTTTCCAGTCAAGGGCTCTTCCAAACCCTCTACATTTCCCTCTTTACAAAAGGCTTCAAGGATTTGGAACTTGAGGGAGAATCTACATGCCCCCTTGATGATACATTGCAAGGACCAAATAAGGTCATCTTTCATCCATCACTATTCCAACCACCCCATGTACCACCTTACAAGTTCATACAAGTGTACAACCCTCCATATTGAGGAAACCCACTTTATGGAATCAAATCAGCATTGAATTTTGTGTCATACTATTATGCACTTACCTCCACCAAGGCCTAGAACATAACAGAATGATACTCCAAAATCCAAGCATCCTATGATCCAAGATACAGGGTCATCTTAATTTATGAACTAAAAAAATACAACAGCTTCTAAAGTTATTGAAAGGCTCTGTGATGGTTAATAACCATATTTTCAGCAATACATGAAAATCACCTGCTAATCCAAACACTCTATACCTCCCCTGCATACTCAGAAGAAGACTATAGTTGTCTATCAAACTTAACATTCCACCTTGTTTCAGCATCCAAAACATTAGTACTTTGTCTAACTTTGATTGTAACCAATTTGGCTCTGACTTCTTCACAAATAATATTGAGTAAAGCTTCTGTAGTTCTGTTGCTCCCATTAAAAAGTCTGCCATTTCTCTCCTGCCATATGTAGTACACTGCTGCTGCAAGAGAAAGTTTATTGATGATCACCCACACATTTCTGCTATCCCCACTAGTACTCAATCTATTAACAATTCCATCCCAAGAAGCCTCATTGACATGAATCTTAGCTTTATTACTTAGCTTCCACCATACTTCCTTAGCATACTTTCATTCAAAGAACAGATGATTATGTGAGTCAAGTCCTTTTTTACATAGACTACACTCATATAGTTTGTTTGGATACCATTTATGCAATTTATCATGTGTGCACAATTTATGCTTAACTGCAAGCCACATAATAAATGCATGTTTAGGAATGCAATTAGAGTACCAAACCAAACTTTTCCACTTGACACTTTCACCGTCACCTCTAACATCTTTCCACACATTACGGGTTGCATATTCTTTCACATTGCCATTCTTATCAATCCAAACAGCTTTATTAGGCATTTCATTTAATACAGGTACACCAAGATTAGCAACAAGTGGGTACTTTTGGTTCCATTGTTCAGGCCATTTCCATCTAGTTTCATCAATTACATCAGCAAGCTTGTTTGCATCTTTAAGTCCAACATAGAATACATCCTTCTTGCTTATATAGCTAGACAGTCTTAGATCACTATTCCATATATCATGCCAAACATTGATTTCCTTTCCATTACCAATTAGATATCTCATATTCTTGCCCACCCAGTCTCTAAACTTGAGGATACATTTCCAAAACCAACTATCTTTACTATCTGCAGTCACATCCCAAACACTCCTATTCTTCAATTTGACCACATTAACCCATTTAACCCATAATGATTCTTTTCTAGATGCCACATTCCATAAATGCTTAACTAGCAGAACTTTATTCCACATTTCCAAGGGTTTAAAACCCAATCCTCCTTGATCTTTGGGTTTGCACACATCCTTCCAAGCAACTCTAGCCTTGCCTCTGCAATTGTCACCACTGTTCCATAGAAATCTTTTAAACATCTTTTGAATATCATCAATAACAGACTTTGGAAGTAGAAAGACAGAACCCCAATAAGTTTGTATAGATGATAGAACTGATGCTATAAGTTGTGCCCTTCCAGCATAAGAAAGGCTTTTGTTCTTCTAATCATTAAGTTTTCTTTGAACCTTATCTACCAATTGCTTGCAATCAGCAACACCGATTTTTTTAGTGACAAGTGTGACACCCAAATATCTCACTGGAAGCTTTCCTTCATTAAATGGCATTACACTTTTGATTGCATCTTTGGTTTCCTCATCCAGACTTCCACAAAATATAGTACACTTACTAAGATTAGGATATAACCCAGACACATCACTAAACTTGTTAAGAGCCTTCCTGAGAACATTGACAGATTCCACATCACCATGACATAACATTATCAAATCATCAGCAAAGCACAAGTGAGTGATTTTCAACTGCTTACATCCAAAATGATATTTAAACCTGCAATCTTTCTTGATCTCATCCTTCACAATTAAATTTAGAATTTCCATTACTAAAGTGAAAATGTAAGGTGAGATTGTGTCACCTTGTCTTAGTCCTCTGCCACCCTTAAAATAACCATGCCTTTCACCATTCACACAAATAGTAAACTTTGAGCTGGTAATACAAACCATAATCCAATCAACCATTTGCTTAGGAAATCCAAACTTAATCATGATCTCTTCTATAAAGTTCCAGTTAACTGTATCATAAGCCTTCTATATATCTATTTTAAAAGACACTCTTCTAGGCCCATTGATGCAGTTGTATCCTTTAAGAAGTTCCTGAGTTAAAAGAATGCATGTTGTCAGTAATAGCTCTCCTAGGAATGAATGCACTTTGATTAATACCTCTAATTGTGATTGTCTAGTAGGTTGCAAACATGTTAAGCCAAAATTCAAGTCTGCTTGACTTGACTCGACTTTTTTTTTTAGACAAAGCTTGAGCTTAATTTGATTGTATAGCAAAACTTCATAACAAAGAATCGAGGAGGGTTTACTGTTAGCTCAAACTTTGACTCAAAAATTCAAATGTTTGTATCAAAGAAATTTCTTTCAACCAAAGTTGTTTCAAATTCATTTAATATTTTACTTATGACCAGCCATATCTTTACTACATAATAATAATAATAATAATAATAATAACGATGATAATAATAACGATGATAATAATAATAATAATAATAATAATAATAATAATAATAATAATAAAGAACAACGTTTTGCGTAAAAAATTTCAAAAAAAAAAAATTGTTAATTATCATTATGCCCAGGTGTCTTATTTAAATGTTGTTCCATAACATTGCTTTGTAAGACAAACATGAAAAAGGTAAGTTTAACTATAGAAAATTAATTTAGATAATAATCTTTTTATTGTAACATTTTACTTTATGTTTTACATAGTTATATTAAATTTACATTCTTCTTTGTCTGTCTATACACATAACATAACCATGACCCATATAGTTACAGTTAACAAAACTATATTCTTGTATTGTGGGAAAATGAAACTTTAGTTAGAAAGGTTTAGGGTACGTTTAGTTATATATATATATATATATATATATATATATATATATATATATATATATATATATATATATATATATATATATATATATATATATATATATATATCAATTTTTTCCTCTTTAGGAAAAGAGAAGAATTTATCAGCTATAAATTCAGAAAACATGTTTAAATGATATTATTTTTAGAAAATTGAGAAATACAAAAGGTGTAAAAAAGAATGAAATAAAAACATAAGAAAAAGTAAAGACCTTTTTCTTAAAATTTAAATATTACTACGTAGTTAAGTTTTAAAAAATGAGATTTTTATTCTTTTAATTTTGTATAAATGTGTGGCTAAACAGGTTTTCAGTTTTTTCAATTTATAATGATATTTTTTTAAAAAAAAAATAAGCATTTTTCACCGACTAAACATAATTTTGAACTAGATGGGCCCGTGCTGCCGCGTTGCGGCAGGGTGTCGTTTTATGTCGTTAGTAGTTGCATCGTATTTTGTTTTTGTTTGAAATGGATTATATCTTTTAGCGGTTGTTGCTGACATAAGGTACATAAGCACTACCAACTTAAATGTAAATATTTGTGCAAAAAATTATGATATCTCAGTTGTGTGCAAGAGAAAGATTCATAAGTAGAATATATTTATTCATAAAGTGTTTGTATTCTTAGGTAGTTGTAATGCGTAGGATATAAACTGTTACAGAAAAACTGGAAAGAAAAATAGGGAAAGTACCTTGAATCAGGTAAAGACTCCCAAGCTGAGTTCTTGTTGTGTATTACCAAAGTCGCTCTTGCAGATAGCGTTAGACATTTTTTCCCATGTTTATCAATATTGAACCACTATCAATCCATATAGATATGTAAGTGTAATAATATTACATTTAAAATAGGTTTGAAATAATGACAGTAGTCTTATAATTCCTATAAAGTATAACTGTTGACCATTGTCGATCCGCAACCCTCTTTTGAGAATTGAGTAGAGTTCCTTCTTCGTTGTCTACAGCAGACTATCTTCTGACAGATTGAGTATTTCTTCATAATCTTTTGTTCCCAATAACTGTCATCCTTTGAAACTTCATCTTCCACCTAATTTTACAAAGTAATTGGTTTACCAGTTTTAGTTTTAGCTATAAAAAATTTGATTCATAACTATTAAAGTATACCTGTTGACCGTTGATCAGGGACCTTCTTCTGAAAATTGAGTAGAGTTTCTTCTTCGTTCGCCAGATCAGACCATCTGAATCTGAATTTGATATTGTTTGGATATTCTCCACTTTGCCATCCTTTGATACTTGATCTTCCACCTATTATACAAAGTAATAGATTCATAACTTTTATAAACTTTGTATCGATCTCCTTTGACAATTTATCAGTACAAGGAAATCTAAAATTACATTTGCAGTTCATTTTTCAACCCACATGTGACACAGAACAAAAAAGCCCATTTTGACCCAAACCAATTTTGACCTATTACCAGACCCAACCTTTAGTAGTTGTTTATCTGTTTCGTAAAAAGAATAAAATGTTAATTGATTCGTGGGAATCGCACCAGACTTTACCTCTCAAGGGATCTTGAGAAGCTTACAACCCCCACCAGGCAGTGTACCTGATCGTTGTAGTATAGTATAGTGACAAGTACCGGGGGATTGATCGTTCAGCTAGGAATAGTGTCGCTAGGATTAGAAAACCTAAATACTAGTTCTAAAGGTGAGAGAAGATTCTTTTTGTATTTTTATATTTTTTAGAAAGCAATTTAAAATCTCGGGTTTGAAGGATTTGGACGGAATTAGTTGCTAATCAACTAACCCAATACTAAGATGCAATCAAAATAAAATATTAAAAATGAAAATAAACTAAATTATACTAAAGTTGTGAGCAGTAATTGGAGAAAATGTGTTTATTTAGATTTCACTACTCCCTAGACATCTTTTACACGTTAATTACTTGTTATAATTGCATGGATGACGGATCGTATTCCTTAATACCATTCATGGGGTGGCACACTTAACTCCCCAATTCTATGAGCTCTTATCTCCTCCTACACCATGCCCAGCACAACTATAGGGATTGTAAACAGTGGCTCATGCATTAAATACAACCAATAAAGACCTAGTGCGCGTCGGTTCATGTTTCTTAAGACGTTCAAGCATGTTACCAATTGGAGATCTGCCAGTTTTCTTAAGCCTAACATATAAATCATTCATCCAAGACAAGAATAAACAAGTAATCAACACATAATCAACATCTAGGTTTCATTAGATCTAAGCAAACACAAGATAGATCTAGCCTAGCATGATGGAATTAAGACAAGAACAAGATATAGACAACCAACACATAGACATATTGATTGAATTAAAAGAACACTTATCTTGATTAAACATGCAAGGTATCAAGGGGTTGGAACCCTTGAAAAACCTATAAAGTTACACCAAAACCGTACTTAGGGTTTCTCCCCAAAACTTCTCTCTCAAATATGAAAAATTAGAAAACTATATATAGGAAAAGGGGTCTGACGGCGTCAAGACAAATCTTGTGACGCCGTCACCTCGCCGCCAAAACTATTCTCGGACTGCCTTGATCTACATTTGACGCCGTCAAGACTTAATCATTTTCAGGCCGTCATGACTTATACTCTTGACGCCCTACCTTCATGACGCCGTCAAAACTCTACTGGACCGTCATGGAATTTTGCTCTTGACACCGTCAGGGAGTTGCTCTTGACGCCGTCACCTACTGTTCCCAGCATGGAAAATTAAGACTTTGGCGTTTTCTTCACTTTTATGCTCAAAAAATGTCCGAATTGCTTCCTTTTCCAGATTTCACTCCCAAAGTACCTAAAATCACAAAAGGAACGATTTAGGGCAATATTTGATCAAATAAATTCGAATTCCGGCTTAAATGACCCCCTAAAAACGGATCATTTTTCGCCTCATCATATACCCTTACACTTGAGATTTGCTTGTCCTCAAGCAAATGCGCTTTTACTCTAGTCAAAATACAAGTTAGGGGTCATTTAACACTAATATAAAAGTAATTACAACAAATAATCGTTCCACTAAAGACCAATAGACAAGCACGGAGGTCTTACACAAGCACCTCACAAATAGTGTTTAGATACTCACATCTCTCGGGTGTAATAAAGAGTAAATTACAAAATGGAAACGGAAGATATCTCTCACTACCTGTCATAGCAAAATAGATTACCGTAGGCTTGGGAAATGATCAAACCTCCACCACATGGCGTAAGCACCTAGGATAAACTATCAAAGAGGTCTTTTAAAGGGTTATAACGTTAGGTGTAGGGATATGAAATACACGGTTTTGTTAGATAAAGGAAGTTTTACTGGTGGCGAGTTAACAATCTTGGTTAATTACATGTACAATGTGGCGTTGCTAAGCCAAGACTAGACTCGACTTAAGCTAATAAATGAAAAATAACAAAAACATAAAATGAACATAGAATGAAAAGGGATGGTAGTCCGTATGTTTCTTTTTTTTTTTTTTTTTTGCATACACTCTTACCCTACCATCCAAAATAATACATCATAGGGAATGCACATTCCCCTTACACTTGAATCTTTACATACTTTACAATTAACTAATCTAATGACTCGAATTAAGAAAATCAAAACACTTGGAGCACTTTTAAGATTAACGTACATATGGGGGTAATAAATGATGTTCTTCCCCATTACTCCATAAGTAAGTACTTTACCCATGAGTCCCAATCGTCCCAAAACAATATGTACAAGGATATGACTCGACTTAGCAACCATGTAATCAATTAGAAAGTTAACTTAGGGTTTAACAAATGACAATAATGCACTAAAAATGAGCGCACACACGGAAGGCTAAGGCGATTTGGTTGTACATTTAAGTGGGGTGTAACAAATTCTTCCTTTAAGTAAGATGCTTAAAGTTAGAAACGAAAAGATAGGCTCGGAGGGGTGTACTAGGGGTTTCGTGTACTAAAAATGAGTACAACGCTAAGGGTGTGGGAAAAATTAGTTGAATTAACTAGCCAAGTAATATGACTTAAATGGTCAAGTAATTATAATACGGGTTTAACACAAGGGTAATCCTAATGCCTCTTATCATGTAGTAAATCCTTCTACACGAATGTAGTCTCACTAGCGGTCTCGGGATGCATCACTAACGCAAGTTCTAGAATCTAAATGCTACCGGTACACTCATAAGCACTAATAGTAAATGCTTTTCCTATCAAATCTAAAGGCGAACCTCACATATTTGGGTGGAAATTTTTTTCTGAATATACGGTTATGTGCTAGTCATACAATCTCCTATCCATGAGACGCTTGCTATGGCTAAAGTTTCACTCCTAAATGTTGTAAAAAATTTTAAATTTGGCGCTAAAATTGCACTAACAAGTATTTCTCATAGTTTTATTACACATCTACCATTAAACAAAACAAACTCAAGCGAAAGTGCATATGTAAGGTATCATCTTTTTACCCTCCCCTTACACTTAATATGAACATTGTCCCCAATGTTTAAGTAAAGAATGTAAAAATGAAAAAATAAAAAGAATGAAATCAAATACTCCCCTGATTCGCTCGGTATGGATAATAGGTGGCCAGGTTAAATCTTCCTCCAAGAAAATGAACAATCAAAGCTTCCCTTCCAGAATATAAATCATCTTCTCGTCGTATATAACCTGTAAAACCTGAGAAAATAGACAAGACAACCTCGCGTAAAATCGGCGGCATCCTATATAAGTTACTAAATCCTAGAAAACAAAATAAGATATAATGCTTGTGGAATGAAGTTTGCAGATCTCCTGTAGATTATAAAACTTAATAATTCACAAAAACTATAAGACTCCGTTAGAAAAACAAAACCGGTAAAATTTCCAGATTTTTACACCTGACATCGTCAAGAGTAAACTCCTGACGCCGTCAGAGTTGACCTGCAGAAATTCTTATGTTAAGTTTCCGGAAAATTTCTGGAAAAACTTGGTCCTACTTCCTGGAAAATCCTGCAAAACTTCATCATGACTCAATACAAGTATTTGACTCTAACAATTACGAATATACATGTTCATTTAATATTGTGGAGAATCATGATTGGTTTGTTTCTTGAAAACATATTTGGGGTTTCCCCTTACACTTATCTTTTGCAAAAATACTTTTAGGTGGAGTTAAGACTAGGCTAAACAACAAAGTAAAGTATTTCCACTTTTTTTTAGTTGAGAAACATGATCTACCAACAATAAAAATTAAGCATGCATACGGAAGCAAATAACAAACAAACAAATAAAATCACACAAAACATGGGTTGCCTCCCAAGAAGCGCTTTTCTTTATTTACGAGTCTTGTAGCTAGACTCAAGGTCATGGGTTACTACGTGATCTCATCATTGGTTCCACTCTCTAGGTCGTCTTCTAAACCAGTTTTGTATTCCGGACCTAGTTGTAAGCATTCTTTATAGAAACCAAGCATCATATTCTTTACATATTCTACTCCTCTACGTCTATCCTCCTCATTCCTATAATAAGCCGCTTGCTTGTGTTCTTTTTCGAAATTAGAGAGAAGGCGGTATTGCTCAATCTTATAGGGCATTTGATATGCAACCTCATCATTCTCTTCCTTAAATCTAACTATCCCTAAAGTCGGATCATAACTCATCCTAGTGGCTTCAACAAATGGTTTTCCAAATATTATTTGGCTTAGGCAAGCATCAATCACCGGACGAATGTCTTTCACTATCATAAAATCGATCTCATAGGTGAGATTCCCTATAATCACATGCAATCCCTTCACTCTTCCTGCAAAATTACTTATTAGATTCTTATTGGGCATCATCCTAAAATTAAGTTGCTTCTTCATCACCCAATTGTAATAAGTCCTAGTCATGATGTTAACGGGGGATCTAGGGTCGATGTAAGCTTTCCATATATGCATGTGCCCGATACTGCATGGGATGTTAATGTTAGAGGGGTCTCCCATTTTGATAAGGGGTGTGCCGAAGATATATGGTCTCTCGGGACTATCGAATAAATCCTTATGGTACTCCAGTTCTTCCTCGGTGGGCAACTTATCAAAGTATTTTTCTATAGGCTCTACCTCCTCTAATTCCTCATCCTTATTAACCTCAACTTCCCTACTCTCATCCTTAGTCTTGGCTTATACTCTAACTTCATCCTTGTCACTCTCTTCTATCTCCTTATCTATCGGCTTAATGGTGACAACATTGACAAATTGGACATGTTTGGATGATGAGGGATCCTTAATTTGGATTCCACTATTGGTATCCCTAGTGTCCTTCCTAGGTGTGATTAACGCTTGGTTGTTGAGGGCTTTCAACAAGTTGCCAATCTTGTTGGTCATCTCCGTTTGTTGTTGGTTGAATTCGGTTTCAAACCTAGCTATGCGAGCTTCTTGAGATGCCATGAACTTTGACATTAATCCTTCAAGATTGTTGGTACTACCATAGTTGTTAGAAGGATTGTTCTTGAAAGTACGGTTGGATGGTGGACCGTTTGGTTCGTAACGATTAGGCGGATTGGAAGAATTGGGTTGATTTTGTTTCCACCTAAGGTTTGGGTGATTTTTCCAAGAGGAGTTGTATGAATCACCGTAAGTATTTGGCTCGGGCTTGAAAGTGTACCACTTATCTCCCGCTTCGTCGGTACGCGTGGATGCGTAGTCCGCAAAAGCTGTTCCGGGGAGTTCCACACAATCACGAGTGTCATGGGGACCACTACATAATTCGCATGAAGAAGTGATTTTGTTCACTTGACTGAGCTTCATAAGATTTCATGAGAAACTTGACTTGGTCCTCAAGTTCCATGATCCTACGGTCGGGAGTGCTAGAATTGTTCGAAGGCAAAGATATTTCCTTGACCGTTTTGTTCAAATCACGGGGATCATTCCAACTTTCGTTGTCATAGAGAGCAAGATCTTCTATGAGTTCCCATGATTGTTCCGCACTAAGATCACGTAGCTTACCACCGGCCGATTGGTCAATGGCTCGCCTCGTGGAGATATCGATATGGTCATAAAAAATTTGGACTTGGAGCCAAATATCTATGCCATGATGAGGGACTTTTTGGAGTAAGTCCTTGAAACGAGTCCATGCTTTATAAAGAGATTCATTTTGACGTTGTTGGAACATCAAGATGTCATTCCTAAGCTTAGTAGTTCTTCCCGGTGGGAAAAATTGAGCAAGGAAACGAGTGGTGAGATCATCCCATGTGGTGATGGATCCTGCGGGTAAACGCTCAAGCCATTGACTAGCTTGATCCCGTAGAGAGAATTGGAATAGGCGTAAACGGGTAGTCTCTCTAGTTTCAACACCTAAGTCTATGGAATCTACGATTTTGAGAAAGTCCTTAAGATGTTGGTTTGGATCTTCGGAACGAAGTCCATGGAATGCACATCCGCTTTGCACCAACCGGATGGTGTCAGATCGCAAGGGGTTACATTGGCTCCGGTGAGCTCAATGGTGTTTCAGTAGCCTTGGTGGCTAGGTCGGGAGTACTCTCCTAAGGTTCGGGGCCTAAGGGGTTCTAATGGTGGGTTTTGTTGTGGTGGGATGACGGGTTCAAAGATGTTCCCGTTGTCCATGATGTTGGGTGGTTACGAACAAAGGCACAAAGAAATAAGATAGACTAAAGAAAACCTAAAAATAAAAATAAAATCTTGCTAGAAAGGAATCTAGCAAGTAGACCTAATAAAAAGAATTTCTAACCTAGACAATAACTATTCCCCAGGCTGCGGCGCCAAAAACTAGATGAGTGGGAATCGCACCAGGCTTTACCTCTCAATGGATCTTGAGAAGCTTACAACCTCCACCAGACAGTGTACCTGATCGTTGTAGTATAGTATAGTGACAAGTACCGGGGGATTGATCGTTCAGCTAGGAATAGTGTCGCTAGGATTAGAAAACCTAAATACTAGTTCTAAAGGTGAGGGAAGATTCTTTTTGTATTTTTATATTTTTTAGAAAGCAATTTAAAATCTCGGGTTTGAAGGATTTGGGCGGAATTAGTTGCTAATCAACTAACCCAATACTAAGATGCAATCAAAATAAAATATTAAAAATGAAAATAAACTAAATTATACTAAAGTTGTGAGCAGTAATTGGAGAAAATGTGTTTACTTAGATTTCACTACTCCCTGGACATCTTTTACACGTTAATTACTTGTTACAATTGCATGGATGACGGATCGTATTACTTAATACCATTTATGGGGTGACACACTTAACTCCCCAATTCTATGAGCTCTTATCTCCTCCTACACCATGCCCAGCACAACTATAGGGATTGTAAACAGTGGCTCATGCATTAAATACAACCAATAAATACCTAGTGCGCGTCGGTTCATGTTTCTTAAGACGTTCAAGCATGTTACCAATTGGAGATCTGCTAGTTTTCTTAAGCCTAACATATAAATCATTCATCCAAGACAAGAATAAACAAGTAATCAACACATAATCAACATCTAGGTTTCATTAGATCTAAGCAAACACAAGATAGATCTAGCCTAGCATGATGGAATTAAGACAAGAACAAGATATAGACAACCAACACATAGACATATTGATTGAATTAAAAGAACACTTATTTTGATTAAACATGCAAGGTATCAAGGGGTTGGAACCCTTGAAAAACCTGTAAAGTTACACCAAAATCGTACTTAGGGTTTCTCCCCAAAACTTCTCTCTCAAATGTGAAAAATTAGAAAACTATATATAGGAAAAGGGGTCTGACAGCGTCAAGACAAATCTTATGACGCCGTCACCTCGCCGCCAAAACTATTCTCGGACTGCCTTGATCTACATTTGACGCCGTCAAGACTTAATCATTTCCAGGCCGTCATGACTTATACTCTTGACGCCCTACCTTCATGACGCCGTCAAAACTCTACTGGACCGTCATGGAATTTTGCTCTTGACGCCGTCAGGGAGTTGCTCTTGACACCGTCACCTACTGTTCCCAGCATGGAAAATTAAGACTTTGGCGTTTTCTTCACTTTTATGCTCCAAAAACGTCCGAATTGCTTCCTTTTCCAGATTTCACTCCCAAAGTACCTAAAATCACAAAAGGAACGATTTAGGGCAATATTTGATCAAATAAATTCGAATTCCGGCTTAAATGACCCCCTAAAAATGGATCATTTTTCGCCTCATCAATAATTAAAAATTGACTAACATGATTAAACCAGTGTTTGTCATCTTACTATTTCCAGAAAACTTGAGGTCAAATGGCTAGCTAACAAAATAAGGTTGCACACCTTTATAGCTAATCCAATCTTTTGGGGTTGGCCTCATTTTAAGACAATATGGGACATAGATTGATACGAAAAACTCATTGTAGCGTCTAAAGACAGACCAAAAACTCACTTTAAGCTCCAATCAAACACCATTTTGGCCAATCCAATGCAAACTGAGGTAAGAACATTCTGAGCATGCGAGGGACTCGTAACATCATATATAATTCAATCCTCATAAGTATCAAACTTAACCTGTTTTATAATCTTTTGCTGAAGATATTCGGTAAGAACATTCTGAGCATACGAGGGACTCGTAACATCAGGGTTCGAAAAAATCCTTCCTTATAAGATAGAACACTCTATCTTATTTCACACATAAGCAATTCCAAACACTCCCTTATAAGTCCGTTTTTTTTTAAATAAAATTCTGTGCATATTAAAAAAATAATAATAATTGCCATACCTAAGCAGTCTCAACAGTTCAAGAGCTAACCAATCGACCCAACTTTTGACTCTGATAATCATGTGTGTTCCTTCTTCCACCGGTTAAATATGTAATTCATAATAACAAACAACAAACGAAAGTAAAAAATTAGTGCGACTATAGCCTTCCAGAATTTTTTTAAGGTATAATCGAAATCATTTTTTCTTATAAACCACATACCTGCATCGATTTTCTAATCCATAACTCCACCCGACTTCAACACCAACATCAGCAGCCTTTACCATTATCGATTCTTCCCCATTAGGTCCTATGACAACGCATCCTGGAATTGAGTGTTTAACAATAATTTGGAGAGAAAAAGGTGCTGAGAAGATGGAAAAAAACTTAACAAACACAAAACCCTAAAATAATACAAAAAAAAAAAAAAAAAAAAAAAAAAAAAAAAAAAATCAACCTCATATGAAAATCTAAGTTTTTCTTTTGCAATCTTATTCTTCTCCAGCTAAATTGGATGTTCGCGTTTTATCTAATTGATGGGTAATAAGGTTGGTGTTTCTGGTTTTGTGACAGAGGCTTCTGGATAAATCGGGGGAGAGAAGAGGCGGTGGTATTATTATTGTTTTTGGACTGGACCTCCTCGGGAGCCCATGAGGTAGTGATATTGGACCACACTGTAGGTAAACTGTAGATAGATGGCATCGAAACGGCGCCGTATATGATTAAAATTAATATATATAGTAATTTGTTGTTTTTGATTTACACTATATTTTTTTTCAATATATTTTTGTATTGATATACCCATTTGTACAGGTACTGAATAATTGATGAAACCACCTCACTATTCAAGTATTCTGTTACATGTACAAGTCAAAAATTACCCAATTTAGATAGTACGTGACTTGCACGTGCTATAACCAACCCCAACCACTTTTCCCGCCTTTTTTACTTGTATAAAAACCATACTCTGTATATTGTTAATTCATTCTGATTGTATTCATTTCTTCCTATCTGTATAAACACTCTCTCTCAATAATCAATAACAAATCATTTTCACTTTCAATTACGAATTGTGTTCTAATTCATCATAATTCCAATTGTTAGTTGAAGCCTATCTCCAATCTATTAATAGATTCAGATAGTGTGTGTTACATTTGGTATCAGAGCCAGTCAAGATTGTTAAACTGACAATCTTGATTTTCGGTCTTCTTCTCCGGCGTAATTCTGGCAACAAAACAAGAATTCCGGCAAGAAATCAGCCATCACTGATTTCGCTGTTCTGTTTACATATTGGTTAGTGTCAATCATCTGTACGGCCACAAGATAAGCCGAAATTCTCGTTAAATTTTCTTATCTTGAACAAGCTGGCAAGTAGCAGTTGGATTGATTAACCCAGAACAGTACAATGTTCATTACCCCATTGGGTCAGTGATTTATCATTGTTGTTGAGTGGTAATGTTACTGTTGTAATGGTGGAAACACGAAATACCATGGTAGGTGCAAGAAGTACTGAAGCTGATGATAGTATGAAATTGTGGGTAACTGAACAGTTAAACAATGTTATCACTAGTTTCACTGAAAGATTAGATAGCATGGCTAATCAGTTTCAACAATCAAGATCAGGAACAGGGGAATGTTCTAGCAGATTTAGTAGAATGGGGAAGTTGGAGTTTCCCAAGTTTCATGGTGATGATGTGCAAGGTTGGTTGTTCAGAGTGAAACAGTTCTTTGATGTTGATAATGTGCATGAAGAGGACAAGATCAAGATGGTGTCAATCCACCTGTATGATAAGGCATTGGCATGGCATTTGCAGTTTGTTAAGAATTATAGAAATGTGGGTTGGATTGAGTATGAGGAAGCTATCTTGAAAAGATTTGGTCCTTTGAATGAAGATCTAATGGCAGAATTGAAGCAACTCAGGTATGAATCTAGTATGAGTGATTATCAAAGCAAGTTTGAGAAGTTAATCACACAAGTAGATATTACTGAGTCTCAATCAGTTAGTATGTTTCTTGCTGGGTTGCCTGCTACTATTGAGTTGAATGTTCGGATGTTTAGGCCTAAAACACTTGTAGATGCATTTAGTTTGGCTAATTTGCAAGAAGCTGTTAGAAAGCAAAGAAATGCACCACTTTTGCCTACACCTAGAAACAACAGCAATTGGCAAGCCAATAGAAATGTAGTAACTCCAAATATGGCTACTACTACTTTAGCTTTGCCTGCACCAAATACTCAGTATGTTAATAAAGTGCCTGCAATTGTGTCAAATCCACCTAGAAAGCAATTAAGTCAAAGAGAATTGGCTGATAAAAGAGCTAAGAACCAATGCTTTTATTGTGACCAAAAGTATGTGCCTGGTCACAAATGTGAAGGACAAATGTTTACTCTAGAGGTGGTGGGAATAGGAGATGAAGAAGAGGAGACTGTGGAAGAAGAAGAAAATACTGGTATGGATGAGTTTGTGATGCCAGAGGAGATCCAGCAGTATACCCCACATATCTCACTTAATGCTTTGTCAAGAATACCCACACACAACACCATGAGGGTTAAAGGCCATGTTCTTAAACAATTGTTACACATTTTGATGGATTCAGGGAGTACTCATAACTTTCTAGACATTCACACAGCCAAAAAGTTAGGATGTAGGATGAAAAGTACTTGTCCTCTTACTGTGTCAGTGGCTGGTGGTACTAAGATGATTAGTCAGTATATGGTGAAAAATTTTCAGTGGAAGATTCAAGGGGTATTGTTTACTTCTGATGTGATGTTGCTACCTTTGGGAGGATGTGAGTTAGTCTTGGGAGTTCAATGGTTGTCTACCTTGGATACCATTAAATGGAACTTCAAAGAGTTAACTATGAAGTTTTTGTTCAATGGGAAGAAGATCATTCTTAGAGGTACTAATCAGTCTGAGTTGACTTGGATGAGTGGAAAACAGCTCTCAAAACATATGACTCAGGATGGTTCTTCTTTATCTACTATGTGTTATGTTGGTCCTTGTGCTTCTTTGATGTTGATGCAGTGTGGCAATGATCAACAAGGGGTGGTTAATAATGATCTTAAGTCAATGATTGCTGAGTATGTTGATGTTTTTGAAATGCCCACAACTTTACCTCCACACAGAAGTTTTGTTCATAAAATACCTTTGAAAGAGGGTGAAGCAAATGTTAACATCAGACCTTATAGGTATCCTCCAGCTCAAAAAGATGTGATTGAAAGTATGATTAAAGAGTTGTTAGATTCAGGGGTGATAAGGCCTAGTAACAACCCTTTCTCTTCTCCAATTGTCATGGTTAAGAAAAAGGATGGCTCTTGGAGGA
The DNA here is from genome assembly GCA_030686995.1 of Artemisia argyi. Classification (NCBI taxonomy): domain Eukaryota; kingdom Viridiplantae; phylum Streptophyta; class Magnoliopsida; order Asterales; family Asteraceae; genus Artemisia; species Artemisia argyi. The sequence continues at coordinate 259,776,226 of CM060708.1, read as the reverse complement.
TGTGTATAGATTACAGGCAATTAAACAAGTTCACAGTGAAAGATAAATTTCCAATTCCTGTTATAGAAGAGTTAATTGATGAATTGCAGGGTGCTCAAGTGTTTTCCAAGCTAGATTTAAGGTCTGGATATCATCAGATCAGGATGCATGAGGATGATGTTTACAAGACAACTTTCAAGTCTCATGATGGTCACTATGAGTTTGTGGTTATGCCCTTTGGATTGACAAATGCACCATCCACCTTTCAGGCCTTGATGAATTCAGTGTTCAAACCATTCTTGAGAAAGTTTACCCTAGTATTTTTTGATGATATATTGGTCCACAGTAAGTCCATCTCAGAACATGTACAACACTTGAAGTTGGTATTACAAGTTATGAGGGAAAATTCATTATATGCCAAACAGAGCAAATGTGTGTTTGGAACTGACAAAGTAGAGTATTTGGGACATGTCATTTCTGGGCAAGGTGTTTCTACTGATCCAAGTAAGATTGAAGCAATGCAACAATGGCCTGTTCCTGCTAATGTCAAGCAATTGAGAGGCTTTCTTGGCTTAACAGGGTATTATAGAAGGTTTATCAGAGGGTATGTAACCATCAGTCAACCATTGAATGCATTACTTAAGAAAAATGCATTTCAATGGTCACCTCAAGCTCAAACAGCCTTTGAAGAACTTCAAAAAGCCATGGTTAATTCACCTGTTCTAGCACTTCCCAATTTTGATGAAGAGTTTGAGATTGAGACAGATGCATCAGGATTTGGTATTGGAGCTGTTCTTCAACAAAAAAGGTCACCCAATAGCTTTTCTTAGCAAAACCTTAGCTCTCAAACACCAATCTTTATCAGCATATGAAAAAGAACTTTTGGCTGTGGTGCTGGCATTACAAAAGTGGAGAGGATATCTGTTAGACAGGCATTTTAAAATAAAGACAGATCATTTCAGTTTGAAGTATGTGTTAGACCAGAGAATCACTACTCCATTTCAATCTAAATGGTTGCCTAAACTTCTTGGTTTTCACTATGAAATTGAGTATAGAAAAGGGAAAGATAATGTTGCTGCTGATGCACTATCTAGAATTGAAAGACAGTCAGAATTGTTCAGTCTTCTAACTGGTGGTGCTACAAATGAATTAATGGAAGAAGTTATTGCTACTTGGTCTAGTGATCCTGTTTTACAGAAAGTGGTACAAGGTCTTAAGCAAGAAACACTGGTTAATAGTAAATATATGTGGCAAAATGAACAGCTCAAAAGAAAAGATAAATGGGTGGTGGGTCAGAATGAAAGCTTAAGAAAGAAACTGATTGCTCATTTCCATGATTCAGCTGTGGGAGGACATTCAGGGGTTCTTGCTACTACTAAAAGATTGACTACTTATTTCTATTGGAAGGGTTTGAGAAAGATGGTTAAGCAATGGGTCAGAAAGTGTGATGTTTGTCAGAGAATTAAAGCTGATTTATCTGCTTATCCAGGACTACTTCAACCTATACCAATACCTGACCAAATTTGGCAAGATATATCAATGGACTTTGTTGAAGCATTATCTGTGTCACAAGGCAAAAGTGCAGTATTGGTGGTGGTGGATAGATTGTCTAAACAAGCTCATTTCTTGCCATTAGCTCATCCTTATACTGCATCTCAGGTTGCTCAATTGTTTTTGGATAACATATACAAGTTACATGGGCTATCTAAAACAATAGTGAGTGACAGAGACAAGATTTTTATGAGTCACTTTTGGAAGTCACTGTTTGAAAAGTTGCAAGTTCAATTGAAATTTTCATCAGCTTATCATCCACAAACAGATGGACAAACTGAGATTGTGAACAAGTGCTTGGAGGGATATCTTAGAGGTATGACTGGTGAGAAACCAAAGGATTGGGTCAAGTGGTTACCTTTGGCTGAATATTGGTATAACACTAATTACCATTCTTCTATTAACACCACTCCTTATGAGGTAGTGTATGGGCAAACACCACCTCTGCACATTCCTTACATGGCCAAGGATAGCCCAGTGAAGGATGTGGACAGAACTCTTCAAGCCAGAGAAAACACTATTAAATTGCTCCAGTTCAACCTTAAAAAGGCTCAAGATAGAATGAAAGTTCAAGCAGACAAAAAGAGGTCTGAGAGGGAGTTTGAAATTGGTTCATGGGTGTATCTTAAACTTCAGCCATACAGGCAAACCACATTGAGACAAGGAAGTCAACACAAGCTTTCTTCAAAGTTCTTTGGACCATTTCAAGTGATTGCAAGAGTAGGGCAGGTTGCTTACAAGTTGCAGTTACCTCCACAAGCTCAAGTGCATCCAATGTTCCATGTGTCTCAATTGAAAGCTTGTCATTCAGAAGCTGCTATTATGGGTGATTTTCCACAATGTGATTCAGATGGTTTGTTGGCTGCCACTCCCCTCAAGTTACTTGACAGGAAGATGGTGAAGCAAGGTAACAGGGCTGCAGTGTTTGGTCTAATTCAATGGAGCAATGGATCTGAGGATGATGCCACATAGGAGCCATTAGCAGACATCGTCAAACGATTTCCTGACTTTATTTTAGATCCTTGAGGACAAGGAAGGATTGTTACATGTACAAGTCAAAAATTACCCAATTTAGATAGCACGTGACTTGCACGTGCTATAACCAACCCCAACCACTTTTCCCGCCTTTTTTACTTGTATAAAAACCATACTCTGTATATTGTTAATTCATTCTGATTGTATTCATTTCTTCCTATCTGTATAAACACTCTCTCTTAATAATCAATAACAAATCATTTTCACTGTCAATTACGAATTATGTTCTAATTCATCATAATTCCAATTGTTAGTTGAAGCCTATCTCCAATCTATTAATAGATTCAGATAGTGTGTGTTACATATTCATATCATCATATGTACCTTTTTGAAAAATAATTGCGAAAGTAATAATAGTAGAGCCTAGTAGGGTCCGAAATACACAAAAAAACACATGGGGATGATGAGGATGAAGAAGGTCGTCACGTGCTGCACGCACACATTTTGAATTTTCATTACGTAAACTAATAAAATCCAATCCATAATCCAACCAATTTAATATATATCGGTGCCACCAAAGCATCATCAAACACTTCCCGGTCCCACACCCACATTTTCAGATCAATCCTCTTATATTTTCTCTGTTTTTTTTTCTCAACAAGCATTGCGTTATTAAACTATTTCTGTTATCAAAGATGCAAGCTGTAAACTTAGGTGTCAGCACTCTCAATCTTCAAAACCGGGTTTCATCCGGTTCACATCGGTTCACTAGCAAAAAGAGTGTCGCGTGCGTTATTCCGACCGGCAGGGTCTCTGTTTTCGGATCGCCACTCCGGTCCAGTCAAACCGGTGCCGGAAGTGTGTTACGGTCGGCCGTGAAGTCCAGATCAGTCAAAGCTCAATCTTATGGTTTGTTTCTTTTATTGGATTTTATATTACTATTTGATTTCTTTATTTACTATACTTGTGTGCATAGTTGTTTATTACTGACTCCGTCTCAAAAGAGAATGCCACACTCACAAAAAAAAAAAAAAAAAAAAAAAAAAAAAAAATCCACAAAATGGTCCACAAAATGAAGTATGAGGTGTGAGGGAGTGATCAGCTTAATCAGAGAGAAGAGTGAGAAACTATAGTAAATTACACCAATCACTCCCTGACACCTCATTTTGCGGACCTGTATGTTTTTTTTTGAGTGTAACATTCCTCGTCTCAAAATTATTATTGTCATTAGATAAAAATCAAACACTTTAATAAAAATGGGATCACTGTACTTTTCAACCAATCAAATAGAATATTCCCCCGCTAAGGTCACTTTTTATTGGTTAAAATGAAAAGTTACACAATTATTTTGAGACATCTCAAAAAGGAAATATAAACTATAATTTTGAGACGGAGGGAGTAGTTATTTGTTTTAATGTTGAAGTCAAGTAGTTTAGGGAAATAATACTGTCAAGTCTACATATTTAGTATTCTCAATTCTGGTTACGAATATGACTCGATTTTAAAGACTGAAAACATATGAAAGATGGATACACTATTTGTGGTACGGTGTTTTTTAACGAGTTATGGAATTTAATGTAAAATGTAGATGGAGATGTTAAGCCTGTCAAGAGCGAGACCAAGTCTACTGGATCGGTTTTGCCTTATGTTGGTGTTGCTAGTCTTGGAGCTATTTTGTTTGGATATCATCTAGGGTATGTCCATTTGTAACTCAAGATTGTTACGTATTACTATGAAAATTGTAACTAATTTCTGAACTATTTGTGTTCCAGGGTGGTCAATGGTGCACTTGAGTATCTCGCTAAGGATCTTGGTATTGCTGAAAATGCAGTTCTTCAAGGCAGGTTTCACTGAATCATTTGCATATTCGGTGTTTCTCCTTTTCCTCTATTTGAGTATTATATTGAAATCGTGATTTGTATTCACATACTCAAATCTCATACATAGTCGGGAACGATACAGAATCATATAATAGGATTAAATGGTTTAGTTCTTTGGGTATTGTTTGGGCCTTATCTAGATCATTTTATAGCCTTTGCTTGTTAACAGTTGTATTCGATTAATGCATATCATGATTAATGTATATCTTGAAAGTACGTTTGTTTTGTCTTCTATCAAACATGGTTCGTAATTCTTTTATACGGGTGCTCTTCATGCAGGATGGATCGTTAGTACACTTCTTGCTGGTGCAACTGTTGGTTCATTTACAGGGGGGTCTTTGGCTGACCAGTTCGGAAGAACAAAAACATTTCTACTTGATGCAATTCCTCTTACAGTTGGAGCATTTCTTTGGTTTGATAATCTTCCCATTTATATTATTGCAATAATCATCACCTATGATTTTGTGCTCATAGATGCTTAAAAATGATATAAATATGCAGTGCAACGGCTACAAATGTACAGACAATGATAATTGGCCGCCTGCTTGCCGGCATAGGAATTGGCATATCATCTGCTATCGTCCCTCTGTACATATCCGAGGTAAACTCCTTACAACCTTTTTTGTGCTTTATATTCAAAAACCTTCCATTTCTCACATGATGTATTTCTGTTAGATCTCACCAACTGAGATTCGAGGCACACTTGGATCAATCAACCAGTTATTCATTTGTGTTGGAATCCTCGCAGCTTTGGTGGCTGGACTACCCTTAGCCGGAAACCCTTTATGGTGATTTTTCCACATTTAATAAAGTATCTTATGGTAAATGCCTGTATTTCATGCATGTTTGTTTATATCTGCATTTGTTATTCAGGTGGAGAACTATGTTTGCTATTGGAGTTATCCCGTCTGTTCTATTGGCATTAGGAATGGCATTTTCTCCAGAATCTCCTCGTTGGCTTGTTCAGGTTATTGCACAAACTACATTGTGGTGTGGACACTTTTGCTTTATTTACTTTGTGGACTGAATACTGATCTGTAGCCATTCACTTGCAGCAAAAGAAAATTGTCGAAGCAGAAAAAGCAATAAAAACATTATATGGAGAAGGAAAAGTTGCAGAGGTTATGGCTGACTTAAGTGCATCTGGTCAAGGTTCTGAAGAACAAGATGCTGGTTGGTTTGATCTTTTCAGTAAGCGGTACTTTAAAGGTAACATTACCACACATGTAACAGTTTCTTCATTGTATTATATAGTAAGGCTATAATTATATGATGCAACATTGACTATGTATGTGGTATGCAGTTGTGAGCGTTGGTGCAGCCCTTTTCTTGTTCCAACAGTTGGCTGGAATAAACGCTGTTGTATACTATTCTACCTCTGTTTTCCGCACTGCAGGAGTTGCATCCGATGTAGCAGCCAGTGCTCTTGTTGGGGCAGCTAATGTTTTTGGTCAGACAACCCTTTCTTGTCTTTCATTTTGACAATGATACTTGCAAAATATTGATGAAGCATGGATTTTGGTTTCATTGCAGGAACAATGATTGCGTCTTCTTTAATGGACAAGCAAGGAAGGAAAAGTCTATTGATGACAAGCTTCTCTGGGATGGTATGCACATAATCATCTCATAAACTCAAAAATACAGAGTTTGAAATCATGTATAGATAATTCATTACTTACTTTGTCTTAAGGCTGTTTCAATGTTGCTGCTTTCATTGTCCTTCACATGGAAAGTTTTGGCACCATATTCTGGACCACTTGCTGTTATCGGGACTGTATTGTGAGTTAAATATAGCTACATATATTCTTAAACGTAATTGTATTTTCATTGATCTTGATCATCCACCTTGCACTTGACACCGATTCCCCAGGTACGTGCTATCGTTCTCTCTTGGTGCTGGTCCTGTCCCTGCCCTTTTATTACCAGAAATTTTTGCCTCCCGAATTAGAGCAAAAGCAGTTGCCTTGTCACTTGGAATGCATTGGGTAAGTCAGCAATCATCGTTTATAATTATTTATGTTTATAAAGGTACACAAGATTAATTCACCTGTTTTACTTTTGTTAACAATTATTTTAGATATCAATCGTAGAAATGATGGCCACAAGATGGCCTAAAATATCCTAACACTGTTCTTTATGTTACACCAATTATCTTGTGTCAACTCACAAAAATGACATTTTTATGTTTTAATGGGTTAGATATTCCATCTTTAGATCTGTTCATGTCTTATTACAACAGTCTAGTTCATATATGACCCTAAAAGCAAATCACTTACAAATGGTTACATTGTGTTTGGGCAGATATCAAACTTCGTTATTGGATTGTATTTCTTGAGCGTTGTAACTAAGTTTGGCATAAGCAAAGTCTACCTGGGATTTGCATCCATCTGTCTACTTGCTGTTATGTACATAGCTGGTAATGTTGTTGAAACAAAGGGGCGATCATTGGAGGATATTGAGCGTGAACTTAGTCCAGCTGTCTGAGGATATGCACATTGGGTAGTTGTTAATCTTGATGGGAATAACAAGGCAGCTTCTGCAGTCACTAATCTTGACGCCGGCAAACATAACTGCCTCATAACTGGTTTTTGATTTTCTTGTTTATGATTTGGCAATCTGCCCACATTGTAAATTTTGCTACTATGGGCACTTTTTTGACAAGGGATATTTTATTTCAGTCTTTTTGATACAATTGTCTATAAAGTGTTCCTGTGTTTTAGTTCTTGACTTCTGATTGGATCTAAAAGCCACTGACACTACTTTAGCTCAATATTAATCACACATGCTCTATGAAACAAACAAGAAGCAAAACATGCCTAACCATAAGTCTACATTATACGGAACAAAAAGAAGATGAGAAGACCCATCAGTTTCTCACATACGAACACATCCTCAACAAGCCCAAAACGGCAAAAAGATACATTGATTGCTGCAAGGACCCTTGTAACTTATGACCACTAGGTTTGCAAGAGTTTCTTCTCTGATCTTCTGTCATGTTCATAACAATCTTGACCACATGTTATGATCAACAGACCAACCTAAGCTGAACGAGCCATAACAACGTTGAAATCTGAACCTCATGACGACAAAGCTACATGTTGGATTTCCTTTCCCATCTTTCTTTGGTGTCAAGCCTACAAATTAACAAACTAACGATCAAAAACCTATGTGACGCTTTATGTGGGGAATATATTATCAGTTTTCAATAGCAAATAGATATACAGTAACATATTCATAACTTACCCCCAGTATAGCTTCTGTGGTTTCTTTGTGACTGTCCGCGCTGCCACATCATTTGACACAGTGGGTACATTCTCCTGACGCCTAGCTAACGAGATATTACTTATATCTTCAACTGCAGCTGATTTACTTGCCTTTTTGCTTGCACATTCTTCACCACGACTATCCTTCTCATCTAATCCACTCGGCCTAGACAACTTCCCTGTTGAAACATTGCCTTACAGTAAATACTAAATTACAACATAGATCCAAAAATTAAAAATTGTCAATGAGACTTTTTAAGTATTGAATGAACCTTTTGATTTCTTTTTGGTTTTGGATTTCTCTTTTATTTGTAATCGCCTCTTGCGCAGTTCCTATCGACGAAAATAATAACAAAATATTGATAACATTCACATATTCACATCAAACATACTTTAAACACATCTTGAGATGTGAATTGAATTAGTAAAATAAATAAATAAGCTGACCTGGAATTTGGAAAGACGAGCTTGAGAAACAGAAGAAGAAGAGGGTTTTAATTTAGGATTTAAGGAAGCAGCAACAGATGCGATTGCTGCTTCTTTCCTCTTGTCATCTTCTTCATCCATTTTCATCAATCTTTACCCTAACAAACTGTCATACTAATCCCCTGTTTTCTGTTTCTTATTTTGAGTTGAGTTACAGAATTAGTCCCTTTACTTTTGTCAATTATGTTAAAGCGGATGAAAGAGATTAAAGACTAAATTACACCGTTCGTCCTTGTGGTTTACGTTGACCAAGAAGTTTCGTCCTTTGACCAAAAAAGGTTTACCATCCATCCTTAACTGGCAAACCTTATGTATCGTTAGTCCTCCAATCAAACTGCATGGACTAACTGGCGTTAGTCACCCTTCAAATGAGGGTATTTCAGTCTTTTCCAATCCCACTAGTAATTAAAACTTCAGCTACCCACATCACTTCACTCACAGTCCCCCGTATATTTTCTCACACTAAAACTCCTTCTCACACTTAAACTGTTCATCTTCTTAAGTTAATCTCATCAATAATTAACCCTTTAAAATCTGGTAACAATTTACACGTTAGACGCATAGAATGGTGGGACCTTTGTATAGAATACGACAACGGCATAGGGTTGAATTTGATCCTAATGTGGTTTATGGTAAGCCCTTGTTTTCTTATAATGCTAACGTTTTTTTTTTTTTTTTTTTTTTTTTTTTTTTTTTTTTTTTTTTTTTATTATGTTGTAAACCCTTTTTATGTTGATGAAAAATAATTTAGGTTATTGTTAATTGTATAAACCCTAATTTTTTTTCTCTTTTTTTTCAGGTGGTTTGCGTACTCTGTTTTCAATTAGGATTCATTATGGAGGTACATTCACTTCAGCACCTGGTAGGGAGTATATTAATGGTCATATGGACATTGTTGATGAGTTAGACACTGATGAGTTCTCAGTTCATGAGATAGACTCAATTGTAGAAGACCTAGGTAATGATGGCCACAAGGTTATGTTTTACCATTTTCTAAAACCTGATACTGATTTAGATTATGGTCTACAACCTTTAGGAAGTGACCAAGATGTTCTTTTCATGGCTAAATATGTTGAAGAAGGTCACAAACTGATTGATATATATGTTGAGCATGAAAAAACCAACCCTGACCTCTATTTTACCTCACCACTAAAACACAAAAGGGTAGTTATAGAACAGATAGAAGATGATGAACACCCATCTAGAGCAGGGATCACACCAGTGGCTAGGAAATTGGTGATTGATGTGAATAACGTTTAAAGCAATGGTGTTGAAAAAAATGTAGAACCATATGTTGTTAGGGTGGATGAAGGTCAAAGTAGTATGCCTGCTGTTAAGGATACACCTAGTCAGGGCAATAGTGCTTTTGTTAATGAGTTTTACTCTTCATATGACCCTTATGTAGAGTCCCAAGACCCAAACTTTGATCCCTTTGCTGATTTAGATTCTATATTACCACAAAATGACACCCAACAAGTTGAGATGGATGACTTAGTTGCTGATGCAGTGGTTAGTGAAGGTCATAGGGTTGATACAGAGGTTAGCCAAGACCATGGGGTTGATACAGTGGTTAGTGAAGGTCATGGGTATGATACAGAGGTTAGTGAAGGAGTTAATGATGATGTAGAGACTAGTGAAGGTCATGGGGATGATGCACAGACTAGTGAAGGTAGTAAGGTCACTGATTCTAATGATGATGATAGCCAGGATAGTGATTACATTGTCGATGAGGAAATTATGTTGAAGTGGTTGATGTTGACATGGAAGATTTCCGCTTGAATATTGATGAGACTGTTGAGTTCATGGGTTGTAAGAACAAGGATGAGGCAACTGATGAGGGAGAAATAGAAGATGATGTAGAAGTTCTTAATAATGAATACTTTGAGAGTGCTACAGATGAGGAGGATGAACTAGATACTTTAAGAAGAAGGAAATTGAAGCAAATAAGGAAACAAGCACATGCTTCTCCCCAAGTGTACAAGACTTTTTTTTATGTGGGCAAAAAATTCCCAAATAGGGATGAAGTGAAGGCATTAGTAAAGGAACATTCAATTGAAACTAGGAAGGAACTAAGAATGAAAAAAAGATGATAAAGAAAGAGTGAGGGTAGTATGCAGGGGTATTATTCCTACTTTGCCAACATTTGAACCTAATGGGTCTGATGGGCCTGCTAATGGGCCTGCTAGTGTGTCTGATGCTAGTGGGTCAAAAGTCAAGTCCACACAGACAAAGGTTTGTAAACCTATAGAAAACCCTATTACATCTAAGAAAAAGATGACAAAAGAAAGAATAGTAAATGGGGGAAGGACAAAAAGTAGAAAGGTTGATGGGAACAATAAATGTCCATGGGTGTTGCTTGTATCAAAGCATAAAGACTCTGAAACGTGGGAAGTTAAAACTCACAACTCCACTCACAAATGCTTACAGTCTAGAAATATCTTGTATGCCACATCCAAATGGTATGCTAAGGAACTAGCTCAACAACTTGAATCAAACCCTAAAATTCTAGTTAGAGCTGTGCAAGAGCAATTACAGAGGACATACGAATTAAGTGTTTCAGAGTCTAAGGCATTTAGAGGAAAAGCAGAGGCTGAAAAGAAGGTTGTAGGGGATTATACTCAACAGTATAAGATGCTAAGGGATTATTGCTTAGAGTTGCAACAAGCCAATCCAAACACAACTGTCAAAATACAAGTAAGATCAGAAGCAGATCATACAGTGCCAACTAGGGTTTTTAGAAGAATATATGTGTGCTTAGGGCCTTTGAAAGAGGGTTTCAAGGCTGGAATGAGAGATGTACTTCGACTAGATGGGGCATTCATGAAGGGTCCATTCCCTGGACAACTGTTGACTGCTGTGAGTATTGACCCTAATAATGGAATCTATCCATTAGCATATGGGATTGTGGAGACTGAAAACACTGATTCTTGGACATGGTTTCTAAATCAGTTAGGAGATGATCTGGACTTGTATAAAAATTCCAATTTCACTTTTATAAGTTCAATTAGACTTTATTTTTTTTATACTAAAGTACTTGTGCTGAGTAACACTTATGTATTAAATAGGGAGATGTAAGTCAGATGTGTTGGTCAACAATATGTGCGAAGTATTTAATGGAAAACTGGTTGGTGGTAGAGACAAGGTAATCATTGGGACTTTAGAATTTACAAGAGAATATCTTATGAAGAGAATTGTCAATGTGAATAAGATGATTGCTAGATGTGATGGTCCACTCACACCCACTGCTACCAAGCTGTTGAAACACAGTTGTGATGAAGCAACCAAGTACAAAGTCAGTTGGGGAGGAGGTATCTATTACCAGGTAAGTGGTCCATTCCATGACCAATGTGTTGTCAATGTTGAGCATAGGAGTTGTACATGTAGGAAGTGGGAGTTGACTGGGATCCCTTGCAAACATGCTGTAGCAACAAACTGGAACATGGCACTTAACAATCAAAATGCTGGCTTACCAGAGGAGTGGGTACACCCATGTTATAGGCTGGAAACTTGGAAGAATGTATACTCAAACCTAATACAGCCTATTGGAGGTAGAATGTTTTGGCCTAAGTGTAATGTACCAACAACAATGCTACCACCAGAGCATCAAGCACAAGTGGGAAGACCAAGGAAAGAGATAAGGAAGTCTAAGACAGAAAGAAGTGTGGTTTATACTGTTAAGAGTGGGAAGCTGTCAAGGGAACACAAAACTGTCACATGTGCTAAATGTGGGACAAAAGGACATAACAAAAGAAGTTGCACAGGTCCAAGGAATTCACAACCTGCTTCTGGTAGTAAGAAGAGGAAAACAAGAACCCCTGGTGAAGATGGTTTCATTGGAAGACAATCAATTGCTCCTTCACAAAAAGGTAATCTATATGGAATTTTCTTTTAACTTTGAGTTTATGTGTGAATGGTCAGTGTATATGTTTGATTGGTCAGTTTGACTAATGTTTTATTTGTTTGACTTTGGAATATTATGAAAAAAATCAACTGCTGCTGATACAGGAAACACATCAGGAACACAATCAAGTGCTGCTCATAAAGGGAAGGGAATTGCAGTAGATGATGGGTCAAAAAAGAAGAAATCTCAACCAAGGAAGAAAGTGATCAAGCTTGGTTAATGTATTTCTTAGTAGCTTAGGTTTTATGTTGCTTGACTGATGTCTATGCATCTTAGGATTAAGACAATTTGGTGAATGTATCTTGACCATATGTGGATTATGTCTGATGTCTGTGAAACTTGGTTAACTTATTTTGGATGTTGATGGCATATATGCCTGTACAACTTGACTATTGAATGACATTCATGCAGTTTATGGTTTCTAGCACTGGGTCATATGTTTTCATTTGTGTCACTTTGATTTCACAAAGGTCATATGTTTTCAATTGGCTAGTTTATGGTGTATGACAGTTTATGGTTTATGGAAATGGGTCAGTTTGACTTTACTTGGGTCATATGTATTTTGTTGTGTCACTTTGACTTATAAAAGTTAACAAAATTGGGCTATTCAATTGTGTATATCAGTTGGGTCACTTTGACTTCAATTGTGTATATCTACTGAACATAAAACACCACCAACATTGAACAACAGAAATAAACCAACAACTAACTTGCATTCATTCATAGATTACTACAAAAGAGGCACAAAGATCCTTACACCCACTAACTTCATTACAACACCTAAACATATCCATCTTCTACAACATAACAACCAAACACAAAAGACAATCAACTGAAGTGATTACAATACCTTGAATACAACAAACATAAAAAAGAAAAACCAAGACACATAAAGGTACTTCTTGATCCTTGCCCTATCTTCAACCAACTCTTGCATTTGTGCTCTCTGATTGTTAATTCTATTCAACAATCCTGGTATGATTATAGTAGATCGAGGACACATTGGAAGGTCTAGCCAATCAATGAATCCACAGTGTACCCAAAACCTTCTTCCTGGGTTTGTATTTTTCCATGATGTTTTCACAACAGCTTGAGCACCACAGTGACATCCGACCATTTTTTGTTTTCTTGGTTTAATTCGTAGGTTTAGATTTAGGATTTTGATTTGGGAATTTATTGAAAAGGAGAGAGATAGTAAAATTAGGGTTAATGAAAAAGTAAAAAGGGGTGGGGGTATTTATTTTAGGTGAGGTGAGAAGAAAGAAATGAGCGGGAAACTAGTGGGGATTGGAAAAAACTGAAATACCCTCATTTGAAGGGTGACTAACGCCAGTTAGTCCATGCAGTTTGATTGGAGGACTAACGATACATAAGGTTTGCCAGTTAAGGATGGATGGTAAACCTTTTTTGGTCAAAGGATGAAACTTGTTGGTCAACGTAAACCACAAGGACGAATGGTGTAATTTAGTCGAGATTAAAATATGAGAAAATTTGTTAACTGAACCTTTTTATCATACTCAAATACCAAATAGGACGGAACACATTTAAATTACTAAAATGAACATTCTCGTTAGATGAAAGACATGTGCCAAATCAAAGCTCATCAAGGTAGGCGCACATGTATATATTTTCACCAAACGCGCCTCTTTTTTAATATATAATGTTAGGCGCCCTCAAAAACTCATGTGCTCCTTCTTGTGTGCCTAGTTAAAAGACAAAATAAGTGACTAAAAGACCCTCAAGTGGCACATACACTAACTAAGTGCCCCTCAACTCTTGTGCTCCTCACCTAAAGATAAAAACCAAGTGCACATATAGTAATTGAGTGCCCCTCAACTATTTGTACTCCTCACTAAAGACAAAAAAAAAACACATATGTTACAAACCAAAAAAAGAAGAGCACCTAAAACCCAAGCGCACTGATAAGGATTTATTTGATACCTTTTTAAGGGGTCATTTAAGCCAAAAATTATGTTTATATGCTCAAATAGTGCCTCAAATCGTTTCTTTTTGCATTTTAGGTACTTGGGACGCGAATTCTGGAATTTGGATCTTTTTGGACGTTTTTGAGCGAAAAAGTGAAGAAAACAACAAAGTCGCGAAAAACCTGTCAGGAAAAGACACATGACGGCGTCACGTTATAATCCATGATGCCGTCACTTGGTAACTTGGAGCTTGGGAAAATTAACACACGACACTTCAGAAAACTTTGGAGATTTAAGAATCTTTGACCATATTGAACAACTATGACCTTTGGGACATTTGTAATGTTTATATTTTACTGAGGATCGTCAGACCATAATCAGAGCAACCAGCAAAGTCCGGCTGACTCGAACAATATAACAATGCATGATAACCGTATATAGTTTGAAAAAATATAACAATAGCCTTATTCTTTGCTATAAAGATGAAAGATCGGCCATCTAGTGGATTTCAGTAACCCCGTGCACAGTGGCGGAACTTGAACACTTATTTTGGGGGGGCCGAATTTATTTTGGGAGGGCCGAATCGGAGATTTGTTTGTAAAGTCAACTAAATTACCTCTAAAACCTATACTATTTACACTAATTGCCGCAACTTTTGGTGAGGCCGGGACCCTCCCCTGCCCCTTAAAAGGTCCGCCCCTGCCCGTGCATTACTGTTGATATTGTCGATCAACAACCTGTGTCTAGCACGGATAACTCGATCTTTGAAGTCCAACACACACTAGCAGCTATTATAACGACAGAAAAGAAAAGAACAAGCACAAGATGGTTTAACCGAAAGTTGTATTAAACCTTGAAAGAATGACGTGACTAGACCCCTCCCCCCTCACCTCCTTTTATAGAGATGAGGGGGGAGGACAAACCGACTTGTACAATGACTCCATCTAAGTCGGTTAACAAAACAGGAAATAAGGAAAAACGTGTAGCTTTAGACTCAAGCTATACTATGGCTATTTGACTAATGACATAACACCCCCTAAACTTTGACATAAGCTAAGATAAAGACTAAACATAACAATTTCCACCTTAGGCTTTATATTAGCCTACACCAACACTAAGCAACTCTAAACAGTGTTGAAACTTAAGTCCAGGTACCACCTTCGTCAAGGCATCCGCAACATTGTGTTCAGTACCCACCTTCAGAACTTCAACCGTCTTTGCTTCCAAGACATCTCTGATAAAGTGATAACGCACATTAATGTGCTTAGTCCTATCATAAAAAGCATGATTCCGCGATAAGTGAATCGCGCCTTGATTATCACAATTAACTGCAACAGTGTTAAGCTCCACGCCCAACTCTTCCAAGAGTCCCCTTAGCCAAATAGCTTCCTTCACAGCCTCCGTAAGGGCCATATACTCCGCCTCTGTAGTTGAAAGAGCCACCACGTGTTGTAGTGTTGCCTTCCAGCTTACAACACATCCCTGTACTAAAAACGAGTAACCTGTGATTGACCTACCTTTATCCGGATCCTTTGTGTAGTCTGAATCAACAAAACCTGTTACGTCTACATGGTTGCCACGATTTATCCCATACACCAAACCCACGTTTGCAGTACCCCGCAAATATTTCAAAATCCACTTCACTGCTTCCCAATGCTTTTTACCTGGATTCGCCAAATATCTGCTAACAACACTTACCGCATACGCTATGTCTGGCCTCGTGCACACCATCAAGTACATTAAGCTCCCAACTGCATTTGCATATGGCACCCTACTCATCCTTTCAACATCACAATCCCTAACCGGACAATCCTTCAACGACAGCTTGAAGTGCCCACCCAGTGGCATCTTAACTGATTTCCCATTGTCTATTCTATAATTATGTAAAATCTTAGAAACATACCCGGATTGTGACACCCTCAGAATCTTGCGACTCCGATCCCTGATGATCTCCATACCAAGAATCTTCTTTGCTTCCCCGAGCTCTTTCATGTCGAACTCCTTTTTAAGCAAAGACTTGATAGACCCAATCTCAGCCTTGCTTTTACAAGCAATCAACATATCGTCTACATATAACAGTAGATAGATATACTCACCTGGTGCATAACTCCTATAATATACACAGCTGTCGTAACTGCTACGCTTGAACCCGTTGCTCAGCATATACTCATCGAACCTCCTATACCATTGCCTAGGTGACTGCTTCAAACCATAAAGGGATTTCTTTAACAAACATACCTTGTTATCTTATTCATAACCCGGTGGCTGCCTCATGTAGAGTACTTCTTCAAGATTCCCATGTAAAAATGTCGTCTTTACATCAAGCTGCTCTAGCTCATAATCTCTACACGCAGTCAATGCAAGTATAGCCCGAATAGATGTGTGTCGAACTACTGGCAAAAATACTTCATTATAGTCAATACCTGCCCTTTGAGTGAATCCACGAGCCACCAACCTCGCCTTGTGCCTAGGCTTTTGAACACCTTCAATCCCTTCCTTTATTTTGAACAGCCATTTGCAGGTCACCAGCTTTTGCCCAGCTGGATGATCCACTAACTCATAGGTCTCATTCTTCTCCAGAGAATCCACCTCTTCATCCATAGCAGCTTTCCACTTAAATCTATCTTTACAAGTAACTGCCTCCTAGTATGTCAATGGTTCATAAGTATCTTCTTCCTCTGCTGCAGCAAAAGCATAAGCAGCCATATTACTTTCATCTCGAAACCTCAAAGGTTTCGTTCTTGTCCTTGGCTCTCTATCCCGAACCAACTGATAATCTGTGAGATCCGGTGTTTGATCATGATCCTGATCCCCTGCATCTTCATCATCGCCATCTTCCTGACCATCAATCAGATCTTCCTCAAGCGAATGATTATTTAACCTCTGCAGTTCCACCTCAACCTGTAATTCCTCAGCAGACTTATCAGTACCTGCACCAGAATCCTTCAACGTGTCTTTGTACATGACACTTTCATTGAAGACCACGTTCCTGCTAGTGACTATTTTAGGTGATTCATTATCAAGCCTATATAGCCTGTACCCCTTCACACCTTCAGGATACCCCAAAAGAACGCATTTTACCACTCTCAGCTCGAGCTTACCTTGTTTAACGTGTGAATATGTGACACAGCCGAAAATCCTTAACATCCCATAATCACTTGGATGTCCCGACCACATCTCCATAGGTGTCTTTTTCTCAATCGGCTGTCGATGGTGACCTATTTATAAGATATGCGGCCGTACATGTCGCTTCCGCCCAGAAGGTCTTGGGCAATCCAGACTGAATTAATAAACAGCGTATCTTATCCATGAGAGTTCTATTCATCCGTTCTGCTAATCCATTCTGCTGCGGCGTCCCGGCAACTGTCAAATGTCTAGCAATCCCACTCTCAGTACATAGCTGCTCAAACTCTCGGTTACAGAACTCAAGACCATTATCCGTTCTAAGCTTCTTAACCGTCCTCCCAGTCTGATTCTCTACTAACTGCTTCCACTCTTTGAACTTTCCAAATGCTTCGTGTTTGAACCTGAGAATATAAACCCATACCCTCCTGGAATAATCATCGACAATAGATAAGAAGTACCTCTTACCTCCTAATGATTCCACCTGAGACGGACCCCATAAGTCTGAATGAACATAGTCTATTTCTCCCTGAGTAGTGTGCCTTCCTACACCGAAACTGACTCGATGTGACTTTCCCAGAACACAATTTTCACAGAAATCGAGCTTACCTAGACTTTTCTTGCCAAACAGCTCCTGTTTTTCCAGCACCTGAAGTCCCGCCTCACTGATATGTCCCAGTCTTTTGTGCTAAACCTGCGCAAGACTGTCTTTTTCTTCAACACTAGCATTAAGCTCACCCGCCACTGCATGGCCATCCAAAGACTATACACAATTATCCCTTCGTGTTCCAGATAAAATAACCCTAGAACCATTAATCACCTTGATTTTGCCCGACTGCATTTTTACGGTATATCCCTCTTTTTCAAGAGTTCCCAGCGATATCAAGTTTCTTTTCAATTCAGGAATATACCTGACATTGTTTAATACAAAACTTGACCCATCTTTCAGTTGTAACCTGACCTTGCCAATACCTCTGATCTTGCACTCCCTGTTGTCACCCAACAGTACCCTGCCCCCATCGCATTCCAGAAAATCAAAAAATATATCTAACTTGGGTGTCATGTGGTATGAACCTCCTGAATCCATGATCCAATCTAGCAGACCCTCTGCACTCATAACCATCATCACCTCAGAACCGTCATAAATCGAACCACTAGAGCTTGGCTGATCTTCTTTATTGACTAAACCATATGAATTCTTGCAATTATTCTTTGGACAGTTTCTCTTCAAGTGCTCCTCAGACTGGCAAATATAGCACTTGAGTCTTCCACCTCGAGACTTCGATCTTGACTTTCCCCTAGATTGATGCAAATTCCTACGATCAGTTCTTCCCCTCACATATAACCCTTCACCATCATCCCCCTTCGCCTTAGATCTTTCTTTGATTTCCTTTGAATTCAGTGTGGCCATCACATCCTCCAAATTCAAAGCTTCCCGTCCATAAAGCAAGGTATCCACAAAGTGTTCGTATGATGCTGGTAAAGAAGTGAGTAATAATAAAGCAAGATCTTCATCCTCGAATTTTACCTCAATATTTTCTAAATCAAGAACGATTTTGTTGAACTCATCTATATGCTCGGAAATCGTACGTCCAGCCGGCATGTAGAATGTATACAACTTCTTCTTTAGGTACAACTTATTGGCCAAGGACTTTGTCATGTACAAAGTCTCAAGCTTGGTCCAAACCCCCGCTGCAGTCGTCTCCCCGATAACCTCTCTTTGAACCTTGTTACCTAAACACAAAATCATGGCACTATGAGCTTTCTTGTTTAGCTCAGCTTTCGCTGTAGCATCCATATTTTCGGGTAAAACCTCCAGAGCTGCTTCACATCCATGTTGGATTAATAAAGCACGCATCTTGACTCTCCATAACCCGAAATCACCAGTTCCATCGAATTTCTCGATCTTAAACTTGGCTCCCGTCATTCTTTAATCCCTTTGTTAATTTGCTAAACCTTGTGAAAAACCTCACAATCACAATCGAACAAAGTCCCTTGTGCAATACCCTTCAAATTAATAATAACCTTTTGTTTTTCTAAAAATAAAAACAAAACAATAAAATCGAATCTAAATCTTTAAATATATTGGATTCCACCAATATATTAAAAACGATTATAATAATTTGAAGTAAATAGTTTGACTTTTACACAAAAAACCAAACTTTCTGTGAACTGTTACTCCTTCTTCTTCGTTTGCACCTCGACAAGAACCAAAACGAAGAAAAAAAATTGTCGATCTTCGACCCGAAAACCAACAAAACCTTAGGTCTTCTAAACCTTGTCATAAACCCGGACAATCGAAGACCCAAGAACCCTTAACTGTCGAAACCCACTGCAACCTTGTCGTTCAAGTACCTGAACAACAAGCACCTTTTGTAGTCGAAAAACCAGTAGCCCAAACAGAACGTAAGTTCTGCTCCTTCTAGAAAATCGAACACCAAAAGAAGAACCCTTCTCGATCGATCCTAGACAACCACCGAAACCCGCGAACCGAGCTCTGATACCACTTGTTGATATTGTCGATCAACAACCTGTGTCTAGCACGGATAACTCGATCTTTGAAGTCCAACACACACTAGCAGCTATTATAACGACAGAAAAGAAAAGAACAAGCACAAGATGGTTTAACCGAAAGTTGTATTAAACCTTGAAAGAATGACGTGACTAGACCCCTCCCCCCCCCCCCCCCCCCCCCTCACCTCCTTTTATAGAGATGAGGGGGAGGACAAACCGACTTGTACAATGACTCCATCTAAGTCGGTTAACAAAACAGGAAACAAGGAAAAACGTGTAGCTTTAGACTCAAGCTATACTATGGCTATTTGACTAATGACATAACACCCCCTAGACTTTGACATAAGCTAAGATAAAGACTAAACATAACAATTACCGAATAGAGGCCCCATTAAACACATAAAAAATTACATATGTATGAGCGGTGCATGAACTATTGAACTTGAGTCTCATATTGTGTATATATATAATAGAAGTAATGAAATTTTGTGGCCCTAGTTAAGCGGTAGCCCTATGTAATGGCACCGCTTGCACTCCTCTAGAGACGGCCTTGTTAGATTACTAACACTTAAATTCCTGTTATAGAGGTTATATACATTCCTTCCTTTGTGTACTCTCATAACTCTAATCTTCCAAATTCATACAAATTAATATATTAATTGCTACATTGCTCCTTTCTCACATTCGCTTATTATCTTTAGTTTGCATGTAAACGAATCAAAGTAATTAAGTACATAAGAAATAATAATCATAAAAGCGATTAACAGTCCGTGGATGAAGTGATCATTAATGTCTAACGAAAACTATCGATTCAAGTCATTCAGTTATCGAAAGGATGCAAAACACAAAGAAGTGAATAACAAATTGTGATCGATCATAATTAAAAGAATAGATTAATCAGCAAGTCTTGCAATACTTTAGGTGTAATATTTGCACAACGTTAACAAATTTTGTGTATCATCTTTTACCATGTCTATGCAATATGTTATAGTGAAAGTTGCAACTTCACAGTGGAACAAAAAAAGTAATAATCATATGTTATGAAGATTGTAAGAAGTATTCTCTTTTAATACCTTTCTTATCCGGCCCTTCTAAAGAGGCTATAGAATAAATAGTACATGTCCTGAGAGGATATAACTTTTTACTGTGGTAATATGCATGTGGAATGAGGAAGCAACCTGCAAGACTCGCTGATTCGAATAATGTACATTTGAACACCTATCACCAAATGTAGAAACAGGTCAAACGATACTTATACTTGAGAAGATGGATTTGCATCTTCACTTTATTTGGATAACTGAGATTCCCACCACCTTACTGATCTTGGTAGTTACTCATGTTGCTACTGTTATATAGAATGACATAATAATATTTGATGAATCCACAGAAGTTGATCTTTCGAAAATGGTTCAAAACCATACTTGCTGGTTCAAAATAATATAAACATACTTGCTGGTTCAAAACCAGTACAAAGACACATATTTCAATGCTTCAGAAGTTGATCTCTCGAAAATGGGAGAGCATGGAACACCTACTAATTAACAGAACAAACTACAAAATATTAAGGAGAATTGTGTGATTGGCAGATAAAAAACCCCACTGCCAGTGAATTCACCATGGTTAAACGCTTAAATGCTACAAAAGTTCTTTGTGCCATTACTAAAACTAGCAAGTTCAACCAAAAAGGGGCTCAGTGAGAAAGAGAACTGAACTATAATACGGAAACTCATCAACAATAGTATTAATAGTACATGTTCCGAAAGAATATAACTTTTTATTGTGGCCGGTAATATGCATGTGGAAAACAAGGAAGCAACCTGCAAGATGCGCTGACTCGAATAATATTTGAACATCTATCACCAAATGTAGAAACAGGTGAAGCGATACCTATACGTGAGAAGATGGATTTGCATCTTCACTTTACTTGGATAATTGAGATTCCCACTACCTTACTGATCTTGGTAGTTACTCATTTTGTTACTGTTATATAGAATGACATAATAGTATTTTATGAATCCTCACTATGATAAACATATTTGCTGGTTAAGTAACAAAGATACGTATTTCAATGCTTCAAAAGTTGATCTCTCGAAAATGGAGAGCATGGAACGTACACCTACTAATTAACAGAACAAACTACCAAATAATAAGGAGAATTGTGTAATTGGCAGATAAAAAATCCCACTGCCAGTGAATTCACCATGGTTAAATATACTTAAATGCTACAAAAGTTCTCTGTGCCATTACTAGATTATAGAACTAGCAAGTTCAACCAAAAAGGGGCTCAGTGAGAAAGAGAACTGAACACATTCAAGGTAATACGGTAACTCATCAACAATCTTGGCACACCAACCTAAAACCAATTAATGGCAGTTAAGGGATGAATCCAAGAGGCTTACATAAGCTTTGACATATATAATTACTGAGCATATACATGATACATAGTGCTAAAGATCAAGCTAGCTAGCTTGAACTATTGGATACGAAACCGTTAATTACTAGCAGGCTTCCTTTTAGGGTAGTCTACATCCATGGTCCTACAGTATTTCTAGGCAGCCTTGTTGCAAAAGGTACCATTTGCATAAGCGTGCTATGATGCATTATAAAGCATATACACGATACAGATATATAGCTAGATATCAGGATAGCTTTCTAGAATTATTCAAAAAAAGAAACCTTTACGAGCAGGCTTCCTTTTAGAATACTCCACGTACAGAGTCCCACGGTACTTCATGGCAGCCTCATTGCTATCTATAACCTTCTCAGTCGTCATGGAAGCCACTGGGGGATTATACACTTGTCGCTGAACCACAGCCAGTGGGGAATCATACACTTGTCGTTGAACCACTTCCACTGGGGCTTCATACACTTGTCGCTGACCCACAGTCACCGGGGCATCATACACTTGTTGTTGAACCACATAATTATCTTGTTGACGTTGATGCTGATGATAATTTACCACTGGCAGTGGTGGATACTTGGAGTAACACCCACGTGGGAAGAGTTTATCTATGTCCTCAAAGGCTTCTTTCCC
Source organism: Artemisia argyi (assembly GCA_030686995.1). Taxonomy (NCBI): domain Eukaryota; kingdom Viridiplantae; phylum Streptophyta; class Magnoliopsida; order Asterales; family Asteraceae; genus Artemisia; species Artemisia argyi. The sequence continues at coordinate 259,753,595 of CM060708.1, read as the reverse complement.
AATATCAGCAAGGTCAGTTTTGTTGTTCTTTGAATAGTATGACATTGTTTGGGAGATAAGAAGTAGTATTTGGCTAGGTTGTTGTGTTTGGGGTATGTCTAAGCAAGAGACTACATGCCTTTATATAGTACATTGGTGCAAGTATCACAAAAATGATGGCAGTTATAAGAAATTTCTCAGAAGTTTTATTATATCAAACTTCAATCTTTTGTTTGGTTGGGGAATATTTTTTTCTCTTCTTATTCCTTCTGGATTACTATATTTTATAATAAAAGTTTGTAAAAGCATTACTATTACTTAATTAGTCCCTAAAAATGCTTTTGCTCATGGATCCTTCAAGGAGTCCTAAACAGGTTAAAATAACACTACTTGGATGCATTTGCTGAGGGATACGGAGCGAACAAATTTCAAGAATCTTTGACCATATTGAATTGAACAACTATAACCTTTAGGATATTTGTTGTTTATATTTTGCTGAGGATCATCAGACCATAATCCGAGCAACCGTGTAATCATAAACTCTAAAAAACTGAAGTAAGTTAATCTGTTTCATATAATAGTTGTTTAATTATAACTCTCCTTGATAATTCAACTTTAATCTATTACACTAGTGTCTAAAATTATACGAGAAGTACATGCTTTTGCATGGTAATTCGATCTGAAAGAAACGTATTACTGTCTAGCTAGACAAATGATACCTTAAGTGTACTCTTTGGATAACATTAACAAATTATGTGCATCATCTTTTACTATGCAACTTGTTATAGTGGAAGTTGCAATTTCCGTGTGGCGCAAACAAAAGATTATACAAGTATCCTCTTTTAATTCCTTTCTTAATGCATGCATCCCTTCTAAAGAGGGTATATATAGTAATGGTCCGAAAGGATATAATTTTTTATCATAGGAATATGTGGAACAAGGAAGCAACCTGCAAGTCTTGCTGACTGGAACAATGTCTGAACACCCGTATCAAAATGCAAAAACAGATTGTCAAATGATACTTATGCGTAGAAGATAAATTTGAATCTTTACTTTATTTCGATAATTAAGATTCCCCACATAAATTCCCTGGTTTATCACGTTAGTTACTTTTTGTTACTGTGATACATGATACTGATACAAAATACTTGATGGTTTGAAACTATAGATGAGCACGGTACCGGTACTGTACCGAACGGGATTCGGATACCGGTACCGGTACCGGAAAATCGGGTTTTCCCGTTTTCTTTTGGAAATTTCCCGATTTGGTACCAGTCCCGTACCGAATTAGCGGTCCCGATTTTTTTTTTTCACCTTATTTCATAGTCCCGGTACCAGTGGCGGAACTAAGATTTCAACATAGGATATGCACTTTTTTTTAGTGTCTCGAAGGGTATGCACCCTATGTATATTATCAACGAAAAAAAATTTTTACACTAGCCCGTCGAATTTTAGGGTATGCACGTGCATACCTGTGCTACACTCTAAATCGGCCCCTGCCCGGTACTGTACCGTATGTCGAGATCGGTATCGTTTCGGTACGATTCCTGTTCGATTTCAGGATTCGGGTCAAAATGCACATCCCTATTTGAAACAAAAAAAACAAAGGAATTTTCAATGGTTTAAAACCAACCTAAAACATGTGGTGATATATTTAATTTGGGTTTTTAGTGATAGTGATTGTGATTGTATGTGATAATGATAACAATTGAAGTAATTGGCCCATGAAAGATCCCAATACAATGCCAGTGATTGACTGATTTCACTATAGTTATAGCCTTACAATGCTAAAAATGAAAATTGTTGTGCTATTACTAAAAATCAAACTATAGAAAAAATTGTGGATCTCCTTCTACAAAAATGGCCAATTAAAATTGATATCTAAGAGTAAAATTCGTGCATAATGGTTCAAGAAGAAAAAAATCGTGTGGACATGACTTGAAACCTCAAGAACTTTTTAATGTGTAAAAACAGTTGATGTGTAATCTAGTCTTGAATGGAGGTGTTCCATTATGTGCATTATTTCACCGAAGTTTTTTTGTGATTGAAAAACCACCCAAGTTTCATATTTGTTCCATTGTTGTGTAATTTTTAGTCTTTTTGCCAAGTCACCATGACACTTGTGATGACATGTTAATTTTTAGATGATGTGTACATTCATTTAGCTAACATGGACGTTTCTCATGAATATTGTTGGCTCGACACGATTCTTCAGTAATTTACGCTGGATGGCAAATGATAATACAGTTCTCAAGGATAAAACATTTGATGTTTTTAATAGGCGAATAATGTATATGTGTGGTGAAAGATTTGATGTAAACAATTTTTAATAGGAGAATAATGTATATGTGTGGTGAAAGATTCAAGTAACAATGTTTAGATGCGGGTTGAGAATGAGTTATCATGGATGAATAAAAATGTAGTACGTAGTATTTCATAACGAATTTTCACATATTTATTTAAGATTGTTATAAGATAAGTGTCTATTCAGAAATATCAAATATATGTTGTCAAGTTTCACAAATTCGATCACACTAGTAAGTTAGGGCATGTTTGGTAGAGAGGAATTTAGAGAAATGAAATGAAGTAAAGAATAGAAATGTAGAGAGTTGAAATAGGTGGAGAAATTTAGTATATTGCTCGTGTTTGGTTGCTCAAGAGAATTGACTACATAAAAATCATTTTTTTTCTTGTTTTTAATTATAGAAAATCATCAAAATTAGAAAATAAAACTATTTTGCGATCCAAGGGAGGATGAACGACAAAGAAGCTCCGATTAGTCCAGTTGCTTGAATATGCAATTATGCATGAATCATACTTAAAAAATGAACCTGCAAATTAGAAACAAGTTTATTGGAAACAATGTTCTTTCTAATATAAAAATCCTATACCAAGAAATTGAGATCTGAAAATTAGTAAAATTAGATACTCATTTTTAAATAGATCAAAGGAGGCAAGAACCACAATTTAATGTATGCAAATCTGGTACCATCTACAAACCCATTATAAACTGGAACTCCTTAAGCCCCAAATCGAACAAAAGTGAACCATACAAAAATGAATTAACAAGTAAAAGATTCAAACAGAACTCGAAATTGGAAAGACTCGAAAGGAAATCAAAATTTGAGCTGGTGTTAAGTGTTGAAGATGGCGGGCGACGGTGACAGCTCACCGGAATAAATCGCCAGACACAAAAGAGGGGTAGGGTTTGATGATGTTTTATGGGGAATGTGGGTGTCACGTGACATACATATTTATACCCCTTTGTGAATAAGCTTAAATTGTTTAATATATAATGATTTCTCCGCTTTTTTTTTTTTTCAAGCCTAAAATTTCCATTGTAAAAGTTGAGAATTTGATCATGTACAATTTAATTTCTCGAGAAAATCATATTCTCCGTTTCTCTTTTTCTTAGACAGCACCAAACATGGGAAATTGAATTATTTCCATTTCTTTGATCCCATTTCTTTATACCAAACATCAAGAGTATTACTATATATATTAAAAATCAACATCTGCGACGTCGTTTTATTTGCGGGTTTCCCGCCAAAACATATTGGGCTATTTTGGCCTGGTGGCTGTGGTCCATATTACCCTGCTGGATTTGTTTCTTTATATACATAAAACATATAGACAAACCCTAGGAAAATCAAGAACACATATCATACGCCTCAAAACAACGGATCAAACTCAGATCCCCCATCACCCGCCTCTAGAATCCACCACACATATCATCGCCTTTCTTTTTCTTATTCTTATCAAAAAAATCAAGAACAAAATATGTAGATCTGCCAATTTTCTTTTTGTTTACCATGTTTTTGTCGCCTCCCGTATCCTTGATTGTGGTTGTAGCCGACACTTCCAACAACAGGTAAGTAAGAAAATTTGATTTATGGGTTTTTGTTCTTGGTTAGATTTTATGATGTTGAGCTGTATTTTGCATAATTAGTGGTGTGGGTTTATAGTATTTTGCTGCTTTCTGTTGTCATTCTATGAAAATTGCGATTTCTATATTTTTTTTTTATGTTTTGATAGCTTATTGAAAATCACAGGCCGGTGCTAGAGGAAGCGCTAGAGGTAAAGGACCACCCAAGACCATGGCGTTATGGTTGAAGAAACAAAAGTTGAAAAGATTGAAGATGATGATATTGATCTTCCAAAAAGTAACTTTTTTCTTTTTTTTTATTAACTTTTACCTTTTTTATAAAAATTAGGTTTGTTAGGATTAAGAGGGTTATGTATTGGTTTTTAGATGAATTATTTTAATGGAAGAAATTTGTTAATTTGTTCATGTTTCATACCATGTGTTTGATGAAATGTTTTAATGACATATTGGTAGTGTGGTGTCGGTTGCGCCTGCGGATTGGTGCCCGCCAGCTGCGGTTTTGCAGCGTGCCATTCATGGGGTGCATAATTTTACCGGGTGCAATTGGTAAGGACATTTTATATGGGGTACATAATTTTACGGCTTGTAGTGTGCCGTTGAAGGGGTGCATCCTTACTCTCATTTGCACGGCTTATGTTCGTGTGACATAAAAAATGCTCACATTTTTACGAGTGCACATATGACATATCTATTTTAATTGATTCTTTGCTTCAATTCCTGTTTATTCAAATTCCGTAATACCATATACTAATTATCTGATTGTTGTTGCTTTTTTAGGTACGCCTGCACAAAGAGGAGCCGTCTTGACTACTTTACACGGAAATCATTGGCGTACACATTCAGTTACTTGAGGTGAGTCGATACTTAATTTTCAGTAACATTTATTGAATGCCGCAAAATAAGATGCCATAGTACAACAAAGACAGATGACCGATTCCCTACCTGCTTGGATTTTATGTCTTTAGGCTAAATATATCATGGACAAGGTGAAAGACAAGGCTGGAAAAAACATTGATGTTACTTTTCATGCCGGTAAGATTCACCGATACACTAAGGCCTTTTTTCAATAAGGAATTGAAACTTAGCGAGTCAACGCTAAGATGCTGGTTTGGATATTATGTGGTTTAAGTTTTGCTTTCTATGGTTCATCAATCATCATCCTTTTCATAAAAAAAAAAATGCATTCACTACCTCAAATCGGAGGTATTTTGTTTTAGAAGATTTAGTGTTTCTTATTATTTTGGGGGAAATAATTAATTTTGATTATAGTTAATTTTTTTGTAGGAAGGTTATAACTGTTCTAAGTTCTTTTTCTATATTTTACTATGGTTTTCTAATTGGGTTTGTTTTCTTGGATTAAAGATATACTAAAGTGTGTGTACTATGTATTTTGTTGGATTTATACAGGTTGTGTTATCAGGGTCCGAGATCAGGAAACTGAGTTTAGCTTCTAAGGAGATTTTTTATGAGCCAAACTAATTTGCTTGAGGTAACAAATTCTTTTTTATATGTCATGACAAATTCTATGTGCGATTCGACTACATTTTGGATTTCACTTACGTGCTTATTGTTACCGTCAATTATCCGAGCAGAATTTGTTCAAAAAAAAATATCCGAGAAGAAAGTGTATTAAAGTGTATTAATTAGCATTCTTGGCTATTTTTTAATTTGTTAAAGAGGAGATTGCAGGATACTTCTAATATTCTTTGAATCTGATCCAAATTTATGCCGGTTAGGATTGCGGTTTTTTTAAAAGGCATATATCAATCCTCTTTTTCACTACTACGAAACAGAAAATGCATACATTTACTTCTTAAAATGGTTTGCCAAACATTGTTTGTTTTTACTCATTACAGGTATGTCAAGAGCATTTCTGTGGACTGTCTAAGGATGTGGCTGAGTAACGAATCGTTACACCAGATTTTTCATTTTTGACATTTTGCATTTGATGTTACTAATTTTCATTGAAACGTGGCAATGATGCAGGTATTTTGTAAGTTTCTTTCAGGTCTGTCCGGTGGGAGGGGTGGCAAACTAGCATCGTAGCCTGCTTGCTAGAACTTACTTGGAGTGAAGGGTGCAAGCAAAGAGTCACCAGGATCCAATGCACGGCTCTTGCCAACGATAGTAGCATGTTCATTAGCAACCTCCATTTCTGCAACCAAAACAAGCCTCTTACGGCATGATACTAAAGACAGTGACGGCAACCTGCTAATTCGGTACCTTTCGTGCTAGCTTTTATGTTGGTTTAGTGCATCTGTGAATTCTAGAATTAAGTGAATGTGCCAATGATAAAGGATTCTTGCGTTTGTACACCTGAAATGAGTGTTATTTATTTTATTTTTTAAATGGTGCCTTGGTGAGGCAATGCATAGGCTGCAGCCATTGTAGTTTGCTGGTTTCCGGTATATATATGTATTCTTGAGCCCAGTAGAGGTATGTGTATGTAATAAAGAACGAACAGTTGCTGCTGTGACCTCATAAAGGTCTAACAAGAAAATTGTTTTAATAGTTTACATCTCATGAAATATCTTATTAATAGAGTTATATCCTTACAGTGGAAGGCTGTGAAAGAGGAAATGCATGAAGATGAGGCAGACGAACTTGAAGATGCTCTAGAGGCATTGGAGAAAAAACGACAGCGTGAGATTGAGGTTTGACTAAATGTCTTTTTTTTGGTTGGACATGTGTGTGCAATTGTGTATAATTTATATTCATTGTGATGGTTGCTTATGATACCCATTATGTTATATTGCAGCAACGACCTGCCCAGCAGATCGCAACTAGAAAAGCCAAAGACAATGCAAACTCTTAGCCCCTTGGTAATAATTGGTAAGCAGTTTCGAGCTTCTTCATTTTACTTTTTTTCCTCCTTATGTATACAGATTTATGCCTCTTATAAGGTATGCTTATTTATCATATTTTGTCAAAACAAAGGGTAGGTAAGAGTTATTTGCTAAAGTTGTGAAAATAAGGTATTCTTTAGTTTATTAATGATATAAGTGGGATGAATATGTGGGCGAGCGGAGAGAGGGGTGTAATCTGTGACACGAATTCCCTTTCTTATTCTAAAATGAGGAGACAAGCATAAGAATGACACACACTTTAAACTGCTGATCTGCTAATAAAAAAATAGTTAAGTAGAACCACATAAGAAACTTAAACGTAGGTGGTCCTGGAGACTGTTTACATCAGATTTATATGGCCAACAATGCAATAAAATCACGCATAATTTACATGAACCAAAGAATCAACTGAATGATTTTGTAAGCCAATTTTGAAATATTAAATCACTAGAATAGATTAGTGGCATTAATCGTTAGCACTACTACTGATGCGCGTAGACTTTAGCACTACTTCTGATACGCATACACTTTAGCATTACTATAATGCATTTTGTAGCACTACTACTGATGCGCATAAAACACCAACATGGCTATGCATTTTGATTTATAAGGTTTGCATCCTAAAATTAAAATTTATACATATGACCTTAAAGTTCAAAATGCTGTACTTTTGACACGTGTTATCGTTTGTATAGGGTGAGTGTGCATCGACCCCATGTTATCTTAACGTCGGATCAGGTGGCTCTCGGAGATTCATCCTTCAATGTAAAAGGTGTTGAAATTTGCTGATAATCAAGTGTTGCGTAGTTATGGTTTCGTGCAACCGAGTTTGGTTGATTCGGGGTCGGTTATTCCTAGGCCATATAACGCTTAAAACAGTAGCCACAAAGTAACATCATGGATGAAATGTGCAGTGTTAAAGTTGTGTAATGTAACATTAGTGCGATGCATATTATCTACAGGTATAAAATACTTGGTTACTTGGTTATTATTTTAACATTTGAAGTTATGTTTGTTGTGAAGAATGACAATGTCTCATATATGCGATCTTGCATCTGTACATTTTTTTGTTTTATGCATAATACTGTTAGCCGTTTGAAACTATGCTATTTTATGTCATTTTAGACTTGGTCTACCAAGTCGCTATATTCTTTGATAAACAATAGTACAAACTAAATACAACAAAAAAAAACCCCCGCGAGGCCGCAACGCGGCCGGCCGCCGCCATGCTTGTTATTTCTACATATGCTAACTGTATACAAGTCTAAAAACGATTTTATATAGGAAAGTATGAGTTTAGCATTCCATGTCCTAAATGAATGTACACATCATTTAAAAATTAACATGTCATCACAAATGTCATGGTGACTTGGCAAAAAAACTAAAAATTACAATGGAACAAATATGAAACTTGGGTGATTTTTCAATTAAAAAAAACTTTGAGTGACTTTAGTGAAACACTTGTGAAAGTTGATTACTATTTACTAGATTTTTTTCCCTTAAATTTTTATGCTTTTAATAAAAACTTCCGAAAAAGCTATTTTGTTGTATTTATTTACTCTTTTTTTTACTATTTACACCCCATAGCCGATAGCCTCGACATATCTAATTCTGTTATGGTTTATGTTCTAAAGATCATACCGTTCAACCCATAATACTTTCCTCTTTAGTTTGATATCGATTCCGACATGGTTTCGAGTTCTATTTCGAAAACACAACATGAAGTCGATAACCCGCGAAATTCTGTGATATTTTGGCGACTCTCCGTGATAGTTGCGACATGATAATATTTTTTCGTTTTCCCCATCCACTTGTTATGGTGTCCGAGTAAATTATCACGTCAGTTACGCCAATTTCGTAAGACATGCGATATACTGCTATGCTGGGGATGAACATTTTAAATTTGAATGTGAAACATCGATAGGAAACGTCTACGATATGAAATTAACACATTTTTATCATGTGATTTCATATTCTATTTCCTTATAAATAGTGTAGTTTACTACTCATCCTCATACATCCCTTCTAATTACGATATGTCTAAATGTCTTAGCATTATAAACTTTTTCCCTTGCCAATTCAATGTATTCAATAGAGACGTCACATGTCGACTATATGTCTAAATAGGACCTGATCATGACATGTCGACTATACGAAACCTTACATAGTTAGCGAGACAAACAAACGAAGGGACCACTCCATCCAACCCCTTGGTTCATGTCTAATCTGTTAATGAACTCGTATTGCACGTATATCAAATATGTCTAAGGCTGGATGCAGTAATCATGGTCAATCCCTCTCATTTTTTCTGCCACGTCAGCTTTCTCTCTCGAGCGACCTTCAGGCGATTGGGTGCCCCAGTTTGGGCAACCTTCATTATTATTTTTTTATAATTTTATAATTTTATAATTTTATTTATTTTTCTTTTACTCTTGTGACCCATAAAATGTGTAAATCATGCAAATTGTGACCATGCAACGTGCCAACCTATTATAAGCATCATAAATCTTTGCCATGCAATGCAAACATGTCATATAAATGGCTTTATATTCAAGAATAATTTATATGCATTTTCCATTTGCATAACTTGATATCTCATTTACCCCATGCATTCTCACTAAACAAAATTATCTTCTCAACGTACAACCATATATCATGCAAACATACCATATCACCATCATGCTACCTTATTTTCGTGCCATACTTGCAAACCAAGACGTCAAATAGTTGCAATGGAAACTTGCTATACGATTGATTCAATGTATGTGTATATATATATATATATATATATATATATATATATATATATATATATATATATATATATATATATATATATATATATATGTGTGTGTGTGTGTGTGTGTGTGTGTGTGTGTGTGTGTGTGTGTGTTGCAAACCATTGGTAAACAGTTGGATAATCACATGAAGCAAAAAAAATGGGAGTCGATCGCAATTGCGACCTTGATCCAAAAAAAAAGTAGTCGATCGATTACTCCCAGTAGAGGGAATCGATCGTGATCGACTCAATCGATCGATCGTTTGCCCTTTACATGTAAACTTATAGCTAACAAACATAAACAAGTTAAGTTATGTTCCTTATCCAAATTATAGCCATAACTTTTTCAAACGTAATTGATCTCACTTAATAAATAAAACAAAGAAAAAAAAAAAACAAAAAACGCTTCACATCTATCTTACTTATTCTAATCCAATTTTACTTAAGACTACTCCATGTCACACCACTTCACTTTTCATCTCAGCGGCACATCAATTTTCTTTCTCCCCTCACCTCCTCTCACTTTTCAGTCCCAATAATCCACTACTCTCTCATCTTTCAATAAAATACACACTTTTATACAAACATACTCCACTAAATACCACACATACTCACAAAATAAATAATAAATAATAAAAACACATGGAGGGCCACACTTTCACATTTCCATATGTAGTGAAAGGTTCACTGTTCGTCCCTCTTGGTTTCCTCCATGCCGTGTGAACACCACCCCACCAGCAAACTTGCCTCGTGAGCTGGTGCCAAGTCGATGTCTTGTCGGCCTTGCTAGCACTAGTCTAAGGTATGCACTTTCACTTTCGTAACTTTCAAAACCATACAACACTATCCGCTTACCTAGAAACCAATTATACCATGACTGTGCTAGCGTGTCGCTATTGTATTTTACCGTCACTTAATGCGAAAACATATGTCCAATCTTGGATGAGTGTGAAGTATCTTTGTGATTTACACACAACTAAGGGTGTCCATGGTCCTGGAACCGGACCGAACCGAACCGGAACCAAAACTGGAAGAACCGAGAACCGTCCTGTAGAACCGTAGAGGGGGTGAATACAGTTTCTTTCGACTTTTTAGATGTTTAAAAACTTTAAGCCAAAGGGATCACCAAGTGGATGTATAATAATCCAACAACCACTAATGCAACCAAAGTATATAAAGCAAGTAAGACACAACGATATATACTGGTTCGGGATGGGGGGTTTATACCATCCGTACGTCCAGTTGCGAATCCGCGACTCCGATACTATTCACTAGTATAATCCTTTCGGTGGACTACAAACCGTTACCATTCACTCCACCAATATTCACCAATATCGATGCTCACAAAGAAGGAGTTACTCACCAATGGTATTCCGCCCTCGGAAACCACCCAAAAGAATCTCATGATACGACTTTACCTAAGGATCACAAAGATCACTACCAAGACTTCCCACCGGAAGTATCAAACCCCAACTAGATCCCCAATGATCTAGGCTTGGTCACCAAGACACAAGACTTCCCTTACAAACAATTGAATGAATAAATATATGTTTGTTCAACCAAGTCCTAACCTAACCTAGAGACTCGATTGTAATAGAAAGGGTATAAGAAAGAATACCCTCGACACAATCACAAGAGTGGATTAGGTTCTTGTGATTCTTCCCTTGCAAGTAGATGTGTTCTTCCAAAGATGTTAGTGTGATAATCAAGAACACAAGATTAGAGATTGAGATAGAGATAGAGATTTGAGAGTGTTTAGAGAGAAAGAATCTAGAGAGAAAGAATAATGACAAGGGGTGAAGAATACAAGAGGCAAGGGTGGTATTTATAGGCCAAGACCCAAGCTTGGGAAAATTTTACCGAGGCCGGCGCGTCACCCGCGGGTCAACGCGCGGGCAGCGAGCCAGGACTCTGTCTCAAGTTTTTCCCAAAACTTGGGTGTTGGACCTTGTAAATACCAATCCTTGCAAAACCCCCAATTGGAAATCATTTGTGAAGTGTTTTAAGAGAAACCAAATTACCAAGGGTTTAAAGTGTAGATAGGGTAATTTGGAAGGGGTAGAAGTGTATCTCCTCACATGGCATAGAAAAGAGAGAAAGAATATGCCAAGGAATATTCCAATGCTTGGGGGAAAGAATGAGATGGAGGGTTGAGATGAAATGGTTTGAATTGGATGGCTAGGATCAAAGGGAGCCTCCCTTGGTTTTTCAAACAACTTGGCATGTGTGGAATGTGTAAGGGTGTAAGTGATTGTGTAAGAGAATATTTGATTTGGATATGATTGGATATGATTGGTTTTGTCTTATGTATAAATGGGATTCGGAGAGGATTAAGGGATAATCTAATTGTCATTAAGAAGAAAAGGTTTAGACAATTAAGATTATAGGTTGAGAAAATCATAGGTTACTTATAAGTTCAAGTAACATAACGTCGAGAATCCATAGTTTCATATCTCGTGACTTTCCACGACTCGACGTTCTCAACTAATACCTTGGTTCAAACAAGTTAAGTGCTTTGCCTTGATGTAAAGCATAACCCAAGTGGGAAAGGAGGCGTTTACGCAAAGTGACCTTTGACTTAGTTTGACCAATAAAGGAGTAAACCCGTTATGTAATTAGAGAAGACGTAAGCATGGGATATGAGCATATGGATGCTTCAACACGATGTCACGTGAAATCTATAAGCTCTCTAAGTTTAGAAAAAGCCTTGGCTAGAGGCGATAGTTAGAAAACATGAGTTGGCATTTTCCCGTAAATGGGTGTTCTAAAAGTGGGATCTCTCGAGTCTCAAAACTTGTTTCGAGTGTTCTCAATTAAGCACATAACATATTCATACATGTATTGAAAGATCCATATTTGTCGGGTAAGGGGAAAGCCGACTTTCAAAATTTGCCCGGAACCATACAGACTCCTAGCGCGTCACCCGCGCGTTGACGCGCGGGCAGCGCGCCAGGAGCAGACATTGGCTCCGACGATTTTGGGCTAACGTTTGTTATTTTATGTGTTTCGATGGTTTGTTTGTCATCATTAAAACATAAAGAGATCTTGATCATGTTGCCTCAACAATCTCCCCCTTTTTGATGATGACAAATAAAAATCGAAAGCAAATAAAATTACCAAACTTAGCGAAGACAAACCACGCCTTTGGTGTAGCTTGCGTCTTGACCTTTGTCATGTAATTTGGTGAAGCCTTCAACATAACTTGAATGGTCTTCACGCTCTTGCTTTCTTTCTCCCCCTTTTTTCGAATAAAAAAGGTGGGACCGAATGTGCTCCCCCTTGAACATAGCTCCCCTTAGATCATTGCTCCCCCTTGTTACAAGGCGGGGATCCATAGGTCAAGAGCCTCACCTTTGCGGTGGCCTAGCTACACATAGAAATCACAACATACAACCACCAAAGGAATCCTCACATGTGAAAGTTCCAAGATGGGCTGGGTTACCATTTGGGGACTTGCAACATGGGTTAGTTCACAATAATATGAAAAGTTATATAAGTTCCAAAAGATTGCATTTCATTCCAAGCATACATGAACAAAATATGCTACACATTTTATTAAACAAGAACTATCCTAGTACTTTATCTAAAAGCACTATACTAGTACTTGATGGTAACATAAAGATGTGATGTCTAGATTCCTAGGTTTGTGCCTAGGTTGAACTCTTCTTTCACAATCTTCCCTTTCCCATTCACCTTATCATCTTCCAACTTCCTATTCATTTTGGACATAGTGGCAAGCAATTCCATGATTCCTTCATGGATGGACAAGAGGATTACCTTAAACTCAATCCTTGATTCTTTGAGAGCATTGACCATGTGTGCGGTGTTTTCACAACAAATGGAGTACTCATCTTCACACAACCTTGGACTTAATGGTTCCTTGATTAAGTCCCACACTTCATTTTCCGCGAATGTCCTTAACTCATACTCAAACTTAATCCTATCATCACCTTCCTTCTTCATCATATCCGTGAATGACCTTTCTCTTAGAGCTCTCCGGATATTGATTTCCTTGATTATTGTTAACGGACCCTTCCGAATGAGACATGATTCCTATAGTGAGAGTTATTTTCTAAAGTATGGTGGAGGAAGTTATGTGTTCTAAGAGAAGTCTCTAGAGATTTAAAAGAGGATGAAGATGTGAAAAAGGGGGTTATTATCCAATGGTTAAAACAAAAAGTTGTATGATTATTTGTGAAAAGTAGGAGTTTGGTGGATCATAATTAAAGACTTGTACAAGAGATTCTTCCACCATTTCCTATTTATAATTTATATCCTCATCATCTTCTAGTAATCTCATTCCTAATCCTAATATTAAATAATTGAATTGATCTTTATCTAAGGGTTTTGCTAGGATCTTAGAGATGTTGTCATCACAAAAAAATTTCTCTATGGTGATATGGTTCTTAGTGATGTTGTCTTTTAGAAAGTGATGTCTAACTTCAATGTGTTTCATGCGAGGGTTATCAATTGGGCTTGAATTTAGATTGATAGAGCACGTATCGTCACATAGTATAGGTACTTCGTTTAATATGACGTTATAATCAACAAACGCTTGCTTCATCCATAACGCTTGTTGGCAAGCCCTTCCGGGCGTAACGTAATCGGATTCCGTTATGGAGTTGGCGAAGGAAGTTTGTTTCTTAGAGAACCATGATGTTAAACAAGCACCTACAAATGTGCATATTCCACTAGTGCTTTTCATATCAACTATATCTCCCGCATGATCCGAATTGGCATAAACCAATACTTTTACCCCTAAATCCTTTGGATACCAAAGACCTAGATGTTGAGTTCCCTTAATATACCTAAATATTCTTTTAATGGCCTCTAAGTGGGAAATTTTGGGATTTTCTTGAAACCTAGCGCAAAGGCAAACACTAAACATTATATCGGGCCTACTTGCCGTTAGATAGAGCAAGCTTCCTATCATACCCCTATACTTAGTACTATCAACGGATTTGTTGTCATTGTCAAGGGTGAGAACTCTTTTTCTAGAGATAGGGGTTTTTGTAGCCTTAGAGTTTTCCAAGACAAACTTCTTAAGCATTTCACCAATATACTTAGATTGATTTAAAAATATCCCATCACTTAATTGCTTGATTTGTAATCCTAGAAAGAAACTAAGTTCACCCATCATGCTCATTTCGAACTCATTATGCATTAAGTTTGCAAATTCATCGCAAAGCGATTGGCATGTTGACCCAAAAATGATATCATCTACATAGATTTGAATAATAATAAGATGTTGTTCTTTTGTTTTAGTGAACAAAGTATTATCTACCATACCCATTTTGTACTCATTAAGCAAGAGAAAAGATTGTAACCTATCATACCAAGCTTTCGGAGCTTGTTTAAGTCCATACAAAGCCTTTTTGAGCTTATAAACATGATTAGGTTTTTGAAAATCAATAAATCCGGGAGGTTGTGCAATATACACTTCCTCTTTGATGACTCCATTTAAAAATGCACTTTCACATCCATTTGAAATTTTTTAAAATTATGACTACAAGCGTAAGCAAGCAAAATTCTTATAGATTCTAATCGTGCAACGGGTGCGTATGTTTCATCATAATCAATACCTTCTTGTTGGTTATAACCTTGAGCTACTAGCCTAGCCTTGTTCCTACATACTACACCATTTTCGACAAGTTTATTTTTAAAGACCCACTTAGTTCCTATAATAGTTTAACCACTAGGATATAGGACTAGAATCCATACATCATTTCTTAAGAATTGATCTAGTTCTTCTTCCATTGCCATGACCCAATTTTCATCTTTTATGGCCTCCTTAATGTTCTTAGGTTCTATGGTTGATACAAATGCAAAGTCATTGCTTTTGTCTTGGGCATGTGACCTAAGGGTTCTTTCATCTAATTCACCTATGACTTGATCTATGGGATGATCTCTTATTTCCTTAATATTTTCCACTCTAGGTAGTATTTCCTCTATATCATTATCAGACAATTCAATCTTACTTTGACATGCATATTCTTCTATGATGTCATCATCAACTAAAGGCAATGTTCTAGATTTAGGGGGAGATTCGTCAAAGATTACATTATATGATTCTTCAACTTTTAAGGTTTCCTTATTTAGCACAATGTAGGCTCTTGAAGTTAGTGAATAACCTAGAAAGATCCCATTGTAATTACTAGTATTGTTAGAGTTTTCTAATGAGTTGAAGATTAAGCATTTACAACCAAAAACTCTAAAGTATTCTAGGGATGGTCTTTTACCTCTAAGAATCTCATAAGGTGTTTTATTAGTGATTTTTCTAATCAAGACCCTATTAAGAATGTAAGATGCGGTTTGTACGGCATGACACCAAAACTTTTGAGGTATGGATTGTTCATTTAACATAGTGCGACTCATTTCTTGTAATGTCCGGTTCTTCCTTTCAACTACCCCATTAGATTGAGGAGTGCGAGGAGCCAAGAAGTTATGAGATATACCATGTTTATCACAAAAGACTCCAAATTGAATTTCATTATCAAATTCTCTACCATGATCTGTTCGAATTGAAACAATTGAACAACCAAGTAGGTTTTGCAAATTTTTCCCTAAGGCTTTGAATTTATTAAATGCTTCATTTTTCATTTTTAGAAATAGTGTCCAAGTGAATCTTGAGTAGTCATCCACTTTTACCAAAGTGTAGAAGTTTCCTCCATAGCTTTGAATAGCGGATGGTCCAAACAAGTCCATATGTAATAGTTCTAAAACTCTTGATGTAGAAATCATGTTTATAAGGTTATGACTTGCATGGACTTGCTTACCTACTTTACATGCATCATAAAAATGATTATCAAATTTTTCTTTAGGTAATTTCCTAACTAATTTCTTAGATGCAATGTTGTGAATTAATCGCATGTTAGCATGACCTAATCTCCTATGCCACAGATTTGAACTATCTACAATGGATGCAAGATTAATAGTGTGATTGCAAGACACATTACCTAGTTTTGTATCCTTTTCCTTAGAGATGATTTCAAGTAAGGTATGCATAACGTCAATATCTTTACTAGGTTGAGATCTTGAAAGTGGCCTTTCCTTAGAGCATACCTAAAATTTGAAGTGCATCTCAAAATTTTGGTACCCATTGTTTCTTGGGTCCGACATGGTTAGCACATAAAAAGCCCAAGTTGAAAACTCTTGGGTCTTGAAGGAATAAATACAATTATTCGATTCCATATTTTGAAAGGGTAGACCAAGGATTGTTTTGAAAATATGTTTTGTTTTGAAAGTTGGGTCTTACATATCTTTTACCTAAAGAATATGGTCTCATGTTTGGGGTAGGTAGGAGAGGTCTTTGGTCTATTCTAGCGTGAGTATATTTAAGACCATTGTATGGACCAGGGTTGTAGTATGGTTTTGTGGTTTCTTTCCATACAATGGGTCTTTAATTATGTCGAGTATTTTCAAGAGGAACTTGAGTATTGATAGGTTTGATAAAACTTTTAGTATGAACACCTCTTTTTCTCAGAATCCTGGTGCGCTTCTGGCGCATTGACGCGTCAACCAGCGCGTCAGATTCGGAAGATTTGAGAGTTTTATTTTCGTTTACTATCTCAAAATTTAGGGGTTTAGCTATATTTTTGGAAGTGGTTTTCTCGTTGTTTGCAAGTTCAAGACCTTCCTTATCTTGGGACACTTTTTGATGATTCAACGTCTCATTTAAATCATTATCACTCTTTTTGAATTTTGTAACATTTAATGACTTTAGTTGAAGTTCCAAGACTTCTTCACTCAAAGAGACAACCTTAAGTGTGAGGTTTTCACAATCTTTACATGGTTCAACATTCTCATGTAGAGTGACAAGTCTCTTTATTTCAATTTCAAGTTCATTATTTTTGTGAAGTGCTTTAGAAAGTTCCTTTTGAAAAGAGCGTTTTTCTTTCATAGTTAATTTTAATTTTCTAAAAACCTCCTCATAGTTATTAAGTAATTCCTCATTTTCCTCTTGCAATTCATTTATAAAAGAAATTTTGCTAGTAGTAGGGTTATGTTGTACCCCATGAGACTCAATCGCCATAAGACATGTTGCTTCCTTGTTTGCTTGATGATGAGGCGAAAAATGAACCACTTTTAGGGGGTCATTTAAGCCCGGAATTGAATTTATTTGATCAAATATTGCCCTAAATCGTTCCTTTTGTGATTTTAGGTACTTTGGGAGAGAAATCTGGAAAAGGAAGCAATTCGGACGTTTTTAGAGCATAAAAGTGAAGAAAACGCCAAAGTCTTAATTTTCCTTGCTGGGAACAGTAGGTGACGACGTCAAGAAGAAAATCCTGATGGCATCAAGAGTAATTTTCATGACGACCCAGTACAGAAATGAAGGCGTCACGAGGTAGAGCGTCAAGAGTAAAATACGTGAAGGCCTGGAAAAAGTTATAATGTGACGGCGTCAGAAGTAGATCAAGGCAGTCCGAGAATTCTTTTGGCGGCGAGATGATGGCGTCACCAATTTGGTCTTGACGCCGTCAGCCTCAATTTCCTATATATAGTTTTCTAATTTTCATTCATAAAAAAGAGAGAAGTTTTGGAGAAACCCTAAGGCCGAACTTAGTACGAATTTTACAGGTTTTTCAAGGGTTCTCAGCCCTTGAACCCTTTCATGTGTAATTGAGATAAGTATTCTTTTAATTCAATCAATATGTCTATGTGTTGGTTGTCTATATCTTTTTCTTGTCTTAATTCCATCATGCTAGGCTAGATCTATCTTGTATTTGCTTAGATCTAATGAAACCTAGATGTTAATTATGTGTTGATTACTTGTTTATGGTTGTATTGGATGAATGATTTCGATGTTAGGCTTAAGAAAACTGGTAGATCTCCAAATGGTAACATGCTTGAACGTCTTAGGAAACATGAACTGACGTGCACTAGGTTTTATTGGTTGTATTTAATGCATGAGTAAATTCTAATGATCCCATGTTAGGAGCTTCTTAGCCGGCTCGACATAGGAGTGAAGTAGGCACTCATAGGATTGGGGAATTAAGTGCGCCACCCCATGAATGGTATTAAGGAATACAATCTGTCATCCACGCAACTATAACAAGTAATTAACGTGTAAAAGATATCTAGGGAGTAGTGAAATCTAAGTAAACACAACTTCTCCATTTATTGCTCACAACTTTAGTTAATTTAGTTTATTTTCATTTCTAGTATTTTATTTTAATTGCATTTTCAGTATTGGGTTAGTTGACTAGCAACTAATTCCGCCCAAATCCTTCAAACCCAAGATATTTACTTGCTTTCTAAAAAATATAAAAATACAAAAATAATCATCCTTCATCTCTAGAACTAGTATTTAGGTTTTCTAATCCTAGCGACACTATTCCTAGCTGAACGATCAATCCCCCGGTACTTGTCACTATACTATACTACAACGATCAGGTACACTGCCTGGTGGGGGTTGTAAGCTTCTCAAGATCCCTTGAGAGGTAAAGCCTGGTGCGATCCCCACGTTTCAAGTTTTTGGCGCCGCAGCCCGGGGAATAGTTATTGTCTAGGTTAGAATATCTTTTTATTTGGTCTACTTGCTAGATTCCTTTCTAGTAAGATTTTATTTTTATTTTTTAGGTTTTCTTTAGTCTATCTTATTTCTTTGTGTTTTTGTTCGTAACTCTTCACCACCCGACATCATGGACGATGGGAACATCTTTGAACCCGTCATCCCACCGCAACAAAACCCACCACTAGAACCTCTTAGGCCCCGAACCTTAGGAGAGTATTCCCGACCTAGCCACCAAGGCTACCGAAACACCATTGAGCTCACTGGAGCCAATGTGACCCCCTTGCGATCCGACACCATCCGGTTGGTGCAAAGCGGATGTGCATTCCATGGACTTCATTCCGAAGATCCAAACCAATATCTTAAGGACTTCCTTAAAATCGTAGATTCCATAGACCTAGATGTTGAAACTAGAGAGACAACCCGATTACGCCTATTCCAATTCTCTCTACGGGATCAAGCTAGTCAATGGCTTGAGCATTTACCCACGGGATCCATCACCACATGGGATGATCTCACCACTTGTTTCCTTGCTCAATTTTTCCCACCGGGGAGAACTACTAAGCTTAGAAATGACATCTTGATGTTCCAACAACGTCAAAATGAACCTCTCTAAGAAGCATGGACTCGTTTCAAGGACTTACTCCAAAAAGTCCCTCACCATGGCATAGATCTTTGACTCCAAGTCCAAATCTTTTATGACCATATCGATCTCTCCACGAGGTGAGCCATTGACCAATCGGCCGGTGGTAAGCTACGTGATCTAAGTGCGGAACAATCATGGGAACTCATAGAAGATCTTGCTCTCTATGACAACGAAAGTTGGAATGATCCCCGTGATTTGAACAAAACGGTCAAGGCAATATCTTTGCCTTCGAACAATTCTAGCACTCCCGACCGTAGGATCATGGAACTTGAGGACCAAGTCAAGTTTCTCATGAAATCTTACGAAGCTCCTAAGCCTTCAAGCCAAGTGAACAAAATCACTTATTCATGCGAATTATGTAGTGGTCCCCACGACACTCGTGATTGTGTGGAACTCCCTAGAACAGCTTTTGCGGACTACGCATACACACGTACCGATAAAGCGGGAGATAAGTGGTACACTTTCAAGCCCGAGCCAAACCCTTACGGTGATTCATTCAACCCCTCTTGGAAAAATCACCCAAACCTTAGGTGGAAACAAAATCAACCCAATTCTTCCAATCCGCCTAATCATTACCAACCAAACGGTCCACCCTCCAACCGTACTTTCAACAACAATCCTTCTAACAACTATGGTAGTACCAAAAATATTAAAGGATTGATGTCTAAATTCATGGCATCTCAAGAAGCTCGCATAGCTAGGTTCAAAACCGAATTCAACCAACAACAAACGGAGATGACCAACAAGATTGACAACTTGTTGAAGGCCCTCAACAACCAAGCGTTAGCCACACCTAGGAAGGACACTAGGGACACCAATAACGGAATCCAAATTAAGGACCCCTCATCATCCAAACATGTCCACTTTGTCAATGTTGTCACCATTAAGCCAATAGATAAGGAAATAGAAGAAAGTGACAAGGATGAAGTTGGAGTAGAAACCGAGACTAGGGATGAAAATAGGGAGGTTGAGGTTGATAAGGGAGAAGAGTTAGATGAAGTAGAAGCTATAGAGAAATACTTTGATAAGATGCCCACCAAGGAAGAACGGGAATACCATAAGGATTTATTCGATAGTCCCGAGAGACCATATATCCTTGGCACACCCCTTATCAAAATGGGAGACCCCTCTAACATTAACATACCATTCAATATTGGGCACATGCATGTATGGAAAGCTTACATCGATCCTAGATCTCCTGTTAACATCATGACTAGGACTTATTACAATTGGGTGATGAAGAAACAACTTGATTTTAGGATGATGCCCAATAAGAATTTGATAAGTAATTTTGTAGGAAGAGTGAAGGGATTGCATGTGATTATAGGTAATTTCACCTATGAGATCGATTTTATGATAGTGGAAGACACTCGTCCGGTGATAGATGATTGCCTAAGCCAAGTAATATTTGGAAAACCATTTGTTGAAGCCACTAGGATGAGTTATGACCCAACTCTAGGGATAGTTAGATTCAAGGAAGAAAATGATGAGGTTGCCTATCAAATGCCCTACAAAATTGAGCAATACCGCCTCCTCTCTAATATAGAAAAAGAACACAAGCAAGCGGCTTATTATAGGAATGAGGAGGATAGACGTAGAGGAGTAGAGTATGTGAAGAGTAGGATGCTTGGTTTCTACAAAGAATGCTTGCAACTAGGTCCGGAATACAAAACTGGTTTAGAAGACGACCTAGAGAATGAAACCAACGATGAGGTCACGTAGTAACCCATGACCTTGAGTCTAGCTACAAGACCCGTAAATAAAAAAAATCGCTTCTTGGGAGGCAACCCATGTTTTGTGTGATTTTATTTTGTTTGTTTGTTATTTGCTTCCGTATGCATGCTTTATTTTTATTGTTGGTAGATCATGTTTCTCAATTAAATAGTGAAAATACTTTACTTTGTTGTTTTGGCCTAGTCTTAACTCCACCTAAAAGTATTGTTGCAAAAGATAAGTGTAAGGGGAAACCCCAAATATGTTTTCAAGAAACAAACCGATCATGATTCTCCACAATATTAAATGAACATGTATATTCGTATTTGTTAGAGTCAAATGCTTGTATTGAGTCATAATGAAGTTTTGCAGGATTTTCCAGGAAGTAGGACCAAGTTTTTTCCAGAAATTTTCCGGAAACTTAACATAAGAATTTCTGCAGGTCACTTCTGACGGCGTCACGAGTTAACTCTTGACGGTGTCACGTGAAAAAATCTGGAAATTTTACCGGTTTTGTTTTTCTAACGGATTCTTATGGTTTTTGTGAATTATTAAGTTTTATAATCTCCAGGAAATCTGCAAACTTCATTCCACAAGCATTATATCTTACTTTGTTTTCTAGGATTTAGTAACTTATATAGATCGCCGCCGATTTTACGCGAGGTTGTCTTGTTTGTTTTCTCAGGATTTACAGGTTATGTATGACAAGAAGATGATTTATATTCTGGAAGGGAAGCTTTGATTGTTCATTTTCTGAGGAAGATTTAACCTGGCCACCTTATTATCCATACCGAGCGAATCAGGGGAGTATTTGATTTCATTCTTTTTACTATTTCACTTTTACATTCTTTACTTGAACATTGGGGACAATGTTCATCCTAAATGTAAGGGGAGGGTAAAATGATGATACCTTACACGTACACTTTCGCTTGAGTTTGTTTTGTTTAATGGTAGATGTGTAATAAAACTATAAGAAATACTTGTTAGTGTAATTTTAGCGCAAAATTTAAATTTTTTTACAACATTTAGGAGTGAAACTTTAGCCATAGCAAGCGTCTCATGGATAGGAGATTGATGACTAGCACATAACCGTACTATTCAGAAAAATTTTCCACCCAAATATGTGAGGTTAGCCTTTAGATTTGATAAGAAAAGCATTTACTATTAGTGCTTATGAGTGTACCGGTAGCATTTAGATTCTAGAACTTGGGTTAGTGATGCATCCCGAGACCGCTAGTGAGACTACATTCGTGTAGTAGGATTTACTACATGATAAGAGGCATTAGGATCACCCTTGTGTTAAACCCGTATCATAATTACTTGACCATTTATGTCATATTACTTGGCTAGTTAAGTCAACTAATTTTTCCCACACCCTTAGCGTTGTACTCATTTTTAGTACACGAAACCCCTAGTACACCCCTCCGAGCCTATCTTTTCGTTTCTAACTTTAAGCATTTTACTTAAAGGAAGAATTTGTTACACCCCACTTAAATGTACACCCAAATCGCCTTAGCCTTCCGTATATACGTTCATTTTTAGTGCATTATTGTTATTTGTTAAACCCTAAGTTAACTATCTAATTGATTACATAGTTGCTAAGTCGAGTCATATCCTTGTACATATTATTTTGGGACGATTGGGACTCATGGGTAAAGTACTTATTTTATAGAGTAATGGGGAAGAACATCATTTATTACCCCCATATGTACGTTAATCTTAAAAGTACTCCAAGTGTTTTGATTTTCTTAATTCGAGTCATTAGTTTAGTTTATTGTAAAGTATGTAAAAATCCAAGTGTAAGGGAAATGTTCATTCCCTATGATGAATTATTTGGATGGTAGGGTAAGAGTTTATGCAAAAAAAAAAAAAAAAAAAAAAAAAAAAAAAAAAAAAGGAGAAAAAGACATACGGACTACCATCCCTTCTTATTCTATGTTCATTTTATGTTTTTGTTATTTTTCATTTAGTAGCTTAAGTCGAGTCTAGTCTTGGCTTAGCAACGCCATATTGTACATGTAATTAACCAAGATTGTTAGCTCGCCACCAGTAAAAACTTCCTTTATCCAACAAAACCGTGTATTTTATATCCCTACACCTAACGTTACAACCCTTTAAAAGACCTCTTTGATAGTTTATCCTAGGTGCTTACGCCATGTGGTGGAGGTTTGATCCTTTCCCAAGCCTATGGTAATCTATTTTGCTATGACAGGTAGTAAGAGATATCTTCCATTTCCATATTGTAATTTATACTTTATTACACCCGAGAGATGTGAGTATCTAAACACTATTTGTGAGGTGCTAGTGTATGACCTCCGTGCTTGTCATTGGTCTTTAGTGGAATGATTATTTGTTGTAATTACTTTTATATTAGTGTTAAATGATCCCTAACTTGTATTTTGAGTAGAATAAAAGCGCATTTACTTGAGGACAAACAAATCTCAAGTGTAAGGGTATATGATGAGGCGAAAAATGAACCACTTTTAGGGGGTCATTTAAGCCCGGAATTGAATTTATTTGATCAAATATTGCCCTAAATCGTTCCTTTTGTGATTTTAGGTACTTTGGGAGAGAAATCTGGAAAAGGAAGCAATTCGGACGTTTTTGGAGCATAAAAGTGAAGAAAACGCCAAAGTCTTAATTTTCCTTGCTGGGAACAGTAGGTGACGGCGTCAAGAAGAAAATCCTGACGGCGTCAAGAGTAATTTTCATGATGACCCAGTACAGAAATGAAGGCGTCACGAGGTAGAGCGTCAAGAGTAAAATACGTGACAGCCTGGAAAAAGTTATAACGTGACCGCGTCAGAAGTAGATCAAGGCAGTCTGAGAATTCTTTTGGCGGCGAGATGACGACGTCACCAATTTGGTCTTGACGCCGTCAGCCTCAATTTCCTATATATAGTTTTCTAATTTTCATTCATAAAAAAGAGAGAAGTTTTGGAGAAACCCTAAGGCCGAACTTAGTACGAATTTTACAGGTTTTTCAAGGGTTCTCAGCCCTTGAACCCTTTCATGTGTAATTGAGATAAGTATTCTTTTAATTCAATCAATATGTCTATGTGTTGGTTGTCTATATCTTGTTCTTGTCTTAATTCCATCATGCTAGGCTAGATCTATCTTGTGTTTGCTTAGATCTAATGAAACCTAGATGTTAATTATGTGTTGATTACTTGTTTAAGGTTGTATTGGATGAATGATTTCGATGTTAGGCTTAAGAAAACTGGCAGATCTCCAAATGGTAACATGCTTGAACGTCTTAGGAAACATGAACTGACGTGCACTAGGTTTTATTGGTTGTATTTAATGCATGAGTAAATTCTAATGATCCCATGTTAGGAGCTTCTTAGCCGGCTCGACATAGGAGTGAAGTAGGCACTCATAGGATTGGGGAATTAAGTGCGTCACCCCATGAATGGTATTAAGGAATACAATCCGTCATCCACGCAACTATAACAAGTAATTAACGTGTAAAAGATATCTAGGGAGTAGTGAAATCTAAGTAAACACAACTTCTCCATTTATTGCTCACAACTTTAGTTAATTTAGTTTATTTTCATTTCTAGTATTTTATTTTGATTGCATTTTCAGTATTGGGTTAGTTGACTAGCAACTAATTCCGCCCAAATCCTTCAAACCCGAAATATTTACTTGCTTTCTAAAAAATATAAAAATACAAAAATAATCATCCTTCATCTCTAGAACTAGTATTTAGGTTTTCTAATCCTAACGACACTATTCCTAGCTGAATGATCAATCCCCCGGTACTTGTCACTATACTATACTACAACGATCAGGTACATTGCCTGGTGGGGGTTGTAAGCTTCTCAAGATCCCTTGAGAGGTAAAGCCTGGTGCGATCCCCACGTATCACTTGATTGCCATCTTCATCGTCACTCCAAGCATCGCCAACAAACGCTTTGTAATGTAGAGGATTTGGATAATCACTAATGAAGTGATCCTTTTCACCACAATTGAAGCATCCATCATCACGCTTTGAGCCTTGACCATTCTTGTTTCTACGATCATTAGTGAGGTTATCAACCCGATTCCTTCGTTGAAACTTTCCACCTCTTCTAAAAAACTTTCTAAAATTCTTAGCTATGAGGTTGAATTCTTCATTGTTCATTTCTTCTTCATCACTTTCTTCAAAGCTACCACCAACTTCACTTGTATGACTTTTAGTGACTTTAGCTTTAAGTGCCAAAGATTTCCCATTTTCCTTTTTGTTTTTGGTCACAACTTTGTCACTTTCAAGAATCATTTCATAAACTTTGAGATTCCTGATAAGCTCATCTAGAGGAAGCTCCGCCAAGTTCTTTGCTTCTTCAATAGCCGTAACCTTAGGTCGCCACTTCACCGGAAGAGCACGAAGAAATTTTCTAACATGATTCTTGTTGTAAAAGCTAGGATCCAATGCCGTGAGGCTTGTGATAATAGCATTGAATCGTGTATAACCATTGTCAATGGTTTCTTCTTCCAAGATTACAAACTTCTCATATTGTTGAATGAGTAAGTCAATCTTGCAATCTTTAACTTATGAGTTCCCTTGATGAGTGATGATGAGAGAGTGCCAAATCTCCTTGGCGGTTTTGCACACATGGACTCTCTCGAACTCCCTTCGAGGTAGAGCATGGTAAATCATCATCTTAGCCTCTTGATTTTTGACAATCTTCTTCTTCTCATCCTCTTTGAGTTCCGAATATGGCTTTTCAACCATCAACTTGGTTTCCGGATTAAGCATCATGAAAACAAAGTCTCCGTTTTGAACGACCTCCTACAAGTCAAGGTCCTTGGACCTAACATAGGTCTCAAACCGGGTTCTCCAAAAACAAAATCCTTCGGTTTCTAGCAAAGGTGGTCTTTGCATAGGACATCCCTCTACATAGTTCTCTTGAGCCATGGATCTATACTCTGCTTTACCAAAAATCTTAGTTAGGATTTTAGATTTTTGGGACAGAAGTTTTTGACTTAAAACGACTTCTCGGGAAGGCTTTAATGCTCAAAAACTTAAGTAAACCGCTCTCATACCAGTTGTAGAACCGTAGGGGGGTGAATACGGTTTATTTCGGCTTTTTAGATGTTTAAAAACTTTAAGCCAAAGGGATCACCAAGTGGTTGTATAATAATCCAACAACCACTAATGCAACCAAAGTATATAAAGCAAGTAAAAGACACAACGTATATACTGGTTCGGGATGGGGGGTTTATACCATCCATACGTCCAGTTGCGAATTCACGACTCCGATACTATTCACTAGTATAATCCTTTCGGTGGACTACAAACCGTTACAATTCACTTGATGAGTGTGTAAATACTCATTATTTTAATCGTATCTGAACTGCAAAACATCCAAAAACACTCAGAAATGCATCAAAATACAGAAATTATCCCAAAAGTGTGTTTTATATGTTTTAGATGCAAAATGTTTAAAAACAAATTAAAAACGAACAAAGTTTGCATAATTGGCAGTTTCAGTCCCTCAAGTTTCAAAAATTGACAAAACTAGTCCCTGAAGGTTTAAAATGAAAGAAAAGTCAACCCAAGGTTTTCGAAAGTCAAAAATTATCAAAAACGATCCTTGGGTGAAAAGTTTGAGAAAATTACATGTTTGGTCCCTGTACTTTGCAATTTGGCAAATATAGTCCCTGGGTTTTCAAAATTGGAAAATTATTCAAATATGGACTTTTGGAATTATAATGTGGCTTGAATGGTCCTTATGATACTTTGGAGTGTTGGTTAAAACCACCCTTCAACTTTCAGCTTATTGCAATAATAGTCCTTGTGGTTTTTAGCCTAACTTACAAACGGATCCTTAATATTATACTTCCCTCAAATCCAAAACAATACCACCCAACATCCCAGGACCAAACCAAGCCCAAAGCCATCACCAGCCCACTTCCTTCACATTTTAATATCACCCCAGTCAACCCCCAACTTTGACCACTCCCACCCTCCACCTCCAAACACAACCCGTGACCCCTGTTACCCTCATCATCACCACCCACTCAACACACCTCCTTCATCACCCCTATACCCCCTTGCCTAACCAAACAAACACAAGCCTCCTAAATTACCACCTCTGGCTTCAATAATCAAAGAAAACGCCAAATACCATTTGGGCGCCAAAAAGTTTGAACGGCTAAGATTGAGGTTATGTGATCCTGTGGTCAAGAAACAGTTGGGAAAAGACAAGTGGTCTCTCAAAACCCTAATTGATGAGTATTTAAGGAGCATGAAGCAGAGAAGAAGGGTTGGGTAGTTTTAGCTTATTTTAAATTTATGTCAAATTAGTTGTAGCCTGTAATTTCCTTTCAAACTCAATATTGTAATCTGTTTCCATTTGAATAAAGTAAGTTCTTAGTTTAAATAATTCCAATTTCAATTCAAGTTTCAGTTTCCTCAAAAATACAAAAAAGAAAATATAATAAGAAATAAATAGAAATAAGTAAAAAATAAAAGAAGCAGAGAAGAAAGGATGGATGCAATGGTTTAGTGCTCAGGGGAGTATTAGGTGGTCACTGTGGTTCATGGTTCTCAAGTCCTTGCAGGAAAACACTTTATGAGCCATTTTTCTCAGTTTTGCAATATCACTCTAGTATAATTTATAGAGAGCTTATTTTCTGATTATTTGAGCTTATTTATGTTCCTAGTTACTAGTTATACATGGTTTAGTTCAATGATTGTATTTGGTTAGTCTTTGTATTAAGTTATAATTCCACTGTTACATTAGCTTCTCAATTGATTCATGAGTAATTGGTGTTTAACTTGATGCTTATATGTCAAAATAAGGTTACTGCATCATAACTTGACCATGTGGATCTGTTTCATGGCCTGAATCAACCTAGGATTTTGAAAATCTCATTTACACTTTTTTTTAAGGGGTGTTTGGATCAGTAATGCTCACCTAGTTGTGTATCATTTCAATGGGAGTTATTGGTTAACTTAGACTGCATTAAGGTCATATAGTGTAATTGTAACATAAAACTAGTAGTCATAGGTCAAAAGTCAAAATCATCATCAAGTTTGAATTCTGCATAGCTGTTGAAGTTTTAAGCTAGCATACTCATGATTTAGGCTCCAAACTTGTTAAATTTACCTAAAGTAGTCCCATTTTAGTATAACATATCATTTTCAGTAACCAAGGATCATAGTAATTTCAATAAAGTCAACATAGGTGCAAAAGTTAAAAAGTCAAAAAGGTCACCACTGTCAAAATGGGTAGATTTCTAGGTTGCATGTAGGCTTTAATATTGCTTGGAGATAGATTATTCTTGTTGATTTATTCTCTTTGGTTGCTGGTAAGTCTGAATCAAAAAGAAAATTGGATTTTCAACTTCATTTGGTCATAGTAAATTGGTCTTAAAGTTGTTTGTTGAGCTTACAACATCCCCTGCTCCATCAGTTTTTGCACATCTTCTTTTATCCATTACTTGCTCTCTAGTTAATCTTATTACTTGATATTTGAAGTTTTGAGATGCTTGTTATGGTGTCTCTACATATCTAAGCTTATTTTTTTCATCAGAGCTTATCCTCTGGCTTATTTTGTACCTGTTGGTTCCCATTTTGAACACTGCTATGCTGATTCATCAGTGTCTAACTGAGCTTGTTGCTTTTATGGTTCCTGTTTGATTCTAGGTTGTTGATTAATAATGCTAGTTAGTTGAGTGTTGTTTGTAATTGTGCATGTTTGTTTTTGCCTTTGGATTGTGCATTTGCTTATTTGGTTGACTGCTTATTTCATAAAAAGTTCATTTAAGTCACAAAAATCACACCACTGTTTGCAGTATTAAGCTTGTGAGTTGTGAAAGTTAAGCTTAAATCACTGTTCTTCAGTTCATTGCAACTTGTGAATGGATTTCTCAGCATGTCACCATCTCTTGTGAGACTTTGAACCATTAAGCTTGCACTGTGACCTTCACATCAGTGTCTCACAAGCCCACTTTTACAAGCCTGTTTCTAGCTTCTTAGTGAACCCCAGAACTTGTGCCTTAGCTCTTTGGATTACTCACCTAGCCAGCATTCTAGGTCATCTTTTGGTTTTTACCCTAAGTCACCACTGTGGACCCCACAGGGGGCTGCAAGTGAGCCTTTAACGCCTGTTTGGATCATGAAAATGGGGATTGCTTATTAGCTTATATTGGCTTATTCAGTGAAATATTCTTGTTGATTACCATCATTCAAGTTCTGTTAAGTTATTTTCAACATACTTCATAGCTTGTGTTCATTGGGTTGCTTATTGTGAGCTTAAACCTCATATTTGAGCCAAAAGCTCAACTGTTTGGCTTATTGATAAGCACAGGGCTTATTTTTTAGTTCCACCAAAAGTCCCTTCACAAAAGTCTCATATTTTAAGTAGTTTATCAGTTGTGTAAAAGAAAATTAAGAAAAAGACAAAAATGGGGATTGCTTGTGTAAAAGAAAATTAAGAAAAAGACAAAAATAAATAAAGTGATAGCTTCTATTTAAGCCCTTTTGGCTTATTTTCTGCTTATTTATAAGCATTTATCATTTTTAAATTTTTCTCAGGTTCCTTTTTAGTTAAAATAATTTTAGGAATTTTTTCAGATTTTTCCTTGGTCATTTAGTATTTTTTTTATAATTTAATTTAGTTTAAATTAATTAAATAATTAGTTTTAATTAATAATAAATAATTAAAAAGTAGAAAAATTAGGTTTTTTGTTTTAAAATTAGTTTTATAATATTTTAGATTTTTCTAAATTTAATTTTCATTTTTCTAGTTAATTTTCATAATTAATTAATAATTAGTGTAATTTAGTTAATTAAAAAGTAATTATTAATTAGTAATTAATTAATAGTAATTAATTAAATAGTGGTAAAAATAATTTTAATTTTTCAAAAATTCTCTTATAACATTAGGATTGTAAAAATATAATTTTCACCTTCGTAGGACTTTATTTGCTCACGTTTCACTTTTTATTTTGCGCGTTCGCGTTTATTTTAAATTCAAACGCGCGTTTTAGGTTTAACTCACGTTTCTAGGTTATCTGATTATCAGTAATTGTTCCAATAGTATTTCTAAGTTATTTTCAATCATAATCTCGTAGTATAATCATTCAAATCAAATTTCTGATCCTCCTGTTAAATCACCCGATCACTTTAAACGTTTTTAAATACAATTGCTTACCTCGCTGGGACATAACGACCCGGGAATACACTGTACTTCTTGGTTAGTTGGTTTTAGACGTTTGAATTGGTTGACCATCACCGGTTCAACTTAGTTGACCGTTTAGACTCAATCAAAATTTGGCGCCGCTGCCGGGGAGGTAGCTGCGTATTCAAAACGTTTTTTAGAGATTAGTGGTTTTTTATTCATCACTGTATAAACCCTCCAACTTTTTGTAAATCTTAATCATAAAACAAAAACGTCATTAACACTTTTCCTAAAGTGTTAACAACACCTAAAAAATCAAAAACAAACAAAACAGATCGTTACGTTTTCTATATCGTGTTTCTTTTAAGGTGATTCTTAAAGATATACGATTTTGGTAAACGAAACGACACCAAAAATATTGTCCAAAAGTTTTTAATCCATACACAAAAACCAAAAATAATCGTCTCTTTCTTGTGAATAATAAACTACATAAAAACAAACCGTCGCAATCCAAGGCAGAACACTTACCAACTGGGGGTGTGGACATAATAAGTTCCCAAACAAAAGATAAACACTTGCCTTTGTATCCTTGTGAGTGGTGTACCTTTCTTAAAGAAGCCATTCACTTGTGATTATTGGTTTAAGTTCACTGTTGATTTGCCTCGATCTTGTTTTATTGAAATTTTGTTAGTGCATGCGCACTCGTTCACAATCGAAACGAAATCGTCAACTGATAAACGTAACTGAGTTACGTCTTATTGTTGAAGATCCAGTTCCGAAAATGGACGGTAATCAAGAACCACGCATCATAGATGATGCAGCTCCTGATCTCCGAACGATGGAGGAGTTGTGTCAACCCACAATGCTCGGAAGAGGCGGGCCCATTGCCCCTCTTAACATTGCTGCCACTGATTTTGGACTTAAGCATCACATGATACAACAAGTCCAGAATTCGTGCCAATTTCATGGCTTACCTGGTGACGATGCAAACAAGCATCTTGATAAATTTCTTACCGTCACCCAAAGCATGAAGCAGAATGGTGTCTCCGATGATGCCCTTCGTCTATCTCTTTTCCCCTATTCTCTAACCCATCATGCCACTGCATGGTTTGATCGACTTCCTAAGAACTCGATTCACACTTTTAAAGAAATGGTGACTAAATTTTTAGCCAAATACTTTCCACCATCCATGGTTTCCAAGTTACGAAATGACATTAGTAACTTTCCTCAGCATCCCGAAGAGTCTCTATTTGAGGCATGGGAACGCTATAAGCTCTCAATTGATCGGTGTCCTAACCATAACATGTTACTCGTTACCCAAATAGATGCTTTCTATAATGGGTTGACATTGAGACACCGTGATATTCTCAATGCTGTTGCTGGTGGGACCTTTATGAAAAGTCGCCCCGAAGAGTGCTATGATCTCATTGAAAACATGATTGCCCACCATAATTTTTGGGATTCCTCAGCTGAGAGGGAAGATTCATGTAAGTCTGTCACTCCAGCATATTCTGAAATAGCGATCCTCACTAAAAAGATGGATGATTTCGCTACGGCTATGTTGAGGATGAACCAAAGTATCCAAAATCAACAAGTCCAAAATCAACAAGCCAAAGCCGTTAATCAAAGTTGTGAAACTTGTGGAGGTCCACATTCATATTCCGAGTGTCCAGCCACTAGTGGCTACACTCATAAGGACGTATATGCTGCTCAAGGTTCCTATAATTCGGGAGGTAATAACTACCAACCGCAAGGGGACCGCAATCTTCTAAGCTATCGTTCTAACAATTTCCTTGGACCTCCCAGATTCAATCAAAACCGTAATGCCCAAAACCGTAACCAGAATCAAAATCAGAATCGAACGAACCAAGGTTACCAAAACCAAGGAAATGTCAATCCGAACCATAACCAAGGTTTCCATCATAACCAAAACCAAGGTTTCCAAAATCAAGGAAACTGTAATCGAAACCAAGGTCAAAACAACTATCAGTGAAACAATTCTCATGGACATGGCAACCAACATCAGGGAAATTTTCAAAACCACGGTTCCCATCAAAATAACCGGGGCCAGAATTTTCCCAATCAAAATCAAGCCATCACTCCAACTACTCAGAATTACCCTAACCAAGCTCCTCCTAACCATACTCAAGCAATTGTTCCAACTGGCCCATCATCTGATGAGTTATTGAGACAATTCATGAAATATCAGGAGGAAATGAATAGGGTGATGATGACTCAGATCGCAGACCTTGTTAAGATGTCTTTAAATGATCGACCCTCGGGCTCAGGTAACACTTTACCTAGCAACACGATCGCTAATCCGAGGGGCGATGTTAAAGCGATCACAACAAGAAGTGGTGTTTCCTATGATGGACCCAAAGCTCCTACTACCTCTTCTTCTCCTCCCAAGGTAGTAGAAAGTGAGCCTGAGGTGACAAAGGACAAGGTGCAATTTACTAGCCCACGAAGTACCGCATACGTCCACCCTCAAGTTGTACCAGAAACCGTACCAAAACCAGGAGTTGTCTTTGAACCACCAACAACTCCTGGAGAGAACCCTAAATCCAAACCTTCACTACCATATCCATCTCGGTTACAAGACCAAAAGCTCCGCGAAAAAGCAAATCATCAAATGGAAAAGTTTTTTCAAATTTTCCGAGATATTCATTTTGATATCAGTTTCGCGGATGCTCTCCTTTTGATGCCTAAATTCTCATCAACAATCAAAAATCTGTTGAACAATAAAGAGAAACTATTTGAAATGGCACGAACTCCACTCAATGAAAACTGCTCTGCAGTTCTTTTGAAACAGCTTCCCGAGAAGCTAGGAGATCTGGGAAAATTTCTCATCCCATGTGTTTTCACCGGAACGGTTGAGTGCTTCGCCTTGGCCGATCTAGGTGCAAGCATCAACTTGATGCCTTATTCAATATGGAAAAAGCTCTCTCTTCTAGAACTCACCACCACCTGCATGACTCTCGAGCTTGCAGACCGCTCAACATCTCGTCCCCTCGGCATTGCCGACGATGTATTTGTTAAGGTGGGGAACTTCCAATTTCCGGAAGATTTTGTGATTGTTGATTTCGATGCTGACCCACGAGTTCCTCTCATTCTTGGGAGAGGATTCTTAAGGACGGGTCGTGCGTTAATCGATGTGCACGAAGAGGAAATAACTCTTCGTGTTGGTAATGAAGCAGTAACGTTTAACCTCGATCAAACTTCGAGGTACTCCTCTAATTATGACGCCGAGTCGGTTAACCGAATTGATGTTGTGAAAACGTAGAGGGGGGGTGAATACGTTACCGTTTAAAAACTTTATTTCTTGTTGTATCAAATGTCCATTTTTGGCTTGTTCTAATATAAAAGATGTTACTTGTAGTTTATGACTAACATCACTTAAAACATGTTATCACACAAGTACAATCAACAAGTCACAACACAAACAATCACATAATGCAAACATTAAAGTAAGGCAATAAGTAAAAGGAAAGTGCAAACCGAACACGAGGATTTATAGTGGTTCGGTCACGGATCTCCTCTCCGCCCTACTCCACTCCTCGAGTACCCAACTCGAGAGTTACTTCACTAGATCAACAACCTCCCTTTTCGGCGGAGAAAACCTTACAATCGTCGCTTACACTTTTACCGACACTAAGCTAGATGTCGAGTTCTTTTACAAGGGTACAACCACTCCCGTTCGTCGCTTACACTTTTACCGACACTAAGCTAGATGTCGAGTTCTTTTACATGGGTACAACCACTCCCGTTCGTCGCTTACACTTTTACCGACACTAAGCTAGATGTCGAGTTCTTTACCAAGGGTACAACCACTCCCGCTATGTTTTGTGGCCCAACATAAAAACCTTGTGTTTTATGGCACAAACACATAAACCATCTAATCTATATTGTTATGTTACAATGATGATCCAAGACATAAAAGTCTAATGGATATGCATGCCTAATCTACATGAACTTCTTGAATAAGAAGTCTTCAACCATTGAGGATGTCAAGTGCCCTTGAATCTTCATATGTTGGAATGCTTCAATGAATGATGACTTCAAGATCTTGTAACCTTCTTGGTGGATCATGAAGTATGATATGCTTACAACAAAGATGAATGTTAGAAGCATTATGATCATTATTGAAAGGGTGATCTACATAGTTTCCTACTTATCTATGTGTGTGTGTTTATTTCATCTTTTCATCACACTTCTAAGTAAAACATAAACTTCTATTTATAGGCAAAACAAAATAAGAAGTTTTCCAAAACCATGTTCTATATACCATGTTCCAAAACCATGGATTACTATTTACAATAACTTTTCATATCTAACAATGTCACATCGTATTTATTTCTAGTCAAACATGCATTGAATCAATATGGAGTGCTTCCAAAATGTGTAAGACCTTTATGGAAAGTCAAACACTCAACCTTTCCATAAATGCACATGATGTGATGTATATATATTTCTATTTAAAGATTAAGATATATATGAAAGTAAACTTGTATATATTACCTAAGTAATGTTGTTATAGTAAGTTAATGAGTTACTAAAAATGTTTGATTCCTAATGTCATCACATTTTTATCATTTGTAAAACTTACTAATATTACTTAAACACTTAAAGTGGCACTTATTCTATTTGACCCCTAAAGTGCACTTTGACACCTAAAATACTTAGACCCTAAAAGTATTTTAGTCATTCTAAATGGTTGGTCAATGGGTTTGATCATAATGCTACATAACAAACATGTACGAACCTGTGTTGTAGCATACGATGACTTGAGACGTTGAGATGTGTTGAATGTTTCTTGAGACAAAGTATGATTACAAGTAACTTGTACATTTTACGTTATGTATCAAGTTATACGTTTGTCATCAATCAAAACAAACGAGACTGTATAGATTAAATATCGTAATATTTGCACTAACAATCTCCCCCTTTTTGATGATGACAAAATATGTAAACATGATAGAATGTAAAATGTAAAAAGTTACTTGTGTCCGTATTACTTACTTGCATCCGCAACACACCTTCTACATTTCCTTCTCCGTTTACACTCTTCTCCCCCTTTGTCGAAACAAAAAGGGGTGTGTCCTTGGAGTTAACTTAATTTCTCCCCGAAATGGCGAGCTTGTATCATCCCTAGTGAAGTGAATTCTTCAACTCCAATTTCCTAAGGTTGTTAGCGGATCCATGGATCAAATTAAGTTCCTTGACCTACACCAAGGTTAGTGTTGTGCAACAAAAAAAATTATACGAAAAATGCATGATGAATAAAAATCATTTTGGACTATGTTGACTTATCTCCTTCTTTTTGTCGAAACACAAAGGTGCGTCGAACAATGAGAATAAAGAAAAATGCGTGCATGCTTCCCCTAGATTGTAGTTCCCCCTTGATCAATACTCCCCGTTGCTAGGGTACCAACGTATATGATACAAGGATAAGAAAGCTACAAAAAATAAAGGTTAGTGCATGATTAACTCCCCCTTGATCAATACTCCCCGTTGCTAGGGTACCAACGTATATGATACAAGGATAAGAAAGCTACAAAAGACACAAAGGTTAGTGTATGACTGACTCCCCCTTGATCAATACTCCCCGTTGCTAGGGTACCAACGTATGTGATTCAAGGATGAAGAACCCTACAAAATAAAGGTTAGTATAAGACAATAATTTTCCTATGCTTGACGGAAGCTCCCCTTGTTAAAGGGCGTCAATATGAACCTAAAAAAATTAGTATAGTGAAAGTTTTGTCTTTAGACAAGCGTGTCCTCTACAACAACGTGTATAGACGATGCAATATGAGTGCTTGATGGATATTCCTCCTACGTCAAGAAGCACCTAAAATGAAAGAAGAAAAATATTCGATGCAAACATCATCCTTAGATCATAATGCTATATACGATCTAGCGTATATAATGGTGAACCTACAATGAAAGAGTTAGTGCAATATATTTCATCTCAAAGAAAAGTAAGATGTAAATATATAAATGATATAAGCGACTCAAGGTAGAGACCCATGATATCAAAGATCTCATGAGGTGCATTCTTGTAGAAAGAAATACAATCATAAGAAAAATAAGTCGTATTCTTCTAATAAAAATTACAATAAAAACGCGAATATAATATGATAGAAACCTACATACAATGCCTAGAGAGAAGATATGAGGATGAGATGCTTCTAATGATGTTGTAAACTAACAAGGAATGAGTTTCTCACCTAAAAGATTGTTTTGAAGAAGTGTGGTAGTTGAAAATTTGAAAAATAGAAAATAAACATTTGCAGGTGGTCTGGCGGAACCCTGCGATGACACAGGCGGAACCCTTGTGAGGGTTCCGTCTGATCCGCTGGGCCATTTCTGGGTTTCCAGAAAATTGCACTAGCGGAACCCTCGTGAAGGTTCCGCCAGATCCGCCAGACCTGGAAAACAACACAGTCCCCTTTTTAAAGTGCCGAGACGATTTTCAAAATTTTCGAAAACACTTAAAAACACAAATATAACTCATATCTGGTTGGGAAAAGATAACAGGACAAGTAAAAACACACGTAACGTTAGAGTTTGAACGAGGGCTAATGATTTTCATTATACTTTAGAAAAAGTATTGAAAATATGACAACATCACAAGATGAATAGAAGTAGGTTTTACGCTAATCCATGGTGGTGATGATTAGTGAAAGAGTTGATTGAAGGTGGTGGTGATACGTAGACAACTATTTAAAGAGTTAGAAGCTCGTGTGTATAGCAAATTCTTTATCGAAAGATAAGGATAGAACATATCTACTCATGCAATCCTAAAATTCACAACTAGAGGGATAAGCAACGAATATGACTTTATCATCTACCAAAGATGATGTATCTTGCCATAATGCATGCTTGAATTGAATTGAAAGGAAGTGATAACAATAAGCACCTATGAACAAGAGTTCACATGAAAAGAGTACTAAAAACACCTATATGAGGATGAAAATGACATCATAAGATGCGAGAGTGTTGATTAAACCAACGTGTTGAGAATGAGAGTTTGATTAAAATATCGTTTGCACTTACAATGAAGTGCATGATATATGTCGAGGAAGAAAAAGGATGAGATCCTATGATGGTGTTCTAGACAATGAAGTTGTGAAGTCCTAGTTTTGAGAATAATCCTAGACTCCATTGGTTGTTGGTTGTGGAGATGAAAAACTTTGTTGAACATATGATGTGTTTTTCACTTGATGAGGTATTGGGGGTGAAAAGGGCTTGAAATATTAAAAAGAGAAAAAGTCAAAGGCTTGAAGCACTTGTGTTTTTGTGAACCGACTTCAACTAAACCTATGTGTTGGTATTTTAGGGTGTAAGAAACATGAGTAGATGTTCTTTGAATACAATTTGACAAAATACAAATATGTGAATGAATTTCTCTCCTCCTAAATAGGTGGACATCCAACATATTGTGTAATGCATCGTATAGGAATTATAATGAAGTGTTTAGGAGGTTGTAGGTTATTGTAAGCGATTAGATTTGTGAAATTGAATGATTTTGAAGTGTTTAGGGATGTTGATTAGCGTACAAAGAACTTTATCCTTGAAGTCATGTAGCTCTTCTCTATCAATGCGAGATGATCGCATGAAGAGGCATGTGGTTTTCTCAAAGGAGGTGGAAAAGATTAGAATATTGGTATGGAGGCGACGATGAGTAATCTTGAGGATTGACGTTAGGAGACTCTTTGTGAATGTGGATTATAATTAATGGATGATTGGGAATCATGGAGTTTTGAGGTGTTTTGTTGGTTGACGACTGAAGGTGAATGTGTGAAATGAGGTGATGATGACTTGACAACACTTGAAGCTTGGATATCTTCTTTGTGTTCTTCACTTGCTAGAAAGTGGAAAAGACGCATTTCATAATGAAATTCACTTGACTTTCAACTACATACACAAGTATGACAATGAGTGTATGGATATGACAATTGCCCTTTGTTTCAAAGAGCGACACAAGGGTGAATATAAGTTTATGTATCATGAGAGATGGTTTAACCTTAATGGGTTAGGTTGTAGTGGGGATGACACACTTGTTTGGTTACATGGTGGAATCTTCTTGTGAAGATAACTAGGTGTATGATATTGACTCTTGGTTTCTTTGAGGGCATGGAAGTGGTGGATGACTCGATATTGGTAGAACAAAGGATAACTCGGTTTTTCATTTCACATTGGTGGTTTAAGGTTTGAGTGATGAAAGGTTATGAGGGTGATTTGATCATCAAAGACCAAGAGATGTGTCAGTGTGTGATGATGGAATATTTTAAGAACGTTCTCAATAGAGATCTTTGGAACAAGTGTATAAAGTTACTAACTTTATAGGATCTTAATTGTGTGTGCTCTAGAGATGTGTAGGATATGCATAAGGTTTGACTTGGGTTATGAGCAAGGTTTAGTTATGATGAACGCTTAAACGGAAATAGACACATATGGTGTCTTTCAACAAGTAAGATTATCACGTGGAATAAAGTCACCATGCTTATGAAACATAAGAATGACGGGATGATGAGGAGGCTCTAGATCCTAGAACTTGCAAAT
Source organism: Artemisia argyi (assembly GCA_030686995.1). Classification (NCBI taxonomy): domain Eukaryota; kingdom Viridiplantae; phylum Streptophyta; class Magnoliopsida; order Asterales; family Asteraceae; genus Artemisia; species Artemisia argyi. The sequence goes on along the minus strand of CM060708.1, from coordinate 259,714,554 downwards.
GTTGATTTAAGATCATTAACCCAATGAGGTATAATGAAATCTCATGTAACACAACCGTTCATGTTCAATGAGAGAATGACGCATTGGATATACAATATCCTTTTAATCATGATGAAAACTTGACGCATGATTTCTTAGGCATAATGTCTTTCAAGACATCATGTTTTCCTAAATGAAGATATGAAGCCAAAGTGTTTGAATCGGATAGTCCTATCCTAAATATAATTGATCTCAAGATTATAATCACTAGATGATGACTAGAGGAATTCACTCGAGTTTCTTATGTATACTCCTCAAGAGTCATTGTTGCTCAGGGTTTATGAGGTTGGCTTTGAGATTGCATTTTAACATATGTTGTTAAAATGTTGATTTGAAGTTTAATGAAACATGTGTAGAAGTTAAAAGTATTACCAATACTTTGATAACTTGTGAAAGCGGAACTACTTAAACCTAGTGTAATTAAATGTGCGCTTCATGCTCATTTGATGGTGAAGGTTCTAATCCTATAGGTGGTAAAGTATGGTTGAGTTTGTTAAACGAGTGTTTAGACAAGGGGCTTTTTGAGCAATGCACTCAATGGATTCAAATGAAAGTAAGGATGGTGGATTGGTTTATCTAGGTGGTAGCTCCTTTAGAGTGTCCAAAGAAGGATGTGGTGATGTGGAGGTTTGTTGTGCTAAAGAAGTACTTAAGTTTCATAGATGTAGAAAGTGAAGAAGGATTAATCCTAATTTGTTCTCATCTATTGGTTGGTACAACTAGCGGGCGAGGTGCTTGAAGTTTTGCTCATGTTTGTGAAGCTTATGGGCTGAGATATATCACAAGGTGAATGTGATGAGATGATGGTGAAGGAACAAGTGAACTTAATTGCTAAATGTTTAAGGATGAAAACCTATTGACATTTGTTTTTGTTCCTATTGATTGGGAGAGTACTATGATGAGTGTTTTAGTTGTGATGAGTGTTTTAACAAACATTGTTAAAATACTTGGGTGTTAATTTTTCGGATATGACTTTTAATGACTACGATAGTAAGTCAAGATTACTTGAATATTTTGAAATAAATACTTAAGTTGTCAATCCTACTTAGTTGAGAATGGATAGCAAGACTCGATAATACATCTATAACTTAAAAGTAAGTTATGACTCGATGTAAATCCTTATCGTCTTGAAGGATGAGTTAAGGATGAAAGAATGTTGTGAGTGTGTGTAGTGATCACAAATACTCAATGGCTCGAGGATTACAAGGAACAAGTTTCCGGATTCCTTTCTCTATGGAGAAAGGTATCTTGGGTCATTCTTGTGAAGTTTGGAAAGTATTATTATAGATTATTTTCTTATTGGTGCAGGTGAGATGTCCTAATCCTAATATGAGTGAACATTAGTGAGAAGAATCCTAGTGATGAAGGTGAGTGATCTTGAGTGAGGGATTTAAATGAAAATTTAAAAAGGAGTCTGTAGGACTGGCGGAACCCTGACACATCAAGGGCGGAACCCTTTTGAGGGTTCCATATGATCCGTTGGGCCAAATTCTGGAGTACCCAGAAATTACACTGGCGGAACCCATTCTAGGGTACCGCCAGATCCGCCAGACCTGAAAAATTAGACAGTTCGCGATTTTGACCCGCGAGACGATTTTCCAATTTTTCGAAAACTCCTAAAACATAAAATTTATACCACATCTGATTAGGAAATGCAAAGATTGGATATAGAAACATTCTAACCGTTAGTCTTTGATCGGGGGCTAGCGAATTTCACTATACATAGTGAAATATCCAAAACTTGAAAATTTGACAACATCCCAAATGTTGTCTACCTGCATATCCGTTAGTACAAGACAGTGTACATAGATAACAAAAGATCCTAGAAGTACATATATCCATGAAACACATTGTTTAACTACCAAATAGTTCAAATTTCAAGTAGTGCCAAACATTCCTTAACAATGGACATTTATTGACTCCCGAAACTCGTTCAAGTATCCTAATAATGCTTGGAACATATACACCTAATTAGATGTGATAGATTAAAACCAAAAACACATATTCTAACACATGTTAGCATATAGATTAAGCCAAGGATTATGAGCTTACCATAAATAGAAATTAATCCAAACATGGAAAATTGATTACAACAATGTGTTATCATCCAAACATGATACGGTTAGTTAGCATGATCAATCTAAGATGATTTTCTATCTTTTATCAAAACACATTCATTACGCATTATTGTAGAAGCATGTATACCAAACACCATTTTACAAGAATACTACATGTTTAAAAATGTAGTAACTCATTTAGATGTGTGACCATATTCCAAGATATTTAATTAGTATTACTTAATTCTCATTCCTAAGTTAATTATGCAAAATGATCACATAACATATGCAAGGAAGAGTAACTAAAACAATAAGCAATACAAACACAAATTTTCAACTTAGTACACACAATCTAGCAAATATCCTATTGTGTATAAACATGAAATCGACAAACAAGAAAATGAATATCATGACAAGATTGACACTCATGAATCACAAATAAACAATATGCAATCACAACTTTCAATAAGCAAATATCATATATGCACACAACTAAGACAAGTAGTCATTTAGCATAACATAAAAAGAAATATACATTTCGTCACTTTGCGTTTAAATATGACGATGTATGCCAAGCTTGATTAGTTTCCTTTGTATATATGAATATCACAAAATTCTTTAGTTTCAAAGAAAATAATGTCAATGTTCAAAAGATACTAACTTATATTGCCCAACTCAAAAGTTTGAGTTTCTACGTCAAAACGAAACTTGTTATTTTGGACATACTATAGTATTTGGTTTATTATTTTGACTTCAGATTAGATTTAGGTCATTACATTATTTTTAAAAGAAAGTAGACTCAATTACCTTTAAAATGATAGGTGGCGCGACTCCTACGGACTTACGGTTAATTTGTTATGAATTTTTAAAGTTTGACAAAAACTGTATACTGTGCAGCCCAAGGAACCTTCGTCCAAAGGGCAAGGAACCCTTCTGAGGGTTCCGCGGGGATCCGCGGGGTCTGCTGTAACAAAATTTCACAAAAAGCTAAAAACGTGTATTTCGCATAGCGAAAATGTGTAGGACTTACTAGATTTGTTAGTAAACATATAATACACATATTTTAACATCATTACTTCTTATGTGACTTATCTAAACATTTATGGATGTGATTTTTTTAACACATTTAATAGTTAACCCAAAACACTCCTTTTAAAACCGTATTTTACGTACATTAGCTCTAACCACATAATTTGACACTTACAACTTTTTAAGAAAAGTTTTCTTTTATTTTTCTAGGACGCCTTCAAGCTTGTATACAAAGTAATATTTAAGAAAAGTTTTCTTTTAGTTTTCTTTTATTTCTTGTTGTATCAAATGTCCATTTTTGGCTTGTTCTAATATAAAAGATGTTACTTGTAGTTTATGACTAACATCACTTAAAACATGTTATCACACAAGTACAATCAACAAGTCACAACACAAACAATCACATAATGCAAACATTAAAGTAAGGCAATAAGTAAAAGGAAAGTGCAAACCGAACACGAGGATTTATAGTGGTTCGGTCACGGATCTCCTCTCCGCCCTACTCCACTCCTCGAGTACCCAACTCGAGAGTTACTTCACTAGATCAACAACCTCCCTTTTCGGCGGAGAAAACCTTACAATCGTCGCTTACACTTTTACCGACACTAAGCTAGATGTCGAGTTCTTTTACAAGGGTACAACCACTCCCGTTCGTCGCTTACACTTTTACCGACACTAAGCTAGATGTCGAGTTCTTTTACATGGGTACAACCACTCCCGTTCGTCGCTTACACTTTTACCGACACTAAGCTAGATGTCGAGTTCTTTACCAAGGGTACAACCACTCCCGCTATGTTTTGTGGCCCAACATAAAAACCTTGTGTTTTATGGCACAAACACATAAACCATCTAATCTATATTGTTATGTTACAATGATGATCCAAGACATAAAAGTCTAATGGATATGCATGCCTAATCTACATGAACTTCTTGAATAAGAAGTCTTCAACCATTGAGGATGTCAAGTGCCCTTGAATCTTCATATGTTGGAATGCTTCAATGAATGATGACTTCAAGATCTTGTAACCTTCTTGGTGGATCATGAAGTATGATATGCTTACAACAAAGATGAATGTTAGAAGCATTATGATCATTATTGAAAGGGTGATCTACATAGTTTCCTACTTATCTATGTGTGTGTGTTTATTTCATCTTTTCATCACACTTCTAAGTAAAACATAAACTTCTATTTATAGGCAAAACAAAATAAGAAGTTTTCCAAAACCATGTTCTATATACCATGTTTCAAAACCATGGATTACTATTTACAATAACTTTTCATATCTAACAATGTCACATCATATTTATTTCTAGTCAAACATGCATTGAATCAATATGGAGTGCTTCCAAAATGTGTAAGACCTTTATGGAAAGTCAAACACTCAACCTTTCCATAAATGCACATGATGTGATGTATATATATTTCTATTTAAAGATTAAGATATATATGAAAGTAAACTTGTATATATTACCTAAGTAATGTTGTTATAGTAAGTTAATGAGTTACTAAAAATGTTTGATTCCTAATGTCATCACATTTTTATCATTTGTAAAACTTACTAATATTACTTAAACACTTAAAGTGGCACTTATTCTATTTGACCCCTAAAGTGCACTTTGACACCTAAAATACTTAGAGACCCTAAAAGTATTTTAGTCATTCTAAATGGTTGGTCAATGGGTTTGATCATAATGCTACATAACAAACATGTACGAACCTGTGTTGTAGCATACGATGACTCGAGACGTTGAGAGGTGTTGAATGTTTCTTGAGACAAAGTATGATTACAAGTAACTTGTACATTTTACGTTATGTATCAAGTTATACGTTTGTCATCAATCAAAACAAACGAGACTGTATAGATTAAATATCGTAATATTTGCACTAACAAATGTCATTGATGTTGCGTCTGAGGAGTACTCTCAAGAATTTCTTGGTTACTTACCGAGTGGCAGTCCCACTCCATCTTTTCTGAGCCTATCATATCCGACTCTTCCCCTTCTCTCACTCCTTTTGAGGGAAGCGACTTCCTTTTGGAAGAGGTCGAAGCTTTTCTCGCCCAAGATAGTTCAATTTCGGGTAAATTTGATGAGGACTATCTTGATCCTGAGGGGGATATTCTTTTGCTAGAAAAATTATTAAACGAAGATCCATCTCCCCCTCTTCCTCCAAAAGTACTTCATAAAGAGTAAGCCAAAAAGTCAAAAATGTTGAAATAACTGATGACTTTCCTGTGGTTGAACTTAAAGACTTACCGCCTCATCTTGAATATGCATTTCTGGAGGGTGATGATAAATTACACGTCATAATTGCTAAAAATTTAAATGTTGAGGAAAAGGCTGCTCTCATAAAGGTTTTGAAGTTGCATAAACAAGCAATTGCTTGGAGACTCTCCGACATCATGGGCATTGACCCTGAATTTTGTACTCACAAGATTTTAATGGAGGATGACTTCAAACCAGCAGTCCAACACCAAAGAAGGGTGAATCCAAAAATTCATGAGGTCATTAAACAAGAAGTTTTAAAACTTCTTGATGCCGGATTGATTTACCCTATCTCGGACAGTCCTTGGGTTAGCCCAATACATTGTGTTCAAAAAAAGGGTGGCATTACTGTTGTCACAAACGAGGAAAATGAGTTGATTCCAACTCGATTGGTTACGGGTTGGCGTGTCTGCATTGACTATCGCAAGTTAAATGACGCCACCAGAAAAGATCATTTTCCTCTGCCCTTTATGGATCAGATGCTCGAGAGATTAGCGGGGAATGAGTACTATTGCTTCCTCGATGGTTTCTCGGGTTACTTTCAGATTCCCATTTATCCGCAAGATCAGGAAAAGACCAATTTTACGTACCCCTATGGAACTTTTGCTTATAAATGTATGCCATTTGGTTTATGTAATGCTCCGGGCACATTTCAAAGATGTATGATGTCCATATTTTCCGACATGATCGGGAAAACTATGGAGGTCTTCATGGACGATTTTTCGGTCATTGGGGATTCGTTTCAATCATGTCTCTCCCATTTAGACAACATGCTCAAACGTTGTGAAGACACAAAGTTATGTCTAAATTGGGAGAAGAGTCACTTTATCGTCAAAGAGGGCATTGTCCTTGGCCATAAAATTTCTAAGAATGGGATTGAGGTTGACAAAGCCAAAATCGATGTCATTGCAAAATTACCTCATCCCACTACCGTCAAAGGTATTAGGAGCTTTTTGGGTCATGCCGGTTTCTATCGTAGGTTTATTCAAGATTTTTCCAAGATCGCCCGTCCTATGACCCATCTCCTCGAAAAGGATGCTCCTTTTATCTTCTCACCTGAGTGCGTAGAAGCTTTTGAAACTCTAAAGAAAAAGCTTACTGAGGCACCAATTCTTGTTGCCCCCGATTGGGACTTGCCCTTTGAACTTATGTGTGATGCTAGTGATTATGCTATAGGGGCAGTCTTGGGGCAACGCAGGTCTAAACACTTTCAGCCTATACACTATGCAAGCAAAACAATGACCGAGGCTCAAAGTCATTACACCACCACTGAAAAAGAATTATTAGCTGTGGTGTATGCCTTTGAAAAATTCCGGTCATATTTGATCTTGACCAAAAGCATAGTGTATACGGATCACTCGGCTTTGAAGTACCTTTTTGCAAAACAAGATGCAAATCCGAGACTACTTCGTTGGGTTCTCCTCCTGCAAGAATTTGATATCATAATTCGTGATAAAAAAGGAGCTGAGAACCTAGCTGCTGATCATCTCTCCCGTTTGGAAAACCCTCATCAAGATGTCTTCGAAAAGAAGGAAATTAATGAAACCTTCCCTCTCGAGACACTCAATGCGGTTGCCTTTCGTGGAGATTCTGTTACCCCATGGTTTGCCGATTTTGCAAACTACCTTGCGTGTAACTTTATTGTGAAAGGGATGTCGTCCCAACAAAAGAACAAGTTCTTTAAGGATGTGAAACATTATTTCTAGGACGACCCCTACCTTTTCAAAATCTGTGCGGATCAAGTCATCCGGCGCTGTGTATATGGTCAAGAAGCCACTGAAATTCTCAAGGCTTGCCATGCTGGTCCCACGGGGGGCCACCACAATCCAAATTACACCGCCAAAAAGGTGTTTGATTCTGGTTTCTATTGGCCCACGATTTATAAGGATGCCCAAGAATTGGTCAAATCCTGTGACGCTTGTCAACGTCATGGGAATATTTCACAAAAGAATGAAATGCCACAAAATGCAATCCAAGTTTGTGAAATATTTGATGTTTGGGGCATCGACTTTATGGGGCCATTTCCATCATCTCATGGAAATAAGTACATACTCGTGGCTGTTGACTATTTGTCAAAATGGGTTGAACCGAAAGCTTTACCCACTAATGATGCCCGAGTTGTTGTGAAGTTTTTGAAAGCTCTTTTTGCTCGATTTGTAACTCCACGTGCTATAATTAGTGATCGTGGTACGCATTTTTGCAATGACAAATTCGATAAAGTCATGCAAAAGTATGGTGTAACTCACCGTCTTTCTACTGCGTACCACCCACAAACATGTGGACAAGTAGAAGTTTCCAATCGAGGCATTAAGAGAATATTGGAAAGAACCGTTGGTGAAAATCGTGCATCTTGGTCGGATAAATTAGATGATGCACTTTGGGCTTTCCGTGTGGCTTACAAAACACCCATCGGGTGTACGCCTTACAAGCTTGTGTACGAAAAAGCGTGCCATCTTCCGATCGAGCTTGAGCATAAAGCCTATTGGGCCCTCAAGCATGCAAATTTTGACCTCAAAACTGCGGGTGATCATCGGAAAGTTCAATTGAATGAATTAAACGAACTTCGTGATCAAGCTTATGAGAACTCTTTGATCTACAAGGAAAAGACAAAGAAGATATGACTCAAAAATCAAGAACCGCGTTTTCAACGTTGGTGATCGAGTCCTTCTTTTCAACTCTAGACTCAAGATCTTCTCGGGAAAGCTCAAAACCCGATGGACTGGTCCATTCACTATCGTTAAGGTTTATCCTCATGGCATCGTCGAATTATCTCAAAATGACGGTCCTAATTTCAAAGTGAATGGACATCGTTTGGAGCACTACTTTGGAGAGAACATACCATCCATGGTTGTCCCAGATCTCCAAACATTCCCCAAGGACAATTGAATTCGGGGATCGAGTCAAACTAGCGACTCGATAAACAAAAACAGTAGCAACATCATGGGTTTTCACCCATGTCTCTGATTTCTTTCTAATTTCTAACACCCTAGTGTGGGGGAGTGGCCGTCCCCTGCAACTATTTGAAATGTATATATCTTGAAAAAAAATGTGTGATTGTATGTACAGATAAATAAAGTGAAAAATGCAAAACGATATTTCCACAGTTAGCTTATAATATTATCTTTTTACATTCAAAGAGTCGGCATAATAGTCGGGACTTTGAATATTGAGGACAATATTCAATTCTAAGTGGGGGGGGGGGGGGGAATTCTAGCTAATTTTATCACACTATATCCTCTAGTACCCCCGTTTTTTGCCCAAAATTTTCAAATTTTTTTTTGAACATTATTTCAAAATTTTTGTGGTTATCAGTCCGCCATGTCTAAACGACAAAAGGATTGGCTAATCCAGGAGCAAACGGCTCTTGGTAAAGATATCTCAAACCTGTTGATGGCTTGCAATTTGCCCAAAATTGTATGGTAAATCAACTCGCCATATCCAAAAAAGTGAATGAGTTGGCTAGCCCGCAAGATTATGGCTTGTGGTAAAGGCAGTGGAAAAACCATAATTGGTAATTGATTGGTCCCAAAACGGTGAGATATTATTGACCAAGGTCAACAAGTCAAAGACAGCTCCGTTCCAATTCTCCGGTGATAGTATAGTGTGTCCCCGGGTCGTTAAGTCCCAGCGAGATTGAAATGGTGCTTTGGAAATCGTTTAGGAATAAGTGGCACTGAGGACAGTAGCCAAGATGATTTGGAATTGATTTTGCTACTGATATTTTGGTATTTGCACAACGATAAAATATTCACAAATAACATATATACAGATATATGCACAAATTCACAATTTAGAATCACGTAACAGACAGAAAAGTGGGTTTTGATAAATTACAAACTACAGGGGGTGCAAGTGAACTTTTGAAAACTTAAAATTCAAAAGAAAATTTAAAATGAAAATGAAATTATAAAAATGATTATTTTAATATTTAAATATTACTTAATTAATTAAAACTATTTAAAATGTAAATTAAACCTAATTTAAATTAACTAAAAATTATAAAGATTACAAATTAAACTAAAAACTTGCAAAACTAATTTCTAAACTTAAAAATGAACTTGAAGAAAGTATAAAAAATAAAAATAAATATTTTTGTCTTTTTATGAGTTTTTTATTAATTAAAAACTATTTATATTAATTAAACTAATTAAACTATTTTAAATTACTAATAATACTAAATTAACTTAGAAAATTATGGAAAAATTTATAAAACTAATTAACCATCACAGGAATCCTAAAAAATTATAAAAAACTTCTAAAAATTATTTTTAAACTATTCCACTAATTATTTACCTTTTAATTAATTTAAATCTAATTTAAATAATTAAAATAAGAAAATTGGAAAATGAATAGTAGAAACTAAAAATATATTTTCTAAAAGTCTTAACTAATTTATAAAACCTCGGAAAATTATAAAAACCTACTGTTGTTAATAAAAATTTAAGAAAACTAATTAATTACTAAAATTACCTATTTAATTATTTAAACTACTTTTAAATCTAATAAATAGTGAACTGTTTAGGAAAAATCTAAGAAATTTATTTTAAATACTTAAAGGTACTAGGAAATTAAGAAAATTATAAAAATGGAAAAGTGCTTATAAATAAGCTGAAATGAAAAATGAAAAAGATAGAATCTATTAAATAGAAGCTATCACTAATTTTATATTTGCTTTTTTGGTGTTTTTCTTTTTGACAGCTAATAATAAGATGAAAATAGGAAACTTTTGTGAAACAACTTTTTATATAGCTTAAAAATAAGCTGTATGCACCCCCTTGACCAAGACAGTTTGACTTTCTTTGACCAAGTAGCAAATTAAGCTCAAATGACTATATGTGGGGTCCACAATGATAAAACTTGATTCACTTAAGCAAAAGGAACTTAAATAAGCTAGAAAAAACAATCTAATAGTACTGATAAGCTAATAAGATGGAAATAAGCACTTTGATACCTAAACTTAACATAGAAATGGGACAAACTTTAGCAGTGATTCCAGGTAGGGTCCACTAAGCCTAAGGTCAAACAAATGGTCAAGGATTGTAGCCTGGTAGGAGGGGGTTGGGAAAACCTAAATTGGATCACTGGGACCCACTGAGGTGGCCTACAACAGCCACCAAAGGTGGTGGTGTTGTGGTGGTCTACTGATGCAGGGGAGGTGTTCTTCCCTGCAGGTGAGTTTCTAGGCTTGTGGGGTCCACAACAAAATTCACAAAAATGTAACAACTATGCAAATCTCAAGTTCTACTGATAAATATTACTCCCAACAAGTTTCAAAGCTCAAAACCAAACACAAAAATCATGGAAATTCATGCCATTTTGGAGAAAAAACTGAATATACACTTTTGACTTTTTGAGATATTGTGAGTTTTGACCAAATTGCCTTTCAATCCCTGATCTTAAGACCAAATAAGTTGAATGAAGTTATTTTAAACCTAAATCAAGCTATACTAACAGATTTTAAAGATGTGGTGATGATTTGGTTAATCAAAAGTCCATCAGTGGACTGTTACACACAAGAGAGTAAGATTTTGACTTTTGCTATTGTAAGTGCAAATTTTATTGTTAGTAAAACTCTAATATGACTTACAAGAACTACTAGTGTAAACAAAATAGCATTTAAACAACAAGGTCAAGCAATTCTGACCTAAACCAAACACCCCTATTCTAACTGACTGTCTTAGGTTTTAAGAAGCAAAAGGCTGTGAGAGCTTATGAGACTTTTCCAATTCAACTTTTTATGAGATATTAGACCTAAATTAGTACTCAGAAACAGCTAGCAACTACAATTGCACAAGATTACCACTTAAACTAGTTTGACTGTGAAAACTAAGATTTTAAGTAACTACAAGCTCTAACAAACAAGTTATGTATATTAAGCTATAAATTACCTAAACAATACTCAATAAGCACAAACAATTCAGATAAGCAGTGATAAAAGCTTTGCTACAGTAGACAAACAGAAATGGAATTGAGAGCTTACAATATGCTTTCCTGCTAAACCATGAACCAAGAACCATAGAACCAACCTAAAGGCTTCCTCATGCCACTAAACCCATGGCCATCCATTATTAACCATGCTCCAGCTATCCTTCATCCTTAACCTGCAAATCTTATTTGTTTGACTTTGGTTGACTTTTTTTTGTATTTTGCTTTTTTATACTAAACTGATTTTAAAGGATTACTAATAGCTTTAATAAACTATTTGGGAACTTATGTGAGCATATGAGTCCAATATAACAACTAGTAATAACAATTAAGCTTTTGGATTTTTTTTGAAAATAAAAGTAACTTGCATAAACTGAATAACAAACTGAAACTTAAATTATATTGAAGGAAAAGGTTTAGATTACACTGGAAATGATTAATACAATACTTGAAAGCCAAATAATACACTAGAAATTTCAAATTTAATTATACGATATGCTTAAAACTATATTAGACTACTGCTCCTTCCTTGCTCCATCTTTTTCTTTTTATAGATGTCTTCTAGGGTTCCCTTGCCTTCTCTGAGCATTTCCCATCAATAATTGTGGCCACTGGATCACTGAAACACCCTAATCTTTTGCCACGTGTTTTGGCGGGAAAGAGAATTATTGCAATTTGCTATGATAATTTGCCAAGAGGGGGGTGGCATTAAATGCTGAGGTGAGGGTATAAGGTAAGTGGTTTGGGTGGTGGATAGCGATGGTGGGCTGAGGTGATGGGGTGAAGTGACCTGCAAGTTGGGGAGGGAAAGGGGTAGGGGTGGTGTTTGTTTGACGGTTTGACCAAGGGGTCAAACGTTGACCCCGTTTTAATATAAAAGGGTTGTTTGGGCTGGAGTGGAGTGGGCCAAGAATAAGGGAAGGGTGGGCTTTGGTTGTGGATTGGATTTGTATTGGATTGGGCAACAAATATTAAGGGTCCGGTTTTGGTTTTAGTTATCACAAGGACCTTTTTTGTAATTTAGCCGAAAGTTGGAGGGTGAGTTTTGGAAATCTTCCAAAGTTTCCATAAGGTCCATTTTTGCCAAATGATGAATAGTTCAAGGACCTGAGATGAATTTTCCATTTTAAATTTCCAGGGACTAAAACTGCCAAACTTTGAAACTTCAGGGACCTGTTGTGTAATTTCACCAAACTTTTCCACCAAGGACCAATCCTGCCATATATGAGAAGTACAAGGACAAAATTTGTTTTTCTCAAAGTTTTAATATCCCAGGGACCATTTTTGTCATTTTTCAAAGTTCAGGGACTAAACTTGCAATTTTGTGAAACTTTGCACCAAAGGACTAATTATGTAACTTTTTAATTTAAAAGGGCCTTTGGTGACTTTTTCAAGTTTTTAGAACAACCAGGGACTAGATTTGACAACTTTTGAAAGATGAGGGACTAAAACTGCCAATTTTGCAAACTTTGTACATTTCTCATCTGTTTTTGATTGTTTTGCATTTGAAACATATAAAACACATTTCTGGGATATTTTCACTATTTTGATTCAATATTGAGTGTTTTTAGATGTTTTGGCAGCTCAGAAAAGGTAAAAATGATGAGTATTAACACACTCATCAATAATCAGCTCACCAGGATGTTGACTATTCCATCAAGAGTTGGCTAGTCCAGAAGCAAACGGCTTTTGGTAAAGACAAATCAAATCCGTTGACAGCTGGTGGTTTGCTCAAAATCACATGGTTATTAAGTGGACCATAGTTCTTACTTGAACTGATACATTTGGCTACTCCAGAAGTGATGACTTTTGGTAAAGAGTTTCAAATCCATTAAGTTTTTCTCAAAAGATTGCTAGGGACTAGCAATAGTTTAGTGTGGGGGATTGATGAGTGTGTAAATACTCATCATTTTTATCGTATCTGAACTGCCAAAACATCCAAAAACACTCAGAAATGCATCAAAATACAGAAATTATCCCAAAAGTGTGTTTTATATGTTTTAGATGCAAAATTTTTAAAAACAAATGAAAAACGAACAAAGTTTGCATAATTGGCAGTTTCAGTCCCTCAAGTTTCAAAAATTGACAAAACTAGTCCCTGAAGGTTTAAAATGAAAGAAAAGTCAACCCAAGGTTTTATAATGTAAAAAATTATCAAAAACGATCCTTGGGTGAAAAGTTTGAGAAAATTACATGTTTGGTCCCTGTACTTTGCAATTTGGCAAATATAGTCCCTGGGTTTTCAAAATTGGAAAATTATTCAAATATGGACTTTTGGAATTATAATATGGCTTGAATGGACCTTATGATACTTTGGAGTGTTGGCTAAAACCACCCTTCAACTTTCAGCTTATTGCAATAATAGTCCTTGTGGTTTTTAGCCTAACTTACAAACGGATCCTTAATATTATACTTCCCTCAAATCCAAAACAATACCACCTAACATCCCAGGCCCAAACCAAGCCCAAAGCCATCACTAGCTCACTTCCTTCACGTTTTAATATCACCCTAGTCAACCCCCAACTTTGACCACTCCCACCCTCCACCTCCAAACACAACCCCGTGACCCCTGCTACCCTCATCATCACCACCCACTCAACACACCTCCATCATCACCCCTATACCCCCTTGCCTAACCAAACAAACACAAGCCTCCAAAATTACCACCTTTGGCTTCAATAATCAAAGAAAACGCCAAATACCATTTGGGCGCCAAAAAGTTTGAACGGCTAAGATTGAGGTTATGTGATCCTGTGGTCAAGAAACAGCTGGGAAAAGACAAGTGGTCTCTCAAAACCCTAATTGATGAGTATTTAAGGAGCATGAAGCAGAGAAGAAGGGTTGGGTAGTTTTAGCTTATTTTAAATTTATGTCAAATTAGTTGTAGCCTGTAATTTCCTTTCAAACTCAATATTGTAATTTGTTTCCATTTGAATAAAGTAAGTTCTTAGTTTAAATAATTCCAATTTCAATTCAAGTTTCAGTTTCCTCAAAAATACAAAAAAGAAAATATAATAAGAAATAAATAGAAATAAGTAAAAAATAAAAGAAGCAGAGAAGAAAGGATGGATGCAATGGTTTAGTGCTCAGGGGAGTATTAGGTGGTCACTGTGGTTCATGGTTCTCAAGTCCTTGCAGGAAAACACTTTGTGAGCCATTTTTCTCAGTTTTGCAATATCACTCTAGTATAATTTATAGAGAGCTTATTTTCTGATTATTTGAGCTTATTTATGTTCCTAGTTACTAGTTATACATGGTTTAGTTCAATGATTGTATTTGGTTAGTCTTTGTATTAAGTTATAATTCCACTGTTACATTAGCTTCTCAATTGATTCATGAGTAATTGGTGTTTAACATGATGCTTATATGTCAAAATAAGGTTACTGCATCATAACTTGACCATGTGGATCTATTTCATGGCCTGAATCAACCTAGGATTTTGAAAATCTCATTTACAATCATAATCTCGTAGTATAATCATTCAAATCAAATTCCTGATCCTCCTGTTAAATCACCCGATCACTTTAAACGTTTTTAAATATAATTGCTTACCTCGCTGGGACATAACGACCCGGGAATACACTGTACTCCTTGGTTAGTTGGTTTTAGATGTTTGACTTGGTTGACCATCACCTGTTCAACTTAGTTGACCGTTTAGACTCAATCATCACTCCACCAATATTCACCAATATCGATGCTCACAAAGAAGGAGTTACTCACCAACGGTATTCCGCCTTCGAAAACAACCCACAAGAATCTCATGATTCGAATTTAACTAAGGATCACAAAAATCACTACCAAGACTTCCCACCGGAAGTATCAAACCCCAACTAGATCCCCAATGATCTAGGCTTGGTCACCATGACATAAGACTTCCCTTACAAATAATTGAATGAATAAATATATGTTTGTTCAACCAAGTCCTAACCTAACCTAGAGACTTGATTGTAATAGAAAGGGTATAAGAAAGAATACCCTCGACACAATCACAAGAGTGGATTAGGTTCTTGTGATTCTTCCCTTGCAAGTAGATGTGTTCTTCCAAAGATGTTAGTGTGATAATCAAGAACACAAGATTAGAGATTGAGATAGAGATTGAGATTTGAGAGTGTTTAGAGAGAAAGAATCTAGAGAGAAAGAATAATGGCAAGGGGTGAGGAATACAAGAGGCAAGAGTGGTATTTATAGGCCAAGACCCAAGCTTGGGAAAATTTTACCGAGGCCGGCGCGTCACCCGCGCGTCAAGGCGCGGGCAGCGCGCCAGGACTCTGTCTCAAGTTTTTCCCAAAACTTGGGTGTACAGGACCTTATAAATACCAATCCTTGCTAAACCCCTAATTGTACTTCACACTAAACCTTAACATTAATCATTCTAAGGTTTACCTAACTCAAATAGCCAATTTGGAAATCATTTGTGAAGTGTTTTAAGAGAAACCAAATTACCAAGGGTTTAAAGTGTAGATAGGGTAATTTGGAAGGGGTAGAAGTGTATCTCCTCACATGGCATAGAAAAGAGAGAAAGAATATGCCAATGAATATTCCAATGCTTGGGGGGGAAGAATGAGATGGAGGGTTGAGATGAAATAGTTTGAATTGGATGGCTAGGATCAAAGGAAGCCTCCCTTGGTTTTTCAAACAATTTGGCATGTGTGGAATGTGGATGGTTGAGATGAGTTCACTTGAAATGAATAGTTAAGATCAAACATGCTTAGGTTAGGGTTGAGAAGGATATTCCAAGGAATATGCTTTGCTTGGGGGGAAGGGGAAATCAATGGTTGAGATGGTTTTGGTTTGAATTCAATGGTTGAGATCAATCACATGTGGTGGAATAGATAGGAGAGATTGGATGGATGGTTGAGATGAGTTTAGTTTGAATTCAATGGTTGAGATCAAGCCCATGTGATGATATAGAGATGAGGGGTTGGATGGATGGCTGAGATGTGTTGTAATTTGAAATCAATGGCTTGGATGAAAGGAACCATATTAGGATTTCAAACAATTCCTCATGTGTTGAAAATAAAGGGTTGAGATGTGTTGTAAGGGAATGGATGGTTAGGATGTAGTGTGTAAGGGAATATGTAAGGGTGTAAGAGATTGTGTAAGAGAATATTTGATTTGGATATTATTGGTTTTGTCTTATGTATAAATGGGATTAGGAGAGGATTAAGGGATAATCTAATTGTCATTAAGAAGAAAAGGTTTAGACAATTAAGATTATAGGTTGAGAAAATCATAGGTTACTTATAAGTTCAAGTAACATAACGTCGAGAATCATAGTTTCATATCTCGTGACTTTCCATGACTCGACGTTCTCAACTAATACCTTGGTTCAAACAAGTTACGTGCTTTGCCTTGATGTAAAGCATAACCCAAGTGGGAAAGGATGCGTTTACGCAAAGTGACATTTGACTTAGTTTGACCAATAAGGGAGTAAACCCGTTACGTAATTAGAGAAGACGTAAGCACGGGATATGAGCATATGGATGCTTCAACATGATGTCACGTGAAATCTATAAGCTCCCTAAGTTTAGAAAAGCCTTGGCTAGAGGCGATAGTTAGAAAACATGAGTTGGCGTTTTCCCGTAAATGGGTGTTCTAAAAGTGGGATCTCTCAAGTCTCAAAACTTGTTTCGAGTGTTCTTAATTAAGCACATAACATATTCATTCCTGTATTGAAAGATCCACATTTGTCGGGTAAGGGGAAAGCCGACTTTCAAAATTCGCCCGAAACCATACAGACTCCTGGCGCGTCACCCGCGCGTTGAGGCGCGGGCAGAGCGCCAGGAGCAGACATTGGCTCCGGCGATTTTGGGCTAACGTTTGTTATTTTGTGTGTTTCGATGGTTTGTTTGTCATCATTAAAACATAAAGAGATCTTGATCATGTTGCCTCAACACGTCCCATGTTCTACGATTCGGTACCGGTACGGTACTCGGTTCCGGTAAGGGAATTTTTGGTAATTCCCGACGAGAACTAAAGTGTTTAAAAAAATTATTTTTTTCTTTGTCGATCATTCATAAAGGCCATGATATATCAATATAAACACACACACAATTACTCCTACAATGCAAATCGTTCCAATATTTCCATTTCTTCAAAATAAGATAAACAAAAACACAAAATGTCATATAAGTTTATAATTGTTCAAAAGTATCAAGAACACGCATTTGGAATGGATTAGTAATTGTAAAACACTAAAACTGATATTTGGAATGGTATTTGAATGATAAGTTTATAATTGTTGTATGAATGATAGTGATGATGATATTTGAATCTTTAAATGATATTAGTAATTGTAAAACACAAAACTGATATTTGGAATTGATTAAAAGTTAGGGTTTTTTTAGGGTTTAGATATTATTGTTACAGCTTACTAACATGCTAGGGGCTTTTTTTTTTATTATTATTTTTTTATTTATTAATTTATTTTTTCATCCTAAAAGGTTGCATGTACACAATGTATCAAACAAACCCTATAAAATTTCATATTTCAAAAGAGTCGGTTCTTTCAGGAAAGCACGGTTCCGACCCGAACCGTCCCAATAACAGAAAATTTAAAATTTTAAGAAACAAAAACCGGACCATGGTTCTAATCTACGATTCCTCGGTTCTTTTGGTTCAACAGTTTTTTTTGGACACCTCACACAACCATACTTTTTATCCTTAGTTACATATTTACGTTCCTTCAAGATTGACACTTTTTAACAAATAAACCCATCATTTCATCAGATGTTCGTTTGTTTATTTTGATTCACGGGGGTGGTATTGTCTTTCTATTCACGATTTTTCTAAAACAATCTCCATCCAATGTATTTGATATCTTAAATATTATTCTACAATAGGCTATTAAGCCAGTTATGGGAAAATTACTGGCTTAAGCCGTCCCCAGTATATATGAAACACAATAATGGATCCAAAATTGCTTTTACTCCAAAAATAGAAAGCTCCGGAGAAAATAATTTAAACCGAAAAGTTTATTATTTTACTTTTTATTTTTTTAAGTGGGCTAGTGAAAGAGTGGGTTAGTCTTTTTGAAAGAAGTGAGTTGCGGACTTCTTAACTTTGAAAAAGGTTTAGCGTTTTTTTTTTTTTTTTTTTTTTTTATTTACTTTTTTGTATAAATGTTATTTGTATTTTTATTTGAATTAATGAAATATTAGCTTGTTTAAATAAATGAAAGAAGAAAAAAAATGAGTACCAAAAAGGTGGTATTATAGGGTATTATAATAAAGCGTTATTTTTTTTGTGTTGGTGTTAAAATGTTAAAGTTGAGATGTAAACATTTTTTTAATGTTACGGTGTTATGACATTTTGTGCTCTTAAAAGTGCCTTTAAATCTTACATGTCACAAAAATTAATAATAATAATAATAATAATAATAATGTTACGGTTGAGATATTCACAAGGTGTAACAACCTTTCGCACCAGGGTTTACAACAAGGGAATCCACTTGGACCCCTTCTCTTTGCTATCGTGTTACATCCTTTCATATGTAAGATTAGAGACTCATTCAGTTTTTCCCTTCAAGCTTGGTATCTAAATGATGGCATTATTATTGGAGATACCTTGGTCGTGGGGAAGGCTTTAGAGCTTATTTTGTTGGATGGACCGCGGCGCGGCCTGCACCTCAATGTTGATAAAACCGAGGTTTTTTGGCCGAAGGAAGATTCTAGAAGCATGCTTGCCGGTGTTTTTCCGCCCAATATTTCTAGACCGCTGCATGGTGTCAAATTATTGGGCGAACCTGCTGGTATAGACCTTGAGTTTAGCAGTGAGCTTATTATGAAAAGGGTGGCTAAAACTATTGAGCTCATGGATACTGTTGCTAAGCTTAAAGACCCCCAATGTGAGTTGTTGCTCCTTTGTGCTTGTGCCGACATCTCAAAGTTATATTTTTCTATGCGCACATGCTCCCTTGGGCCTTTGAGCGTGCTCACGTTGCTTTTGATACAGCCTCGTTTTTCTCTAGAACGTATTGTTACTGTTTCGGGCCCTGGTTTCGGTGATTGGCAATGAAGGCTGGCAACCCTGCCATTTGTATTTGGGGGGCTTGGTATATATTAAACGGGGGATACCTTGAACTATGCATTCCTTGCGTCTAGATTCAAGTCTGCCAACCTGCGGACTAAGCTCCTCAGACATTCTGATATTGTACCCCCTGGACCTTCCTTCGAAAAGGCCTTGAGCGCTTTTAATGCGAAAATGGATATTGACCTTCTAAGTAACCTGGATGAGATCGTTGCCCCCAAACTTATGAAGAAATTGGTAGATATATATTTCACACGTGTTACCCAAATGGCTGAATCCATATTCTGCCTATCTCCTCGACAAATGGCACTCTGGGGTCGCAAAAGGAGGATTACACTTCAGACTAGCTTAGGGTGGTTCTAATATCTGGGCTGGGACAGACTATGAATGCCAGAACTTACAGGTGCGTATTATGTTATCGGCTAGGCGTTCCTTTTTTCTTTGCTCAGATGTCATGCTTAACTTGCTCTAAAGTTTTCACGGGGGATATTTATGAGGACCATGCTGTATCGTGTACTGGCATTAAACATCGACACAACATGGTGCGCGATACTTTGGTTGATATATGCTCTCGATCCGGGGTCTCAGCTCGTAAAGAGGTCGATATTGGGTTGGGTGGAGAAAGAGATCAAGTTTTAAGGCCAGCAGATGTATTGCTCTATTCCTGGACAGAGGGCAGGACGTATGTGTCAATTTGACGGGGTCGTCTCCCCTGACGCTAACTGGTATGATTGATTTTGTGTCAGGCCTTGTGGTGATTGATGCTGCAAAACGCAAGCGCGTCAAGTATGGAGCTAAATGTGCGGATATTGGATATGGGTTCATCCTTTTCTCATTCGCCTCTTTGGGGGAACTTGAGGCAGATGCGGTGGCCTTACTTAAGCGGATCCGAAAGTTCTCTATAACTCAGGACATTGGGGAGCGTACCGCTAACCATATTTTCAGTGGGATTAGTTTTGCTATTGCTAAATGTACGGGGGCCCAGATAGTTTCGAGGCTCCCCACTAATTTCTTGTAATCTTATGGTTTTGTTTCTAATAAAAGTGATGTTTATAATAATAATAATAATAATAATAATAATAATAATAATAATAATAATAATAATAATAATAATAATAATAATAATAATAATAATAATAATAATAGCTACAATTGTTTGTAACCAACTCCCTACAATTTTATGTTATAATTTTTGAGTCTTTACATTTTCTGGTGGGTCCATGAATCATTTGTGTTGGTCCTGACTACAATAACTAGTTATAATACCTGTGCACGCACAGGGTTTTTAAAATTTCGTTTTGATTATGTATTATTATCGATTAAGAAATGAACCACTTAACATATTTCAAATAGTTTTACTTAGTGGATTAAAAATAAAAAATCATATGTATATATGTTATAACCTACCTATTATTTTAGGAGAATGGTTTTGGATTAAAAATTATATTTTATTATTCAAGCAAAATCACATGATGATACTTGACTTGCATGAGATGTTAGTGATATATGCTTTTAGTTTTGCAAACCCGTGCTATCAATTTACGATGTGTTTTGTAATTCTGGTATTTCTTTTACTTATATTTTCGTTAATATATGTAGCATATTTAGATAGTTTTGAAAATTGATTCATTTCCTTGATTATGAATAACCATCATACCATGTTTACTAATGTACCTTTTTGTTTGAAAATTTGTATTTTCATAAGTTTGTGCTTTTTACTTCTCATGTTTGATCATAAAATTATCAAATTAACATAGATGCTTACACTATAATTTCTTTATTACATAAAGAGAAACAAAAAAAAAAAAAAAATGTAATTGGTAGAACTCAAATTTAATCTTACGATTATTTATAATGTATAAGAATAATTTTTCTCTAAACCCGAATTATATAAGGAAATTATTATTACTTGTATAAGTAAATTATAAATGCATAAAAATGACAGAGTACATCCGCAAGTCTTTTAGTATTGTTTGAATCCTTACCGACCTTTCACTTTATGCAACTTTCTTCACAATTGGCCTAAATCATCAAGGTAAAACACACCCATATTTTAGACCGTTGGTTGACACCCATAGTGTTATCAATGACGGCAAACACCTGCTAAGTTTTATTAATTCATTCAAAGACAAATTACACTCCGAAAAAATTCCTACCATAAAATTCCCCATATAGGCACTAAAACACATCTTTGGTACATTAACCTTCCATAACAATCATGTGTTGATACTTAATGTATAACAAAAAAGTTAAACCATAAAAAATTTTACTAAAAACTATCAGCTGGATAAGGCATAAGCCAAAGTGCTGTTTAGGTCTCTTTCGAATTCTATTCAGAAGCAAAAGGGGGTTTACACATAAATCATAAATATATAATAATGGTTGTATCTCACATCCGTGATTACCAAGTCAATAACATTATCGCAGTATAGTAACGTAATAACCTAATTAAAAACTATATATTCTTGCTGAATAATTCTCATATACATACTTTTAATTCCTTTACAACAACCAACTATTATTATTTATTTTATATTTTTTTATTATTTTTTTTGAAACTTCAAGTCAATGAATAAAGTTAGGTTATCACCTACGTAGTTTTTCTTTTTTTGATTGAGGAGGTGATTCTTATCAAATAAGGATTGTGATGCGTGCATTTTTTTTTATAATTTTAGGAAAACACCTTCTATATTAAAGAATGACTATCTAGCCGATGTGTTTTTGTTTGTTTGTTTATTTTTTTTCCTTTTTTTTTTTTGTTTTTTTAATAATTAGTTTTGTATAACATTTTTAACTGACAGAGATGTTGAGTTTGAGGTTAATGTTGTTGTTTAACTTTAACTATTGATATCATGTTGTACAAAATGTGCGAGTTTAGTGGCACATAATGAGCGTTGATAAAGTTAAAATATGTTTCGTAAAGTTTTTAAAACATTTTTATGGATATCCATATATAAATTTTAAATAACAATTTCATGAGTTGTTGTTATAAGTAGAATCACGTATATTTATTTTATATCACAGTAACTCATGTTTACCATTTGATATTTATATTCCCGTTACTAATAATTTAACCGTATTTCAAACCCGTGTACGTATAAATTAAACTTTTAAATAGTAACATGAGTCGTTATTTAAAAAAAATATTCTAATGGATGAAAGTTTAAAATTAACATTAGTTTAAAAAATATTTAACATATATTAAAACTAATTCGCAAATTTATCAAATTTATTTTAATAGATGAAAGTCAAAAAAACTAATACTATTACTCATTTAATTTTAAACAACGTTAACATTATTAAGTATATGAGGTATGAAGTGTAAGGGGTTATTTGTTTATTATATAAAGTTATTAAAAAACATGGAGACTTATAATTTTACACTTAACCACTAAGGTTTATTAATTACATCCTCTTTTCTTAAGTTTTTATTTTAATAAATTTGACACCTATATTTTTATGTCTTTTTTTTATCAATCAAATTCTCCAACAAATTTATTAAAGTTTGACCAAAATCAATTTAATTTTGACTTTTTATTGGCCAATCATATTGCTTGATTTTGCTTATGTGTTAAAATCGAGCTCTCCTATTGGTCTAATTTTTTTTTTAATGAGAAGGGTTTTACAAAAACACTTTAAAATGATGTAATTCTTGTATTATATAAAAGATATAAAAGATTGTAGCCAAGATATCCCCTAACAATAATAATAATAATAATAATAATAATAGTGCTTTTATTTTTTATCGTGTTAGTTTTTGTATTTAAAATAGAGTGGGAGTTCAAATTGTATCTAAGCTCCCTTCCAATTTTATTTAATCGTATGAAAAGCTGTGTTTTATAAATAATAATAATAATAATAATAATAATAATAAGTGATATTAAAAAAATAAAAATAATAATAGTTGTTTTTTTTTTTTTTTTTTTTTTTTTTTTTTTTTTTTTTTTTTTAACTTTAATAGTCCTTTAGTAGTCCTCTCATATTCACAATCTAAACTTGTACTTGATGCAACACATCTTGTACAACTAGCCGCCGAAAGCCAAAGACACAACACAACAACATAAAAACACATGCCTCTTGGCCTTACTTATATCGCCTATTCAACTCCACACACACACACCCCTCAAAAAACCCATCGTCACGCGCCGGAATATTCCTTTTTTCATTCCAATGGACGAAAGCAATCCTTTTGTGAAAGAGACAGCTTTTTACAACCAGATTGTGCTTGGAAGTTTGCTGCCGGAAAACATGTGGGCCCCACTGCCACATGTTATTCAAGGGTGGCTGAGAATCTACATTGCTGCTACTCTTTTGTACCTTGTCTCTGGTGCTGCTTGGTGTTTCTATATTTATCATCTTAAACGAAATATTTATGTTCCTAAAGGTTAGATTTTTTATTTATTTATTTATTTATTTATTTTAGCTGATAAAATAAATGTTCTTTTATTTTATTATTTTTTATATTGTTTTGAGTGTTTTGTGAAAGATTTAAGTTGTACTGTACTAGGTATGCAGACAGACAGACCATGTGGTTAGACATAAAGATCCCCCCTTTATTTTAGGGGTGAGTTAACCGGACCCCCTATAGGGGGTTTGGGGAAGTTTTGTGCTGCCGCCGCCTGTACTGTCTGCTTTAATACTTGTACATTTGGGGGACAAAAAGTACAACCTAGCCCATAGAGGGGGTTCGGTCAACACAACCCTTTTTTTATTGTTGTGTACTATAATTTATGATGATTTTGACATATGGTTTGTATGATATATATTGTAATTATAAATTTTTAATTTCATTTAATGGGTTTGTACTTTGTTGGATATGAATCTTTAGATATGATGACAGTGACTGGTGATTCTAGGATTTTTCATTTTTGATTTTATAATTTAGGAGATGTGCTGTCGATAGTGGAATGATGATGCATATGTTGCTTTACATCATGCCATCATCCCACTGAGATGCATATCCGAGTGCCTGAGTCTTTTCGGATTTAGATATAGCTATGCTAAGCTTCTACTTCAAGTTTTTACTTTTTCTTCTTAGGCTTGTTAAATTGATTTAATATGGTCATTGGTTTCTCTAAACGAAGAAAGAGTGTCGAGAGTCATTCGAACAGTCAATAATTAAGTGTCGATTTTACCTGGAATCCGGTTATATATAGAAGATTGGAAGATCCAAAAGAGTAACGACGTAAAAACATTAAAATGGAAAGAGATATTGCATATAAGGTCTGTAAAATGATGATGAATGACAGAAAGTATTCTAGAAAAAATTTCAGTTATTTGTATTGGCTTATTACTGACGATAGTTTATCTAGTGCCCAGTGTCATTAACTTTTGGTTTCTACCTAAGATCATAGTTGTTGTATGAATTTACCAACTGGATCTCGATTTGTTTCAATTTTTTCTAGACTATGTTCATAGTATGCATGATACAAAACATAGGACAAGAATTAGTGTTGTGCAAGTCGCCCTGCATGTAATAAGCAGATTATGATATTTCCGTTACAACCTCACCAGGTTATAGTACATTTTATTAATAAAACATCTAACACAAATCCACAAAACAAAAGGAGATAAAAAAAAATTCTGAAGCAAAAAACATAAAATCAGATAGTAATATTTTATTCATCTATATATGTCAATTCGCTGAAGATTCTAACCATTTTTAGGATTGCCTTCATTTGCTTCATGAATCAAATCAGACCGTGAATTTATTTTCATCACTCCGCCTAAATTGAATTATGTGACTTACATTTACCTTAATTGACAAGGATTGCTTCACTGAATAATTAATTATCTTCTATATATCTTTATAACTTGTTTTACAAAAAAGTTTCGTTTCAGATAATAGCATCTAGTAACGTTCGATCTAAAACCTTTATTGGCTTGCAGATGCTATCCCTTCCAGAAAAGCAATGTTTTTGCAAATATATGTCGCAATGAAGGCTATGCCGTGGTACTGTGCTCTTCCTACGATCTCCGAATACATGATTGAACATGGATGGACCAGATGTTATTCACAGATAAGCGACATTGGATGGGCTTCATATATCTGGAATTTGGGTCTTTACTTAGTAATAGTCGAATTTGGCATCTATTGGATGCATAGAGAGTTGCATGACATTAAGCCTCTTTACAAATATCTTCATGCTACCCATCATATCTACAATAAACAAAACACTCTTTCTCCATTTGCCGGTTTGTACCCTTGTCTATCTCTGCCTTTAAAATTTTTAAATAATACTCGTAAAACTCTAGTATTCATACTATTTAGGCATGTTAAAGTCGAAACTTTTGACGTAGGAACAAAAAAGGTACTCTTGTTTTTAAACTATAGATCAGCAAACTGATGTCTAATTGGTGTATTATTTCTGTATTAGGATTGGCGTTTCACCCTCTAGACGGAATACTGCAGGCGGTGCCACATTTAATAGCTCTATTTCTAGTGCCCACACATTTCACGACACACATTGTGCTCTTATTTCTGGAAGCTATCTGGACAGCCAACATTCATGATTGCATTCATGGGAAACTATGGCCAGTTATGGGTGCAGGTTACCATACCATTCATCACACAACATACCGTCACAACTATGGGCATTACACAGTTTGGATGGATTGGATGTTTGGTACCCTTCGTGATCCTTTGGAAGATGAGGCTAAGAATATATGATAGAATAAGATGAGGCTGTGGTTATGACTCTTTCAAGTTATTGTAAATGTGTGTTTAATGGTCAAGTTATATTAGCTTATCTTTGTTGGTTTGTGTCGGGGGTGAAGGACGGGGTTGTGCAGCTTTCTTTCTCTCTTTGTAAAACTTCAGATTTAGCTGACCAGATCCATGTAATTTAATATCTTTCCTGGATTGTTTAGAAATTTTTGGTAGGACGTGTGGTCGAAAATTATAAATCTTATTTCGTCTGAGATGTTTTCTCAAAGAGATGCCATATTGAATGGTCTATATTTTTTAGGCACTTCTTGGAGTGTCTATGTTGTCGTTTTCTTGGACGATTAGCATTTTTCACCCGTCTTCTTCTTCTTCTTCTTCTTCTTCTTCTTCTTCTTCTTCATTTAATTTGACGCATGTACTAACGTTGAATCATGTTACAGACATAATCTCTGGAATAAGCCTGAGACACTGTTGCAACAACCGCATTACTCATTAGTAGTAATTAATCAGACCTAAATTGTTGTCGATAAAGAACCAACTTTCTAATACTTTCAATAGCGACATTCAAAGATCTCTAGCAAAATACTATGGAGTATAACTTTTCTAAAGGTGAGTAATTGCATACTTTTTTTTTTACTAACAATGGTTTTTGACCTTTTGACTGACTAATTTACGGGGTTTAAGCCCACCACCATACAGACTCAAATCAAGTAAATTCCTCCCTTTATTGTGGTTAAATAAATCATATTTTGACATGATAAAATACGTAAACGGACATAGAGCCGTGTTCAAACTACCTAGAGAAAGTCAAATATCTTTTTTGCCCATGACATATATGGCCTAACTCGCATTCCCGTAACCTTTTTCAAACTCTACCTTAATCATCCCAAGATGGTGTTCAAACCGCAGTCCCAAATACCTTCCGGACACTTTAGGTTGAGTGTAACAGTTACCAATATCATCATTGTCAACTCAACGCTACATCAATTTTTCACTCCACCACCAACTTCAACATCAAACACGTGCAATAATGTCTACAAACTTTACCACTTAAATATACACACTTAAACACATATATTCCTCACAATATGTTTTAGAGAAAAGAAAAAAAAAAAAAAAAAGTTAGTGACAAAATCAAATATTCCACATAGGAAGAGCTTGCCACATAGATAATGACATGTCAAGATATTTAATTGGATAAAACTGCAGTTCAAGCTTTGCTTCCATTCACAATGTCATCAACAATGTTTCACTCACCAACAATGCACTCAAAACCCTTCAACATCCCAAAAAACACTCACCCATCACCCCCACAAAACCAACCCAATTCAGTCCCTGATAACAAAAATAACCAAAACTTTAACCCAAACCCATTAAACTCAGCCACAAAAACTGCACCATGGATGAAAGCTCCTTTACTTCTTGAACCCAATCAAGTCATCAACTTTACAAAACCCAACTCAAAAAAGAACAAATCTTTCCATAAAAAGAAAGAATTTGAGCTGACCCAGAAAGTCAGTGGTGGCAGAGGTAAGCAAGCCATGAAGAAAATACTATTCAATATTGAAAATCTTGAAGAAATAGAAAGTACCCACAAAAATTTAGACCATATTGAGTTTGGTGTGTCATTGGGTGATGATGATGATAGTGAAAATGAGGGTGATCATAGGAGATGGGGTAGTCGAAAAATGCCGTGGGAGAGGGCGGAGAAAATGGTGTTTAGGAGGGAGAAGAGGGTCCCACCAGTGACTGCTGCTGATGTTAGTCTTGATGAGGGGTTGCTTGAGAGGTTGAGGAGTGAGGCTAGGAAGATGAGGAGCTGGGTGAAGGTTAAGAAAATTGGTGTGAGTGAAAGCGTTGTGGAGCAGATTAGAATGATTTGGAATAGTGATGAGCTTGCTATGGTTAAGTTTGATTTGCCGTTGTGTAGGAATATGGATCGGGCTCGTGAAATTGTGGAGGTTAGTGGTTACGGTTGAGATGATGTGATATTGAATAATCTGAATTAGATATTAAGGACGTGCTTAGGATTTGCTTTATTAAAGCTGCTTAATCTGCTTATTGCGTTATGATACAATAGTGAAACAATGTTGAAAGCAATCTCCTTATAAGCAGTTTGGGGGTTGCTTGTTTGAACTTCTTATATGATTCTGATTAGTCTACCTCTTAAATCCTTAACTAAATAGAATTGCCAAACACTAAAATAATGCTTATTTTACTATTAAGTTAAGTTACAGCACAAGCAAAATATAAAGACGATGTTCAACACTGTCTTTTAGTACAATTAATTGTCTCCTTCTCTTTATCTCAAACCGCACAAGGAGTTTAAATAAGCAATCCAAACACCCCTTTAGTTGTTTGAGTGTGCGGCAAATTCAGATTAATTTAGGGAAAAGCATCCTCAATAGCATATGATCAGGAGTAGTTTTATGCCACTATTCCTAAACTGATTTATCCAAAATTAATTAGATAATCTGATAAAGAATTTCACTATACCCAAACACTATAGATATTGATTGTCTACGACTTAAAAACACGATAATTAAGTATTTAAGTTATAACTTTTAAAATGCAATGCCAGAGTTCTGAAAATCTTTTGTTGACAGACTAAGACGGGAGGCCTTGTGGTATGGAGTAAGAAAGATATTCTTGTTGTCTATAGAGGGTGCAATTACAAACACACACCCCGGTTTTCACCTAACACATATAGCACAGAATCGTCATATCAAACACTTGGTAATCATGATGGCGAAGTGGATATCATGCCTGTACAAGGGTCACTCTACGAGAGGGAAGCTGACAGATTATTAGATGGGTTGGGACCACGGTTCATTGATTGGTGGATGCCAAAGCCATTGCCCGTTGATGCAGACATGCTTCCTGAAGTGGTTCCTGGATATAAACCACCATCAAGGCTTTACCCATTGCGTGGTAAATCTAAACTCACAGATAACGAGCTAACTCACTTGAGAAAGCGTGCTTATTATTTACCAACCCATTTTGTCCTCGGTATGCATCACATTAATCTTCTTCTTTTTTTTTTCTTTTTTTTTTTTTTTATTATTTTATTTATTTATTTATTATTTTTTTTTAAATTTAATTAGGGAAAATTGCTAAGATAGGTAACATACAATGCACAATTTGCCAATGTCGGGCATCCACTACTTTCGCACTTTAAGGACTTGAAGTTTAACTTTTTGCAAAAATAATGGATTGGTTTTTCAATTTTTGTCAATAAAACAAGTGATGAATCTTGACAATTTAAAGAAACCAGATTATTTTCATAGTTAAAAATCGACACAAATTCGTCTGAGTATTTATAGCAATTGCTTAACTGTTTGGTATTGTTTGACTTCTTTTTTGGCAATTTGCACATTATGTAAAGGGATAAGCAACCAATTACTTTGAATTTTAGGTAGAAACCGAAACCTCCAAGGCTTAGCTGCAGCCATATTAAAGCTGTGGGAGAAATGTCCTATTGCAAAGATCGCGATTAAATGGGGAATTCCCAACACAAGCAATGAGCAGATGGCTTCCGAGCTGAAGGTAAGTTTGTTGATGGTATCAGTGTTACCAAAAAGTAGATGCTACTATTCACTAAAAATTGATAATATGTTTACTTATGCAGCTTCTTACCGGGGGAGTGTTATTACTGCGTAATAAGTTCATTATAATACTATATAGAGGCAAAGATTTTCTTCCTCTGGACGTTGCGAGCCTTGTTTCCAATAGAGAAATGGAGATTAATAGTTTCCAACTTTTAGAGGAAAGTGCACGTGCCAATACAATTGAAACCTTTAACTATGTTGATCAACCAGCATCAGATGTTAGCACAGTTGGTACATTACAAGAATTTCAAACTATCCAGTCTGAACATAAGGTGTTCAAGGCTGAAATTAGTGAAGCTGAAGTTCTAGTCGAAGCTGAAAAGTTGAAGTTAGAAAAAGAAATACGAATTCAAGAACACAAGTATTTCATTGTACGGATATTATCATTTGTTCTTGTTTCATTTTGTATGGGAAAAATGTAGATACACTAATAATAATTATTTTCGCAGCTTAAAAAGAAGATAGGTAGGGCATCGAAAGAGTTGGCGAAGTTAAACTCTGCGTGGGACCCGACTGAGCCTAATGAGGATCGAGAGATAATTACAAGTGAAGAGAGAGAATGTTTGAAAAAAATGGGGTTAAAGATGGATAGCACATTAGTGCTTGGTAAGTAGAACCTCTGCCTAATAATATCAGTGAAATTTGACCTGATTGTTGTTTGGACAAACTCATCTTATTTGCATTCACAAAAAGGTACATTCATGGAGATTTGTATTTAGGGCCATCTTTTATGTTAAAACAGTTTTCGGTAAAAACGCAACATGGTCAAAGTCACCATACATCATCATTTTGACCGGTTTATCAGTATTTAGTAACTTGGTTGCCTTCTTACAACTGAACACATAGTGGTTACTCAAAACGTAAATCAGATTAAGGATCATGATTTCCTTATTTGTTAATTGTCAACTAATGGAATTAATGCTGGATTATAGGACGACGTGGTGTATTTGATGGTGTAATAGAAGGTTTGCATCAACACTGGAAGCATAGGGAGATAGTGAAAGTGATCACAATGCAACGAGTGTTTTCAAGGATCTTGTACACAGCACAATGTCTTGAAGCCGAAAGTGGTGGGGTACTAGTTTCCATAGAGAAAATAAAACTCGGGTATGCTATAATTATTTATCGTGGGAAGAACTATAAACGCCCATTAAACTTTTCAAGAAATCTCCTTAATAAAAAAGAAGCTCTACGCAAATCTTTGGAGATGCAAAGAATTGGGGTAAGTTACTCTTTGATGTGTTCATTTTATCTTTTTATACATTGTGTTGAGGTAAGTAATGGAATATTTCGTTTTGTTTCCTGTTTCAGTCATTGAGGTTCTTTGCAAACATGAGACAGCAGGCAATCTACGAACTCAAGTGCAAGTTGGTGAGCCTCTTCACAAGTCACCTTGCTAGATACATCAGTTACACATAGACATTTAGACAATTTTTTAAATTTTAGTTTCATATGCATCTGTGTATTCAATATAAGCTTGATTTTGCATCTTGGCATGCCAGAATAAGTTCTTGCAAACATGAGATTAAACAATGACTTTCTCTCCATTTTGTGTCCATTAAGATCACTACTGTAGATCCTTTGTGTTAAAGAGTGATTTGTTTTCTGTTCAGGACGCTCTGAAGCATAACGACATGGATGAACAAAATGCAACAACTTGAAAGAGACATGTGGTATGAATGGTTTTCGGTTGTTTTTCTATCTTTCCTGTCGAATGAATGCCTAAAAGAGTAAAAGTTTCGCCAATTGCTAATTGCCTAAAAGGGTGACTAACTATAGTTTGGTTTTTAATTTAGGTAACCAACTTTTTGTAGGTCAGGAAAAAAAACCAGTCAGTTTCAAAAGGATTTAATAAGGTAGGTATCTAATATAACCCGTGCCACGCCGAAAAAAGTCAAGATGGTCATAAGTTACCAAGACATCAGCTGCGATGTCATCATTTTGAATGGTGAGGTTAGACAATTGAATTTATTGGAAAGTTGATTACCTTATTAATGTCTTTGAAAGTGTGATGCTTTTTTTTTGGCTAATAAAAGCCGGTTACCTATAGAAATTAGACCAATTAGTTACCGAGTATTTTTTGCTGCAATTAGCCCTTTAAGGAAGACACTGCTAATACTTGTGATGAATTTCAGGGTTTTCCGATGGCTGCTGGCCCGAATAAGAGTTACAATCTTGTCTTGGTGCGGATATGAGTTTTCTTGATGCAACTGGTTCTATGCATTCTTGAGTGTTGGATGTGGCTATTTTCCCCTACTCAAATCTTCACTGTGAAACAATTCAACAAGCAAACAAAACCATGGAGATGGAAAGCTCAAGAAGTGGCTATGGAGTCGGGGTGTCGAATCTGAATATATTAACAGTTTGAGGTATCCTCCATGGCTTTCTATGTGCAGAGGACAAACACGGAAATTTCTTGGTATGTTATCATGCTAATGGATAGATAGTTTGCACACATACCACCCCTATAAAGTATGCTGTTGCTGTTGTATATGTGAATTGTATCCAAGAATTGTAGTGTGATTTATAAATTGTGAAGAGAATGTAATATAAAGACAAAAATACATCGTTGGTCCCTAAACTTTCCACAAAACATCGCATGGCACCCTAACTTTTAAAAATCGTCGCCTGGCGTCCAAACCTTGTGTTTTTTAGGCCGATTGCGTCCCTTAACCATTTTTGGCTCGGTCAACGCACGTTTTTTGTAATAATATGAGGGGCATAATAGTCCAATCACGTTATAACCAATCCTACAAACCTGAGTTAACCCAACAGTTAACGTTAGGGACGATTCATGAAGTTTACTTTGCAACTTGAGCTTACCTTCTCTGATACGCTAGCTCATTTTGTGCGCGAATCAATAAACCCACCCACCAAAACCCCTATGCCCACCATAATTACATAGACCTATTGAAAAACCAAATCCAAGACGAAATCCAAGCCTTCATTTTTCATAACTCACCATGTCTTTTGAACGGAATGTTATGAATGACATGCCGGATTATATTAGCAACATGCCGGATAATGTTATCACCAATATTTTGAACCGTTTGCCACTCAAAGAGGCGGTGACGACATCCAGTTTAGCGACAAACTGGAGGTATACGTGGACGTTGCTCACCGATGTCATACTTGATGAGGATTTCTTTTATTTTTTGACAAATAAGTTTGAAGGGATGCATGTTACTAGATTGCTGCTTCAGCTCAAAGGTCCCATAAGAAGGTTTGTCTTCTCTGTAGAGCTTAAACCCTTGTTTGGACAAGATTACTTCAATTATGAAGAGATTCATGCTTGGCTATTGTTGTTTGGTCAGCGAGGAATTGAGGAGCTCCTTATACATAACTGGTCCTTCAAACCAGTTATCTTGCCAACCCAAATGTACACTCGTTTAGAGTTGAAACATCTGGAACTTCATTGGTGTATGTTACCTAGTTTGGTATCCTTTGAAGGTTTCCAAAATTTATTGACCTTAGAATTGTTATCCGTCAAATTTCTGAACGGTACAATTTGGGACGTTGTTGCTGGTTGTCCCTTACTTGAGTCTCTTAAAATCAATCGTACTGATACAAAAGAGATGAGACTATTGGATATTGCACAACTTGGGAATTTGAAGAAGTTGTATTTGTCATTCGGTCTTTTGAACCAGGTCACCACAATCACAACTTACAATGTATATCAGCTTAGAAGTCTTCCCAAACTTGAGTCCCTTACATTGGATTTTCATGAGTGCAAGGTAAGACCAATTTGAGTTTCACACTTCAAATTCTATCTTTAAAAATTTTGAAAATTCTACATGTTGTAGTTATTGGCATTAGGCAACTCATGGATGAATGTACCTGTGGCATTTGTATCCCTCAAGAATCTAAATCTATCCGGAGTCGATTTTGGGAACAATGCAATGATAGCATTTCATCATTCAAATGATTCGTGGAGCTCCAAGATTGCAAATGCTAGAAACCAGAGTAAGTCGAATGCAATATGTATTATGCTTCACATCAACCTAAATTGCCATGGTTATGCATCTCAATACTATCTCAATTTGCAGGCTTCATTCGAAAGTGATCTAGCTTTGAAAAGTTATTCATTACATTTAGGAAGCAACAGAATGGGGTCGGGCCAGCTCGAGAGTGTGGTGTTTCGATCTTTTCCTATATCAGTTAATAAATTAACAATAATAAAGTTTGTACTTGCTTGTTCCCCCTTGCTGAAGAAACTTTATATCAAGCTTTGCACTCTGAATCATGATCACGCTGAAAATGTGGTGACGAATTGGGAGTTGGCTAGGGAGCTGTTGAAACTCCATCGAGCTTCCCCCACAGCCGTAGTGGAATTCTTCTAGTTTTTTATGTTTATGAATGGGTTGTGTATCCTATAACAATTAACCACGTATTTTGTTGTTCCAGTTTCATTATATGGTTTGTTTAATGTTTAACTTGTACCCTATGACAATTAACGAAGTATTTTGCTGTTCCTGTTTCATTCTATGGTTTGTTTAATGTTTAGCTTGTAATTACCCTAAATAGTGTTGTTTGATATATTGTGGATGTGTTGTGGATATGGAAATTTGACTTTTGAAAGTCAAAGGTACATATAGCACTTCAACTTATTATTATGATCCATATAAAGCAACATTTCAATTAATGAGTCAATTGGTAAATGGCAATTTCTATTTGAAGTTTGACTATCGAAAGTCATAATTAAAATTCCATGAGTCAAATAACCCCTGTTGACATAAATAATGCCTAAAAACATTATTAACATGTTATCAATATCTCTATGTTTTAATTATCACAAAATATAAACTCATAGAACTAAAACTTGTGACATAAACAAGTATTTAGTGATTAATATTTCTCTTTACATCCAAATCACTTAAGGTATGAATAAACAAAGTGTTTAGTGCAATTTATGATCAAAAGGGTATTTAATTAACTAATGCAAAGTTTATTTAATCATATAAACATATTATATATTTTTGAAAAACACTTTTGGTAATGAAGAAAAATGTTTTATTCATACTAAATATATGAATTCAAATTTTTAACCAAAATCAGTTAGTTTTTCACAAAATAAACTTTCCCCACTAAAAGACAAAGATTCTGGCCGTTTCAGCTGGCGGCCCCCTTAATTATAAGGGGCGGTCCCCTTAAAATTAAGGGGACCGGCCTTGATTTAAGGGGATCAAACACGCTCTTCTGTCAGAATCTTCTGCCTATAAATACCACATTAACCCTGAATTTTTTCCTCACCTTTTGCACCCCAAAACTCTCTGTTCTAGATCTCCATTTCCAATCTATAAATCCTTTGATCATACATTCTTAAATCTTTGTTTCAAAGTGATTCAAACATTGTCCCATCAAGTGCATGAGAAGAATACTTCTATCCCTCAAGACAAGAAATATTACAACTTGTTGTGATCTCCACATCTAAGTTGTTAGTGAATCATCATTGTTATTATTTCATTGTGTGATTAGTTGTGAATATTTGTTAGAAGATAGTGTAGTTTGATATATAGTGTGATTGGTTAGAAGAATAGTTGTGAAGAAGATAAGTTAGGAAGAAGATTGGTGTGTAGAAGAATAGGTGTGAAGAAGATTGGTGTGAAGAAGTGGTGTGATTAAGTAGTGAATAGGTGTGAACTAGTTGTGTAGAAGTTGTGATTAAGTTGTGAAGTTATTGTGGTGTGAAAATTGGTGTGTAAGGTTTTCTCCGCCATAAGGGAGCTTGTTGATATAGTGAAGAAAACTCTCGAGTTAGGTGCTCGGGGAGTGGAGTAGGGCAAGGAAGGTGACTTTGTAGCCGAACCACTATAAATCTCTTGTCTCTCGGTTCGATCTTTCCAACCTTTATCTATTTCTTTACTTACGTTATTATTGCTTTATCGTACATACTTAGTGTTGTTCATATTGTGCACGACTTGATTTCATATAACATCGAATCTATATTTTACAAAACAAAGAAAACTTTTAAACAAACTTTTATAACAATTGAAAAATGACGTAAAACTATTCAACCCCCCCCCCCCTCCCCTTCTAGTTTTCCACAATTGGTATCAAGAGCCACGTCTAACAAGATCTTTAAAATATATTGTATTTTAAAACTTGTAACGATCTATGGAATCCTTAAAATATTTAGAAGGGCAATCTACGCAAAGACCACCACTATTTGAAAGTGACGGATTTTTATATTGGAAAAATAGATTCGAAACTTATGTGAAATCAAAAGATCTTGATCTTTGGCATATTATTACCTTTGATGATTTTCCTCCTATTCAATATAATGTTGAAACTAAAATGAATGAAATTGTATCTTTTGAAGAACAAAATGATGATTTGAAAAAGAAATTAGCAAAAAATAATGAGGCTAAAATGGTAATTTATAATGCGTTACCACGCAAAGAATATGAAAGAATTTTTATGTGTAAAACCGCCAAAGAAATTTGGGATTCTTTACTAATTACTCACCAAGGTAATAGCCAAGTCAAAGATAATAAAATAGATCTTCTTGTACAACAATATGAACAATTTACGATTCCGGAAGAGGAATCAATTGATAATGCTTTTGCTAAGTTTAACACTATCATCACAAGTTTAAAAGCACTTGATGAGACATTTTCTAGTAAAAATTGTGTTAGGAAATTTCTTAGGGCATTGCATCCAAAATGGCGAGCTAAGGTCACGGCAATCGAAGAATCAAAGAACTTGATGACGTTATCACTAGATGAACTAATTGGCAACTTGAAGGTTCATGAAGAAATCATAAGAAGAGATTCGGAAACGGTCAAAGTCAAGAAAGAACAAACCAAATCCATTGCTCTAAAAGCCAAAAAGAAACCTAGTGATGATGATGATTCAAGTGACGAAAGTGAAGACGAAGAATATGCAATGGCCGTAAGAGAATTCAAGAAGTTCTTCAAGAGACGAGGAAGATTCACTAGATCATCACGAGACAAAAGAAAAGCATTCCAAAGGAATAGAAGTGACAACTACGGGAAAAGAAAGTGCTTTAGATGTGGAAGTCCAAATCATCTCATTGGCGAATGTCTAAAGCCACCGGGTTATGAAAGTCAAGGTGCTTTTGTTAGTGAAACATGGAGTGATAGTGACAAAGAAGAAGTTGAAAAGCCAAGAGACGAAAAGTGTTTTATGGCAAAAGAAACCGACGAAATATGTTTAGGAATTGACTTGAAACCTGACGAATGGATCAAAGATAGCGGATGTTCGAGGCACATGACGGGGAATCGCAATCTATTCTCTACATACAAGGCATACAATGGAGGTAACGTTATTTTTGGTAGTGACTTACGTGGAAAAATCATTGGCAAAGGTACAATCTCTCAAGACTCACTTACTATTGAAAATGTAGAGCATGTAGATAAATTAACATATAACTTGCATAGTGTAGGACAAATATGTGATAATAAATGTAGAGTCACATTTACCGAAGATGATAGCGAAATAGTTAAGAATGGAAAAATTATAGGTAGAGGAATTAGAAAAGGTGGCATATATGTTATGAAACTAGGAAACAAACCTGAGGATAGGATATGCCTAACGACCCTAGATGAAAACTCTACACTATGGCATAGGAGATTAGGACATGCTAACATGCAACAAATACAATCTTTGGCCTCTAAGGAATTAGTTAGAAATTTGCCTAATCTAAAATATGACAAGCATTTTTGTGATGCATGTAAAATTGGAAAACAAGCTCATGCTAGTCACAAAGCCAAGAATATAGTATCCACTACTAGATGCCTAGAATTATTACATATGGATCTTTTTGGTCCATCCGCTGTACGGAGCTATGGAGGAAACAAATATACCTTAGTGATAGTAGATGACTACTCACGATACACGTGGACTAAGTTTTTAAGTGACAAAACCCAAGCCTTTGAAAAATTCGAAATATTTAGTAAAATGATTCAAAATAAATTAGGATGCTCAATAGTTGCCATTAGGACGGACCATGGTAGGGAATTTGATAACGAAGTACAATTCGGAAAATATTGCGAGTTAAATGGAATATCTTACAATTTCTCCGCTCCTCGTACTCCTCAATCAAATGGCGTAGTAGAAAGAAAAAATAGGTCACTACAAGAAATGAGTAGAACTATGTTAAATGAACAATCCATCCCACAAAAATTTTGGTGTCACGCCGTAGATACATCAACTTATATTTTAAATAGGGTATCAATTAGAAGAATTCTAGGAAAAACTCCTTATGAGTTATTAAGATGTAGAAAACCAAACTTAAGCTACTTTAAGGTATTTGGAAGTAAATGCTATATTTTAAACACTAAGGACTATCTCACTAAGTTTGATCCAAAATCATATGAAGGGATATTTTTAGGATACTCACAAAATAGCAAAGCATATATAATACTTAACAAACACTCCATGAAAGTAGAGGAATCACTAAATGTAACATTTGATGAAACACCACCACCTCCTAAAACATTACCTTTAGAAGATGATGATTTAGTCGAAGATGAAGCTATTGAGGTTAGTAAAACAAAACCCATAGGAAATGATAATGAAGACATTCATTTAGAAAATAACGAAACTGTTAATATTAAAGAATCTAGATCACATCCATTAGATAATATAATAGGACATCTTAACCAAAGAACCCTTAGGTCACAAGCCCAAGATAAAAACAATTTCTTTTGTTTCCTCTCAGCAATAGAACCTAAGAATATTAGCGAGGCCTTAAAGGATGAAAGTTGGGTTATAGCTATGCAAGAAGAATTAAATCAATTTAAGGCGAATGATGTTTGGGAATTAGTCCCAAATCCAAAGGATATGACCATCATAGGAACCAAATGGGTATATAGGAATAAGTTAGACGAGAATGGAATAGTTACTAGGAATAAAGCTAGGTTAGTTGCCCAAGGTTATAATCAACAAGAAGGAATTGATTATGACGAAACTTATGCCCCCGTAGCTAGACTAGAATCGATTAGGATATTACTTGCCTATGCTTGCGCCCTAGATTTTAAGTTATTCCAAATGGATGTGAAAAGTGCATTCCTTAACGGTTTTATCAATGAGGAGGTATATGTGGCACAACCTCCAGGATTCATTGACTTCGCAAAACCTGATTATGTTTATAAGTTAAAGAAAGCTTTGTATGGACTCAAATAAGCTCCCAAAGCTTGGTATGATCGATTAAAAGTTTTTCTTATTAAACATGATTATTCCATGGGAATGGTAGATAACACTCTTTTCACTAAAAGGAAAGACCCAAATCTCATCATTGTCCAAATATATGTTGACGACATTATATTTGGATCGACTTGTCAAGACATGTGTGATGAATTTGCCAAAATCATGCATGATGAGTTTGAGATGAGTATGATGGGTGAACTTAACTTCTTCCTAGGATTACAAATAAAACAATTAGAAGATGGAATATTCTTTAACCAATCTAAGTACATTAAGGAAATGCTTAAGAAATTTGGCCTAGAAGACTCAAAACCCTTGAAAACTCCTATGTATACGGAGGTAAAGCTCACAAAGGACGATGAAGGTGAGTCCGTAGATAACACCAAGTATAGAGGAATGATAGGTAGTTTACTATACTTGACGGCAAGTAGACCCGATATCATGTTTAGTGTCTGCCTTTGTGCCCGTTTTCAAGAGGATCCCAAAACCTCTCACCTAGAAGCGGTTAAGCGTATCTTCCGATACGTTAAAGGCACTATACACTTAGGATTATGGTATCCTAAGGAATCCGGCATAGAAACCATTGTCTATGCGGATTCGGATCATGCGGGAGACTACGTAGATAGAAAGAGTACTAGCGGTATTTGCACGTTTATGGGATGTTGTCTAACGTCTTGGTTTTCGAAGAAGCAAACCGCTCTTGCTATTTCTACCACCGAAGCCGAATATGTAAGCGCTAGAAAGGCATGTCAACAAGCACTGTGGATGAAACAAGCACTCGTAGTCTATGACATTAGGTTAGAAAATGTCCCCATTATGTGTGATAACAAAGGTGCGATAGATTTAAGTAAAAATCCGGTGCAACACTCTAGGACTAAACACATAGAAATACGTCACTATTTTTTTAGGGATAATGTACAAAAAGGAAATATATCTATAGAAAAGGTTGCATCGGAAGACAACATTGCGGATATATTCACAAAACCCCTTAAGCGTGAATTATTCAACCACTTGCGTTTAGGATTAGGAATGATGGAACAAGTTGACTAAATTACATTGAATTAATTCAAATTTATACTTGCATGAAATTTATTTTTCTTCCATTCCACCTTTTCTGAGTCTAGGAATCTATTTCGCACAAAACTAAAGATTGAGAAGATTTTTTTTCTTTGCACAAATTTTTTTTAAACTCAATCAATTTTCTCTAAAAATTATTCTCACAATCTAGGAATCACATGAAGATCATTTTCCTTGCATTGTTGACTAATTCTAAAAACATTGTATTTCAAAATCATGCATAAACTCTCACATAAATTGTCAAGGTATATAATCTAATATATGTCTTTGACATTCATGATCGAGCAAAAATTGAATCAAGGAGATCATTTGGATTGTTTCTTAGGATCGTTATTTCTTTTTGCTTCTAGGAGTCGAAACAATCACAACTCCACATTTGTTGCATATAGACACTCACTAGGACAAATTCTCTAATAATGGTGTCATCTTGATCCATCACTAGTTTTTCACTCACTAATTGTCTTTGCCTTTAATCTAAGATAGGTGCCTTAGGAAGCTTAAGTGTGCTTGCCTTTACTTACCTCCTATTGCTTATTATGTGTTGATTATTTGCTCTTTTGCCTATGTGTTTTTGCATGCATGCTATATCTTGATTAGATTAGACTCTATATTGCCTAAGAGAATTGAACTTGCTTGAATTCTAATCCAAAAACACAACCTTTCTGCAAATTTTCTGCCAAAAACCCAATTCTGGCAATCTGAAAATCACCAGATGGGCGGCCCCCTTAATTATGTAAGGCGGCCCCCTTAATTTTAAGGGGACCGCCCCCTAATTAAGGGGACCGGCCATATGATGGACGGGTTTACAGAATCTTTTCTGCTTTTTAGCCCATTTCAACCTACATTTCCTATTTTTCACCAACACATTTTGTCATAATCCCCCAAACAAACCTTATCCATCCTTAAACACACAAATCTTACACTATAAATATCCCCAATCCTCAAAACTCTCCATTCATCCCATCATGAACTCTCCAAACAAACCAAAATCAAAAGCCTCAAGGCTAGCAAGGATGACGAAAAAACCCGTTTGGCGAAGAAAAAGCCCATCATCATAAATGAAGTTGGAAGTCATTCCACACCCCCAACTTCTTACTTCCCAAACTTTGCATCAAACCAACAAGGTCATTCATTTGATCCTCTTTACAAACTATACAACATTGGCCAAACATCTTCCTTCAAGCCAAACTACACATCTCAACCTCCAACCACTTATAATGATCCATACAAGTTTGATCTACCATCAAACTACAATTCCAAACACAAACCCAACTCATCCATACCAAACCTATGATCCCCTCCACATTGCCACGGAAAAACAAAAGTTCTGTGATGAAATAAACCAAATCCATGATCTTAGTGATCCCCTTGCTATGCATCTTGCACAACGCAACAAAGGGCAACCTCCATCATCACCCTATGCAAATTGCCTTCCCCACTCTCTCAACTTGGATCAAGTTACAAACCACACTCACTTTTGCCCTTGTTGCATATTCCTTCAAAAACAAATCCTCTACTTGAGTGAAGATATTTCTTGGATTGAATATCTTCTCACTCGTAATCATCCAATACCACCCTTAACACGATACAACATCGTGAGATCCACTTCTTCCGCTCCATACCCCACTCCATATCCCTCTCAATCAAACATCTAAGATTTATGCTTATGTTTCCCCTCAAGCAAATAAAACAATCAACCATGGGTT
Organism: Artemisia argyi; assembly: GCA_030686995.1. NCBI lineage: Eukaryota > Viridiplantae > Streptophyta > Magnoliopsida > Asterales > Asteraceae > Artemisia > Artemisia argyi. The sequence continues at coordinate 259,672,985 of CM060708.1, read as the reverse complement.
GCAAGCAAGTCCAAGTGCTCTCTTAGGCAATATAGGACTATGTCTTTTCTTTTGTGTTATTTTTATCAATATGCTTCAAGCATATTGAATGTTGTAATGATTCTCATTTCTATAATGCTTGAATGAATCTATGTTTAGTTGCATAATTGTTGCCTTGCATATATGTGTATCTTGCTCTCTTCAAATATTTTTGTAGCAAAGATCTCCATGGCTCGTTCCCTTGGTACTCTCAAATGAGGGGGAGCATACATCAAGGGGGAGCACTCTACCCGTTTAAACTTCCCTCGCGAAGCTTACTCGGCTTAACCTTTTTAATTTTACAAAAAGGGGGAGAAGAGAAATGTAAACTCTATAATACTTGTCTAAAAACAAGTTTTAAGATATATTGAGTTTAAGGTTTTGTAATAATCAAAAAGGGGGAGATTGTTGACATAAATAATGCCTAAAAACATTATTAACATGTTATCAATATCTCTATGTTTTAATTATCACAAAATATAAACTCATAGAACTAAAACTTGTGACATAAACAAGTATTTAGTGATTAATATTTCTCTTTACATCCAAATCACTTAAGGTATGAATAAACAAAGTGTTTAGTGCAATTTATGATCAAAGGGGTATTTAATTAACTAATGCAAAGTTTATTTAATCATATAAACATATTATATATTTTTGAAAAACACTTTTGGTAATAAAGGAAAATGTTTTATTTATACTAAATATATGAATTCAAATTTTTAACCAAAATCAGTTAGTTTTTCACCAAATAAACTTTCCCCACTAAAAGACAAAGATTCTGGCCGTTTCAGCTGGGCGGCCCCCTTAATTATAAGGGGCGGTCCCCTTAAAATTAAAGGGACCGACCTTGATTTAAGGGGACCGGCCACGCTCCTCTGTCAGAATCTTCTGCCTATAAATACCACCTTAACCCTGGATTTTTTCCTCACCTTTTGCACTCCAGAACTCTCTGTTCTAGATCTCCATTTCCAATCTATAAATCCTTTGATCATACATTTTAAATCTTTGTTTCAAAGTGATCCAAACATCATCCCATAAAGTGCAAGAGAAGAATACTTCTATCCCTCAAGACAAGAAGTATTACAACTTGTTGTGATCTCCACATCTAAGTTGTTAGTGAATCATCATTGTTATTATTTCATTGTGTGATTAGTTGTGAATATTTGTTAGAAGATAGTGTAGTTTGATATATAGTGTGATTGGTTAGAAGAATAGTTGTGAAGAAGATAAGTTAGGAAGAAGATTGGTGTGTAGAAGAATAGGTGTGAAGAAGATTGGTGTGTAGAAGATTGGTTTGAAGAAGTGGTGTGATTAAGTAGTGAATAGGTGTGAACTAGTTGTGTAGAAGTTGTGATTAAGTTGTGAAGTTATTGTGGTGTGAAAATTGGTGTGTAAGGTTTTCTCCGCCATAAGGGAGTTTGTTGATATAGTGAAGAAAACTCTCGAGTTAGGTGCTCGGGGAGTGGAGTAGGGCAAGGAAGGTGACTTTGTAGCCGAACCACTATAAATCTCTTGTCTCTCGGTTCGATCTTTCCAACCTTTATCTATTTCTTTACTTACGTTATTATTGCTTTATCGTACATACTTAGTGTTGTTCATATTGTGCACGACTTGATTTCATATAACATCGAATCTATATTTTACAAAACAAAGAAAACTTTTAAACAAACTTTTATAACAATTGAAAAACGACGTAAAACTATTCAACCCCCCCCCCCTTCTAGTTTTCCACAACCTCTTTTGACTAATAAAGTCAACACATACAACACGAAGTGTTACTAAGTATCTGTTATAAAACCTAAAGTTAAGCATACATATATTGCATCATACTTCCAAAATTGTGTACGGACAAACCCATATGGTTTATCCTACACATATAGTTTACAAAACAATTGTCTAAGCATTGTCAAGCTGATTTGTGCCCACAAATCCATCATACATACGAACTACATAATTTGTTTACATAATATCATTCATCCAACTTTAAAGCTCAATCAGCACACATCAAAATGTAAAATTCTTTGTGACATGTTAGTTTCATCACCTAGAAAGAAGCGGACCATTGAACCTTGATCAAAATGTGCTTCTTCCCTCAATTGCCTGAAACTAGATAATGAAACAATAGCCACTTGCCTCCTGACCTTCCCTTGACCAACTTGAAGTGTCCTCTCACGAACTTCGAACTCTTTCTCTATGCTTTTATGCTTTACAGCCGCTCTAGAGAACCCATACAAGTTGTACTTCTTAACAATTTTTGATGGAATGGACTGATAAAAAATGTACAAAACTTATCATTAGTTTGTCATGGGATGCTTCTAATACACATTATGATCCATCAATCTTTATATCAGAAACACAATATATGATACAAATGACATTCATATATCTTATTAAGCAACTCTGTCACTAGACTTACAAGTCGGCCGTCTCTCCAGAAGGCTACAGTTATCTTCCTGTAGAATGCCCTTTCTTCTTGGTCATGGGCTGTGTGGTGTTCCCAATTACACATCCAACTCATCCGAGGGGCTTCAAAATCTGAATTTAATATTACATATAATCAGATAACTTACACTGCTGTGAGATACTTGGTGTAGTTAAAGTTAAAAAACTAAAACATACCATAGTCAGTTGGTTGGTGACACAGGGCATTCATGGCTATGTTGGTGCTGTATGTCTCCACTGTTGTGATGGCCCCTCCATCATGGTCAAACAACATGACATTATACTCCTCCCCCGGGACAACCTGAGTAAACACCATTTTTTGACCAGGTGACATATTCAGGTCTTGGGCCAGTTTCTCCCAACCACATCCCCACAGGGCCGTGTGGACATATCGATCATACCAATCTTGTGTAACCTCCAGCTCTACTTGGTAATCAGTGGTGTTACTAGTAACCATGACCGACTCTGTAGGTACTGGACCATGCAGATATGCTAGAAAATCTTCTGGCATTGACTGGTTAAAACGAGATGTGTCTATCACATCAACCATACATCTCCAAAACTGATCATGGACTGGTTCATAATTATGCAACTCCTCCCCGTACTCATTGTAGGTAGCTACATAAAACACATCCTCACCCTCTTCTATAAAATGTAAGTAAGCAACATCCGAACAGGTGATGTTGTGCATCGCAAAATCATTCCACCTTGCTCCCTCAACAACACACACTAATTGTGATACTCTTCTTACACTAACTCTCCATCTAGTCTCCTCATAGTTAACTAAGTAAATATACCGATTCCCATGATAGGATCCTCCTAACACGAAATCATGATGCAGTTCCTGTATATCAATATTAAGTTTTAAGCATTGTCAATTTCTTACAACTACTTTCTTAGAGATATAACAGTTAATTCTTATATGGTGTTAACTTACAAACTCATCCAAAACCTCTTCAGGATCGTCCAAAGCGCAAATAAATTGATTCCCATACATACCTTCTGCATTAACGATTAACATTATCACAAATAACGTTTTAATTAAACAAAAATCAGTAAATATTGTTACCTCGTATGTGTGTTGTTTGATTTTGCAAGGCTTGCAAGTTCCGATTGTTTGTGGGTGTGTGATTAGATGGGATTCGATAAGATAGAATATGGGTACTTTGTTGAGGGTTGTGTTGGGTTGAGGTTATATGTGACAATGTGTGTGGCAGATGATCGGGTTTTACTCAACTGTCAATGGTTAGGTGTGGGTTTATTGATTCCCGCGAAAACATTAATATGCGTATCACAGAAGATACGGTAAAGTTACATAGTTAATGTGTGACTACACCGATGGTCCCTCAAGTTGTATGTCTGGTTTAGCTTGGGTTAACTACTGGTTATAACGTGATTGGACTATTATGCCTCTCATATTATTACAAAAAACGTGAGTTAACCGAGCCAAAAATGGTCAAGGGACGCAATCGGCATAAAAAAACACAAGGTTTGGACGTCAGACGACGATTTTTAAAAGTTAGGGTGCCATGCGATGTTTTATGAAAAGTTTAGAGAGCAACGGTGTATTTTTGTCTGATATAAATTTAGGATATACTGACTTATGTTAACCAAAGAAGAAACAATTGGATATGGTTGTGAAAATTAATGATCAATGACTTTTTCTAAGTTAAGATAAACTTCATTCTTATTCTGCCTAACAAACACTAAACAAATTTCAATTCATTTAGATTTTCATTTTATAATGATACAATCAATCCACAACTTCTGATATCTTAAAAACATTACTCGAACGAAATAGCTACCACTGAGGTACCCCATCCTCGCGAGAGGTCTCAAATTCAACAATCGATAGGTAAACATTTTAGAGTGGTCATAAAAAAGGTTCGAAAACAGTTACGGGATATACTTCCCGTGTACATCTGAGTCAAATATCTACACTCCCTAGATAACGTGAACAGAGAAAACGCTATCGGATAATTCGTACCAAATCTATGTTCAGCATAGTTAAACTTTCACTGAATAATTAGTCATTCAGATAAATCTAGTGTCCCGACCTAATTAGTCTCCTACTTTTGTGAACTTTGTCGACATGACTTGAAACAAAATTACACATCCCACCAATCACCGCACTATGCGAACAGTTCTAGCCTTTTGTTTCTAATGTCAAATAATTGAAGACTCGTAAATTCCGGAATTTGTCTTTTTTTGGTGCTAATTTTTTATACAATTCATTCACAACGTTTATCGTCTTATCGATGCCAATGAGATTTTTGTTGTCCTTGTATAACACACATCCAAAATATATACTGTTTATTTCACTTATAATTTCCTAAAAAAAGTTTATTAGTTAGTTTTTAAATTTTTTTGGATTTGAAAGCAAAATTGTAGAAGAACTTTTGAGGACAAAAGGTAAAGATATAAGGTAACTTTGACTAGTGAGAAAGTACGAAAATTTTGATTGATATAAAGGGAACACATATTTGAAAAACGACTACAAGAAAATTTAAATTTCTGTAATAGGAAGACAACGTGCATAAATACACAATGAGTTAGAATAGAAGATATTGCTTACAAACATGTTAATTAAATTTATAGTTACTACTGTACTAGGCTACTTGAGAACTATTTTAATTAACAAAAAACATATGGAAACGATACAAAAAAGACACTTTACACAAACTCTATATTTTTTTGAAATCAAATGTATAATAAATACAAAGTGGTAAGTATATAGTACAAAGAATTAGGAATATATGATGAGTTGGAAATCTAAAACTTCACTTTCAACTATTCCCCATGAAAGATTTCCCCATACTCATACAGTCATACATTCTCTGCAAAAAGCAATTCCTTGAAACTTTTTCATTATTTCATACACTAGTATTTCTTCTAATTTTGAGTACTTCCCAAAAAACAAACATGTTTTATTCATTTTTTGTGTAATTAAATTCATTTTTTTAAATAAATCTATGCGATTTAGTAAGTATGAATGTGACTGATGAGTGACATATTATAGCTTGCTTATTATTTAAAAAAAAATAATTAGAAACTAAGTTACATATTATAGCTTGCTTATTATTTAAAAAATAATAATTAGAAACTAAGTTACATCATGAGCAAAAAAGTTTTTGAATGTAGGAAAGAGATGTTTTTTTTTATGAATGTAATAATGATTAAACTTTTAGTTTTATAAGAAATATATGAGAAATAATTTTTTTTTCTTACTTTTTCTTCTTCATCATCATAGGATCCTCTAATTTGGTAGAATTGATGATGTAGAAAAGAATATTAGGTTGCTTCAAGGATCACTTGTAACTTCTTTTTTATTTAAATTTTTGAGTAAAACATCTTTTTTATTGATACAACTTGATGACATGTTAATCAGATTAGTCTCGAAATAAAAGGGTGTCGGGTTCAACTAAAAATTTATAATTTCATTTATGTGCCACACCATAACTAGAAACGTTTTCTTGACAAATTTTATAGAACAAAACATTTAAAATATAAAATAATAATAGTGAGCAACTGAGCATAATTGCCTTAAAGTGGAAGAATGTCGGGCTCAACTAGGAATCTGATTTTGATGAAAATAAACATCTTAACAACAATTTTTTAATTATTTTTTTTTATTATTTTTTATTATTATTATTATATATATATATTTTTTTTACAAAATTTATTCTCTCTATTGAAGTATAGTACCCCTATTGAAGTATAGTACCCCGTTATTAACGAAATGAGGTCCAAATTTGTATGTTCATAATGTTAGGCGAGTGGGGGAATCATATATACTATTTAACCATCCATACTAATTAAACTTGCGATGTATTGATTAACATGTTACTCACGTAGCTAACATATTTGTTGATTATTGACACATCACAGCTTAACCAAAAAAAAAAAAAAAAAAAGGGTACGTAATTGCTTTGGTTTTTATCTTCTTTTCAAGTGATGAAATCCTAGGTGAAGTTTTGGTACGAGGACTGGAAACTCCAAATCGATACTACGTCTTTAATCTTTTTATTTTCGGACCAATTCACATTCCATCTTCATTTTCTTGCCGATTTCTTTAATTTGTCTTCTTTAACCTTCATCTTTGGTAACTTCTATAAGGATAATTGGATGCGCAAATAAGTCTTACATGTGAAACTGGTAATTCCTTGCCCATTTTGTAACAAGCACTCCCACACTCTCACACTATGCACTCTATTTCATTTGTAACCTATCATCGCAAACAATATCTTTCACTGTTACAATTTCAGTTTAGTAGATCTTTTTTAATCCATGTTAAAACAAGTTAAATTTGTGTTTGGGACACTTTTGTACTTTTTGTATTGTGTAGTTTTGCCTCTTTCAATTGTCTTGACTCTTGATGATAGAGGTTGGATGACTTTTTTTGATATATCAATGACTTTCCAAAAAAAGAAGGTAAATTTGTGAAAATAATGAAATTTACCATTATTGGAATCATATGCCCAAAATGGATGCACAGGACTCTGCTCTAAGGGGTGGCAACCTTGCGGTTTGCTTGGTTCGGCAACTCTTGCCGATCGGCAACTAGCATTGCCAGTCAATCGGCATCCACAAATCGGTACCTCATGCGGTGAATCTTACCGATTCGGTGGGGGAGAAAAACAAGGAAAACATTACCGTTTGGCATTAATGCAAGGGGAGCATGATGTTTAGGCAAGATTGCCACTTAAAAATGAAGTCTAGGCAAGTTTAGGCAAAAAATGTGTTGGATGACCATGATTGGTTGTTTGCAAAAAAAGATGAGGCAACCTTAGGCAAGGTTGGCACCCCTAAGTTCTAACATTCCTTTCTACTGTTCACCTAGTAGTCCTTTTGTAATGTGAAAGTAACAGGAAAATTATACCGGTACACACGCCTATAAAATTTGTTGTAACCGTAAAACCATACCTAAATTAGCAAAACCAATACCCACCGTTAATAGTAATTTCTCAATTTTTTTGCACTATCACAGTTACTTAATTTTCAGCTGTACACTAAGAACCAGAAAGGTTACGACTACGAAACAAAAGAGTTGGGATTAAACGCATGACCTATATCACAAATACTACATTTCACGGCCTAGCAAAGACTTTTGCGCTCAGAATAACCACCAAAAGTTAACTAGTAGTATCAATTTGAACTTGAGCCATACCCGAGAATTTTAACTATTTCTGAAACATTTAATCTCATGGATCCTAACTAATAATACCAATGCTAATAACATAAAGTGGAATTAAATCCAATCCAGTTGTTGATTTTTATCAGAATTATAATCCAAAATTTATCATAACCCTCACCAACTAGACTTGCACCATATATTGTAAACCAATTTTTCGAAACAAAAAATCATTACTAATACAGTAACACCACTCGGTTATTTGTAATACATTCCGAAAAAGTAGGGGTACGGCTCTCTACATCTCACTTACTCGGGAATGGTGACCAATACAGGTCTCCACGCCCGTCTAAGTAACCGCTGCCGCGTCAAAAACCTAAACCTCCTTCCACCACCACCACCACCGCGCCGCCCAATCAAATCACAATCACCTCCCCACCGCCGCTCCTCATCATCTCCACCGTCATCATCATCCTCATCCACAGTCGGCGAAACAAACAAGTCCTGCAGCTTCCTTCTCCTAACACCGTCGTCATCCTTCTCATCTCCCGACGAATCCACGTCATCATCACTTCCTCTCCGATCTAGAAAATTTTCCGGTAACCTCCGGTTTCCACCGCGGGTGAGTAGCATCTTCAAGGTTTTGCGGCGGCGGAGATGGATGATTGGGCTGGTGGAAGGACTGCGTGTTGGACTATTAGCTGCTGCTGCTGCAACAGCACATTGTGTTGCTAACATTTTGAATTTTTGTAAGGTAGCCATTGTTTTTATTTTTATAGATCTGAGATGTAAATAATAGGCATAGTTGTTTTTATAAAAAAAAATAAAAAAGTGGAGTAATAGATTCTTTCTTTGGTTTAGGTGGACAGTTTGGAATTAGTGAAAGAATAAGGGTTTTTTAAAGAATGAAGGAATGAAAGCAATGGTTTGTGTTTATAGATGGAGATGGGATGATAAAGTGATGATGCTTCATTGGTTTTGTTGTGAGTGATGGTGATGGATTTTTTTGACATGACACGTGGTCTGGCAATACGTAGACCTGATGAAATGGTACGGCTTCTTCCCGTAGGTAATACTTCATCTACTTTTGTAACTTCCAAATTTATTTTCTTTAGGTTATTTCAAATTAATTGTTTATTTTAAAGAATAGGTATTTTAAATTTTAATTTGAGTTTATTAATTCTTATTTCATGTTATTATTACAAGTATTAAAGAAATTTTAAATTAATTAACTAAGAGTGATACAGTTATTTTGCGAAAGGTTAAAATAAGAAAGTTGTAATGATAATGAACTTTTTTTTTTTTTTTTTTTTTTTTTTTTTTTACGAAAAGAGTAATTTTTATCTTTATTTATACTATTATATAATGTATTTAGGACTATATTTCAAAATTAATTAGTTAGGAAGCATGTTGGTTAGGAAACAAGTTGGTTAAGAAGTTTGTTAGGAAACAAGTTGGTTGTTCAAACTAAAATTATTTTGTTTAACCATCTCTACCATGTCTACTTATAAAGCATAAAGACAATTAAATGTGTAACCGAATAACGCAAAATATGCATTGCGCGGGTACCGTTCTAGTTTTAGTAATGGTATGAATGTTTTGTGGTTCGGTCAAATTATAAACGCACAATTGTTGTCTTCTATATGAGTCGTGTAAGAGACGGTAATGGAATACTATCACAAAGATCGTGTTTGTAGTTTCGCCAAGTGACAAAGACAGATATTGCAAATTATTCTTTAGAAAATTATTATTCATCCTAATTTTATGAAATATCACATGTGTATGTCCACTAATTTTCTCTTATTCTCGTTTCAAATCATTCCTTCAAGTATAAATATTTAGCATTACTCTTATTCTTTTTCTTGTTTCTTTCAAAGTAATGTTTTTCTGTCTAGAAAGCGGGAATTGCATATATATGCAAATGCCTCTTTTTTCTTTTTTCTTTTTTTGATAGGCGCAAATGTCTCTTTTAGAAAGTAGAATCGGTCCAACCTAGAGTCGCAAAAATGCAAATAAATATGATATACAAATTCAGTTAAATTTAAAATTTTATCAAACAACTTTATTTGATCTCAAACTTAAACATTTAACAATAGGCTTTGTAGTACATATAAGTCGAATCCGAGCTAATAGAAGAAGTCGTAAATAAATTTGTAGACATTTTATAAATAATTAGACAATGATACGAAAAGTAAAAGTGAAATACGGTCAAAAGGTGAAAAATAGGTAGACAATCAGTCAAGAACCGAAAGCAACCGTGCCTTATAAGTACAGCTAGTATTACTAGTTAAATTGATTATTTATGGACTTTCAGTAGAGTAAAGAAAACCAAGTTACTTTTTCACCATTCTATCATTCAATGAAAGGTTTAGCTTGGCTAAAAGTAAAAACTGTAACAAGAATAAAATGTCCAAAAAATGGTATTTACAGGTATTTTTAGTTTCGTACATTTATGTTGTTTGAAAAATATCTTGAGAATTTGTTCTTGTTATAACGATCTCAATTCTGATAAATATGGTGAAATTAGTATAAGATCAAGTGATTCATCTTAAGAAAAAACGATATAATACGTACAGTATACTAACTTAACGTAGAAAGTGAAAGGATGGTCAATCCTAGCATTCAAGATTTTCGGGGAGTTACAGAATCTGAGGATGGAGGATTACTACCATCTTCGACCACAATGTCGACCACCTCCGGTTGTTGAACACTCAGCTCGTCGTTCTGTATCCCTCGTAGATTCTCAACCACTTCCTTCATCGTCGGCCTCATATCTTTCTCATGTTGCAAACACCTAAAACCCAACTCAGATACCAATGTCACCGTCCGTCTCACTAAACTATCCATCTCGAATCCAATACGCTTGTCAACAAACTCAGCCAATTTGCGGTTTTGTATCCTGTCAATAGCCATATTAGCTAAGTTTATATCATGTCTATGTCTATTTGTGTCAACAGCTGGTAATGATGATAAAAGCTCCATCAATACAACCCCGTAGCTATAAACATCACTCTTATCTGTTAACCGGTAGCATTGGTAGTATTCCGGGTCCACATAGCCAGGTGTCCCTTGTGGCGCAGTGGATACATGTGTAGCGTTGAGGGGAAACAAACGTGATAGCCCAAAATCAGCAACTTTGACACAGAAATTATTGTCTAGGAGAATGTTGCATGTTTTGACGTCACGATGAATGATGTCGGATTCGTGAAGGTAGGCTAATGCTTCGGCTGTTTGTATAGCGATGTTGAGACGTAGGGCCCAATTTAGTGAATTTAAACTGGATCGTCTTCCGTGAAGATGATCGGCTAATGTCCCATTGGCAATATACTCGTAGACTAGAAGAAGCTCTCTACTTCGTTTTGAAGTGCATCCGTAAAATTTTACTAGGTTTTCGTGGTCTAACATTGTTAATATCTCAACCTCGTTCATGAATTGCTCTACACATTTGAAACTGTTTTGGTATAAACGTTTGACTGCTACTTCTCGACCGTCTATGAGTTTACCATAGTAAACAGTCCCAAAACCACCGTCTCCGAGCTCTTTTGAATCATCAAAGTCATCGGTAGCTGATTCTAGTTCGCTGTAAGTGAAAACTCGTGTGCCAAAATAAGTGCTTTGTCCTAATTCTGTTGTTGCTGAGGAAGTGTAAGAAGTGATGGTGGTTGGAAAACTAGTTGAAGCATCGGTCACACTGTCTTTCTTTTGAATTCCACCTACTGCTCGAATAGCACGTCTTATCTTGCGTTGTCTTCTAACAAAGAGTGCTGACCCAATGCCAATGGTAGCAAGTAGCCCACCAGCGATAGGAAGGCCTGGAATTTAAAGAATATAGTAGTACAAAAATGAATTAGTTCCGGTTTGAAAAATATGACCCCGTCATGTTGTCTAAAAAGTCCCAATAGTACGACTCCTTTTGCCTTTAGAATCCTTTTTCTTAAGAAACATGTTCTAGTAGTACGAAAATGAATTAGTACGATCCCAGTTTTATTTAGTTACAGAATGCGAGTCATACCTATAGTCAGTGACCTTTTCTTTGACGAGGAACTGGCTTGGCTTGTGTTAGCCATGGAGCAAGTATTTGCGCTCAAAGGCGGGCCAGGGCAAGCACACGCGGTCTGGTTCGTGTCATAGTCATAAAAACACCGGCCTTTAGAGTCCGTGCATTGGCTGCAGTCCGTGTTGTCCCCTTTCCATCTGACCTCAAATCCTCCTTTGAGAACCTGATCCAAACTACTTGAATTCACCAATCCGGTTGACCCGATTGCCATAACTGGTACCGGAACGATCACACTCTTATTACAGATTCCCGGGCCTTGTTCACCAAGCAGGACCAGAGCTTTATCGATCCCATTGTGATCACAAGAAAAAGGGATCCCATGAATCATGGAATTTGGGCATCCATAGAGGAAAGTGACGTTCATGTAATCAGGAGTATAATCGAAGAGGTTGTGATTAATGGTGGTGTTAACAAAATCATGTGGACAGATTGACTCCATCACATCTTCTCTAATGATCTTTACTATTTGGGACGGTTGATCGATGCTTATAACATGGTAAGTCATGTTGTTAATATCAATACTAGGTGATTTATTGCCACTGTTACAGTCGAGCTGAAAGCCAGGATACCCACAGTTGGCGGGATCTTCATGTCTCGAGAAAGGGTATTGGACCCCGGACATAGTCCCGCAGGTGAAGGAAGCAGCACATGTCTTGTAAGATTCGTGCTGGCTGCTTGAAGGCCGGGGAACCACGCTCAGAGATAAAGTTATGATGATTAGAGACAACGGGAATTGAGAAAGGGTGTGAGGCTTCATTGGAATGAATCAGCTAGATCAAGATCACTGTTTTCGAGTTTTGATTTTTAAATTCATGGAGGTTTATGCTGATTTTTTCAACGTTATCCACCTAATTATCCAACTAACACGACTACAAAATCCACGTAAGTCGAAATTAACAAATATAGGTGAAGTTTGGTTAGAACTTTCTTGCATTGGTTAAAATTGTTTGACTTCCTTTGTTAAAGATGTTTAACCATTAATAACATCTAAACTGACAAACTGTTAGTTTCATAATGATATAAAGATTATTCTTGTTAACCAAATTACCTTTAACAAGTCAAAACTAGCCCAGCTACTAGTAGCCCATTGACAATTTCTAATAGAACCCCAATAAGTAGGTACAAGATAGTGACAACATGGAAGCATGCTATGATCTTTAAAAAGTAATTTTGATATAGCACTCAAGAATTCTTGGAAAGGTAGTTACAACAAGAGGAATAGATTGACCTTACTTCCTAATTTCATTAAGATTTCATGCGGTTCTTGTAACCGAATATAAAAGATAATTATACACTTTTAGAACAACAACTAATGGCATCCCAAACTAATCATGGAAGATCTTCACTAACATTTTGAAGCTGCTTCTTCTCCAACAACATTTCAGAGCATATTCGCCCCCTCATGCGATGGAACAAATCCAAATCAGATAATTGCTCAATTGTCATCTTTGCCATCATTGCTCTTACTGATTTCTCTCTTTCTCCATCAAACATCTCCGTTGCATTATTCTTTGTTGTTCCTGCCTGCCTCAACCTATTCTCTAGTAGCAAATTAAATGCTAAATTTGACTAAAACCATACAAAAAATAATACTCAATCATTAGTCAATCAACTAGAGAGTATAATTGGACTATTTTTTTTTTTTTTTTTTTTTTTTTTTTTTTTTTTTAATTAGTGGGTCAATTCATACCTCAAGAAATTCTACTCCTGCTTGGAGACCAGATTCGTTAAGTTGACGCATATTGTTGCATCTTTCATAGACATCTCTTGCAAGGGAGAAACTGTGATTGATAAAATTTCTTTTTTGCTCCAGCTCTTCATCAAGCTTTAAAGATTTTGGTACCTTTGTTATGCTATTGACCTTCTTTTGATATGCTACAACTGCCTTCACAAATTCCTGCAATCGTGTAACAAGTATATGACAGTTTTAAGATTTATTATTTTGGAAAAGACCTTAAGGAGGATAAAAAATGATAATACCTTATAAGCAGTGGCACATCCAGGATAACTATGTTCATTTGAATTAGGTTTCCTCATTTGTTCAGGGTGAAACTGTAACCCTATTATAAACTGACCCTCTTCTGGATTATAAGCATTCGGATCATAAAATCCTTCAACTAAACCATCTGGTGCAAGTGCCATGGGTCTGAAACGTTGTGCTAGTCTCTTTACTCCTTGATGGTGATAACTATTAACGAGAATCTCCGTGTTTTCTTTTATAGAGTCCTTAAACCATTGATGCAATGGGGTGTCGTCTACAATCTTAACCACATGCTGGTGCATATCATACTTCTCAGAATCCAAATGGATTACTTTGTTCTCATCAGGGCAACTTTTGGTCAGTTCAGTGTCAATGTCCTGATATAGGGTACCTCCACATGCTACATTCAAGACTTGTGATCCCCTACATATTCCCAAATAAGGTATATTCCTTTCAAGGCATAGCTTCGTGAGCGATAGCTCTATTGTATTGTTTTCTTGGTCAAGGGATGGTTCAATTTCTTCACCCTCAGATAAAAGGATGCCATGGATCGGCTCAAATCTGTGCAACAACGTTTGGATACCGGTCACCCTAGGTATAATCACTGGGATAGCTCCATATTTAACTACAAGATCAAGATGGTGTTCACCTAATAAATAAACAAATTATCATTGCCCGTCAGTTTTAAACAAAAATAAAAAATAAAAAATCAGGCATATGGCCAGCTTAAAGGTGCCCATCTTTTCTGGTCATTATAAGTTGTCGGTTCAAATGTTATCAAGTTGGTGAAACGGGTGAGTATTTGTGGGTTAGACTTATGCACGAAGAGCGAAATCAGTTAAATGCAAAACTACAATATTCATAAAGTTAGTTATCAAATTTCTCATGATTCAACTAATTGAAGAAACATTAAACATGTACCAACGAAATCGACAAAATTGTTCTTGCAAAGACTCCTGCTAGTTACGATGATGACACGGGGTAGGATGACAGAGAGATCGGTTGTTGACATGGCTGTGTTAGAGATATTCAGTTGTGAACTCTACTGATGCCATGTAAGCTTAGTATGTGATGTATATATATAGGAGACAGTACTAGTATTAAATGGATCATTTTATATGACCCATTTCTTTTTGTTGTGAAACAACATATATAACTAATCATGGTGTCCATATTCCATAATATCAATATGATAAAATTTATCTCGAAATATGCTTATGTGACTATAGATTTCAACTTTTGATTTATACTAAATTATTACATGAATTTTGTCATCGATCCTCTGTTCTCAATCTCTCCCTTTGAGTGAAACACGACTATTATCCATATGATAAATAAGACGTATCAATCTAAACATACTTCGAAACACAAAAACACAACAGAAAAGATAAATAAAGATAAAATAATTCTTAGTTTATTGTTTTCCCCTTCACTTATGCTCCTTAACACTCCATATATGAAAATAACTAGTTTACAAATATGATGTAGGTAATGATCTGTGACCTTAACTTTTTTTATCTGGTGATGAGATTGATGTTCTAATTAATAATATAGTATATCGTAATACACTAATTTTTAAGTGTTAACTGTCATAATATACTTTGTTGATCTGATAATTTATTGGTCCCATGTCATCTATCCCAACTAATTGGAACCCTACATGATCTGTTTTATTATACATGTGGCCTATATACAAATCGAACCTTTAAAAACGTGAAGGTCAATTGATTCATCGTCCCGTCCCTGATATAAGTTAAAGTTAAATATTTATTGTTAGGTTAGTATAGGTTTGTTCAAAAATTGTGTTTTTTACGACTATAAAAGAGCCAACAAAACCAAGAATCAGTAAACATTTCTTTCATAACTGCCCAAACGAACCAAATATAAAGTTTCAATTTTGTGTCTACCATTACAAAAGATCTGTCCCAAACATAGAAGCTTCTTGTGAAATGAATTCATGAAACAATGCAACAAAGTACTACAATTTTTTCTAGAAAGACATTCACATACCTTACGCGACAATATTTCACTTATGTCTTAACTAAGGCCTCAAGCCACAACTTTTACTATGATGTACTGCTAGGCTAAAGCGGTTTGGTGTAACGAACTTTTGTTGAATACTCTTTCATAATAGCTTCTTCTCTTCTACTATATTTTCTATCTCCAATCTTCCCCTTAATTACCCTTGTCATTTAAGTCTTGCTATAATTTTTGTCTGAAGAAGCATATCATAAACTTACACAGTAATTAAGTTGTAAATGTGTTGTGAAAACCATGGAGTTTTGGTTTCTGCTTTGCTTATTCTGCGTGTGCTGCTATCTCTCTGGTTGGCCCAATATCTTTATCTCAAGTTTTGATCCAGGAAGGACCGAACAATCTCACCGTAGTGTATACTTGGGCCAAACATAAAGAAAATTTAGGTACCGTCATGTAACCAAAGCATATATCAATATATACTTTCTTTCTATACAACAACAAAAACAAAACAATACTCAATTCCGTTGGAGTGGGATACGGGTAAGATAGGATGTCGCAGCCATAGCCCTACCCGAGAATTGAGACTACTTCCAGAAACAAATAAAAGTCCTGTAACCAATTAAGGTTCACAAATTAAAGCTAGCCCATTAACAAATACCATCAGAACACCAATAAGATACCAACTACAGCCCACAAGCCCACTTTCACTAGTCAATTCACTCAGCAATAAAGATCAACAAATTAGGTACAGGATAGAGACAACTTGAATGCATCATGCATGTGATCATGAAAGGAAAAGAGTGATTTGTCATTTATCACTCATGAGATCTTGGAAAGACAATTACAAACAAAGATCAGTATATGTATCCTTTTTCCAAATTTCATTAAGATTTCATGTGATACAGATAGTAAAGAACATCTTAGGCTTTATAGCAACAATTGATGAAATAACAAACTTATTAGGGAAGATCCACATTAACATTTTGAATTTTCTTCTCTAGCATATCAGAACATATCTGGCCCATCATGTGATAGAACAGATTTAAATCGGACAATTGTTCGATTGTCATCTTTCCCATCACAACTCTTGCCAATTTCTCTCTTTGTTCATTTAACTTCAATCTCTCCATGTATGAAGATGCATTTCTCACTGTTGCTCCCATTTGCTTCAACCTATTCTCTTGTTGCACGCTTAATGCAATATTCGACTGAAACCAGTTAAAAAATTAACATCATTAGACTCAAATCTAACAAACAAATATTAGAAACTGTTTAATTCTCACAACTCATATACCTCAAGAAATTCAGCTCCTGGTTTAAGATCAGACTCTTCAAGTTTATGACCATCGTCTCCTCCCTCGTATAAATTTCTTGCAAGAGAGAAGCTACGAACAATAACTTTTCTTTTTTGCTCCATCTCTTTATCAAGCTTTAACGATTGTGGTACCTTTGTTGTGCTATTCAGTTTCTTTTGATATGCTACCACTGCTTTCACAAATTCCTGAAACCATTTTTCAAAAATATAACAGCTTAATTAGAATAACATTCAGATTATTTTCGAAAAAGATTTCACTGTGTTTAGTCACTACCTTATAAGCAGCAGTGCATCCAGGATAATCAAATTCATCTGAATTCGCCTTCCTCATTCGTTCAGGATGAAACTGTAACCCCATTATAAACTTACCTTCTTCTGGATTATAAGCATCCGGGTCATAAAACCCTTCAATCAAGCCATCTGGTGCGTACGCCATAGGCTCAAAACGTTGCGCTAGCCTCTTAACACCTTGATGGTGATAACTATTAACTTGAATCTCCATATTATCTTCTAAAGAATCCTTAAACCAATGATGCAATGGGGTCTCTTCCACAATCTCGACCCCATGCCTATGCCCATCGTAGTTATCGTAATCCATATGAACCGTTTTCTTCTCCTGTGGGACATTTTTGGTTAGTTCCTTACCAATATCTTGGTAAAGAGTACCACCACATGCAACATTCAATACTTGTGATCCCCTACATATACCCAAATAAGGTATGTTCCTTTCGAGGCAAAGCTTTGCTAGTGATAATTCTATCGTGTCCTTTTCTTTATCAATCGCGGTATCGCTAGCATGCAACCTCCGGATCTCCTCCAATTCATCCTTAGATAAATCGGTTCCTTCGTCTTCGTACAACGATGGGTCAATGTCCTCTCCTTCACACAAAAGGACTCCATGGATCGGCTCGAAACTATGCAACAACGTATGGACACCTGACACACGTGGTACAATCACAGGGACAGCTCCATATCCTACTATTAGATCAAGATGGTATTCACCTAAAATCATAAACAAACATATCAATCTCTTTATTCATACATATAAAACGCTGATAACCGACAATATTGATAGACTAAGGTAATAAGAATTAGGGTTAAGGAAACAAATTAATACGTACCAACAAAATCTACAAACTTGTTCTTACGAAGGCTTCGACGAGACACAATGATGACACGAGGTAAAATGACAGCAAGATCGGTTGTTGACATGTTTTGTGTTATGTTTTTTTTTTAAGAGATGTGAACGTAGACAAGGCGCCGCGTATGCTATAGTTATGGGAGTTTGTTAAATGATTATTGGTGATGAAAATAAATGGTTAAGATGTGCTTATTTATAGGGCCAAAAGATGTGGAAGCCACGTGGAAACCCGTATGGGGTTTATTGGGTTGACACGTGAGTTAATTAAGGTCAAAACTGAGGGCAATCTGACGTGGGAAGGTCTCATTTGAGATATAATCGTCATTAAAATATTAAGATGATTATAGTAATATCTAGTAATATGCCACCGGTGTAGGTTTTATCCGTTTATAGTTGTTGGTGATACTTAATTTTAGGTATTGGGAACAATATAATTAATTCTTATTTGTCTCGTATCTTGTATTTCTTTTAAGTTTATCGTTTTTAGAACGTCGGTTTATATTTATCTAGTCGTTTGTTTCTGCTTTTATCGACTTTCTTTACTTTGCTCATTTGTGTCATATAGCTTGTAGTATTGGTCTCGATATTTGTAGTTTTATTTGTCTCTTCTATTTCACATGTATAGTGTCGGCTTGGGCACTAATTGATGCTATAATATATATACGTCTGTTTTAATTATGTTCCTTTGCAATACCGCCTTGCATATGAAAAGATTAATGGGGAAGTATATAGAAAGTACATGAATTTTTTTAATGTGCATTCCTGGCTGGGTTATATTTTGAACCCAATAATTCTTCTAGATAATAATACGTTTTTGCCTGTTCAAGTATGAAAGTTAAGTTAAAATCGTGGATACCGCCTTCAAAAAAAAATTGCAGTCGTGAAATGTGTTTTTTGAAAATTATAGGCGAAATTTAGAGTTAATTTCATAAATCGTACCTATGGTTTATCGGGTTTAACAGAATTGGTCCCTCGCAAAAAATTTTAACAGGTTTGGTCCCTGTGGTTTTGACCCGTATCGGGTTTGGTCCCTTGACCACTAACACCGTCTGTTGACCGTCAAGTGGGACAGAAATGACATAAATACCCTTAAACGTGTTTCATAAATGGTCCCTATGGTTTGTTGGATATAACAGATTTAGTCATTGCGTTAATTATTTTTTATTTTTTTGTTTTTTACAAGATTTTCTTTTTATTTTATAAAAATTTTGACAGAATTTTTTCTATTCTACGGAAAATGTTAAAAGAAATTCAATTTTTTTTATATAGATATCAACTTTTTTTTTTTTTTTTTTTTTTTTTGGCAAAAAAATTTAAAAAAAAAATGCCAAAAATATATATATATACATATATTTTGCGAGAAATATTAAAAAAAAAAGTTTAAAAATTATGTCAATGATTTTTTTGTCAAACAATATATTTAAAAAAAAAAATAAATAAAATAAAATCTGACTAAATTTTTTGAAATTTTTTTTTTTTAAAACTGTCATAATATTTTTAAAAATTTTTGACATTTTTTTTAATTTTTTTTTGAACTTTTTGAATACTTTTTAATTTTTTTTTACAAAAAATTGGCAGTTAAATAAAAAATTTGAAAATTTGTGAATATTTTCTGCAGAACGAAAAAATTCAATCAAATTTTTTTATAATTAAAAAAAAAAAAAAAAAAAAAAAAAAAAAAAAAAAAACTTGTAAATAAAACATGCCAAGAAATCTAACAAAAATTCAGTAGAATTTTTTTTTGTCAAAAAATTTTATAATAAAACTCCGTCAAAAGTATTCGAAAGTTTTTAAAAATAAAAATCTGCCAAAAAAGTTTTAAACTTTTGTCAAAAAAATTTTTAAAAATTCGGACAAAAAAAATTTTTGAAAAAAAGAAAAGAAAAACCACAGGGACTAAATTCGTTATATCCCACAAACCACAGGGACCAATTACGTTTAAGGGTATATATGTCATTTCCTCTTAGTTTAACGGTCAAACTAACGTAAATATTAGTCTAGGGACCAAACCCGATACGGGTCAAAACCACAGGGACCAAACCCGTTAAAAATTCTTGTGAGGGACCAATTCCGTTAAACCCGACAAACCATAGGGACGATTTATGAAATTTTCAATTCATGCACATGGTGTAATATATTACTTACGGTAGAACTGAAACGTGTATTGAAGTTTTTATAGAATAATAATACTCCCTAATAATAAACAAATTTGAGTATGAAAGTTAAGTTAAAATCGTGGATACCGCCTTCAAAAAAAAAAAAAAAATTGCAGTTGTGAAATGCGTTTTCTGAAAATTATAGGTGAAATTTATTTTAAACTCATGCATTTGGTGTAATATATTACATATGGTAGAACTGAAACGCAATACCTCCCTAATAATAAACAAATTTGAGTTTGCCACTTTCCTTACACAAAACAAATTGACATACAACTTTTTCAATTTTTTACGAAGGTGTCACGAGTTAATCCTTGACAGTTCACATCTGCATGGGATACTTAAAAGAATATGCCCAAATTGTATTTAAAAACCTAACCCGTGTTTTATAATTAAAATCTCCATGAATAGATGTAAGTAAAATGACTACAGATTATGGAGATAACAGACACCGTTAGTTGATACTATTCAAATGTTTACGATAATCTTTTTTATTATGTCAAGATATTATAAATGTTTACTAATGCATACTATATTAATCACGAGCCAAATTCCATATTTTCATCCACTTTGCTAAAAATATCATCTACGTTCATCCATATTTAGTGAGTCATTCTATTGATCATCTGGACTATTTGGAGCTCCACGTAACCATTTTTCTTGCATCACCCAATACGTTTCATTGTGTTTTCTAGTACAAAGGGAAATATATCAGTGGTCATTATCATGATATTTACGCATTAAACATTTCCAAGATAAGTTATTTTACTTTAAAGAGTCTAGTATAGATCCGTTCGCATATACTCATATACTCTACTATTGTAAGATATGTTACAGGTAAAAACTATCTGGATTAAGCCTGTGTTTTAAAGCTTATCTTAAGATATCATTAATATAATTAAAAAAAAATTATGCAGTAACTACTCTTAATTTAATAGACTTATACAAAACCATAACCAAGTCATTTATTTTATTATATTATATATATTATATATACTTAAAATTTTCAATGTTTAAAACGCATTTTGTAATAACTAGTTAGTCATAAACGTGTTAAAAACATGATTTTTTATATGATTAATAGTTAAAAGTGGAAATAAAGTTGTTCCCGTTGATATTTGTTGGACTCTTTGATACTAATCTTCTATTGTTTCTCCTCATACAAGTCATAAAACCCCGTATAACTAAAGTGAATTGCTAAAAACACCTTAAACTTGTGGCTACATGTTTACGGGCCCTTTTCTTGTTCTACCCTAACCAAAGAAACTAACTAGTCAACTAACTGTTCCATTGTTACATTCGCAGCTAAAGTGGTCATTTTCTATTTGCCAGCTTGAGAACGTAAAAACATTGTGAGTTAAAGATTAACCAGATTGATGAGGAAAGCGGATTAGTTCTCTTTAAATATATGCCCTAACCAGGGTATCATGTGATCGTTTCCGACCATTTTCTAGCACCCTCCAAATGTTTACTCGGTGAGGATTGAATATTAGACTTTTTGTGAAAACATCATGGTGCCTAATCACACTAGCTAGACCGTCTTAGTAATGTTTTACTATTAACTAGATGGATGAAAAAGTGGTGGGTTGGTAATGAACGTAATCAAACAATATGGGGGTGTTTATAAAACATTTTGCATACACTTTTCTGGCCTATGGAAATCATGAAAAGCCAATGCAAAACACGTTCAATGTATGTGGATCATGTACAATTGTTATTCCTTGGATTAAACGTTTATTTATAGTCAATAAAAGCGTCAAAACTTTACATTATTGCTTATTTCTAGATATGGTTTTAAATGAACATAGCCAGCTGATACAAGACATGTAAGTCAAAGTCTGGAACTATGTAGCATATCAAAAGAGTGTATAATTAAAGACCACCATAACGTCATGCATGTCGTCTTGAATGATTTGTTCCCGAGAAGCTAAACCATACATGAAAATAAGGATTAGTGTCTATTGTCAACAAAATGACTTCTACCCAACAAAGAAAAAAAAGCTGGTGCATACATTCTGTTATTACTGCCTGAATTTTTTTATCTTTAGGATATATATATAAACAAAGGATCCAAACTATTGTAACACCAATGGACAATGTTAGCATATGGTTTGGAAAAGTATGTTAGCTAGAAAAGTATAACGCTAATAGTAGAAATGGCATTTTCTCCTAGAATGACGGGCATCTCTAAAAAAAAAAAAAAAAAAAAAAAAAAAAAAAAAAAAAGGCTTTTGCTTCAATGTAGTGATCATCCATACTACATATTGGGTTTAATTGGCGTTACCTGAACCGTGTGTGCTTCGATTTGGCTCACCCGCGTCGGGTTACATTTATAGAGGAAATGAAATGTCTGTGACATCTAATTTGGATTTCTAATAGAAGTAGGCATATTCACTTAAATTGGCTAGAATTGATCAATGCCCTCAAGTTGGCTTGTTCCAATAACGTGTAACTGCTTATGTCATGTTATTTATTCTGTCATCTTGCTGGTTTTTTTCTAAAAAATACTTCGTTCTAAGAAAATGGTTAATTTAGTAGTTTGATACGGTTCATTTTGCCACTAATGCTTTGGGAGAACCCAATATTCAGACTCTCTCATATCAAGCTTGTATCTTTTGAAACTTATTACAATTCTTAATTTATTTGAACCCAATGTTACAAGCATCTATATACACTATAATTAATGCATTTTGCTAATTATAACATTTAGGATTTATTTACAATTAGGAGGAGGGATGCCACAAGCTTTCACAACCTTCTTAGCACCAGGTGAGTTGACATACTTGGCCATAGCAGGATCTTTGATGTAACTACACAAGCAAGACTTTTGCTCCTTGAGCTTGCTGCAACACTTCTTTGGTGGTGATGTTCCCTTCAAGATCGGACTTAAGCACGGCGTAAGCTGGGTGGGGCTACATGCCGCCACTTCAACACTCGGTGTTGGTGCAGGTGCTGTGTCACCAACGACGAGTCCCACTACCAATAACATAAGTGCAAAAATGGCTAACAACTTCATCTTTCAACTTTTTTGATGTTTATGAAAATGTGACGAATTCGTAGCATTTATATACATGTTGGGAGTATTTTACGTGTTTGGTTGAGATACAAAAAAACGCATACACAATGCATGACTAGTTTGATTTTCGACATAAGATGGATATAAAACAAGGATTCCGTGTCACGAGTTTAAGACCATGAGAAAAAGAAAATAAAAAATATTACTCGTATTATTATGTTGTGCAAGAACATGGGAATGAAAGCGTATACTGATAAATAGACCTATAAACATATATTGTATAAGTTTATGTACAAGAAAACGTGTTAAAACTTGAAAATATAACAAATCTCTATACCTAAAAGCATATCCTGAGGTTTACACGATAGGCTCGAGTTCAAATTATAAAAGAAAAAGGTTGAGCTAAGGAAATTAACTAAATACATAAAATTCAAGTTCTAAAATAGGGATCGAATATTTCGACTCGAATTCTGGTACCGTACGTACCGAATCGATTCCTATTAAATGATACAGTGCCGGGACTACAAAATCAAAGTAGAAAAAAATTATGTACATTAAATAACGGTAAGAGGTAAAAACGGGAAATCTCAGTTTTGGTATTGGAATAAAAAAATGGTTTACTTTTTTGAAAAAATATTGAGGTATAAACAATCCTATTAGTCTCTCTCATACATACTACACTAGAAAAAAATGACTACAAATCCAAACAGAAAAAAAGGCTCATAAACAGTCTTTGGCAATAGTTGACCCTTTACAAACACTCTCAAAAATTAAACCGTAACCTATTATCAATCATTAAAATCATCAATTTTGCATCCATAAACTAACCCGGTCACCATTAATCATATTTCAATAATATTAATGATTTATTGTTAATAATGTATATCTTTGTTACATAAGAACGTGAATATGTATTTGACATTATTCACCCACAATATTTATTTAATAAGTTAGGTATTGTTAGTTTGTTTTTTTTTTTTTTTTTTTAGAAAGGCTAGGATTATTGTTAGTTAATCTTGTTGTCTAAGACGAAATATAGATAACAATATATATCTTCGCCTTTTGTTTGTTTGATTTGGTTTTAATAAAAGGGGAAAAACCAAATATGTACAGTTTTCCTGGTAACGAGTATTAGAATCGGAATTCCGTTCCATACGATACCAGTACACAATTTTATGCTCTAGAAAAATATGGTACTACCAATTCAGTACGGATTGTTAATGAGCTCATCCCTATTCTAAAAGTTCGCGACAACTTGCTAGTCGATATTGCTACTTGTTTACATTACATAACTGAAACTAGCTACATGCAATATATAAAAGCATAATTTCAACTTTATTTCATAGACAAACAAAACAACAAATGAATAACATAAAAGATTATTCCTACAGTGTTAGCTCTATGTTAAAAGGGGGGCATGGGTTCAAATCATGTTCTCATTTCCATTTATTGTAGCGTTATTTGTTTTACATTAACCATGTTAGCCGTGAAATTGGTAGTGACCGTGATGAGAAGACCAATTACCTCTTCTAGTTAACAAATAAAACTGTACTCAAGCCCTAATTAGCAAAGTATTCATGTTTAATTTGCTATTAAAAAACATAACTGACCTATCTATACTATTATATAATGCATTTGAGACTATTCTATAATTAATAAGACTTAAAATTCAGACTTTTACTTACTTATTATGAAAGGATTTCAAAATTAATTAGTTAGGAAGCATGTTGTTTAGGAAGTTTGTTAGGAAGCAAGTTAGTTAGGAATTTTGTTAGGAAACAACTTGGTTGTTCAAACTAAAATTATTTTGCTTAACCATTTTTAATTATAAAGCATAAAAACAACTAAATGTGTAACCGAATAACGCAAAATATAGTCACAGGTACCCGCCGCCATATTGCGCGGGTACCGTTCTAGTATATACTTATGAGTTTGGACTGTTTGGTAAGAACACCGCTAACATACCATTTCATTAATCTTAATTAGTTTGACTTGGCTTAGGGTGTGTGTGGTTTATGAGTATGAGAATGAAAAAATGGATTTCATTCTCAATAAATTGTTTGTTAGTGGTAGAGGTGCAAATCGATACCCGGTTTTTTTTTTAACCGGCGGTTAAACCGGACCCGGTTTTTCTCATAACCGGTTATATTAAAACCAGTCCGGTTTTTTTTAACCGAACCGGTTAGACCGGTTATGGGTTTTTATACCCAATCGGTTTTTTACCGGTTATATAACCTGGTATACCCGGTTTTTAAATAAAACCGGTTATATTTATTTTTTTATTTTTTTTATATATATATACACGTGGCCCTTAAAAAAAAAAAAAAAAAAAAAAAAAAAAAAAAAAAAAAAAAAAAAAAAGTTACCGTTATAAATTTAACCGGTTTTACCCGGTTTTGTCCGGTTTTTTTTAATTTTTATTTAGAGCCGTTTAAAAAAAAATGAAATATAGTCGTTAACCGGATTTAACCGGTTTTACCCGGTTTTTTTGGGTTTTACCGAGGCTAACGGCTAGTTAGCCAAAGAGCCTTTTTTTGGTTTTTTTTGAATGTTTTTGAGAGTTTTAAGCCACTATAAATAGAGGTAATGAGTTGGGGTTGAAAACACATAAAAAATAATCTCATTTCTTTCTTTAATCTCTCAAAAACACTCTAATATCGCTAATTCGCTATAATGGAAAACGCACAATCACAACAAGCTTCCACTACTCCCTCCTCCGTTGCTACTAGCCGAAAACAACATTACACAAATGATGATGTTGAGAAAATTAGACCAACTACCCGAAAAGGTGATGTGTGGTCTAATTACGAGTTGTGTATTATGAAAGATCGTAATGAAAGGGCGCGTTGCAAGAAATGTGGGAATTTTTATAGCGTCGGGTCTAACACTACACTTAGGAGTCATTTGGGTAGTTGTAAGGCGGTTCGAAATGATATGTCGCAAGGTACTATTGGTGCGGATGGTCAAGTTTTTATATATGGTGCGGATGCGTTTCGACTTGATTTTACGAAGTTTGTCATTCAACAAGGGCTTCCATTCAACCACTTCGATAACGTCAAGCTTACGGAGATCATCAAAAGGAGGCTACAACCGCGGTATCAACATGTAAGTCGTACTACTCTTAGAAGTGATGCTTTTAATTTATGGAAAACGGCTAAAAAATATATTATTCATGATTTTCGTGAATATAAATATGGTGTTGCTATAACTACGGATACTTGGACCGCACCACATGGTACGGCAAATTCTTTTCTTGCCGTTACGGCTCATTGGTTTAATCCCGAATCATGGTTATTAATGAAACGGACAATTGCTTTTAAACTATTTGGTTATCCTCATACGGGATCTAATTTAAAAAAAAAAATTTACATGACACTTTAATTGAATATAATTTATATGATTAAGTTTTTACAATTTCACTAGATAATGCATCAAATAATACTAAAGCTATGGAATTGTTAAAATTACGTGTAAAACCTATTTTAGATGGTGCTTTTTTTCATTCCCGTTGTGTTGCTCATGTTATAAATTTATACGTACAAGCGGCTTTAAAAATATGTGATAGTTTAAAGATGAAATTTAGGAATTTATTAGTAACTATATATAGTGTGAGCAACGAACGACAAACTAACTATAAACGTTTTCGAAAAATGTGTAATGAACAACCCCTAGGACCTTACTTTGATAATAATATTAGGTGGAATTCTACTTGCATAATGTTTGAAAATATATTACGACAACGAGCAACTTTACATGCTTTTAATGATAGACTTCTTAATAGAAATTGGTCCACTATAATACTATCCGACCAAGATTGGGATCGACTAAATGAATTAACTATGTTTTTACAAGTTTTTAAATAGGCAACAACTATATTATCGGGTGTTTATTACCCAACTAGCCCATTAGTTTTAAACCAAATTTATGCTATGACGGAAAAATTATATGAATTTAAAAACTCACCTACTAAAATGTTTAGAAAAATGGTTAAAATTATAAAAAATAAATTTATAAAATATTTTGCTAGTTTACCTTTGGTTTTTACTTGTTCCGCCGCACTTAATCCATGTTTAAATGTTGGAGGTATAGAACTTTGAATAACAAAAATAATAGAAAATTTAGACTTATCTTTTGGGGTAGAAGGTGAAGACCCCAACTATATAACATCTCAAATTTTTAAATTTAACGATAATTTTAAAAAATTATTTGGAGTTTATGCAACAAAATATGGTCAACAACAAAACCCAATTGTTGACCAAATGCGGGCCGGATCGTCCCGAATGACAAGTGACATTAATATAAACCTTTATAATTCTTTATTTGAAGACGCTACAAAGCGTCAACGAACATTGGCTCCAACAAGCGAATTGGGACAATATATGGCTACAAACTTTTTAAGAACTTTAAGTCCCGATGAGTTTGCAAACTTTGACATTTTGGCTTGGTGGAAAGAAAGGGAAATCCAATTTCCAATTTTATCCGCTATGGCTCGTGACTTATTAGCGGTCCAAGCTTCGACGGTAGCTTCCGAATCGGCCTTTTCTACTAGTGGTCGACTTATATCGGATAGAAGGACAAGACTAACCCCCGAAGCCGTGGAAGTATGTGTATGTTTGAAAGATTATTTGGACGGAGTAGATAGGATACAACATGAATCATCGTTGGAAGGTCAAATATTAGATAAAGAAGTTGAAGAAGGTATATAAAGAGAAGAAGATGAAATGGATATATCACCTTCGAATACCGAAGGCAAATTAGATGAAGGTGAGCTTGAAGAATTTGATGTTGAAGATGTAGATGTACAAGATTTTTTGGAAGAAAATGATCTTGACGATAGTAGTTGAGTATAACGGGTGATGGCAATGCCGAAGCTCGATATACTTGATTACACTAATATGTTTTCGGGTGATGGCCATGTCGAAGCTCGAAATGTATTAGTATTTATATGTTTTTATGATTGTATTGTTTAAATAAAAGTTATGATTGTATTGTATAAATAAAAGTTATGATTGTATTTTTTTTGTTGTATAATTATTGTTGATATAAAAGTTGGACGCTCCTAGTTTGGGCTCTTGCTCTCGTACCAATTCGCTTCTTAATGCTTGAAACCTGCGCATTAAGAAAATAAACAAACACCGTTAGGCTTATCGTGGGAATGTCTCCCACGATTATCCTCCGGCGTGAGAGTAAGTAATCGGTTTTAGGGTTCTCGTAAAGAGTTTAGGGTATGTGAATCGTACCTTTAATGAGAATTATGTCATTCCTTATATAGGTGCAGAATCCTCATAGGTTTCTTGCTCCTTACTTTTCGCACGCGTGGTGCTTATCCGGGTTAAGGATATCTATTCCGTAATTAGGAGATCCTTATCTATACCCGGGTAGTTTGGTTGGGCTTGGGTCTACGTGAGCCCAATCCCATTATCAATGCGGCCCAAGTTATAATAGCCCACTCATGGTGGTATTGGGCCTTAGTGATGTTTATCATTTGGGCTCGTGGCCCAAATATAGACTATACGTCATCATGTCCCCCCAGTCTAGTGTGCGCGGCTCGTAGCCACGGATGCTAGACTAGTGAGAACAGCGGTAAGCGTAGCGGGACAAATTTAGAAATTTGCCGCCCAATATTAAGAAACATGTATCTAATCCAAGATATTTCAAAAAGGTGCCTCGGAAAACGGGGGATGTGCCCACGTGTTCCTTGGAAAACGGGAAAAAGTGCATGTACCGTTTCGTATTCTAGCCGCACGTTTTATGAGTGGGATCCACGTGGGCTTCATCTAGGGTTTTTGAGGACCTATATAAGAGTCACCGCCTCCCTTTTACCAAAAACACACATTCACCATTTCTCATTTCTTCAAAGCGTTTTTTTAAAGAAATCAACTGTTTTATTAGGTAATTCCGTGTGCGCATCCTAGTAGATCTTGTGATACTGTAAAAATGGTTGCTCAATTAGAGGAGTTTCGCTCTGCGATGGATGAGGATGACGTGCGTCAGTTCTCATCTGATTACTTCATTCCTCTGGATGTGCATC
Organism: Artemisia argyi; assembly: GCA_030686995.1. NCBI lineage: Eukaryota > Viridiplantae > Streptophyta > Magnoliopsida > Asterales > Asteraceae > Artemisia > Artemisia argyi. Next base: position 259,643,717 of record CM060708.1, on the reverse strand, counting down.
CAGAGGCCCCAGACGTCGATGCGTGTATTGCCGATTTCCCTGAAGGGAAGATAGGGTTATACACGCGCTTCTTTGAGTACGCTAACTATCGCGTACTAATATCCATATTTTTTAGTAACGTGCTCAACTTCTATCGCCTTCATATCTCTCAGCTGCACTGTATAGGTGCGGCGAAGATATCAAATTTTGAAGTAAACTGTCGTTTACTTGCGATAGAACCAACGGTCGACCTATTCCGTGCGTTTTACCACACAACGTGGTCGCATGGAAGGGTATCCTTCGCGAAGCGCGCAGGGAGCCTTCAGTGCTATACCGAGAAGGTAGATTCCCTGAGGCATAGGAGGGAGTATTTTTTTGGGTGGATGATGTGGTGTTTCCTTCACCGTTTGAGTTTTATACTCAAGAAACGTTGCCGAGGGATGGGCGCCCCGCACCCGGTTCGTATAGCTTGGCGGATGCGCAGACTATCGATGCCAACCACATCCTCATTAACCCTTATCCTGAGGAGTTTTGGTGCACATGGGGTTGAGTCGCAACTACTTCCATGGTGCTGACGAATTGCCAACCTTCATTGATGAGGAAGGCCGGGGTGGGTGTTCATCCCTTTTAATTGTTCGCTTCCAATAATGTAAGTTTTTCTGTATTCGCACTTTTAATAACTAATCTCTGTTTTGTTATTTGTTCCTGTGTTGCGCATATATGGATTTGTTTGCCGTGGTGAAGCTGGAGAAGCCGAAGCAGGTGACCGTTGGTGTGTGCCCTCTGAGGGAGAACGAGCAACCGCTCTTGGAGGCGACTGTTGGGCATCTGACTGTATTGGGGACAGTTGGTCATGAAGATTCCACCCCTCTTCTTGTGACGCCAGTACAGAGTGTGGCTCTGACTGTGGAGCCTGCACATGTGGAGGAAGTGCAAGCTGAATCTTCTGATAGCGTAGAGGTACTGAAGCCTGAAGTGGTAGCGCAGAATCTAAAGCGCAAAGGAGAGGCTGGTGGCAGTGGTACTTCCAAGAGGAGGCGCCATCTGATCATGGATGTAGAGTCATCCGCAGAGGAGGACACATCCGCTTCTGGTGTGGATAAGGAGGCTGCAAAGGCCTCTCCAATTCTGTAAGTGATCTTCCTCATGCTTTATATTTATTATTACTTGTCGTAATATGTGCTAACTTTCTTCCTTATTCATTGTAGTGACCATGCTGCGAAGGATGATGCGGCATTTTTGGAGACTGTGGTCCCTCCTCAGAATGAAAACAAGGAGGAGGGAGTGAAGGTGGGTGAGGACGTATCAGCGCAGCAGCTGTTTGTGGAGTTGGCTGCTACTACTGAGCGTCAAACTGAGCTAGTTGCTCAGTTGAAGACGCGATACGTCGGGGAGAGTAGCACTCTTGCCCAAAAAGATGAGGAGATAGCTCTTCTTCGTGCGCAGCTGGATAAAGCGCAAGCGGAGGTGGGGTCCTTCAAGGCGCACGCAGACAAGGTCACGAACGAGAAGTTGACCGCGATGGCTGAGCTGCAGCAAGCGCGCGGGGATCTTCATCAGTTTAGGGTCAACCTTACCTGGGCGGTAAGGTATCTTGAAGAGAAGAAGGACGAGCATTTTGCGAACATCAATGAGTTCAAGTTGCGCATGGAGAAGATTGTTCAGATGCAGGAGGAGAAGCTGTGTGGCCTGAGCATAGACTATGATGAGGAATTATACCCTCACCTGATGTCTACCATAGCTGAGCGCAGGTACGTCCTTACATATTTTCCTGCAATGTTGCCTTATTATATTTGTTGGTTTGTCTCTTCTAATGCAAGTTGTTTCTGTTGATGTAGGTGGTTGATCAGTCATGGACTGCGCTTGGCTGCTATGGGTACCTTAGAGTCTCCAGAGGTGTTGGAGACCTTTGGAAAGGTGGTGCAGTGCGCCGTGGAGCGTGGGAGGGCGCAAGCCATGGAGGAGCTTCATGAGGCTAAGTTGCTGAAGGTGGAGCTCGTTGAGGTGCCTGCTTACAATGCCAACGCGTATGATGAGCTGATGAAGGCGATGGAGGGAATGAAGCTGCTTGAGCTTCCTCATATTGCGGAGCTGGAGCGCGACCAGGATAACCCCATAAAGGTAATTATGGAGGGGTTGACCCTGGGGCACCATATCTTGGAGGATGCAGAAGCGCAGCCAGACTACTTCCTCAAGCCTGACGAGTCGCAGCTGCAGGTTCCTGTTTTTGCACAGCCACGCCATATGTTGAATCCGTTTGCTCTCGAGAAGGAGATTCCTCTTAAGGAAGTGCTGGAGCTGCACGCAGAGAGAGCTGCCAAGAAAAAGGGCATTAAGGGCAAGGCCGTCTTATGCGGTGTGGGCGCTACGCATGTTCCCAGGTCAGATGGGATTCCTGTTAGCGTACCAACCGTATCGCCTAAGGATGCATTGCTCTTGAGGAAGCTTCAAGAGGCAGGAAGCTCCGTTGCTCCAGAAGATAGTCCTGAGCATCGTCATAGCATATAGGCTTTTTTGTAACTTGTATATTTATTGTATAAATTACAAAGTATATCTTTTGCGTGTTATGATTGTTGTCTTTTTATGTAAAAAGATTCAATGAGATACTCTTGTTTGGAGTTATGTTTAAATTAAGTACGTGACTTAAGATAAATTATAAGTATAAACTTGCATTATGTTTGCAAAGTTTTATTGTGTGACCAAGAGTCTTGGCTCGTTGTTTGCTAAGCTTGTACGTGACATTTGTGCATCCTTCGTGGGATGCGCAAGGAAAACTTACTTCAACGTCTTGAAGGTAAGGCACCTAGCAAGGATGCGTGATCCAATGTTGATGGGTTTGCAACCCTCTTACTCAACGAGTTAATTAGTAGGTTTACTCATCCTTTATGCCATCGTGGGTCTTAATTAGTGCATGCACGCCATGTAGGCAAAAATGTAGTATAACAATATTGACACATATAAGAATGTACACAATAAAGTAAAATGTGTTATGGAGTTAGCTAGAAACCATAACGTTTTATTGATACTTGCAAGTTTTTGAGAAAGTATAAAACAATTCCTAACAAAGAAAAGAAAAAACAAACAATTATTGGGCACATACTAGAGTGCAAAGATGTCTGTTTGTGGGCCGTAGCCTTTCCTAAAGATAGCATCTTTTGAGATTGCAGATATTCCAAGTGCGCGCTAGGTCGTGACCTTCCATATCGCGCAACCTGTATGCACCATTGCCTAGCGCATCGGTGACCTTATAGGGTCCTTCCCATTTGGGTCCGAGCTTGCCTGTGTCTTCTGCGTGGCTTGCGTCATTAGCGCGGTATACGAAGTCTCCTGGCCTGAAGGAAGTATGTTTGACTTTTGCATCATAATACTTCTTCATTTTTGCCTTAGCCTTTGCTTCGCGTATAGCAGCGCGTTCACGTCTTTCTTCCAGTAAGTCCAAGTCTATGCGCCGCTCCTCGTCATTTGTTGTGACGTTGACCTCTGCTGTTCGTATAGTTGGCATTCCTATCTCAGCTGGTATGACGGCTTCTGTTCCGTAGACAAGGGAGAATGTTGTGTCTCCAGTACTGGTTTTGATTGTGGTGCGATGCGCCCATAAGACATGTGATAGCTCGTCCACCCACTTTCCTTTGTGTCTGTCAAGGCGCGCTTTTATTCCTTCACCTAGACTGCGATTCGCGCGCTCAACTAAACCATTGGTTTGTGGGTGTTTTACTGAAGCAAAGTGTTGTGTGATGTTCAATTGCGCGCACCAATCTTTGAATGGGTTGTCGCAGAATTGTTTCCCATTGTCTGATATGATCTCTCCAGGTAGTCCGAAGCGACATACAATATTATCCCATACAAAGCGTTTTACCTGGTTGCCCGTGATACTCACCACTGCCTTTGCCTCAATCCACTTCGTAAAGTAGTCTATGGCTACGATGAGGAATTTTAGCCCTCCTGCTGCAACTGGAAAAGGGCCTGCGATGTCAATGCCCCATTTGTAGAATGGCCATGGTGAGGTAATGGGTGTTAGCTCTTGTTGTGGTTGGCGCGGAATTGGCCTGTGTACTTGGCAATTGCTGCATTTTTTTATCATATCTCGCGCGTCGCGGTGCATAGTTGGCCAATAATACCCCGTCCGTAGAGCGCGCACTACAACAGACCGTGGCCCTGAGTGCATGCTACATGATCCAGCGTGGATTTCTCGGAGTACATAGTCTGCTTGAAGAGGTCCAACACATCGGAGCCAAGGTTGCAAGAAAGAACGTCGATAGAGGATGTTGTCTCGTAGCTCAAATCGCTGCGCTGTGCGCCGCACTCTTCGAGCGTCCTTGTGATCTTGTGGTAAGACTCCTTTGCTAATGAATTCAATGATAGGTGTCATCCACGTAGGATCTTGTTCTTCTATCACTGTGGATACTTCCATCTCCAAGATTGACTTGTTTTGTAGGGTTTCTACCAATACCTGTTTTGATAAGTGCGCAAAGCTTGTAGATGCGATCTTGCTAAGCGCATCAGCTTTCCTGTTGTCCCCTCTAGGTACTTGTTTTATTGTGAACCTATCAAAGTTCTGAATTAAGGACTTGGTCTTTTCCAGGTATTGGATCATGTGTTCATCCTTGGCTTCGTACTCACCTAGCACATGGTTAGCTACTAGCCTGGAATCCACGTTTGCCTCCAGGTTGCGCACACCCATTTGGATTGCAATACGCAGTCTAACGAGTATTCGTATTCTTCCTCATTGTTTGTGGCTGTGAATTCGAAGCGCAGCGCATAGGTGAATTCCATTCCTTCTGGATTAGTAAGAATAAGGCCTGCGCCTGATCCATCCACGCATGAGGATCCATCTGTGAATAGAATCCAGGGTTCCTGTAGATCTGTTTTGGTTGTTGAGGTTGGACTATCGGTATCTGGCTTTTCAACAATGAAGTCGGCTAATATCTGCCCCTTGATTGCAGTGCGTGGTCTATACGAGATGTTATATTCACTTAACAACACACTCCACTTTTGTAGCCGCCATGATGCGTCAGGTTTAGAGATAAGTTGTTTGATTGGCTGGTCTGTGATTACAGCTATTGGGTGTGCCTGAAAGTATCTGCGCAGTCGTTTAGATGCGAATACTAGAGCTAAGACCAGCTTTTCCATAGCGCTGTAGTTAGTCTCTGTCTTCTTTAATGCTTTGCTTACAAAGTATATGGGTGTCTGGATGGAGTTTCAATCTGTCAATAGTATTGCGCTAACTGCTCCGTGGGTTGCAGATAACTACATGATCAACTCTTCCCCTGGTCGCGGTGCGACAAGTTTGGGGAGTGATGCCAGATGTTGTTTTAGCTGTTGGAAAGCTTCTTCTTCTTCCTCGGTCCAACGAAAGTCTCCCTTTTTGGTGCACTTCGTGATTGTTTTAAAAAGAGGGAGTGATTTGTCTGCTGACTTAGATAAGAAACGGTTTAGCCCAGCTAACTTTTCGTTTAATGACTGGACTTCTTTTAGTGTGCGCGGTAAGGGAAGGTTGATAACAGCTTTTGTTTTTTCTGGGCAAGGTTTGATTCCATCGGGTTCTATTAAGTATCCGAGGAACATGCCTTCTGTTGCGCCAAAGGTGCACTTCTTGGGATTTAACTTCATGTTTATTTTTCCCAATGTTTTGAACATTTCCTCAATGTCGCGCACCAATTCATCCTCTGTGTGGCTCTTGATGACAAGGTCGTCAACGTAGACTTCCAAGTTTTGACCTACTTGTTTTTCGAAAGCTGTGTCCACCAATCGCTGGTATGTTGCGCCTGCGTTTTTTAGGCCAAAGGGCATTTTCGTATAGCAATAGACCCCTTGACTTGTGTGGAAAGCTGTTTTTTCTTTGTCCTCCACTGCCATCTGGATTTGATGGTATCCTTTGTATGCGTCTAGGAAGCACTTGAAAGGATATCCGCACAGGGATTCTACTTTCCAGTCTATCTCCGGCAGTGGATAGCAGTCCTGTGGGCATGCTTTGTTGAGGTCTGTGAAGTCCACGCACATCCTCCAACTGCCATCACTCTTCTTTACCATCACTGGATTAGAAAGCCAGTCGTGATAGTATACTTTGCGCATGATGCCTGTGTCTACAAGTTTGTGTACTTCTTCCAGAATAGCTTTTGCACGATCTGGGGCCTGGCCGCGCTTCTTCTGTCGTATTGGGGGATTGTGCTCCGTGATAGAGCGTGGCACTCCGGTCATGTGCTTTGGTTCCCATGCAAAGATATCTAGGTTCTTTTGCAAGAGTGCGCACACAGCTGCTTTACATTTGTCAGATAAAGATCCTTCAATCGAAATTTGTTGATCTGGGTAATCGGGGTGAATAGCGACCTTTAAGTTTGGTGTTTTTTATGTGCGCTGTTCTGGAATACTCTCCACCTCACTGGTTACTGCGTTGCATTCTTTTGGTGGTACCGTGGTGTTGTAGAGGGTGACGACTCCTCCTTCCACTGGAAATTTGAGCATCCCATGTGTTGTGGATGGTACAGCGCGCATGGATGATATTCCAGGTCTCCCAATGATGCCATTGTATGGTGAGGGAGACTTGATTACCATGAAATTTATCCATGTTGCCGTTGAGTGTTGTTCATCGCCCACAACTACTAGCAAGCGCAATTGTCCCATAGGCCAAATCTTTTCTCCTGTGAATCCAGTCAACGAAGTTGTGGCCAGTATCAATTGACTTTGTATCTCAGGTCGTAGCCTTTTCAAACAATGATCATATAGGATGTCTGCGGATGCCCCCCCCCCCCATCGATATACATGCGGTGGATATCATGTCCCCCCGTATGTATTTCAATAGTTAGTGGCTCTACTACTGCGTTGTCCGCAGCTAGAGTAGGGAAGGATATCTCTTTTTCTGGAGAGAATTTTTGACTGACTTTTTGTTTTATCTTGCGTTGCCATGACTGTATCATGTAGATGACGTCAGCTTTGTCTTTGGGAGGTTCTTTATTGCCTCCATTCCTTTGTTTGTCCTTCCCTTCTTTGATGTTTTTTACGAGGTGGTCCATTCTGCCCTCTCTTACTAATTTTTCAATCAGTTGTCGTAGCTGGACACACTCGTTAGTTGTATGGCCTTTTTGGCCATGGTATTCGCAGTATCCATTCCCTATGCGCTTGTCTTCTGCGGTGCGCATTGGTGGAGGTTTTGGGAAGTTTGCACCTTCTGTTACAAATATTTCCCTCGGAGTCTTTGTGAGAGAGGTATATTTGTCATTTTCTCTTCCACTGCGATAATTCCTGCTGCAGATGCTATTCTGATCGTTGGATTGTCTCCTAGGCTGTTCTTGTTGCCTATAATTTGAGTAGCCTTTTTTGCTGTCCGCAGCGGCTGCTTCTCCTTGTATGAAGGATCTTGTGCGCTTCATTAGCTCATCGAAGGTTTGGGGAACCTTGTCGTTTAGCTTCCGAATGAGTTCGGGGTTATTAATCCCATTCATGAACCCTGAAATTTTTAGGACTTCGGGACACGCTTTGACATGTATGCACTCATCTTTAAAGCGTTCCACATAAGCACTGGTTGATTCCCCTTGGCGCTGTTTTACTCTGGCTAGTTCAACAGGGTTTTTAGCGCACTTCTTTCTTTGGGTGAAGTTTAAACAGAATGCTTTCTGTAATTTTTAAACCCGCCAATGCTTCGTCGTGGGAGCTTGCTAAACCACGTGCGCGCATTCCCTACTAAGGTGGAGTTAAACATATGGCACCACACAGGTTGTGGCCAATTTTCGATGGTAGCGGCCGACTCGAAAATTTTTAGGTGGTCATCCAGATCACTTGTTCCATCATATGTTTTGACATTAGTGGGCATGCGCCTCCTTTTGTGATCGGAGTAATCGCTGATGCGTCGTGTAAATGCATCAACTTTCTAGCGACGCCACGGAAGAGACATGTCTTCGTCTTCTTTTTCGCGACGTCTTCCTCTAGATTTCCAGTGTCCTGTTTCCTTATCCTCGTTGTCCGAGGAGTCATTGGAGGAGGAGTAATCTCTTTTGCGGCGCTTGCGCCAGCTTCCTTCAGAGGAAGAGCTTGAGGGGCTTTCGCTTGGGGATATTCTTCTACCTAATCTGTCATGAATTCTTTTGCTCCCAGACCTGGAGGAACCTTCGCTTGGTGAGTGTTGAGGTCCTAATCTATCTTGTATCCCTCGACTACCAAGTCTGGAATGAACATTAGTGCGCCTCTCGCCGTCTTCATATTCCTCTGAATATTGTGAGTCAGATATCGTACCCAGCCTATCATGGATAGTGGTACGTTTTTCATTGTTTTCGCGTCTTCCTCGTAGGTGGCGCGATGGTGATGCTTCGCGTTCAAGACCAAAGTTGAGCCGGGCTTGCAGGCTCGTATTCGACCTTCTCCTCGCTTCTTTTTGCATAAGGGCGGTTAGAGTTTCGTAATTTTGGGATACAAAATAACTCAGCGTTAAGTCAGGTGCGTCCTCATTCGCTGCAAGAATATCAGCCTCAGTATTGGGTACCCTATCCCTGTTTGGTGCGCCCGGCGGCACAGTGTTGTCCACTGTAGGTGCCGTCTGGTGAGGAGTATTGAAGAGGGTGCGCTGGAGTTCTTCAATGCTTGGGACTACGGTGGTGACGTGGGTAGTCCTTACAAGCAATTCCACCGCTGGGAGGTTGGGTAGGTCCCGTTTCTTGGTGACCATGCGTACTGGTTATCCCAGAAGCCTGCCTAGGGGTTGAATCTTGTTGATTCTTCCTCTGGGGGTCACGTGTTTTTTCCACCTGCGGAGTCCGCTGGCTTGAATTTTTACTCTTTGTCATTCTAGTTCCTTGATTCTTGGTGTTGGTCCCACGGATGGCGCCACTTGTTGATACAAAAGTTGGACGCTCCTAGTTTGGGCTCTTGCTCTCGTACCAATTCGCTTCTTAATGCTTGAAACCTGCGCACTAAGAAAATAAACAAACACCGTTAGGCTTATCGTGGGATTGTCTCCCACGATTATCCTCCAGTGTGAGAGTAAGTAATCGGTTTTAGGGTTCTCGTAAAGGGTTTAGGGTATGTGAATCGTACCTTTAATGAGAATTATGTCATTCCTTATATAGGTGCAGAATCCTCATAGGTTTCTTGCTCCTTACTTTTCGCACGCGTGGTGCTTATCCGGGTTAAGGATATCTATTCCGTAATTAGGAGATCCTTATCTATACCCGGGTAGTTTGGTTGGGCTTGGGTCTACGTGAGCCCAATCCCATTATCAATGCGGCCCAAGTTCTAATAGCCCACTCATGGTGGTATTGGGCCTTAGTGATGTTTATCATTTGGGCTCGTGGCCCAAATATAGACTATACGTCATCATGTCCCCCCAGTCTAGTGTGCGCGACTCGTAGCCACGGATGCTAGACTAGTGAGAACAGCGGTAAGCGTGGCGGGACAAATTTAGAAATTTGCCGCCCAATATTAAGAAACATGTATCTAATCCAAGATATTTCAAAAAGGTGCCTCGGAAAACGGGGGATGTACCCACGTGTTCCTTGGAAAACGGGAAAAAGTGCATGTACCGTTTCGTATTCTAGCCGCACGTTTTATGAGTGGGATCCACGTGGGCTTCATCTAGGGTTTTTGAGGACCTATATAAGAATCACCGCCTCCCTTTTACCAAAAACACACATTCACCATTTCTCATTTCTTCAAAGCGTTTTTTAAAGAAATCAACTGTTTTATTAGGTAATTCCGTGTGCGCATCCTAGTAGATCTTGTGATACTGTAAAAATGGTTGCTCAATTAGAGGAGTTTCGCTCTGCGATGGATGAGGATGACGTGCGTCAGTTCTCATCTGATTACTTCATTCCTCTGGATGTGCATCCAGAGGCCCCAGACGTCGATGCGTGTATTGCCGATTTCCCCGAAAGGAAGATAGGGTTATACACGCGCTTCTTTGAGTACGCTAACTATCGCGTACCAATATCCATATTTTTTAGTAACGTGCTCAACTTCTATCGCCTTCATATCTCTCAGCTGCACTGTATAGGTGCGGCGAAGATATCAAATTTTGAAGTAAACTGTCGTTTACTTGCGATAGAACCAACTGTCGACCTATTTCATGCGTTTTACCACACAACGTGGTCGCATGGATGGGTATCCTTCGCGAAGCGCGCAGGGAGCCTTCAGTGCTATACCGAGAAGGTAGATTCCCTGAGGCATTGGAGGGAGTATTTTTTCTGGTGGATGATGTGGTGTTTCCTTCAGCGTTTGAGTTTTATACTCAAGAAACGTTGCCGAGGGATGGGCGCCCCGCACCCGGTTCGTATAGCTTGGCGGATTCGCAGACTATCGATGCCAACCGCATCCCCATTAACCCTTATCCTGAGGAGTTTTTGGTGCACATGGGGTTGAGTCGCAACTACTTCCATGGTGCTGACGAGGTGCCAACCTTCATTGATGAGGAAGGCCGGGGTGGGTGTTCATCCCTTTTAATTGTTCGCTTCCAATAATGTAAGTTTTTCTGTATGCGCACTTTTAATAACTAATCTCTGTTTTGTTATTTGTTCCTGTGTTGCGCAGAGATGGATTTGTTTGCCGTGGTGAAGCTGGAGAAGCCGAAGCAGGTGACCGTTGGTGTGCGCCCTGTGAGGGAGTACGAGCAACCGCTCTTGGAGGCGACTGTTGGGCATCTGACTGTATTGGGGACAGTTGGTCATGAAGATTCGCCCCCTCTTCTTGTGACGCCAGTACAGAGTGTGGCTCTGACTGCGGAGGCTGCACATGTGGAGGAAGTGCAAGCTGAATCTTCTTATAGCGTAGAGGTACTGAAGCCTGAAGTGGTAGCGCAGAATCTAAAGCGCAAAGGAGAGGCTGGTGGTAGTGGTACTTCCAAGAGGAGGCGCCATCTGATCGCGGATGTAGAGTCATCCGCAGAGGAGGACACATCCGGTTCTGGTGTGGATAAGGAGGCTGCAAAGGCCTCTCCGATTCTGTAAGTGATCTTCCTCATGCTTTATGTTTATTATTACTTGTCGTAATATGCGCTAACTTTCTTCCTTATTCATTGTAGTGACCATGCTGCGAAGGATGATGCGGCATTTGTGAAGACTATGGTCCCTCCTCAGAATGAAAACAAGGAGGAGGGAGTGAAGGTGGGTGAGGACGTATCTGCGCAGCAGCTGTTGGTGGAGTTGGCTGCTACTGCTGAGCGTCAAACTGAGCTAGTTGCTCAGTTGAAGACGTGATACGTCGGGGAGAGTAGCACTCTTGCCCAAAAAGATGAGGAGATAGCTCTTCTCCGTGCGCAGCTGGCTGAAGCGCAAGCAGAGGTGGGGTCCTTCAAGGCGCACGCAGACAAGGTCACGAACGAGAAGTTGACCGCGATGGCTGAGATGCAGCCAGCGCGCGGGGATCTTCATCAGTTTAGGGCCAACCTTACCTGGGCGGTAAGGTATCTTGAAGAGAAGAAGGACGAGCATTTTGCGAACATCAATGAGTTCAAGTTGCGCATGGAGAAGATTGTTCAGATGCAGGAGGAGAAGCTGCGTGGCCTGAGCGTAGACTATGATGAGGAATTATACCCTCACCTGATGTCTATTGTATAATTGTGTTGTTTAAATAAAAGTTATGAGAATATTGTTTAATTATATGTTTGATAATTAACAATTTTATTAAATAAATGTTCGAAGTTTTTAGTCAAATTTCGGGAAAAAACGAACCGAAAAAAACGAACCGGTAAATAACCGATAAAAAATCCGAATCCGAATATTTTTAACCGAAAAAAGCGAACTGGTAAAAAACCGAAAAAACCCGATTCTGAAAATTTATAACTGAAAAAAATTGATTCCGAAAATTTATAACCGAAGAAAACCGATTCCGAAAAACCGAAACTGGTTATTAGAAAAACTGGTTTTTTTATAACTGATTATTAAAAAACCGTAAACCGAAATAAACCGATTTTTTTGCACCTCTAGTTAGTGGGTTTTATTTTGAATATATAGGTATGAAACCCATAAAACTAAGGGTCAGTTTGTTTCGTTAATGGGTTTGGAATAAGATTAGGATTTGGTATTGAATGATAGAAAAGGAGGAGTGAGAAAATAATTAATATGTATAAATTATATTTATTGTATGAATTAATATTGAATTTATTTATTTATTTATTTATTTTTAGTATAAAGAGGGGTGAAAAACATTGAGTAAAAATTAAATATATTATACTTGTGGATGAGAGCATAATAAATACATGGGAATTAAGTGATACCTACCAATTTGATGTGGATTCAAATTTCAAGAATCATTTACAAATAATTATACCTATATACTAATAGGCGTGGTTTCCTGTTCCCTTTTAAGCCAAACGACTATATACTAATAATAGGCGTGGTTTCCTGTTCCCTTACTAATAGGCGTGGTTTCCTGTTCCCTTTTAAGCCAAACGACTATATACTAATAATCGGCGTAGTTTCCTGTTCCCTTTTAAGCCAAATGACGTCGTTTTTATCTATAGTGATTTTGTGAGAGTAGCTACAGGAGAGGCTACAGTAGCAGGTGCACAAAACTTCTCTCCTCTCTCTCACAAATTCTAGATCCCTCCATTTTCCACAAACCACAAACACACACAATCCATGGGTGAATCTACCACTAATCAACAGAAAAAATTCATACAATCATCGAGTAACCCTAAATCAATTTATGAATTTCCAGAGAAAGAAATACCACCATCCGCTTCTTTTTTGTAGCTATAATTGGAAAGGTAATAATCTTTACTACTCCCTCCGTCTCATATTTATTGTCCACATTTCTTTTTATGGATGTCTCAAATTAATTGTCCACCTTCCATTTTAAGTAAAAATAAGATAAATTAGTGGGGGAATATTCCATTTGATTGGTTGAAAATTGTAGGGGTCCCACTTTTATTAAACTTTGTAATTCTTGTCTCCTGACAATAATTTTGAGACGGAGGGAGTATATTTTTATAATTCGTATTGAAGTTTTTATTTTTATCTGTTTTTTAGGAAGAAGTTGTGATATGATGATGCGTAGGTGCAGAAAAAGTGGAAAGAGTTGATGTTCATAATTCTGAGAATAAGCTTGGTCAAGGGGTTTTTGGACCTGTTTTTAAGGTTAGATTGTAAGATTATTTTTTATGGTTTCACTTATATAATTTCAATTAAAGATTGTGATTGTTGGTTTGAGCAATTTTGGATTTAATAAAATTTTGCAGGTGCCTATATTTTGGGATAGGATCATCAACAACAACGATTACACAAGGTGTGTTGTTTATTAATGATGTTTAGGATAAATTGGGAATTGGGGTTGTGTCTGATTGGTGTGGAAAAGGTAAGTGGAAGTGTGCCTTGATGAAAGGGTACAAGATGTTGCTGACAATGCCTTCGAGGAACTCATCGACTTCCTACTAATCTGCCGTTTCCATGAACCATATTGATTTGGTTCAGGTGATTTAAATGGCCAACCAAAGGTATCAGCGTAGCAAGCAGTGTAGAGGTGCAAATTTACCTGCTCAGTCCGAATCATTAGAGCCAAGAAGGCTGAGTTTCTTGCTTCAAAGCTTAGCATGGGATAGTGCATTCTTTACATGTGATTTGTATGGCCAACCAAAGGTATCAGCGTAGCAAGCAGTGTAGAGGTGCAAATTTACCTACTCTCGTTTGAAGATTTTCTCGGGTAAGCTTTAAACCCGTTGGTCTGGACCATTCACCATAACACAAGTATTCCTTTATGGTACCATTGAGTTAGCTCAACCCGATGGTCCCAATTTTAAGGTGAATGGTCACCGTTTGAAACACTATTTCGGAGGGGATGTACCAACCATGGTAGTCCCGGATCTCCAAACTTTCCCAAAGGACGATTGAATTCGGGGATCGAGTCAAGCTACGTGACTCAGAAATCAAAAACAAAGCGCTTCGTTGGTGGCAACCCATGCTTATCCAATTTCATCTTCTTATTTTCTTATTTCTAACAAATAACGTGAGGAGGGGGTGCCTCTTCTACTCTTGTGTTCCGTGGTTGTTTGTGATGTTTGTTTAGGATTGTCCGCGATTTATAATGACTCTCGTGCTCGTTATCTTCTCTCCACTCGAGTCTCATTTCATCGATGCTTTTGGAAATCCTATATCCGTGAATCTTATCGACTAACATTTTCTTTGGATTAATTAATAAACGGCCCTAGAATTTTGTTAGGATTGCCTTAACCCATAAAACATTGAGGACAATGTTTAATTCTAGTCTGGGGGAGGGTGAATCTTCGATTCGATTTGACCTTGCATTTTTCACCATGTCGTGTACTCTTGCAACTCCGTTTTTCCACCAAAAATGAAAAAAAAAATTGAAAAATTGAAAAATTTCAAATATTTTGAAGAAAAATGAATGACAAAATCATGAAAATGCACAAAAAGATGTGAAAAAATTGAAAAATTGTACAAAAATATAATAAAGTTTGAATAAGTGTTTTGACACCTTGTTGACTTTCTTGCTGGCGAGAGTAGGAATAAATATTTTGACTTGACCGGGCGTGTTGAGCCCTAGCTTGTTCCTTTAACCAATGATAATCACATAAGCTTGTGCTAGTCTTGTACACAAGGAGCTATAAAAAGCGAATTCTTTCTTAAGAATCTGCAAGTTCCCATACTTGAATTTATACATGCGCAGCTTAAAAGCTTTCGCTAGTCTTTTACATCAGGAGCTAGACAACGCAAATTCTTCTTCTATAATTTGCAAGTTTCCGTATCTGACTTTATATATGCGTGGCTGATTATCAGCTAAGTATTCGCGGGTTTCATTACTTGAGATCTTAAATTGCGAAGAGCGAGAAATGATAGAGTTTATTTAGAAGTTAGATGCTAAACGTGGAGTAGTGATTCTCTTTAGAGCTCATGAGAGGTACTTGTGGCTTTTTACTCTCATAAAATACGTCACCAATATATAATAGATGTTCTAGGTTAATTAGTGGTATTTAGGTTTGGATAATATTTAGTTCTTTGTTTTCTTAAGAGAATCTTTGCTTTAAAAGTTGGGTACATATCAAGGAACATCAAAGATAAGAGCAAAAATGAGAAAAATCAAAAGTCAAAAGTTGATTATGTATGTGGTTTTCGAGCTACCTGATAAGCTTCCATTGATGTTGAGAAAAGTAAAGAAAGAAAGATATGAAAAATATGAGAAAATATGAGAAAAGTGAAAAATGAATGAAAAAAAAAAAAAAAAAAAAAAAAAAAAAAAAAAAAAAAAAAAAAGTGAAAGTTGAAAGTTATGATGAATAAGAGTTTGAATGTAAATAAGTTGTTGGCGCGTGAGGTGCATGTGTATAATTCTGAATTGGACACATGAGGTGCACGTGTAGTACTCCGCAACTTATATTTATGATATTGTATGTACCAAAATTCCTTGATGTGGACCGAATTTCTATTGCAGTGGTTCTTAAGAGAAAATGGATAACTACTTATCGTTTAAACTTAGGTGTCACTATCGGACTTAAAAGTTATTGAAACGAGAAAATATGAAGAAATTCATTTCTCAACAAAAATAAAATCTTGAGATACAAAACTTAGGACATGGGAGTAAGAGGTTTCCACAAGTAACTTTTATGAGTAGTGTTAGCATCTAGCTTGTAGATAAGCTGTGATCTCGTTTGTACGCTTAGTTTGGGAGCTTATGAAAAATCAAGGATGACGATTTTTATCCGTATGGTCACTTCTTAAATAGGAGTGTTTCTACTCGTTGACCCTAAAAATTATTGCAAAATAATGAAAGTTCAACAAACCGTCACAAGTATGAAGTATGAAAAGTACAAAAATAGAAGTGAAAATGGAATAAAAGAAAATTTTTAGAAAACGGAGCGTTTGCGGGAATAAATGATTTTATTACTTCTTTCGAACCTCCTTTCTACTTTACAAAGTCAGTAGGAAGAATTATGAAATTATTTATTCCAAAAGCGGTAATTAATCACATTGCGTGAGGACACGACAATACCTTAGTCTGGGGGATTTTGGTATGTGTTAATTCACATACCTTTTCATAGCAAAAAACGGACCCAAATAGACTAATTATGCTAACAAATGCCAAAGAATGTGTGTTTTTATGTTTGTGAACGTGCGGAGTTGGATATTTCACAAAATGACGAAAAACAGGCAAAGAACGAGCACGAGAGTAGAAAGAGTCAGAAAGTCAAGCTGGAAATTAATTTGAGCTTATAAAGTCCTCAGAGTTTGATATATGAGCAAAAGTGATCCCTAGATGAACTTTGAAGAAATTTTCACTTTTGGTCCTTCAACTTTCAGCAATTGTCATTATTGGTCCTTTTGAAGAAACTTTGATGAAATGACAACTCAAGTACTCCAAATATTCAGATTTGTGATAAATAGCCCTTGGATCACATTTATGGAAAATGGCAGAAGAGGTCCTTGGATTTTCAGATTTGACAACTATGGTCCTTTTAAATTTCATTTGGTAAGTATCTTTTATTAACACAAGTCTAGTCCAAAATAAATCCAAGTCCAAGTAAACACCAAAAGCCCAATCATACTCTTAAAAACCCAAGCCCATACCCAACACCCCACGGGTCAATAATATTAAACACGAGTCAGGGTCAACAAAGGGTCAAACTAACATAAATAATTACCCCGTCCCTTTTCTATCCCCAATTTCCCCTTTTACCCAGATATGATGAACCCTAACCCCCAAATACTAATTATTACCGCAATTAAGGGTAATGTTGTCAAATCAAGAGTGCTTCTAGAATGTCAGTGATGTCATGATATCTAAAGAAGCACAAGAATGCTACGTGGCAAGCGTGTATTGGTGGAGACGCGTCACCAAAGATGATATGAGGGCTAATATTGAGAGGATTTGATTGAAGATTGATCAAAGGGTTCTGAGGAGCTTCAAAGAAACACAGGTCACACGGATTGCCAGCTTGGCAATCCGAGACCCCAACCCTCATCCTTTCCTATAAATAGAAGTAGAATTAGCTTTAGTTAGTGTGTAAGAAATTTGTAACGAAGCTCTGTAGAATTTTAGTCAGATTGTATTTAGAATAGAATTTGTAATGTTTACCTATTGATTTCAATAAAATTCAAGTTTTCTTTTAATATCAATTAGCTTAATAATCATTTCCAACTGCTTATTAGTTCTTATATTCTACTTATCCTGTTTTAATCTCATTTTCCTTATTAGCTTAACTAGTATTACTTTCATCTAAACTTTAGTCATTTACAGAAAAAAATAAATAAAAATCAGAAAAATTATAAAAATAAAAAAAATGTTTTCAAATTGGTTTAGAGAAGATTTTTAATAAGTTTAGTTAGCTTTTACACAAGCTAAACAAGCTCTGTAGCTTGTTGAAGTTTTGATTTCATTTCAAGTTTAACTAGTAGCAACAAAGGACAGTCAACCAAAATCAATTGTATATTGAATCAGTAGTTGCTGAGGTGATTTGGATAAGCTTGGACAGTTGTGGAAGGTCCTGCCTATCCTAGAGATAGGAAAGCTCAGTGAGCTCCCTCTGTTTAGCTAAGGGAGAATTATGTGGTAAAATCTGTTTTGAATTCTATTGTTAGTAGTTGCTAAATTAGATTGTGTAGTTACTATAATTTTACTGTTTCATTGATTTGAGTAGAATAGTTGCTGTAGTTTATGCTAGATTGATCTTATTAATAATCTGTTTGTAGGTTTGTATCAATATAGAGCTTGATTGTTCATTGATTTACATGTGTTTGATTCAATCTGTGTTGGAATAAGCTTGAATAAGTGAATGTTTTTGAATTGAATTGTGAGTTTGCTGATATGTTGGAACTAGTGTTTGATAGTGGTGAATTGTTAATCAGTTAGTGTTTGGAGATTGACATTGCTAGATTAAGTGGTGTATTGATGTCTAATGCAACTTATTGGATTGAATCTGTCATTAGAGAGGTCTTTGGATCTGTTCATGTAAGCTGATTTAGAAGAGTTTATGTAGTTATAACTTCACTGTAAGTCACTTAGGGGAATATTAGCTAATAAATAGCATAAAATTTGGTAGTAAATAAATAAAAGTCAATTAAGCCTTTATCTCTAATCTGTGCTTGAATTTTTGATATCTGTGTTTGCTGAGTTGGTGATTCTATACAGATTTAGTTAGAGATTGAGAATTTTGTGCTTAAATATATTTACTAGATACCTAGAAACAGGATTAGGTAATTAAAATTCATTTTGGTCAAAGTTAAGTAGATAATAAAAAGTCAACTGTTGCATTATTTTCTAGTTCATAGGCTGCTGTATTTGGTTGAATTCATAGTAGAGTTTAGTGGTTTCTGGTTGAGTAATTGGTTGTTTTTGATACTCAGCTGTACTACAGAGTTTTTGCCCCTTGAGCTAGTTTACTTGGGCTTATTTGAAGTGCTTATTGCACCTATGTAATAGCAAGGTTGAGACAGGTGACTGTTTGATTATAGAGGCCTGCAATTGATCATTTGAGCTTGTATTTGTGTTTGGTGTATGTTTCTGAGCTTCATTTGAATAGCTGTAGTATTGAGCATAATTGTTTAGCTTCTGGATTTGCCTACTGTTATTCTGCTTATTGTATGAGCTTATCACACAAGCTTAATCATCTGTTTGAATCATTTATGGGATTTTGAGTTTATTTTAGACTTGAATTTGGCATCTTTGAGTATTAAGAAGCATCTTAAGTCTGTGTTGATAGTTCCACTCAGTTTTGGTTCACAAGTGCTTATAAATAAGCACTTGTGAATAAGCAGTTTACAGAAATAAGCACTAAATCAGCTTAATTTCACTTAAAAATTTTTCTCCAAGTTATTTTTATTATTTTTGATTTTCTAGAATTTTTTCAGATTTTTTTTCAAATAGTTTAGGTATTTTTCTTAAATTTCCTTTGATTTTATTCATTTTTAAATAGTTTTTATTAAACAAAAATCCATAAAAATTCAGAAAAAGCTGTGAAAAATACAAAAATATTTTAGGAAATACTTTTATAATATTTTAGATTTTTCAGAAATTAATTTTCATTTTTCCTCTTTATTTTTCTAATTTCTTTTATTTTTAATTCATTTAAAATTACAAAAGGCAAAATAAATTCATAGAAAATAAAAGAAAAGTTAAAAAAATAATTTTCTTTTTCTAGAAATTCATTTTAATAGTTTAAAATTTTTAGAAAATTATTTCACGTATATAGGATCATTTTTCGTTAAAAGTTACGTTTTAATAAACGAGTTTGCATTTCCGTTTTTACCTTTTCAACTTTAGTGCATATATAGCTTGTACTTCTTGCATAATTCATTATTGTTTGTTAATACTTGAATTACTTGATCACTATTTTCTCTTTCACCACTTCTCAATTCACGATTTACACGAATCAATATTCTTGATTCCATTCACCTTCACTCGGATACGACTCGGGTGATCCGTATTTTGTGCAGATCATTTCGATACTATACTACTATACTATAATAAGTTGATTTTCACACAATCAATTTTTGGCGCTGCTGTCGGGGAAGGTCGAAGTTAGTTTTTGAATAATTGTTTTGAAAAATCGTGTTTTGTTAAGCCTTTCTCTATTTTGTATATATTTCTATAAAAATTGAAAAATTGAAAAATTCAAAACACTTTTCCTAAAGTATTTACAAAAATACCAAAAAAATAATAATAAAGTTACAGCCTCGACTCTCCCGTGGAAGGGAGGGCGTTGTAAACCAAAAAAGTCTCACAATATAACAAAAACGTGAAATTAGTTATTTATCGGATTACTTCTATTTCTACGACCGTTTGAGCGAGAAATACGAAAGCCAAGACATTAAATTGCTAGCTGAAGAGAGAAACACTCTTCTGTCCCGTCCCGTCGCGAGTGGTTTGAAGGAAACGGTTTTCGGTTAACGTAACGTTTTATAAAAAGAAAAACAAAAGAAATAAAAAGTTTTTGAGATAAAAAAAAAAAAAAAAAAAAAAAAAAAAAAAAAAAAAAAAAGATTTTCCTTTTCTTCTTTTTCTTTTTTATTTTGTTTTTGGTGTATGCACACCCGCTCTTCTTTTGAGAGTCTTATATCACCTTTGTCAAACCCCGAGAGGGTAATTCGACACACACACCGTGTCCATTTCCCTTACATTATGGAAATGGATCCGAATAATTAACACCCTCCGGTGGGTGGAGTTGATCACCAACACGTGTCAGCTCCCGATCTCCGAACGATTGAGGAGCTGTGCCAACCCTCAATGCATGGTAGAGGTGGCCCGATTGCCCCTCTAAATATTGAGGCTACGGATTTTGGACTTAAGCACCACATGATACAACAAGTCCAAAATTCATGCCAATTTCACGGATTACCGGGTGACGATGCAAACAAGCATCTCGATAAATTTTTAACCGTCACCCAAAATATGAAACAAAACGGGGTCTCCGATGACGCCCTCCGTCTCTCTCTCTTCCCCTATTCTCTAACGCATCATGCCACAACTTGGTTTGATCGTCTTCCCAGGAACTCGATTCATACTTTCAATGAAATGGTATCGAAGTTCTTGGCGAAATATTTTCCACCATCGATGGTGACGAAGTTGAGAAACGATATTAGCAATTTTCGACAACTTCCTGATGAGTCTTTATTCGAGGCTTGGGAACGTTACAAGCTTGCCATTGATCGTTGTCCAAACCATAATATGTTTCTCGTTACGATCATTGATACGTTTTACAATGGTTTGACTTTACGACATCGGGACACGATCAATTCTGCAGCTGGTGGTATTTTCATGAAACGTCGTCCTGAGGATTGTTACGAGCTAATCGAGAATATGACGGCCCATTACAACTATTGGGATTCGTCAGCCGAGAGGAATGAGCCAATAAAATCGACTGCGACTCTAAACTCTTCTTCTTCTCATAATCCCGAGTTAGCCGCCATGAATAAGAAACTTGATGATTTGTCTACGGCAATGTTAAGAATGTATCAAATGATGCCGAATCAAGTTAAGAACCCACAAGTTAATATGGTTAATACCGGTTGTGAGACTTGTGGTGGTCCACATTCATACCTTGAGTGCCTAGCCTCCAGTGGCTTTACTCAAGAGAACGTGTACGCTGCAAACATGGGTTTAATCAACCAAATCAAGTGAATCAAAACAACAATGTGCAAAACCGTAATAATCAATTTAATCACAATCAGAATCAAAACTGAGGAAATAATGGTTTTCAAGGACAAAATCAAAATTTTCATCAAAATCAAAATCGGGGAAATTACAACCAAGGCCCGCCTCAAGGGAATAATTTTCAAAATAATCATGGAATTCAAAATCAAGGTTTTAATCAAAACAACCGAGGGCATAACTTTCAAAACCAAAATGTGGTTCAAAATCCGTCGCCCTCGGATGAGAATCTTAAGCAAATCATGAAAAACCAAGAGTTAATGGCTAAGGAAATTCTTGAACTTAACAAGCGTTTAAATGATCGACCCTCGGGCTCTGGAACTTTGCCAAGCAACACGATCGCTAACCCGAGAGGCGATGCAAAAGCGACCATAACAAGGAGTGGTGTTTCTTACGATGGACCAATGGCTCCGACTACCTCTTCTTCTCTTCCTCCTAAGGTAGTTGCCCGTGAACCCGAGGTGACAACGGATACGGGAATTCCTATTAATAATGGAAGGACCGAAGACATCCAACCTCCGGTGGTCCCGAAGTCTAAAGGAAAAGAAAAAGTTGTTAATGAAACTGAAAAAGAAATGCCGGTTAAAACGAAGTTGCCTTATCCGCCATGCTTAAATGAACAAAAGCACCACGAGAAGGATAAAAACCAAATGGAAAAGTTTTATCAGATTTTTCAGGAATTACACTTTGAAACAAGTCTCGCAGATGCTATACTTTTGATGCCGAAATTTGCTTCGATGCTAAAAGGCCTTTTGAATAATAAGGAAAAGTTGTTTGAAATGTCAAAGACTCAAATGAATGAGAATTGCTCAGCTGTTCATCTTAAAAAGCTACCCGAAAAGCTTGAAGACCCTTGCAAGTTTCTTATTCCATGCAATTTTCCGGGTATGGTTCAATGCTTCGCCTTGGCCGATCTTGGTGCTAGCATTAACCTAATGCCATTGTCGATTTGGAAAACGTTGTCTCTCCCTAACTTGACACCGACGCTTATGACCCTCGAGCTTGCCGACCGATCTACGTCTCATCCAATTGGTATAGCCGAGGATATTTTTGTCAATGTTGGGAAATTCAATTTCCTGCAAATTTTGTGGTTGTTGATTTCTATGCCGATCCACGGGTTCCTCTCATTCTCGGGAGAGGATTCCTAAGGACCGGTCATGCTTTAATTGATGTATACGATGAGGAGATTACCTTACGTGTGGGAAATGAAGCCGTTACTTTCAATCTTAACCAAACCGCGAGATCCTTCTCCAATTACGATGTTTCTTCCGTCAACCGAATCGATGTTATTGATGAAGCTACGGAGGAGTATTCTCAAGAACTTCTTGGTTTTACCAAAAATGCTTCGAGTGGCAATCCCACTCCTTCTTTTAAACCAATCGTCTCCGATTCTTCCCCTTCCCTCACTCCATTTGAGGGAAGTGATCTCGCTTGGGAAGAAATCAAAGCTTGCCTTTCAAACGATTCAGTTTCACCGGAAATTGATAATTCTAATTTTGATCCGGAGGGGGACATTTTATTAATTGAGAAATTGTTAAATGAAAACCCGATTGTTTCTTCCCCTCTGATGGACCTAAAAATGGCAGACGTAAAAGAAGTAAATCCGTCTATTGAGAATCCTCAAGAGCTCGAGCTCAAGGATTTGCCTCCTCATCTCGAATACGCATACTTGGAAACTAATAATAAATTGCCCGTCATAATATCAAAAGGCCTTAAAGATGAGGAGAAGACACGACTCTTAGATGTGCTTCGGAAGCATAAAAGTGTGATTGCTTGGCAAATATCCGACATTAAGGGAATCGACCCTCGATTTTGCACTCATAAGATTCTACTTGAAGATAATCACAAAGCTTCCATCCAACAACAACGACGGGTTAACCCACAAATCCATGAAGTGATCAAAAAGGAAGTTATAAAACTCCTTGATGCTGGAATGATTTATCTGATCTCGGATAGTTCATGGGTTAGCCCGGTTCATTGTGTTCCAAAGAAGGGCGGAATCACTGTTGTGAAGAATGACAATAATGAGCTTATACCGACTCGACTTGTGACCGGATGGAGAGTTTGTATCGACTACCGCAAGTTGAATGATGCAACCCGTAAAGAGCATTTCCCGCTCCCTTTTATGGACCAAATGCTTGAACGATTAGCGGGAAATGAGTTCTATTGTTTTCTGGATGGCTTTTCTGGGTACTTTCAAATTCCCATTGATCCCCAGGATCAAGAAAAGACCACTTTTACTTGCCCGTATGGAACGTTTGCCTGTCGAAGAATGCCCTTTGGCCTTTGTAATGCTCCAGGCACGTTTCAATGGTGTATGATGGCCATTTTCTCGGATATGATTGAAAAAACCATGGAAGTGTTCATGGACGATTTCTCCGTCTATGGAAATTCTTTCGACTCTTGCCTCTCCCATTTAGAGAATATGCTAATTCGGTGTGAAAACACTAACTTAGTTCTAAATTGGGAGAAGTGCCACTTCATGGTTAAAGAGGGCATAGTCCTCGGCCATAAGATATCAAAATCTAGGATTGAGGTAGATCGTGCAAAAGTTGATGTTATTGCTAAGCTACCTCATCCCACGACCGTCAAAGGAATCCGAAGTTTCCTTGGTCATGCTGGCTTTTATCGACGTTTTATACAAGACTTCTCCAAAATAGCCCGGCCTATGACCCACCTTTTAGAGAAAGATGCTCCGTTTAACTTCACAAATGAATGCATCGATGCATTTAATTTCTTGAAGAAGAAGTTAACGGAGGCACCAATCTTAGTTGCCCCCGATTGGAGCTTACCTTTTGAGCTAATGTGCGATGCAAGTGATTATGCCATTGGTGCAGTTCTGGGGCAACGTAAGAATAAGTACTTTCAACCGATACACTATGCAAGTAAGACCATGAATGACGCCCAACATCACTACACAACTACTGAAAAAGAGATGTTAGCGGTTGTCTATGCTTTTGAGAAATTTAGACCTTATTTGCTCCTTAAGAAATGCATAGTGTATACGGACCATTCAGCCTTGAAATACTTAATGACAAAGCAAGATGCTAAGCCACGTTTAATGCGGTGGGTTCTTTTGCTCCAAGAATTTGATGTCGAAATTAGAGACAAGAAAGGAGCTGAGAACCTTGCTGCTGATCACCTTTCACGACTTGAGAACCCCCATCAAAGTGCTCTTGAGAACAAGGAAATCACCGAAACATTTCCTCTCGAGACACTTGGGAGTGTGACTAAAATTGACCAAAGTACCCCATGGTTCGCCGATTTTGCGAATTACCATGCGGGGAAATTCATTAGGAAAGGGATGTCGTCCCAACAAAAGAAGAAATTCTTTAAAGATGTCCAACATTATTTTTGGGACGACCCCTATTTGTTCAAATTCTGTGCGGATCAAGTGATCCGGCGGTGTGTTCACGGTACGGAAGCCGTTGAAATTCTTAAGGTATGCCATAGTGGACCCACGGGGGGACATCATGGTGCCAACTTCACCGCAAAGAAAGTGTTTGATTCCGGATTTTATTGGCCGAAGATATATCGGGATGTCCATGAATTGGTGAAATCATGCGATTCTTGCCAACGTCAAGGGAAAATTTCTCAAAAAGATGAAATGCCACAAAATGCTATTCAAGTTTGTGAAATTTTTGACGTTTGGGGCATCGATTTCATGGGACCATTCCCGTCATCAAGAGGAAATAAATATATTCTCGTGGCCGTCTATTATTTGTCCAAATGGGTTGAAGCGAAGGCGCTCCCCACCAATGACGCCCGAGTAGTTGTCAAATTCTTAAAAAATCTCTTTGCCCGATTTGGTGCACCTCGAGCCATCATAAGTGATCGTGGGACCCATTTTTGCAATGAACAATTTTCCAAAGTAATGCTTAAATATGGTGTCACACATCGTCTTTCTACGGCTTATCATCCACAAACTAGTGGTCAAGTGGAGGTGTCCAATCGTGGCCTTAAAAGAATATTAGAAAGGACGGTAGGAGAGCACCGTGCCTCATGGGCCGATAAACTAGACGATGCTTTATGGGCTTTCCGGACCGCTTACAAAACTCCCATTGGGTGTACTCCATATAAGCTGGTTTACGGGAAGGCTTGTCATTTGCCCCTAGATTTGGAGCACAAGGCCTATTGGGCCTTAAAACATTCAAATTTTGACTTGAAAACCGCGGGGGATCACCGAAAAGATCAATTGAATGAATTAGTCGAACTACGTGATCAAGCTTACGGGAATTCTTTGATTTATAAAGAGAAAACAAAAAGACTTCATGATGCTAAGATCAAAGACCGCGTTTTCAACGTTGGTGATCAAGTGCTTCTTTTTAACTCTTGTTTGAAGATTTTCTTGGGTAAGCTTAAAACCCGTTGGTCTGGACCATTCACCATAACACAAGTATTCCTTTATGGTACCATTGAGTTAGCTCAACCCAATGGTCCCAATTTTAAGGTGAATGGTCACCGTTTGAAACACTATTTCGGAGGGGATGTACCAACCATGGTAGTCCCGGATCTCAAACTTTCCCCAAGGACGATTGAATTCGGGGATTGAGTCAAGCTACGTGACTCAGAAATAAAAAACAAAGCGCTTCGTTGGTGGCAAACCATGCTTATCCAATTTCATCTTCTTATTTTCTTATTTCTAACAAATAACGTGAGGAGGGGGTGCCTCTTCTACTCTTGTGTTTCGTGGTTGTTTGTGATGTTTGTTTAGGATTGTCCGCGATTTATAATGACTCTCGTGCTCGTTATCTTCTCTCCACTCGAGTCTCATTTCATCGATGCTTTTGGAAATCCTATATCCGTGAATCTTATCGACTAACGTTTTTCTTTGGCATAATTAATAAACGGCCCTAGAATTTTGTTAGGATTGCCTTAACCCACAAAACATTGAGGACAATGTTTAATTCTAGTATGGGGGAGGGTGAATCTTCGATTCGATTTGACCTTGCATTTTTCACCATGTCGTGTACTCTTGCAACTCCGTTTTTCCACCAAAAATGAAAAAAAAAAATTGAAAAATCGAAAAACTTCAAATGTTTTGAAGAAAAATGAATGAAAAAATCATGAAAATGCACAAAAAGATGTGAAAAAAATTGAAAAGTTGTGCAAAAATATATTAAAGTTTGAATAAGTGTTTTGACACCTTGTTGACTTTCTTGCTGGCGAGAGTAGGAATAAATATTTTGACTTGACCGGGCGTGTTGAGCCCTAGCTTGTTCCTTTAACCAATGATAATCACATAAGCTTGTGCTAGTCTTGTACACAAGGAGCTATAAAATGCGAATTCTTTCTTAAGAATCTGCAAGTTCCCATACTTGAATTTATACATGCGCAGCTTAAAAGCTTTCGCTAGTCTTTTACATCAGGAGCTAGAAAACGCGAATTCTTCTTCTAGAATTTGCAAGTTTCCGTATCTGACTTTATATATGCGTGGCTGATTATCAGCTAAGTATTCGCGGGTTTCATTACTTGAGATCTTAAATTGCGAAGAGCGAGAAATGATAGAGTTTATTTAGAAGTTAGATGCTAAACGTGGAGTAGTGGTTCTCTTTAGAACTCATGAGAGGTACTTGTGGCTTTTTACTCCCATAAAATACGTCACCAATATATAATAGATGTTCTAGGTTAATTAGTGGTATTTAGGGTTGGATAATATTTAGTTCTTTGTTTTCTTAAGAGAATCTTTGCTTTAAAAGTTGGGTACATATCAAGGAACATCAAAGATAAGAGCAAAAATGAGAAAAATCAAAAGTCAAAAGTTGATTATGTATGTGGTTTTCGAGCTACCCGATAGGCTTCCATTAATGTTGAGAAAAGTAAAGAAAGAAAGATATGAAAAATATGAGAAAAGTGAAAAATGAAAAAAAAGTGAAAGTTGAAAGTTATGATGAATAAGAGTTTGAATGTAAATAAGTTGTTGGCGCGTGAGGTGCATGTGTATAATTCTAAATTGGACACATGAGGTGCACGTGTAGTACTCCGCAATGTATATTTATGATATTGTATGCACCAAAATTCCTTGATGTGGACCGAATTTCTATTGCAGTGGTTCTTAAGAGAAAATGGATAACTACATATCGTTTAAACTTAGGTGTCACTATCGGACTTAAAAGTTATTGAAACGAGAAAATATGAAGAAATTCATTTCTCAACAAAAATAAAATCTTGAGATACAAAACTTAGGACATGGGAGTAAGAGGTTTCCACAAGTAACTTTTAAGAGTAGTGTTAGCATCTAGCTTGTAGATAAGCTGTGATCTCGTTTGTACGCTTAGTTTGGGAGCTTATGAAAAATCAAGGATGACGATTTTTATCCGTATGGTCACTTCTTAAATAGGAGTGTTTCTACTCGTTGACCCTAAAAATTATTGCAAAATAATGAAAGTTCAACAAACCGTCACAAGTATGAAGTATGAAAAGTACAAAAATAGAAGTGAACGTGGAATAAAAGAATTTTTTTGGAAAACGGAGCGTTTGCGGGAATAAATGATTTTATTACTTTTTTCGAACCTCCTTTCTACTTTACAAAGTCAGTAGGAAGAATTATGAAATTATTTATTCCAAAAGCGTGAATTGATCACATTGCGTGAGGACACGACAATACCTTAGTCTGGGGGATTTTGGTATGTGTTAATTCACATACCTTTTCATAGCAAAAAACGGACCCAAATAGACTAATTATGCTAACAAATGCCAAAGAATGTATGTTTTTATGTTTGTGAACGTGCAGGGTTGGATATTTCAGAAAATGACGAAAAACAGGCAAAGAACGAGCACGAGAGTAGAAAGAGTCAGAAAGTCAAGCTGGAAATTAATTTGAGCTTATAAAGTCCTCAGAGTTTGATATATGAGCAAAAGTGATCCCTAGATGAACTTTGAAGAAATTTTCACTTTTGGTCCTTCAACTTTCAGCAATTGTCATTATTGGTCCTTTTGAAGAAACTTTGATGAAATGACAACTCAAGTACTCCAAATATTCAGATTTGTGATAAATAGCCCTTGGATCACATTTATGGAAAATGGCAGAAGAGGTCCTTGGATTTTCAGATTTGACAACTATGGTCCTTGTAAATTTCATTTGGTAAATATCTTTTATTAACACAAGTCTAGTCCAAAATAAATCCAAGTCCAAGTAAACACCAAAAGCCCAATCATACTCTTAAAAACCCAAGCCCATACCCAACACCCCACGGGTCAATAATATTAAACACGGGTCAGGGTCAACAAAGGGTCAAACTAACATAAATAATTACCCCGCCCCTTTTCTATCCCCAATTTCCCCTTTTACCCAGATATGATGAACCCTAACCCCCAAATACTAATTATTACCGCAATTAAGGGTAAAGTTGTCAAATCAAGAGTGCTTCTAGAATGTCAGTGATGTCAGGATATCTAAAGAAGCACAAGAATGCTACGTGGCAAGCGTGTATTGGTGGAGACGCGTCACCAAAGATGATATGAGGGCTAATATTGAGAGGATTTGATTGAAGATTGATCAAAGGGTTCTGAGGAGCTTCAAAGAAACACAGGTCACACGGATTGCCAGCTTGGCAATCCGAGACCCCAACCCGCATCCTTTCCTATAAATAGAAGTAGAATTAGCTTTAGTTAGTGTGTAGGAAATTTGTAGCGAAGCTCTGTAGAATTTTAGTCAGATTATATTTAGAATATAATTTATAATGTTTACCTATTGATTTCAATAAAATTCAAGTTTTCTTTTAATATCAATTAGCTTAATAATAATTTCCAACTGCTTATTAGTTCTTATATTCTACTTATCCTGTTTTTATCTCATTTTCCTTATTAGCTTAACTAGTATTACTTTCATCTAAACTTTAGCCATTTACAGAAAAAATAAATAAAAATCAGAAAAATTATAAAAATAAAAAAATGTTTTCAAATTGGTTTAGAGAAGATTTTAAATAAGTTTAGTTAGCTTTTACGCAAGCTAAACAAGCTCTGTAGCTTGTTGAAGTTTTTATTTCATTTCAAGTTTAACTAGTAGCAACAAAGGACAGTCAACAAAAATCAATTGTATATTGAATCAGTGGTTGCTGAGGTGATTTGGATAAGCTTGGACAGTTGTGGAAGGTCCTGCCTATCCTAGAGATAGGAAAGCTCAGTGAGCTCCCTCTGTTTAGCTGAGGGAGAATTATGTGGTAAAATCTGTTTTGAATTCTATTGTTAGTAGTTGCTAAATTAGATTGTGTAGTTACTATAATTTTATTGTTTCATTGATTTGAGTTGAATAGTTGCTGTTATTAGTTGTTGTAGTTTATGCTAGATTAGATTGTGTAGTTACTATAATTTTATTGTTTCATTGATTTGAGTAGAATAGTTGCTGTTATTAGTTGCTGTAGTTTATGCTAGATTGATATTATTAATAATCTGTTTGTAGGTTTGTATCAATATAGATCTTGATTGTTCATTGATTTACATGTGTTTGTTTGAATCTGTGTTGGAATAAGCTTGAATAAGTGACTGTTTTTTAATTGAATTGTAAGTTTGCTGATCTGTTGGAACTAGTGTTTGATAGTGGTGAATTGTTAATCAGTTAGTGTTTGGAGATTGACATTGCTAGATTAAGTGGTGTATTGATGTCTAATGCAACTTATTGGATTGAATATGTCATTAGAGAGGTGTTTGGATCTGTTCATGTAAGCTGATTTAGAAGATTTATGTAGTTATAACTTCAATGTAAGTCACTTAGGGGAATATTAGCTAATAACTAGCATAAAAATTGGTAGTAACTAAATAAAAGAAAAATAAGCCTTTATCTCTAATCTGTGCTTGAATTTTTGATATCTGTGTTTGCTGAGTTGGTGATTCTATACAGATTTAGTTAGAGATTGAGGATTTTGTGCTTAAATATACTTACTAGATACCTTGAAACAGGATTAGGTAATTAAAATTCATTTTGGTCAAAGTTAAGTAGATAATAAAAAGTCAACTGTTGCATTATTTTCTAGTTCATAGGCTGCTGTATTTGGTTGAATTCATAGTAGAGTTTAGTGGTTTCTGGTTGAGTAATTGGTTGTTTTTGATACTCAGCTGTACTACAGAGTTTTTGCCCCTTGAGCTAGTTTACTTGAGCTTATTTGAAGTGCTTATTGCACCTGTGTAATAGCTAGGTTGAGACAGGTGGTTGTTTGATTATAGAGGCCTGCAATTGATCATTTGAGCTTGTATTTGTGTTTGGTGTATGTTTCTGAGCTTCATTTGAATAGTTGTAGTATTGAGCATAATTGTTTAGCTTCTGGATTTGCCTACTGTTATTCTGCTTATTATATGAGCTTATCACACAAGCTTAATCATCTGTTTGAACCATTTATGGGATTTTGAACTTATTTTAGACTTGAATTTGGCATCTTTGAGTATTAAGAAGCATCTTAAGTCTGTGTTGATAGTTCCACTCAGTTTTGGTTCACAAGTGCTTATAAATAAGCACTTGTGAATAAGCAGTTTGCAGAAATAAGCACTAAATCAGCTTAATTTCACTTAAAAAATTTTCTCCAAGTTATTTTTATTACTTTTGATTTTATGGAATTTTTTCAGAGTTTTTTTCAAATAGTTTAGGTATTTTTCTTAAATTTCCTTTGATTTTATTCATTTTTAAATAGTTTTTATTAAACAAAAATCCATAAAAATTCAGAAAAAACTGTGAAAAATACAAAAATATTTTAGGAAGTTCTTTTATAATATTTTAGATTTTTCAGAAATTAATTTTCATTTTTCCTCTTTATTTTTCTATTTTCTTCTATTTTTAATTCATTTAAAATTACAAAAAGCAAAATAAATTCATAGAAAATAAAAGAAAAGTCAAAAAAATAATTTTCTTTTTCTGGAAATTCATTTTAATAGTTTAAAATTTTTAGAAAATTATTTCACGTCTATAGGATCATTTTTCGTTAAAAGTTACGTTTTAATAAACGCGTTTGCATTTTCGTTTTTACGTTTTCAACTTTAGTGCATATATAGCTTGTACTTCTTGCATATTTCATTATTGTTTGTTAATACTTGAATTACTTGATCACTATTTTCTCTTTCACCACTTCTCAATTCACGATTTACACGAATTAATATTCTTGATTCCATTCACCTTCACTCGGATACGACTCGGGTGATCCGTATTTTGTGCGGATCATTTCGATACTATACTACTATACTATAATAAGTTGATTTTCACACAATCACAACCCTATATGGCGCTGCTTCATAAATCATAATTAAACAACAACTGCATATAGGGGCATAAACAACGTGTCTTAAAAGGTGCTTTCAATACTTGAATGTCAATTTCTGAAAAAGAATGGCTTTATTCGTAAGTCTGACATATTTTGCATATTTTTACACTTTTCAGGTCCGGTATTTTGTGCGTAAATGTGCTTAATCAGACGTGGAACCCCATGACTGGTAAAAGAGTTATTCTGATCTTTTTTTTATGGCTCATTAAAAATGCAACGCGGATTCCAATTACAAACAAAATTGTTGTTATTGTTATTAGTATAAAACTCTAGAGCAGTTTGGGTTTCCGGTACGCTTTCATAAGTTTTTACTTTTTGCCGGCGTTAATGTCAGTTTTGACCTACTCCATTATTCTTACATGTGGTTTTCATCAATAATCTCATGAAACAGTACCTTGCGATTTATAGGGTTGCATATTTGCATAAGCCTCAAGAGTCATGGGAACATTTTGATATGTAGTTCCGGAATATGCAAACATTGGACTTCTGATTCAAACCATCAGAAGAGGTATGTTTTTCGTTTCACTATATGGTTTTTAATGTCGTCGTATGGGGTATATAATGATACTGTGACAGCAAAGACATGTAAGGTTTATTGCTCATATACCAGTAAAATGGCACGGCAGATGAGTCATAGCTTTTAAGTGCGTTAAAAATGGGTCATTCGAGTTCAGTATACCAGCCAATAGTTGTTAGTCCATTTGCTTCAATTTTGAATATGCTTAAATGTACTGAATATGACTGAAACAAGCATGCTATTAATGAGTACTCATTTGTGAATCCTCAGAAGTTTTTGCCCACGCGTTGCGTTGGGAGTATATTACATGAAATGAAAATATTGTTAATATGATAAGGCATACCTCTGTTGATTTAAGAGGCTGTATCCATTGTTAGGAATGGCAGTGTTTGCTATCTAATCTGATGAAGTCGTTATGTTTTTCTTTGAAGATTTATGGACTCGATCCTGAAGAAAGCAATGTGCTAAATTGTGGCAAACCAGGTGACTTTCAAATCGTTTTTCTTTTCTACTCACAACACTATAAGTTTCTCCTTTATACCCTTTATCATATGTGCTTGCCGTATCCCACTTTCGCACAGGGCCTCATGTCCTCATCAAATAATAGGAAATGGGGTCAGATTTAAACCCCATATCTTGGACATGGACATAATAGAGGATGTTCTTATGGTAAGTTTTGCAACAATCATTTCTTAGTATCCACGTGGTTCACTTCTAACAACATCAGTTAACCTATGTAAGCGTTATGAATCAAATCATTACAGGTGTCAAGTGAAGATGCTGTAAGGCCATCGAACTGGCCTTGAAAGAAGGACTTATGGTAAGATCGAAATTGACAAACAATGATATAGTGTGTTTGTGTATACGGTTGTGATGATTTTGTTTGCTCATATATAGTCTGCTAAAGTTCTGTATTAAACCACTATCCAAATGAAACCGCTCCAAATATATACTCTGCTAAAGTTCCGTAGTTGCTCATTCTCATCGTTATTAGATACCATTGTGATGATATTGTTTCACAACAACCTTTATTTGCTCACTTACTACTTTTCACAACTATGTATGCTCTTGAATCTGCAATTTTTCAGAAACTTACACTTGATTTTTGATTGTTATTAAAGGGAAGAAGACAACCATGGAGAGCTTTTCTGCTATATGGGTATCTAGAAGACTAGAACTAAATTTACCAACTTTGTAGAGGTATTTAATTTTTATTTTTTATTTGGAAATATGATTAATTTCAAAAGGGATATGCTTTAATATATTTGCTACAAAAACACTACTAATATATTTGTTGATTAATCTAGTAGCAGGTTTTGGGGAACATAAGTGAAGACATTTTTCGATAAGTTGGAACAAAAATCCGAAATTCAAAATTTGTCCTTCAAAGGATTTCAAGTTACTGATGTTGCAAAAGGTGCGTTAAAAAAGCATGTCCAAGAGTTTTTTCATATGCAGATGTCGAAATATATATTAAAAAAGCATGTCCTTAGGTGTTTTTTCTTTTCTGATTTTGTCTTGAGAGATTTTCCGATAACTTTAGACCTTATGAGCTTATCAACATTTAAGCTCATCAGCTCTAAGAGAAAGCTTTTATTGACTTTTCCACTTTCAAATAACCTCATAAGCCCATAAAATAAGCTAATCCATTTATCCAAATATCCCAAAATAGGACACAACATGTTAAGTTTTTGTAGGTAGTGCAGTGCAATAGATAATTTTCAGATGATAAAAAGAAAGTAATGCTATAATTTGGGCTGGACATAAGTTAATTCTTTGTTGTCGTATTCATGGAAACTTGCTTTTATTATCTAATAACTATTTTAATGAGATATTAGCGATGTGATTTACATTTGTCAATCTTTGTGTTCTGAAAAGGCATAAGCAGAATAGTGATTTTGATTTCATAAATCATATGCATTGGCTGAAGGTCAAGGAAATATAGTCATGGATTTATGATCAATTGTATGCGTCTAGATGAATAGAAAAGATTAGTAACTTTATTTTGGGACCCAATATTGATCCAATGGCCAATTACACTTCTTAGTGTTTATCGATTAAACCGCATAGTAACATAATATCCTTGGCAGACAAATTTTGTGAATCTAATTATTTCCTGAACAAATATTTATAGTTCTATAAGGAGTTTTTCATGTTCAAATGGTTTCTAATGCGGTGTAAATTGATGTGCACGTGCAATTTATAACTAACAGCCAGTTTGTACTACAAACATTGTATTAGATATTTAGATTAGGGCCTTTTCTATATCTGTTAAAAGTCAACTTACATTCAAATGTGTATCGAAAGTCTTAAAGAAAGATGTTATCCTGTTTGGTGGTCAGACCGACAATGAATATATCGCCCATTTATGTGTTTCTGATTATGTGTTTAACTTCTCATTTTCTACTTTTTTTCATGATAGGTGTGCTTTTTCAACCAGGCCGCAGGTATTCCCCAAGAAGCTTGCACCAACCATTGGGATTGTTGTTCACCATTGTCGTGGAAATTAGCGGTTG
Organism: Artemisia argyi; assembly: GCA_030686995.1. Classification (NCBI taxonomy): domain Eukaryota; kingdom Viridiplantae; phylum Streptophyta; class Magnoliopsida; order Asterales; family Asteraceae; genus Artemisia; species Artemisia argyi. Next base: position 259,609,380 of record CM060708.1, on the reverse strand, counting down.
ATGGCTTTAAATGGAAGCAAAAGTGGGAAGCCGTGATTTCAAAGAACCAGATAGCACAGGTTGGGGTTCAAAGAATGGCGGGGAGCAAGTGAAAGTGGGGGTATTGTCGCTTCAGGTTCTACATCAGCTGTTCTTTGGGTGTTTAGTTGACACGCCTTTGGGTGCAGTGAAAATTGTACAAGTTAAGGCACAACATATGGTTTTGCAAAACAAACAAGAATACCCGGATCAACTATAACTACGTTGAAATATGGATGATCTGTATAGTTGTTGTGATGACCTGAACTTTGATTGAAATTCTAGCATTTTTTTCATTATACTCTAAAAATGGTAAATAGTAGTTGTACATATTTCACTTTTATTAAATATTACCACTCCGAAATAAGAATGTTATACACTACTTACTTTAAAGAGGTATTTATTAATGTTATTACGCTCAAATACTTCTTTAGCAAAACTACCCGTAGCGAAGCGAGGGTTAAAATCCTCGTTTGTTTACATTTTGTACCAAATGATATTAATCATTCATATTCCATTGTTTGATTTCTACACCATCATACCAAACGGCTCCTAAACATAATCTAAACACAAACAAGAGCGGTGGATTTACAAAACCCATACGCATTACGATAGCTACTGTGATTCTCTTGACAAACCAAACACCCCCTAATTATTCAAGAGATTGCAAAAAATGAATGACAAATGTCTAGCTAATGTATCTAACTTGGTATTTGTTATTATTGTGCATCTTTTAATTTCTTTTCATATGATCAAACTTTTTTTCCCCCTTTCGTGTGCAACGAGTGACCCAATAAGTATGTAGCCGCCAGCCGGTGATTATTTGTCTTTTCTTCTTTTTTATGGGTTTTGCATGTTGAAACTCACTCATAATCTTTTTTAAGTGTAAGTAATCATTGGAGCCAAAGTTTACTCTTTCCTAGTGATGTGGAACAAGTTGCAAACCATATTTTCTTCATACTCTGGTATCAAAAGCCTAATTGCGAAAGAAAAAACGCTATTTCATTCACATCGACTTTATATTTCGAACACATCTTAACTTGTGATGAAGCTCTTCATAAGGAGAACGCAACTCAATAAACTATAAGGAATGCTAGAGCCACAAACAAATTTTCACAAAAACATTCACAACGCAACTCATAAACTATACTAACTATATATAATACATATACATATATTTATTTGTGTCCAAAGTTGACAAAAAGAATCATTTCAGCAGTGTTTGGGTGTTTGTTTAAGTTTATATGTGGGTTTATAAGCTTATTTTATTTCGGCTTATATTTCATAAACCTCAATTTTCAGCATATTTTGAAACATATAAGCTTATATTATCTTATTGTGATATAAAAAGCTTATATAAGCCTATAAGTTTGAAAATAAGCCAGAAAATCATGGCTTATGAAATTTAAGCCAAAATCAAGTATGCTAATAAGCCCACGCCATAAGTTTAAACAAACACCCCTTCCTCAACAACTTTTGCAAAGTAATTACCAAAGTTTGAATGGAGAATTGGAGATACATATTGCCTTTCTTTATTCGGCACATAATGTCTTACACCTGTAGAAATATATTACCTTCCTTTATTGATAAAAACTCAATATTACAAGTATCTAGAGACTATAATGCCTTTAACTAATTACTACAACATTCAAGATTTACAATTTGGGACCGGGACGCCACAAGTTTTCGCAACCTTCTTAGCACCAGGGGACTGGACATACTTAACAAAAGAAGGGTCTTTAATGTAACCACACATGCAAGGCTCCTGCTCCTTCAGCCTGCTACAACACTGTGCTGCTGGTGGTGTTCCCAACATGATCGGACTCAAGCACGGCATAAGCTGTGTGGGATTGCAGGACACTTTAATGCTCGGTTTGTCACCGATGACGAGTCCCACTGCCAATAATACAAGTGGCAAAATGGCTAACAACTTCATCTTTAAATTTGGGATGTTTATGAAAAAGTGAAAAATGCGTATTATTAATACATGTTGGAAGTATTTTACGTATATGGGCGAGATTCAAAAAAGCGCATACACAACGCATGACAATTTCGTTTACGGCATAAGATGGATGCATAACAGGTATTCTGTGTCATGAATTTGAAGACCATGAGAAAAAAATACATTATGTAAATTATTTTGGAAAATTAAATAAAAATATTACTAGATTTGCATAACTAGTTAGTAGCATGTACGAGACTATATAATATCGTGAAATTTATAAATATCATCACAATTCACAAATCACAAATGCACGTATGATATGGTTGTGGAAAGAAATATATGAAAAGAAAATTTAGCTTAATGAAAATATGAAATGGCATGTTCTTCAATCCATACATTTGGGCTAAAGTAGTACGTAGTAATAACAAGATTGATGTGTTATACAAATTTAATAATTTATACCATGAATGTTGAGGTCCAGCCCAAATACGAAGTGCCTACAACTTTATACATCTATAGAGAGGCACATATATGATCAAGATCTTAGCACACCCCTTTAGAGTGTTTAACAACTAAACTTATACTCCCTTCGTCTCATATTAGTTACAAATTTACAAGGTTGCAAAAATCGCTAGGCGGTAGCTGGGTGGTCGAGTACCGCCTAGCGATTAATCGGATTTGATTTTTTATATATAAAATTATAAAATTTTGAAACTATATTCTCAATTTGAATGATCTAGCCGGTTTTTTTTTTTTTTTCTAATTTGGCTGATTTATGCCCGATTTTGCCGAGTATCTGATTTCAACGATTTTTTATCCGTAACCGAGTTGGCCGATTTGACCGGTTTATGCTCGATTTTTTAGCGATTAATAAGGCCGTTATTGAAAATCGGGGCGGTTGACCCCCTCATAACGAATAATCGCCGATTAATTGGTCGCCTAGGCTGATTTTTGCAACAGAGATTAATTGTTATATTTGACTTTTTAAAGTTTTTTTTTTTTTAACTTTGACTTTAAACTATATATTTTCATGTGATATAATACTTGATGACTTTGATGCAAAATATATAAATAAATTGTGTTTTAAATGTAATTTTTTTTGTATAATTTTTATCAAGTATTATATAACACAAATAAAAATATTTAAAGTAAAAAAAAAACAAAAAGCTGAGAAAAGTAAAACTTGACACTAATTTTAAGACGGAATGTGTAACTATTCTTACAAAATAATAGTGTAGCATCACATGCACGAATTTAAATCATAAGAACAAAAGTTGTACCTACCTAATTAACCATATATATATATATATATATATATATATATATATATATATATATATATATATATATATATATATATATATATATATTTTTTTTTTTTTTTTTTTTTTTTTTTTTTTTTTTTGGTAACCGTGATTTCCGACCTTTTGGCCGACTAATCCATGGGGTTTGAACCCACCGCCACATAGACTCAAACCAGGTAAAGCCCTCCCTTTTCAGGAGGTTGGCGTGGCCATTTAAAGTTGTTTGCATCTAGTAGGAATTGAACTTGAGACCTCACACATTTTAAAGTGATAGTCACAAGCCCTTTTACCACTAGGCCACCCTTAAGTGGTTCTAATTAACCAAATCAAATGTAACATAAAATGTATATCCTGCTACAAGCATGCAACACGCGAGTCGAATATCCGTGTTGTATATACTAGAAACTACTCCCTCCGTCCCAAAATTACTGTCCAGTTTGAATTTTCAAAGTCAAACTGGTTCAACTTTGACCATAAATATATATATTTATTATATAATACTTGATGAAAAAATTATACCATTGAAAAGTATACTTAAAACTCAATCCATTTATATATTTTGCATCAAATAATATATAACACTCACAAAAATATTTAAAGTCAAAGTTGAAAAAGAAAGACTAAAAAAGTCAATAGTGGACAATAAAAATGGGACGGAAGGAGTACATAACTAAAACTAGCTACATGCCTACATGAAAGCAGAGTTTCAACTTTATCTGCTATTAATTAAAAAAAAAATGTAGAATATTGATTAGGTAATTTAGTAGTGGTGATTTGTGATAATGCTAAGAACACATGTAAGATAACATTTCATCAAACTTCCAAGTCCGATTATATATAAGTTTGACCTTGGCTTAGGCATACTATTCACACTTTATATAATATTTAATAAAGTAATCTATAACAAAGCACCAGTGGTCTAGTGGTAGAATAGTACCCTGCCACGGTACAGACCCGGGTTCGATTCCCAGCTGGTGCACTTTGGATGTGTTATGACTGTACCGGTTAACTACTAAACCTGCATAGTCATCTACATTCAAATTTTTTTTTTTTTTTTTACCTCTTCAAAAGGTAATGTCAAATCAGAAATGGAGGCTCTAAAATGGTGAATAATCACTTAAAGTGTAGGTTGGTTCCTTCACAATAATCTGATGTATCAGATATTTAAGCGCTTCTGAGATTTCTACTTTTTGTTCTTCTTTTATCTAGACTGCAACTATTAATCATAATTATAATCTTCTTACTTTTTTAAGTATCGATCATGAACCTAGATTACACGTATTCGAACCCAAATATATAACGAACTTAATGACTCGAAAATCAAAATGCAGCTAATTACATATGCCAATCATATACATAATACATAATATACACTATATCAAGAGATTCATTATAATAACCTTGTACTCTTGTTCATATTCATAAGTATCACATAGACGCTGCTTTCTTATGAGCTTTACAATATTACACTGAATGTACCAATACTTCCAATAGATACGTGTATAATCAATCTCATGATACCATATATATTTATAAGGATAGAAGTAACATATTATCTTATGGACCCAAGTTTAAGTACTTAATAATAGTACATCCAACAACATTAATTTCGGAAACAAGCCGGTATGGCCACACCACAGGCTTGAGCGACCCTACGAGCTCCAAATGAGCCAAGGTACCGGCCATAATTTGTGTCTTGGACGTACTCACACAAGCATGGCTCTTGGTCCCTTAGCCTCCCACAACACGACCCTGATGGTGGAATGAAGAACAAAGCCGTTCCTAGGCACGGATATAATGAAAGTATGTTGCAAACCACTGCATTGGTCTGGTGTATCGTCCCAACCATCAACAAGGTCACCAGTGTGAGTAAAGCAATGTTGTTTTGCACCATTAGGAAATGAAAACTGAAATCAAATAGAGAACTTTGGTTGTGATTTCTGGCTAGATAAAATTCAAAGTTTTATAACTTGAAAAAAGGACAATGAGAGGATACTTTTGATTTCTTTTTTTTGAACTTTCGGTTGCCAATTTTGTTAGATTGGTAATGATGTTACTTTAGTGATCAACACTAAAAACATTGGTCTCACTTACAAGCAATCATTTGAAAATTAAGATTGGTAACAACTTATCCTTTTACCAGAAATCTTGATGGCTTTTCTATAACTAATTAACCAAGGGTTGCTTTATGCCATTAATAATGGCTTTTCTATAACTAACCAAAGTTTTATCATTTGAACCGATTCACTATAAAGAACTGATTTAGAGTTTTAGACAAGAGCGTTTTTGTGAACCAAAAACATATCATATTTGTCTTCGTGTAGCAATCTGATCCATTTGCATGCTTAGACCGACCCTAGTAGGACTATAGTACAAGTATATGCTATAAGCTATGTGCATTATTGTGGAAAACGCTTGATCGATGAACCACAATTTAAAGCGGTCCATTCTATACCACCTAGCTATTTCTAGCTAGACTTTGTCAATAAAAAGTGTTGTCATGTTGTGTTTATTCAAAGATACTATGTTTGTATAATTGTATTCGCAAGTGATAGGCATGAGTAACTCATAGGATGCAACTTGCATCTACTTTAATTTAATCTTTTAATCTTGGACAATTGCGCTATTTTCATCCGCTTAGGCGGCTGATGGTGATAACAGAGCATCACAACTAACTTTATCATTGTCATCCCAACGTCACATCAGTTATTTTCTCTTCACAACCAATTTAACCACCAATTTAGTACAGTATAATAAGACAAAAAATTTCACCACTTAAATATACCTCACGTATACACAAATATACCTCACATAACAATTAAACAACTCACATAACTCACTTTTGGCCCATTTAAGACTCCTCCATGACTTGGTTTTGAGGACGATTGAGTCCTCCAATTTCAGCCCCAAAACGCGTGTGACTAGAGTGAGTGTAATAAGGAAAGTGAGTCATACGTAAATCTTGAGGGTGCCAAATATGGATGCGTCTTTATGGTATTAATATTACTACCAGTAGTATTACATAGTTACATACACCTTTGATTTTGTAAAAGATAAATGAAACATGTCAATCATTATTTTTCGTATTTTTGTCATTACCATAAGATTCAATAATGTACCTTTTAGGGCCTATTTGGTATTCAATAATGTACCTTTTAGGGCCTATTTGGTATTCAATAATGTACCTTTTAGGGCCTATTTGGTCTGGGTTTGTATATGGGTGTGGAATAAGATTTAAAATTATGATTGGTATGAAAGAAATGTAGGAAAGAATAAAAGTTATAATTTATTAGTAACATAATATTGTAAAAGTTATTGAAATAATTAAATTAAAATAAATTTTATTAAATAAAGTAACGAGATGGACACAATCAAAGGTCCTTCGGTTTGTAGATAGTTTTAGGGTTAAGCTTTGGATTCGATTTAAATTTGGACTAAGATTTGAATTTGATGTAACAGAAAGAAAATAATTTTATATGTTAAATGTATAAAAATAAAATAAATATTGTTTGTTTTAGATTGGGTTAATTACAAGATATAAAATTAACATATTACTTTTAAAATTTGAGAGTTAAAAAAGAATGAAATAACAAATCATGTGTGGTTGAGACTTGAGAGGGTTACACGACCCTTATACATTAAAAAAGACAACAAATATAAAAAGAAATATTAGAACCCCAAAGGGCATTAGAGCCTACGGTACAGTACGTTATGGCTCTCGTGCGAGTAGCCCACCAGCAGAGCTCTATGGCGCTAACAACATACCATCCCTCGTGCCATAGGGGATTGCGTTGTACCGACGAGCTCACGTTGTGAGTATTTTTTTTATTATTATTTTTATTTGTGTTTTATTGGGTTATGTGTGGATCACTACTTTTATATGAAGGATGAGTGTTTTTTTGTTAAGTGATAAATTGTGATGTTATTACAAAAAATTTTGAGCTCGCAACATTTTTTTTCATGACACCACCCCAATACGTACCTCGTGCTCTTAGTGACTTTTGTAAAAACCCATTAATAAAGGTATCAGTTGCATAACCCAACAATTCAAATCACACAATTTGTATTTTTTTGAAACCATTTCTAAACACCAAATGCTCTATACCAAACGGGCCCCAAGAGTTTGTCCCACTGCTTTCACTCAATCCAGACTATTTAATGGCTTTCGGAAATATCATTGTTTACATCACTAGAAATTTAAAGACATACCCCAAAGACCAAATCCATCACTAGAAATTTAAATAGATCGTCGGTGTGAATTGTAACGTTTATAGAATTATAAAAACGCCAAAGTAGGTGACCCATGTTTCAACCTAAAGAGCACTCTTTTCAACTCACAGCCAACCGACATAAAATCACACTTAGAGGTTGTTTTTTAAATTAAGTGGTTTAGTTTTTGTGAACCTCCTCAAAAGGTACTTTAATAGCATCTTTGTTAATTATCCATAACTTATATTACAAGCAAAAGTACATGCATAATGGTACTCATGATATCAATACAACAAACATTCACCATACATCATAAGGTGATGAATTACATGTTACAATTTATTTCACGAGATTTAAATACTAAGAAAACATTGTTTTCTAGCATTGTGGAATGCTAACGCCACACTGGCTAGCAACCCTCTGGGCTGCAGCGGGACTAACAAGTTGACGAATGCTCGGGTTCCTAAGGTACCCACAAAAGCAAGGCCTTTGCTCCTTTAACTTACTGCAACAAGCGCCAGATGGCTTTTGCGATGACGAGATCGCACCAGCACACGGCACGAGCTCCATGTAGTTGCAAGTGACCGCAGTGGCTCCAGGAATTTCGCCAATAAATACCATCGCGGCTACACTTAGTGCAACTACAAAGCAGACCATGGTGGGTGCCTTCATTTTGGTGTAGATAAGAAAGTGTATGGAGTGATTATTGTGTATGAAGTGGGGTGGTTTAAATGAAGGGTTTGGGAGGTACAATTTATAGGCCATTTATCACTACATTGAATGGTCGAAACCCCACTTTTTCAATGGTCTGCTTTGTAGAAATTATAGTTGGAGACTCGGAAAAATTAATGGTAGACTGGCCCATGCGTGTCACTTGTTTTACATTTACTATTCGGTGAAAACGCATAACTTTCAAAATCCTATGATAACTTGAATTTTTAAAATAGATTTCAACCAGCTAAGATTTGTTTTGTGATTTGCATTCATTAAAAAAAAAAAAATTAAAAAAAAAATTCAATCCTATGAAGCTTTACAGATTTGGAGTCGTTTTCTGCCCTTAATAATAGAAACATTTAATGCAATAAGGTGGCAGTGTGATACTGTGATATAATGCTTAACATATCCGTATTATTTCACGGGTATCCATCTTATACTTAATCTATATAAGAGAATGTTGTAAGTGATAGGGGTGAGCAAAACCGTCGAGTCCCGACAACCGACCAGATCCCGACATAAACCGATAGTCCCGAAACCGAATAATAGCTTCTCGGGTCGGGAGTCGGGATGGATTTTTAGCATTTTCGGGATTTGGGACGGGTCAGGATGGGCCAAAAACCGACAAAATACAAGCAAAAACCGACTACTTTCGGGTCGGTATTCGGTTTACGATTTAGGTGACTTTCGGGATAGGGATTAGTCGGGACGGGTCGGGTCGGGTCGGGATCCGGCCCGATGCTCAGCACTAGTAAGTGAGTAAATGCATCATATGTAATTAATGTGAAACACATTCAAACATTCGGCGGTTAGCATGATTTTTACTTATACATTAACTTTGGTTTATGTTTAAGTTAGTGAGAGGATCACCTAACAATTGTCACTCAACTTAGATTGTTATTCCGCAAACACTTTAAGTAATTTTTTTGATTTATTTCTAATAAGAATTTAAATGTTAGAAAATACTTGCGTAAATTTTTATTTCTTGTTTATCATATAAACTATTTTTAGTATTTCCCTTAGCCTAGAAATTGGTTACATAACTTGTGCTATTCTTTGTAACCAATAAAAAGAGAAGAATAATTATAGTGGAGGGGGAAAAAAAATTATAGTGGAGGAAACTAATTTGTCAATGCACGACTATGAAGGGCACATCATAGTCTTCGCATGTAACCGTGGAATTTACTGTGTTGAACATTGATTATCTATTAGTAGTTTTTTTATGCGATTACATCATTTATTTTTATTTTCTTTATTTCATTTCGAAAATGGTTATAATGTACAATACGACACATGTGAAAAAAGATGTTACACGACCAACAAATGTTTTAACTATTCTTTTAGAGTTGCTTAATCGGGTTTTAGTAGTAAATATGAATCTAGATGTGCTATAAATTTACAATGTTCCTTTATCATACTCGACTACACGTAATACATTCACATATTCCTTTTAGTAGTAAATATGAATCTAGATGTATTCTTTTGGTCTAGTGGTATGTGAGTTGTCCACCAATCTAGAGATTGAGGGTTCAAGCCTAGCTGTAGGAATTTGTGAGATATATTATTAAATAAGTGGGATATGTGTGAAAAAATTGTCGTTTAAAAATAATAATAATTAAAAATATATACAGGTGTCGTTGTGCGTTACTCCTACTACTTACAATTTCACTAATCAAATAATTGTGTTACTATTTCTATAACTATTGTGTGACTTTTCAGAAAAATAATACTCGTGTAATAAAACAAATACGACCAACTACATCTCCACTAATCAAATTAACTATTAGTGCACTACTTACAGTTTTCATTTAAAAAAAATTGACCAACTATATTCCACTATGGGTTTTTTGCAGAACGAACATTTAAAATTATGTGTCTAAATTGTCTTGTTCAGTTAAATCTAAGTCGACGAGTCGACTGTACACAAGTCATTTAGAAAGATGATACTTCTTTCAATTATTTGTTTTTACTTATCTTTCATAACTGTGACAAGTGGCAAAAATTAATAAACCAAACAAAAAGAGAAAATTAACGGATGTACCATGTTATATGATTGTGTCGGTAGGAGTAGCGGTGTTCATCGGTTTGATTATCAGTTTATTCGTTTCGGTTAATTTGGCGGATAAAATATAGAATTGATACGAACCGAATTCAAATATAATTAAAATGAATTGAAAATCGAATTTGAATTCGGTCAATTTTTGAGTTGACCCGAATAACCCAAATTACATAATTTATATTTTTTTCCATTTGAATATATGGATTTTTAGAATCCGAAAAAATTTTAAGCTTAAAAAATGTTATATTTATATTAGGAAATAGTTTTAATTGTTTCTTTTATATATATTTATGTGAATTCGGTTTTTGGTTTGATTCGGTTTTTATTTTGCCAAAATTATTCGAATACTTAATTTGGTTGGGTTCGGTTGTGATAAATTCGATTCGATTACGAATTTGGTTCAATTAGGTTTTGATTTTTAGTTCTTGCGGGTGTTATCCGATTTGTGACCACCCTAGGTGTAATTAAGAAGATAAAGATTGAAAGATATATCAATCTTATGGACATGTTTCAGGCTTTGAGATGCTAGTCAATACAAAGACGGACTTATGTTTGGTCCAAATCCACCAAAATTTAATGTCCACTGCTTATATGGTGAAGGCCCAAGGACTAGCGGCGAACTTCACAGATGGTATCCAACTATTCTCTATATATACTAACAAGGAGAAGGAACCCGCCGCGTTGCGGCGGGGGCCTCTGCACCTGTGTGATAAACGTGTTTGTGTGTTTCGTGTAGTTGCATCCGCTGATAAGTAGAGAAAATTAGATAGATACATTGCTAGGGTCGTGGTTACAAAACATTGCAAGCCTTTTTCCCTGTGGCTTTATACTTGCAATTTCACAGGATGTTACGCTAGTGTCGCATCCTTTGGTGACATACCTGCAATCCTATCCTACGTACATGTGCCGATAGCCTACTTTCAGTTACCGTACATTACATTACTGCTACTTAAGGTTTTGTTAGACTGTGTTACTAGAGCAGTTGTTTTGCGCTATTCGTATTTTGACTTCTTACTGGCTTGGGTCATCGGTTCGTCTTCGGTTTCGTTGATTGGTTGTTGCGGACCTGTTGTTGCCATTGGCTCGGCTGCTGTAACTGCAATTGGTTGTTGCGGACCTGCTGTTTCTTCATCAACCTGTGCGAACAGTTGTCTTCGAACTGTGTCAGATGGTTCTTGACTCTGGTGTTGCTCCTTTTCAATTGGTTCAGCTGTTGGTGGTGGGGTTATTTCAGTTGTTGGCATTTCTGTTGCATGAGCTTCTCCCTGTTGTTCTAACGGCTTGTATCACAAATGGTTGCAACTGTTGCAATCATATTTAGGTTATTTAAACGCATACGCGTGGTTCATGATAATAACAAATATTGTACATACCGCATTCGTTTCAGGCTTGACCTGAAGCAAAGACCTTATTGACATATGGTGGTGTGCCACTTCTGGTTCCTAAGTATCTGGTTCGGCTGGTGCGGGCAAGAGTACTCTTCATACCTGGTTATATAATTAAGTGGCATTTTTCATTTGGGTTGTTAGTGAGGTAACGTGTAAATGTAATTTGAGCAGATATACGCACGTTGCTCTTATGTGTTCTGTTTCTGGTATATCTGGATTCAGGTAATAATGTGTTGCCGGGGTGGCAGATAGTTGTGTGCCTCCTGTTAAACAAAGTATTTGTTAGATTATATGATGCACATTCTTATATTGGATGGTGTAGTCATTTGATGAATACCTCCGTAGCGTTTCGCCCAGCAAGAAGAAACCGCCATGATTGGAGGTTGGTCGATCTGTCGGCATAGATTTACTGGGAACCCAATCGCCTGCTCATTCCACAATGTAAATGTTGCAATATCTACACTGTCAATAAACGTAATTGGTTAGGTTGATGTAAGGGGTCGGCAACTTAGTTTTGAAACTGTAAATAATTATTTATTCTAAATCTGAATGCACATTCTTTAGGTCTGGATTTCGATGTTCCTTCAGGAAATTCTGTTAGTCATTGAGTCTCCGGACTCACGTATGTTTCCAGTGTCCCTCGGGATAATATAATCTATTATCACATTTCTCAGATGCTTACCAACTACAATTCCTGTGTCACACCTTCAGTACACGAAGTGATTGTGGATGAGAATTCTTTGCAGCTGGCACTTGGTGGGATGCATACTGGGTGTGTCCAAGTCCAGCATGAACAGAAAACGATTCGCCAAGATATAATTCAGGAGCAGAGACCTGTGAAACATTGATTCAAAGAACTGGTTAAGTTCATCTAATGGAAACTGTCGTTCTACAGACGGCATTTTTTTTAACTGTCATTGAAATATAAAGTTTTGTCAGGTTTTTTTACTTACACCTTTAACCTTAACCCATTTGACCCATAAGAAATATAACACAACCCTAATCGACCCACTAATAGGTCAATGAGTTAAAACTGCCACGTATACTTCATAACATCATACATAACTTTACAATTTTCGGCAAAAGGGCTGCATGATGCTAATTTTCGTAAGACTTATTGAAAGTTACATATTCAGATTTGGCAAAAAGAGTAGAATTCTCCCTCTTAAGAGAGCCAACCGCTATTTTATATGACCTGAGGTGCAACTACGCGCAAGAAGATTGGGCTGCCGTTGGGCACAGACCTGCGAGAATAATATCTGAAAATACATTCACATAAATAATGATGTACAAATTTATTAGAAACCAATATTAAGGTGTCCGCCTTCGTACCTAGTGCCTGAGAATAAACTACCTGCAAGGCGTGTGTGTCGGTTGGGGGCGACCTATTGTCATTGATGAGGCGAAAAATGAACCACTTTTAGGGGGTCATTTAAGCCCGGAATTGAATTTATTTGATCAAATATTGCCCTAAATCGTTCCTTTTGTGATTTTAGGTACTTTGGAAGTGAATTCTAGAAAAGGAAGCAATTCGGACGTTTTTGGAGCATAAAAGTGAAGAAAACGGCAAAGACTTAATTTTCCATGCTGACCTGACGGCGTCAAGAAGACAATCATGACGGCGTCAAGAGTAAAATCCATGACGACCCAGTGAAAACCTGAAGGCGTCAAGACTATTTTTGGTGACGGCCTGCATAAGGAGTATACATGACGGCGTCAAACCCAGATCTAGGCAGTCCGAGAAACTATTTGGTGGCGAGATGACGGCGTCAGACTTTTGTTCTTGACGCCGTCACCTATCAGAATCTATATATAGTTTTCTATTTTTCATTCATAAGAAGAGGAACTTGTGTGGAGAATACTAGGGCCGAACTTTGTAAACCCTAGGTCATATTTTACAGTATTTTCAAGGGTTTTCACCCCTTGAATCCTTTCATGCTCAATTGAGATAAGTCTTCTTTCAATTCAATCAATATGTCTATGTGTTGTTTGAATATATCTTATGCTTGTCTTGATTTCAACATGCTAGGCTAGATCTATCTTGTGTTTGCTTAGATGTAATGAAACCTAGATGTTAATTATGTGTTGATTACTTGTTTATGGTTGTATTGGATGAATGATTTCAATGTTAGGCTTAAGAAAACTGGCAGATCTCCATTGTGTAACATGCTTGAACGTCTTAGGAAACATGAACCGATGTGTACTAGGTTTTGTTGGTTGTATTTAATGCATGAGCAAATTCTAATGATCCCATGTTAGGAGCTTCTTAGCCGGCTCAACATAGGAGTGAAGTAGGCGCTTATAGGATTGGGAAAGTAAGTACGCCACCCCATGAATGGTATTAAGGAATACAATCCGTCATCCACGCAACTATAACAAGTAATTAACCTGTAAAAGATATCTAGGGAGTAGTGAAATCTAAGTAAACACAATTCTCCCATATATTGCTCACAACCTTAGTATAATTTAGTTTATTTTCATTTCTAGTATTTTATTTTGATTGCATCTTAGTAATTGGGTTAGTTGACTAGCAACTAATTCCGCCCAACTCCTTCAAACCCGAGATTTTTATTTGCTTTCACAAAAATATAAAAATACAAAAAGAATCATCCCTCATCTCTAGACCTAGTCTTTAGGTTTTCTAATCCTAGCGACACTATTCCTAGCTGAACGATCAATCCCCCGGTACTTGTCATTATACTATACTACATCGATCAGGTACACTGCCTGGTGGGGGTTGTAAGCTTCTCGAGATCCCTCGAGAGGTAAAGCCTGGTGCGATCCCTACGCTACCAAGTTTTTGGCGCCGCAGCCCGGGGAATAGTTATTGTCTAGGTTAGAATCTCTTTTTATTAGGTCTACTTGCTAGATTCCTTTCTAGTAAGATTTTATTTTTATTTTTAGGTTTTGTTTAGTCTATCTTATTTCTTCGTGTTTTTGTTCGTAACTCTTTACCATCCGACATCATGGAAGGTGGTAACATCCTTGAAACCATCAACCTATCACAACCAATCCACCCACCTATAAGGTCCATCCGCTTGCAATCCCGCACCATTCGATTGGTGCAAGTCGAGTGTGCATTCTATGGATACTTCTTCGAAAACCCGACCCAACACCTTAAGGACTACCTAAAAATTACCAATTCTATAGGATTAGGTGTTGATATTCATGAAGGGGAACTCTTAGTCCTCTTTCAATTCTCTTTACATGGTCGGGCTCTTCAATGGTTATGCCAACTCTCTGAAAGATCCGTCTCCTCTTGGAACGATCTTGCTTCCTACTTCTTAACTAGATTCACCTTGCCCAAGGAAGTTATTTTGCGACATAACCAACTTAAAACAGAAAATGATGAAATAAGGAAGGTCAATGAGATGAATGAAGGTGAAACCAAGCTAGGGAGTAACATTTGTAGGAAAGGGCCATGGAATGATTATAGAATATTTAAGAGCTCCCCACCAACCCTTGAGGAATTAAGGTATCATAAGTTCCTTCTAAAATGCCCTTGCCCTGCAAAGTATCGAAAACACCCATGGATTAGGAAGCATAATTCTATGAATCTTAAGGTCCCATGCATGATTGGTCATATGTATAGAGAACACACCTATATCGATTTAAAGGCACCAATGAACATTATGTCTAGGCTTTATTATAATTGGATCATGAACGAGAAGTTGAAACCTAGGCGGGACCCTTACAACCCTAATCGCATGAGTAATTTTGTTGAGCGGGTTAGAGGGTTACATGTTTTCGTTGGGGATTTTGTTTATAGGTGCGACTTCATGATCTTAGAAGATGTTAGGGGAATTATTGATCAATATTTGTGTCAGATTGTTTTAGGAGAACCTTTTGTCAAAACCTCTAAAATGACTTACAACCATGATGAGGGCACTATCACATTCACAACCAAAGAGAAAAACATTAGATATAGGATGCCCCATAAAGAAGAGAGGTTTAGAGAAGTTGAGGATCTCGATGTTGACAACATCCCCGTAATTAAGGTTGAGAGTGATGAAGAGAGAAACATTGGAGGTTACAAAAAGAAAGAGATCTATTACTCGAAATGTTTAGCTTTAGGCCCCGAGTATAGGAAGGATGAGAAATTGATTAAGATGTTTGAAACCGCATTCATTTTGCGGGATAGGAAAACGTAGTAATCCATGAGCTTGAGTCTAGCTACAAGACTCGTAAATAAAGAAAAGCGCTTCTTGGGAGGCAACCCATGTTTTGTGTGATTTTTGTTTTGTTTGTTTGTTATTTGTTTCCGTATGCATGTTTTATTTTTATTGTTGGTAGATCATGTTTCAAAACTAAAATAGTGAAAATACTTTATTTTGTTGTTTGGCCTAGTCTTAACTTCATCCAAAGGTATTTTTTGCAAAAGATAATTGTAAGGGGAAACCCCAAATATGTTTTTAAGAAACAAAACCGATCATGATTCTCCACAATATTAAATGAACATGTATATTCGTATTTGTTAGAGTCAAATGCTTGTATCGAGTCATAATGATGTTTTGCAGGATTTTCTAGGAAGTAGGACGAAGTTTTTCCAGAAATTTTCCGGAAACTTAACATAAGAATTTCTGCAGGTCACTTCTGACGGCGTCACGAGTTTCCTCTTGACGGCGTCACGTGTAAAAATCTGGAAATTTTACCAGTTTTGTTTTTCTAACGGAGTCTTAAAGTTTTTGTTGAATTATCAGTTTTATAATCTCCAGGAAATCTGCAAACATCATTCCACAAGCATTATATCTTATTTTGTTTTCTAGGATTTATTAGCATATGTAGATTGCCGCCGATTTTATGCGAGATTGCCTTATCTGTTTTCTCAGGTTTTACAGGTTATGTATGACAAGAAGATGATTTATTTTTCTGGAAGGGAAGCTTTGATTGTTCATTTTCTTGGAGGAAAATCAAACCTGGCCACCTTATTATCCATACCGAGCAAATCAGGGGAGTATTTGATTTCATTCGTTTTACTTATTTCACTTTTACATTATTTACTTGAACATTAGGGACAGTATTCATCCTAAGTGTAAGGGGAGGGTAAAATGATGATACCTTACAGATACAATTTCGTTTGAGTTTGTTTGTTTAATAGTAGATGTATAATAAACTATGAGAAATACTTGTTAGTGCAATTTTAGCGCCAAATTTAAAATTTTTTACAACATTTAAGAGTGAAACTTTAGCCATAGCAAGCGTCTCATGGATAGGAGATTGTATGACTAGCACAAAACCGTACTATTCAGAAAAATTTTCCACCCAAATATGTGAGGTTCGCCTTTAGATTTGATAGGAAAAGCATTTATAATTAGTGCTTATGAGTGTACCGGTAGCATTTAGATTCTAGAACTTGCGTTAGTGATGCATCCCGAGACCGCTAGTGAGACTAGATTCGTGTAGTAGGATTTACTACATGATAAGAGGCATTAGGATCACCCTTGTGTTAAACCCATATCATAATTACTTGACCATTTAAGTCATATTACTTGGCTAGTTAAGTCAATTAATTTTTTCCACACCCTTAGCGTTGTACTCATTTTTAGTACACGAAACCCCTAGTACACCCCCTCCGAGCCTATCTTTTCGTTTCTAACTTTAATCATTTTACTTAAAGGAAGAATTTGTTACACCCCACTTAAATGTACACCCAAATCGCCTTAGCCTTCCGTGTATGCACTCATTTTTAGTGCATCACTTTCCAGCCCGAGCCGAACCCTTACGGTGATTCATACAACCCCTCTAGGAAAAATCACCCAAACCTTAGGTGGAAACAAAATCAACCCAATTCTTCTAATCCGCCTAATCGTTACCAACCAAATGGTCCACCCTCCAACCGTACTTTCAACAACAATCCTTCTAACAACTATGGTAGTACCAACAATCTTGAAGGGTTGATGTCTAAGTTCATGGCATCTCAAGAAGCTCGCATATCTAAGTTTGAAGCCGATTTCAAACAAAAACAAAGCGAGATGACTACCAAAATTGACGCATTGTTGAAAGTTCTCAATGACCGAGAAATGGGAGCACTCCCAAGCGGCACGGTCAAAAATCCAAAACTAAACGTTAATTCCATATCTTCAGTTTCGTCACCCACTTCGTGTCCACAATACTACTCGGTTAAATCAACGAGCACGTGTTTCAAACAAAACCAAATTCTTCAAAAGGACCAATCAAGTAAAACACCCGATATAGAACCGGCCAAAAGTATAGTTGAAACACCTCCTACACAAGACCTTGACGATGAATTCAAAGAACTTCACCTTGAACGCCCCGTCATTGATGTCTTAGCACGTGCTCCTTACTATAGTGCCCTCCTAGAAAAATATGAAAAGTTTAAACTAGGTAAAAATGGGACCGCCTTCGTTCAAAACAAGTTGCCAAAAAAGCTTGATGATCCGGGTATATTTGTTTTGCCTTGTAAGATAGGAATATCCGAAGCTTTCGACACACTAGCCGATTTAGGGTCAAGCCTCAACTTGATTCCCTTATCCTTATTCACCGCTCTTAAGCTAGGAAAGTTAGAGGAAATGGAGGTATTGATAGGGCTAGCGGATGAGAGTATTGCCCACCCGGTTGGAATGATTAAGGATGTAGTTGTTCACATAGGAAAGTTAACTATATTAGCGGATTTTCACGTCCTAGACATGGTTAGTGACACTACATGCCCATTATTGGTAGGAAGAGGATTTTTAGCAACCGCTAGCGCCATGATAGATTGTAAGGAGTCTAAGATAGCGGTAGGTGAAGGCGATACTCGGTCGGTGTACGATGTAAAGAAGCATAGTTACGATTGTGATGATGAACCGACACCGCATTGGGTAGAGATGAATAGGAGACCATCTAGATATAGACCTTGGATAGAAAGGAACTTTATAGGACCTCAATGCCCATTTTATCTAGAGAAAGATTTCGTTGAAAAGACACATTCGGTAGAACAACTCATAGCTAGAGATGAAGAGCTAGACCCCTTTGAGGACCCCTTAGTCTTTAGGAAGATGATTGAGTTCTTAAGCGTAATGCCGATTAACATAGAGATGAATAAGTGGAAAAGAGAGGGAGATAAGTGTAAATGGAGTTGGGACAAGCCACCTAAAGAAGGTGACGGATCATGGCATATGAGGATGACTTTGTATGATCCGGATGGAGAAAAGTTTGAAAGGTCATACCATACTAAGGAAACCGATAGGAAGTTGAAACCTAAGTTTGATCCCAAAGATGTCCTCAATGAGGAACTCACCCGTGTCACGTAGTAACCCATGACCTTGAGTCTAGCTACAAGACTCGTAAATAAAGAAAAGCGCTTCTTGGGAGGCAACCCATGTTTTGTGTGATTTTGTTTGTTTGTTTGTTATTTGCTTCCGTATGCATGCTTTATTTTTATTATTGGTTGATCATGTTTCTAAACTAAAGAAATACTTTACTTTGTTGTTTTGGCTTAGTCTTAACTCCACCTAAAAGTATTTTTGCAAAAGATAAGTGTAAGGGGAAACCCCAAATATGTTTTTAAGAAACAAACCGATCATGATTCTCCACAATATTAAATGAACATATATATTCGTATTTGTTAGAGTCAAATGCTTGTATTGAGTCATAATGAAGTTTTGCAGGATTTTCCAGGAAGTAGGACCAAGTTTTTCCAGAAATTTTCCGGAAACTTAACATAAGAATTTCTGCAGGTCACTTCTGACGGCGTCACGAGTTAACTCTTGACAGCGTCACGTGTAAAAATCTGGAAATTTTATCGGTTTTGTTTTTCTAACGGAGTCTTATGGTTTTTGTGAATTACTAAGTTTTATAATCTCCAGGAGATCTGCAAACTTCATTCCACAAGCATTATATCTTGTTTTCTAGGATTTAGTAACTTATATAGGATGCCGCCGATTTTACGCGAGGTTGTTTTGTCTATTTTTCTCAGGATTTACAGGTTATGTATGACAAGAAGATGATTTACATTCTGGAAGGGAAGCTTTGATTGTTCATTTTCTTGGAGGAAGATTTAACCTGGCCACCTTATTATCCATACCGAGCGAATCAGGGGAGTATTTGATTTCATTCTTTTTACTTTTTCACTTTTACATTCTTTACTTGAATATTGGGGACAATGTTCATCTTAAGTGTAAGGGGAGGGTAAAAAGATGATACCTTACATATGCACTTTCGCTTGAGTTTGTTTTGTTTAATGGTAGATGTGTAATAAAACTATGAGAAATACTTGTTAGTGCAATTTTAGCGCCAAATTTAAAATTTTTTACAACATTTAAGAGTGAAACTTTAGCCATAGCAAGCGTCTCATGGATAGGAGATTGTATGACTAGCACAAAACCGTACTATTCAGAAAAATTTTCCACCCAAATATGTGAGGTTCGCCTTTAGATTTGATAGGAAAAGCATTTATAATTAGTGCTTATGAGTGTACCGGTAGCATTTAGATTCTAGAACTTGCGTTAGTGATGCATCCCGAGACCGCTAGTGAGACTAGATTCGTGTAGTAGGATTTACTACATGATAAGAGGCATTAGGATCACCCTTGTGTTAAACCCATATCATAATTACTTGACCATTTAAGTCATATTACTTGGCTAGTTAAGTCAATTAATTTTTTCCACACCCTTAGCGTTGTACTCATTTTTAGTACACGAAACCCCTAGTACACCCCCTCCGAGCCTATCTTTTCGTTTCTAACTTTAATCATTTTACTTAAAGGAAGAATTTGTTACACCCCACTTAAATGTACACCCAAATCGCCTTAGCCTTCCGTGTATGCACTCATCTTTAGTGCATTATTGTTATTTGTTAAACCCTAAGTTAACTATCTAATTGATTACATGGTTGCTAAGTCGAGTCATATCCTTGTACATATTGTTTTGGGACGATTGGGACTCATGGGTAAAGTGCTTATTTTATGGAGTAATGGGGAAGAACATCATTTATTACCCCCATATGTACGTTAATCTTAAAAGTACTCCAAGTGTTTTGATTTTCTTAATTCGAGTCATTAGATTAGTTTATTGTAAAATATGTAAAAATTCGAGTGTAAGGGGAATGTTCATCCCCTATGATGTATTATTTTGGATGGTAGGGTAAGAGTGTATGCAAAAAAAAAAAAAAAAAAAAAAAAAAAAAAAGAAATCGAAAAAATCAAGAAAAAGAAAAGAAAAAAAAATAGATAAAGGAAAAAGATAAAAAATATACGGACTACCATCCCGTTTCATTCTATGTTTATTTTATGTTTTTGTTATTTTTCATTTATTAGCTTAAGTCGAGTCTAGTCTTGGCTTAGCAACGCTATATTGTACATGTAATTAACCAAGATTGTTATCTCGCCACCAGTAAAACTTCTTTTATCCAACAAAACCGTGTATTTCATATCCCTACACCTAACGTTACAACCCTTTAAAAGACCTATTTGATAGTTTATCCTAGGTGCTTACGCCATGTGGTGGAGGTTTGATCATTTCCCAAGCCTGTGGTAATCTATTTTGCTATGACAGGTAGTGAGAGATATCTTCCGTTTCCATATTGTAATTTATACTTTATTACACCCGAGAGATGTGAGTATCTAAACACTATTTGTGAGGTGCTAGTGTATGACCTCCGTGCTTGTCTATTAGTCTTTAGTGGAACGATTATTTGTTGTAATTACTTTTATATTAGTGTTAAATGACCCCTAACTAGTCTTTTGAGTAGAATAAAAGCGCATTTGCTTGAGGACAAGCAAATCTCAAGTGTAAGGGTATATGATGAGGCGAAAAATGAACCACTTTTAGGGGGTCATTTAAGCCCGGAATTGAATTTATTTGATCAAATATTGCCCTAAATCGTTCCTTTTGTGATTTTAGGTACTTTGGGAGTGAAATATGGAAAAGGAAGCAATTCAGACGTTTTTGGAGCATAAAAGTGAAGAAAACGCCAAAGTCTTAATTTTCCTTGCTGGGAACAGTAGGTGACGGCGTCAAGAAGTAATTTCTGACGGCGTCAAGAGTAATTTCCATGACGACCCAGTACAGATTTGACGGCGTCACAAGAAAGGGCGTCAAGAGTAAAATGCATGACGGCCTGGAAAATGCTAACACATGACGGCGTCAGAAGTAGATCAAGGCAGTCCGAGAAGAGTTTTGGCGGCGAGGTGACGGCGTCACAATCTTTGTCTTGACGCCGTCAGACCCTATTTCCTATATATAGTTTTCTAATTTTCACATTAAAAAGGAGAGAAGTTTTGGAGAAACCCTAAGTACGAACTTGGTGCGAATTTTACAGGTTTTTCAAGGGTTCTAAGCCCTTGATACCTTTCATGTGTAATTGAGATAAATATTCTTTTAATTCAATCAATATGTCTATGTGTTAGTTGTCTATATTTTGTTCTTGTCTTAATTCCATCATGCTAGGCTAGATCTATCTTGTGTTTGCTTGGATCTAATGAAACCTAGATGTTAATTATGTGTTGATTACTTGTTTATAATTGTTTTGGATGAATGAATTTGATGTTAGGCTTAAGAAAACTGGCAGATCTCCAAATGGTAACATGCTTGAACGTCTTAGGAAACATGAACCGATGTGCACTAGGTCTTTATTGGTTGTATTTAATGCATGAGCCACTGTTTATAATCCCTATGGTTGTGCTGGGCATGGCATAGGAGGAGATAAGAGCTCATAGAATTGGGGAGTTAAGTGCGCCACCCCATGAATGGTATTAAGGAATACAATCCGTGATCCATGCAACTATAACAAGTAATTAACATGTAAAAGATGTCTAGGGAATAGTGAAATCTAAGTAAACACATTTTCTCCACTTATTGCTCACAACCTTAGTATAATTTAGTTTATTTTCATTTCTAGTATTTTATTTTGATTGCATCTTTAGTATTGGGTTAGTTGACTAGCAACTAATTCCGCCCAAATCCTTCAAACCCGAGATTTTTACTTGCTTTCTAAAAAATATAAAAATACAAAAAGAATCATCTCTCACCTTTAGAATTATTATGCAGGTTTTCTAATCCTAGCGACACTATTCCTAGCTGAACGATCAATCCCCCGGTACTTGTCACTATACTATACTACAACGATCAGGTACACTGCCTGGTGAGGGTTGTAAGCTTCTCAAGATCCCTTGAGAGGTAAAGCCTGGTGCGATTCCCACGTATCAATTATCTAATTGATTACATGGTTGCTAAGTCGAGTCATATCCTTGTACATATTGTTTTGGGACGATTGAGACTCATGGGTAAAGTACTTATTTTATGGAGTAATGGGGAAGAACATCATATTATTACCCCATATGTGCGTTAATCTTAAAAGTACTCCAAGTGTTTTGATTTTCTTAATTCGAGTCATTAGATTAGTTTATTTGTAAAGTATGTAAAAATTCAAGTGTAAGGGGAATGTACATTCCCTATGATGTATTATTTTGGATGGTAGGGTAAGAGTGTATGCAAAAAAAAAAAAAAAAAAAAAAAAAAAAATCGAAAAATCAAGAAAAAGAAAAAAAATAGAAAAAGAGAAAAGAGAAAAAACATACGGACTACCATCCCTTTTCATTCTATGTTCATTTTATATTTTTGTTATTTTTGATTTATTAGATTAAGTCAAGTCTAGTCTTGGCTTAGCAACGCCATATTGTACATGTAATTAACCAAGATTGTTAACTCGCCACCAGTAAAGACTGCCTATATCCAACAAAACCGTGTATTCTATATCCCTATACCTAACGTTACAACCCTTTAAAAAGACCTCTTTGATATTTTATCCTAGGTGCTTACGCCATGTGGTGGAGGTTTGATCATTTCCCAAGCCTATGGTAATCTATTTTGCTATGACAGGTAGTGAGAGATGTTTTCCATTTCCATATTGTGATATTACTTTATTACACCTGAGAGATGTGAGTATCTAAACACTATTTGTGAGGTGCTAGTATATGACCTCCGTGCTTGTCTTTGGTCTTTAGTGGAACGATTATTTGTTGTAATTACTTTTATATTAGTGTTAAATGACCCCTAACTTGTATTTTGATTAGAATAAAAGCGCATTTGCTTGAGGACAAGCAAATCTCAAGTGTAAGGGTATATGATGAGGCGAAAAATGAACCACTTTTAGGGGGTCATTTATGCCCGGAATTGAATTTATTTGATCAAATATTGCTCTAAATCGTTCCTTTTGTGATTTTAGGTACTTTGGGAGTGAATTCTGGAAAAGGAAGCAATTCGGACGTTTTTGGAGCATAAAAGTGAAGAAAACGGCAAAGACTTAATTTTCCATGCTGAGAACAGTACCTGGCGGCGTCAAGAAGACAATCATGACGGCGTCAAGAGTAAAATCCATGATGACTCAGTGAAAACCTGAAGGCATCACAACAAGGGCGTCAAGACTATTTTTGGTGACGGCCTGCATAAGGAGTATACATGACGGCGTCAGACCCAGATCTAGGCAGTCCGAGAAACTATTTGGCGGCGAGATAACGACGTCAGACTTTTGTTCTTGACGCCGTCACCTATCAGAATCTATATATAGTTTTCTATTTTTCATTCATAAGAAGAGGAACTTGTGTGGAGAATACTAGGGCCGAACTTTGTAAACCCTAGGTCATATTTTACAGTATTTTCAAGGGTTTTCACCCCTTGAATCCTTTCATGTTCAATTGAGATAAGTCTTCTTTCAATTCAATCAATATGTCTATGTGTTGTTTGAATATATCTTATGCTTGTCTTGATTTCAACATGCTAGGCTAGATCTATCTTGTGTTTGCTTAGATGTAATGAAACCTAGATGTTAATTATGTGTTGATTACTTGTTTATGGTTGTATTGGATGAATGATTTCAATGTTAGGATTAAGAAAACTGGCAGATCTCCATTGTGTAACGTGCTTGAACGTCTTAGGAAACATGAACCGATGTGTACTAGGTTTTGTTGGTTGTATTTAATGCATGAGCAAATTCTAATGATCCCATGTTAGGAGCTTCTTAGCCGGCTCGACATAGGAGTGAAGTAGGCGCTTATAGGATTGGGGAAGTAAGTACGCCACCCCATGAATGGTATTAAGGAATACAATCCGTCATCCATGCAACTATAACAAGTAATTAACCTGTAAAAGATATCTAGGGAGTAGTGAAATCTAAGTAAACACAATTCTCCCATATATTGCTCACAACTCTAGTATAATTTAGTTTATTTTCATTTCTAGTATTTTATTTTGATTGCATCTTAGTAATTGGGTTAGTTGACTAGCAACTAATTCCGCCCAACTCCTTCAAACCCGAGATTTTTATTTGCTTTCACAAAAATATAAAAATACAAAAAGAATCATCCCTCATCTCTAGACCTAGTCTTTAGGTTTTCTAATCCTAGCGACACTATTCCTAGCTGAACGATCAATCCCCCGGTACTTGTCATTATACTATACTACATCGATCAGGTACACTGCCTGGTGGGGGTTGTAAGCTTCTCGAGATCCCTCGAGAGGTAAAGCCTGGTGCAATCCCTACGCTACCAGTCATGAACACTTGGACCATTAATTCCATATAATAAGAATAAATCTTAGCATCTTCTTCAGTTTTATGTTTATTAGTAGCCGGTGGAGTCGAGTCGATCCATAAGTCACCTGCAAAATTGTATCATCAAAAAAATAACAATTTTGCGTTGAACTAAATAAAAACATGAGAATCCGAAATCAGGTTTTTGCAATACCTGCTTTTGAATCCTCAAATTGTAAAAGTTAGTCCCACCTGACGATTGTAAAGTTAAGAGCCGAAATCACATAATTTAGATAGTTTTGTGTCCATATAAATTGGAACAATTCGTTATTAGGTAGTCAAGGTAATTTATAACTAACCTTCCTGCAAGGTTGAGCCGCATCTGTTTCTAAAAGTTTCACCACCAAACATAAATCCACACCTGATAATAATAACAATTAATAAAAATTCAATTGACTAATTAATGAAATTATAAGATGAGATTACCAGAAGATGACGGCGGAGAAGATTCGTTAAAAGTAATCTCCGGATCAATAAACACATCTTTATTATAAAAAAATTCCATTTTAAAAAAATATGGAGTAATAGGAAAATGAAATAAATTGCGTAACCGTACCTGTGATTACACGATTCATAATTCATAAATCTTTCAAGGTAAATATTGTTTCTTGCAGAAAGGGTATGGTCAAATATTAGCATCTTCACGTTTATGAGTTTATCCTACAAAACACCAAAAACACCACAAATATTAATCCAACCAATAATCTCAATCAAATAAAAAAATGTTTGGCTTTAAATAATGGAACCAAGAAAAGCACCTGAATAACATATATACTTATCAACCTTGAACATCAAACACGTAAAGCGAAACCTCTGGACACTATCAGGAAGTTCCAAAACATCATTAGAAGAACAATTACAAAAAGATAGTAAATGACTAAGCCAAGCGAGTCTGCCTAATCAACCAAAAGAGAACCTAACCTGATCATCCATAAGCAACTCCTATGTATTTTGGTAGCTTTGTGAATCAGTAATGAGAATTGCAGCCGACGTTATCTTGTTCATCGTCTGGATTTTATGAAATCACAGGTAGCATAACTTGAAGACACGTGTTTTGGCATTCGAGTTTATCCCCAATTAAAGTCGGCACAGTTAGGTATATATTATTAAAACTAATTGCAGCAATGGGCAAGCCCAAACAAAAAATGCATGACCGGCCCAATACGGAAAATACTAAAATACCAGAAATAATATTATAACAAATTATGGGATTCCGGTCCATCGTGTAATGATAGATAGTTAATAATATAATAATTGTGTTGATGCACATTAAAAAAAGGCTTTTTTTTTTGCCTGATATTTGATTCCCCTGAGCCCATTTTTGGCCTGTTAGGTCTTGCGTTGATTATAAAATTTTGTTTAGTACTCTCTCGTGTATATTTTACATAAATATAACAAATAAGAATCACCGTTTCACGACACGTTTTCCAAACTTCTTGATCGTCTTCTGGATTAACTTTTTGGCTCTTAAGGTTTCATGTTTTCTTGGGTGGTCGTTGTTGTTTTATGGTTTCTTTTTATGCTTTCTGTTTTCTGAACCTTTTTTTTCGAAGTAACTTTGTTTTTTGCATATGATCATCAACTTTATTTTCTATTTTTCCCCTTAGGTTTTAAAGCGACAAAGAGTTTGGTTTCGACTGTGTTTAGAGTGACGATCCAGGTATGTATGTGGATGTTTGATTGATTGAAATTCAATCTTTTTAAATAGATTTATACTTTTTCTTATTGGTGTTTCTTTAACTGCAATTTCCAACCCCAATTATAAGCGACCTCTTCTTAATTTGATTAAAGGTGCTAAAATTTGGTAAGTGAAGGCCTTTGTTACAGCCGTAATAATAAATATTTTAATTGTTTTGTGGCGCAATTAGATTTACTAGATGCTTTTCTATATATGATATCTTTCTATATGGTTAATAATAGTTTTAGCATATAACTTAAAGTAGAACTTTTTTATGGTTGGTTTGTTTTTTATTCGAGATTCCTTTAGGGCAAATGTTAGAATTGTAAATTGGTTCCTAAGATTTATATTTTTTTCGTTCATTACCCAGTTGTTTCGGTGTTGTTTCCGGTCATTCAAGTTTTGGTTTACAAAGTTTTCTTTAGTAAACTTTAGCATCTATTATTTGGCTAGCCTACCTGCCTTATATGTGAATATATGTATGCCTTCATTTTTTTTTTTTTTTAATGCAACCAAGTGTTATGTTTCTTAAGCCAATTAGGTAGCTATATTGGTATCCACAGGTTGAATATTAATCAGACCACACATATCTACCTATCTTTATTTGTGTCACTAACTTAGAACTAAAACTATCTGCCACTTATTTTGCAAAATCTGGTTTGCGTATGCTCAAGGTTTATTTTTCTGATTTTACAGAAATCAAAGTTTGTTGTTAATTGGTATACATAGAGAGTCAGTATAAAATTTACATCCCGTAACTATCTATGATAATGTGCTTCAGGTTCACATGCGAATAACCCTCTTGATTGTTTAGTGGCCTGGAATTTCCATAAATGAAATTGCCGTATTTTTGTACTATTTATTGAATGATTACTACTTAGTAGATACAAATTTTTCTACTTATCTAACAAAATTTATCAAATATATATTTGTATGCTATTTGGTGCTCCTGTTATGATGACAATATAGCAGCATTCCTCAACCGCGCACCCAACTCATTGTACGCAGCAAAATTAAAGTAGTGATATGGAAAATCGTCGTCATGTAAAAGGTCCACCTGTGTGTACTTGCAAAAAGCGAGAGTTGTGTCATTGTGTAAAGTCTTCTGCCACGTATCTGTTTTTTCAAACCCAAAACCCTGAATCTTATAAACGCGGTTTATCTGCAAGTCATTCTATCCTAACAGGTTCTAACATAATTCGTTTATTATGTGTTTGTTATTCAGTGTTTTAATTTTTGTAATATATTCGCAGACTATATTGGATATGTGCATAATGTGGAAAAAGTGCAGCAATATGGGAGCGCAACTACCAACAAAGTTAGAGTGCGCAATATTGCAATTAGAAACCTCAAGTAAGTAGCTATTTTGTTACAGCTACCGATAAAGTTACTTCACGGGTACCCTTAATAAAATGTGTATTTTTCAGCAACAATGTTGTTACCTTCACACTCTGGAATGAAAGAGCAGACCGTTTTGAGGAATCTGAATACATGCAGATGCGGCAGCCTGTGATCCTAGCAGTTAGCTCATGTTATCTAAAACGATATACAGGTGGTTGTAACAAATGGCTGTAAATACTGTCTCTCCATGCTCATTTAAACATCCATTTCTTGATGTGCAGGTCAGATACAGCTGTCTGCGACTCCAGCAACATTTTATTATTTCAATCCGCCTGTTCCTGAAACCGCTAACCTGCTTGCTGCGTATTAAAAAAAAAAAAAAAAAAAAAAAAAAAAAAAAAAAAAAAATTGAGTGTCTTTTTGGAATTTTTTGTACCAACTACGATGACCCTTTGACATATGGAAACAGGTATAACGAGGCTCCTATAAGAACACCTACACTGGATGTGCAGACAGAAAGGCTAACAGATTGGGAACAAGAAATCGCATTAGCTTGAGCACACTTTTGCAAATAGATCCAAATACTCAGCAGGTACAACCGCAGTTCCGATAATTGAGGGTTAAAGGTGTTAGTAGTAGAAAATGTGTTATTGAGTGGGAATATTAAGAAGTGTGTTGTATCATAAACCACGCTGCTTTTTCAAATTAAACAATTTTTTTTACAAAGGTAAAATAGATAAATAAAATGAAAAGATTATTTACAAGACATAACACAAGAGGATGAGACTATTAGGGGGTATTTGGATTAGCTTGTGGGTTTTTTATGGAAGTGCTGCAAATTGGGTTCCAATTGGTTGTGAAGAGGTATTTTGCATACGGGGGCGTAGGAGGAGGCTGTGGTGGAGGGCAAGAGTCAAGATGAGGTGGGATCATTATTTTTTGCAAGTCTATGATATTGTTGAAATCTTATCTTAATATATTTCTTTTTAATCTTTAATTCACATGGCTCACATAAATGCCTTATTACAGATTGTTGCAACACTGCCGCACAGTTGGCCCTTTCTTGCTCAGCCACAACTGATTTCGTGTTTACTGCAGTCGTTGCAACCCTGCTCACCAAACAGTTTCGAGAACCCATGTTGAACTTATGGTAATTGCCTGTTCTGTCACACAATTTCATCTGATAATTGCCTTTTTTGTATACTAATATCGTCAATTGGTTCGAATTTTGAATGAAGGTTCAAAATTTCGTAGCTGAAATAATTTTCGCCACTGACGGTTTCTCAGTGACCACGTGTCACGGTAGGTTACAAATACTAACTCTTAAAAAAATGTAACATATTCAAAGTTCGCATGAAATCAAATTTCCAGGAGATCGCACTTGGGATTATTGGTGGTGACCAGGGATACAACGACACACTGATATGATGCAACAAGGCTATTTCGAGCATCGAATATCATGTATAAGGATGGTGGAAAGGTTCGTGTCTTTAGCATAATTTCATACACAAATTTTTAGTGTGAAAAAAAGAAAATACACGCTGACATAGGTGTAATAATATTGTTTTATTTTGTGTCTTGCAGCCGTTTCCTAGGACGCTATGGATCGATAGAAGTAGAAAACAACTAATTAAATGGCGTTCCGAGTTTCACTCGACAGTAAGTTCTAACTTACATCCATCCAAACATAACAGGTTGTGTATATGTAATCTATAGGCATTGCAATTGTAGGTTGGTTATTAAAACCATTACGTGTTTGGCTTGAACGCGATATTGTGAGATGTGATAGATCTTGGAGTTGAAACGTTTAGGGTGTGTTTTGTTCATGTACATGTGCCTTGGTTTTTAGAGATAAATAAAAGGGTCATAGCAATATGGGCCCTAATTTTGGCACTGAAGAACATGTCACTAAAAGAATGCTGTAAATAAAGGATTTTTTTTTTTTTTTTTATTTATTTATTTATTTTTTTATTTTTTTAATTGTCAACAAGAATGTTAAGAATGTAGCTACAACTTATCTATGCCCACGACTTCATATGCTCATATTTCATCCAATCGATGCTTTGAAATTATGAGATTCAATTTTTGTATTTTGGTTTTCGAGGTGTGGTGCAGGCATAAAATGAAGAGTAGAAGTTATGTAAGCAGGGAAAAATTTAAATTATAGTCCTTAAGGCGGAGAATGAAGGTTCAGGCAAACTATCAACAACCATGGCAAACGAGGGGGTAAAAACACACAACTCTCGCCATATCCTCCCTGAGAGTTTATACAGAGAGAAAGTTACATTTGTGAGCAGGCCTGAGAATCGGGTCAAAACTGACCTGAAGAGCACGTGTGGAAGAAGCGGCAAAGATATGCACAGCAGGATACCTATAAAGAAATGCAGAACTTGTGAGTATTCGGATTCATTTTAGCTATTTACTCGCTGTGTAATTTAATAAAATATCTATGCCCACAACTTGAGGTGCTCATATTTTATTCAATTGGCGCTTTGAAATTATGAGATTCAGTTTTTGCATTTTGGTTTTCAAGGTGTGGCGTACATTTTGGTGGATTAAGGGAAAAGCGCACAGAAGATTGAAGATTAAAGAAGCTATGAGCATAGAGCTTGGAACGCGGCTATTGCTTAATCTAATTTGTAAGTTGATAAGCTGTTTCATATTAGTACATTTTAATGTTTATTCCTTTCGTTAAATATTCTCATAGTTGAATGTCATATGTGGGATACTCTTCTTTGATGCAGATGGCTTGGCAGTGTTTCGTCTAGATGCATTGTTGGCGGCGATCGGCTTGGTGATTGCTAATGGTGGTGTAGGATGCAGCGGTTGAGGCGAAGGAAACAAGTAGGAAGAAGCATTAGAGAATCTGCAATTCCATTATGTGTACTTCTGATGTAACCGATACAACTCTTTTGAAAACTGAATTTTTTTGATAGATAACTGAGTTTTATGCATGTACTTGATGTTGTGTTGTTTTTATTTTTTTTTGATTTTTTTCTGAACACCAACACAAAGATTTAAAAAAAAAAAATACAATAATATTATTTTTTTGACTACTACATTACCGAGATCGTAAAAAAAATTGCAAAAAAAAGCCCCGCCGCAACGCGGCGGGCATTACATTCCTTGTTTATACTAAACGAACGTTTACAAAAAAATTTCATTAAACTGATCTAGTGATAATATACATGATGTTTTTACAAGAGTCAGAAATAGTTACAGTGATGTTTTCGGATATGCCGTGTAAGTCTCAGCCAAATTCCTTCGGGTAACATTTTACCTAACATGGTTTAACCAAACACTCGCATAATGCACATTACTCCTATACATAGAAGATTCAATTTGCATAAGCATAACTGTAGTTTAACAAAACATATTCTTTAAATGGCCTAAAATGTTTGACGGCCTCAAAAGGTTTCGAGTCTCAACCATATATCATTAGGCTAATGTTCCCAAACAGAATACAGCGTAGTTCGCTCTTTAACAATCAATTTTTCATGACAAAATATATTTATAAATAAACATCAATAGTTATCGATCTATAAAACCTCTTGACCGATCGAGATGCTATAATTCTATTCACTCATAACAAGTGCGTAGTTGGATTTTTCCCAATGAATTTTGCCTTCCTAAAAAAGGTTTAAAACCATAAAAACAAAATTCTCAACTGATCGATCGAGATTAATTAGAAGTTTCTTTCGTAATTAAACTTAATCTACTAAATTCGGGGTCATTTAATCTTCTAGTTTATCGAGTTGTTTATGTAGGGAGAAACAAAAGATTAAAAATAAAAGAAAATTGTATAGCTCTTTACTGGAAATTAAATAACTAACTAATCAAGAAACGAAGAGGTTACTCTTTACAAACTCATTAATCATATCTTCTTGCGTTGATAGCTTCAACACGTCGCATAAGTGCCTGCCTTCATCACTATTATCCAAATTCGTAACTGGGTCGGGCACGTATGGCGCGTACCCTAATCCTTCTTTTTCAAACATTACGACTTTGTTACCGCTAGCATTCAAATCAGGAGCAAACAAATCCCCACCAAAAAGATCTATATCGTTCTCAGATCCAATAAACGATGTTGTATTCCAGCATTGATTGAATCGAAACACACTACTAATGTCGTCGCCTTTGTCTTCATGATGAACATTATTCTTATATGAATCAAAACCCTTAGATGGGTCATCCCAATGACCCCAACGATCATGCTTTAACCAAAGCGAATGATATCCATTATTATGCGTACTTGTGTTGTTTTCACGCGCTAAATTGGCAAGAGTTGGAACAGAAAGAGGTAAAAAGTTCTTTCGATACCTAGATTTTGCTAGCTTCTTGAGGTGGGAATTGAGAGTGTGTAGAAACTTAGATTCGGGTTTGATCTTCTTGGACTTTTGGTGATTGTGATGACGATGTTGATGATGATGATGATGATGATGATGATGATGATCTGTTACGAAGACATTGCTTTGTAGTATATCGTCGTTCAAATCACATATAACCCGTTTCTTTCCCATGATGTTATAATATCGATCAGAATGCAAGATTTATTAGACGATTATGAAGTAAAAGCAAGAGGAAACAATTTAATCGTGTTTTGTGGAGTTGTCCGGAATTTGCAGTCTTCCTGATAATTTGCATGCATTCGATAACGCGTACGGAAAATACTTGATGGTCAAATAGTTAATTCTACTTCCTATATTTATAAGGTGCCACAAAAAATAAAATAAAATAAATTAATTAAAATAAATTTCCAAATTTACATATAGAACATGTAACACCGACTAATGCAGATATAAAGACATGCACCATAGAGAATATCACAGTTACCAGATTACGGTTACCATAAATTGAAAAGAAATTAAACGACTATCACAAAACTTTCTATATTAACATGAGAATGTTTAAGTATAATATGTATATTTATTGTTAGGATATTGAAAATTCTAGTTATAGTATTATTTGGTTAGTTAGGTAATTTGTTAGTTGGTAGCTTAGCATGTAGTCGAATTGAATAGGTGTCACCTTTAAATTAGGATTACTTGCCTTGCAAGTCAAGTAATCGGTGACCATAAAATCACTAAGGTCCTGTTTCTTTTCAGCTTAATGTCCTGTTTGTTTACAAATGCTTTTACACACAAGAAATTTTTATGTTTCGTTTTAACTTATTACAAACATTTTTCCTTAATGTAGAAGGGCACAAAAACCACACCCCTTTCCATCCATGACAAAAATAACACATCACATGACAATCCTACCCTCATTATAATTTACCTATTTTTTTGTTATCTTCTTCACCAGTTTAACATTTTTCCATTTCTTTATTCTTCCTTTTGTCCAAACAAACACTATCACAACTGCACCACCCGTCGCCACCACTGCACCACACAAACCATTACCACCGCACTACCAATCACCACCGTAATAGACAAACGATAACCACCGCACCACCAATCACTACCCCTCACAGTCTCCACCGTCATCATGTTCAACCACCACTGCCCTCTTAACCCTAAAGCCCGCCACCACCGCACACTATTGCAGATGTAAAGACAATAACAATCAAATTTTAACAATTTCATATATCTTGTCCTCTGTTACCTTCATGCTGCGGGCGACATCCCTACTCCATGACATCCTCTTGGCAGTGACTTTTATGTTGAGGAAGAGATTTGGGTTTTTTAATTGATTTGGGTTTTCTATAAACCGGTACTGTATGTGAAAGAAAGAAAAAAAAGAAAAACGCATGAACTAAAAAAAGATAGATATGGGTTTTTTAATTGATATAGAGGAGGAGGGTAAAAAGACAATTTATTGTTGTTAAAAATATTTATTAAGCAAAAGAAAAAAAAAAAAAAAAAAAAATCCAAGTTGTTTTTATTACAAACAACTCATTTTTCTTTAAACATAACATAAACCCAAGCAGGACAAAAAAAATAAACGGACCTAAAACAAAAGCTTTAATCTCTTATTTTTTAAGGCCCCAAAAAGACATATATTTCTATACATATTTCAAATTACAAGTTCTACAAAACTAGACAACAAACCTGATAAACAACTTATGTGTCGATAGGTTATAACGTATTTATGTCAAGGTGCATAACGGTTTTGGTCCAATTTTTTAAATTGTAACGGATTCAGTCCAAGATCCGACGACCCGTAACACTTTTGGTCCAATTTTTGTTGATCATAGATTTGACTAGTTAAAATGACTAAAATACCCTCACCGTTACGCACAGAATTTGCACCATTCGTCCCTAACCAAACGGCCGTTAGATTTGTTACTTTAAAAAAAAAAAAATTAATTCGGAAAAAAATTTTAGAAAAAAAAAATCAAAAAAAAAATTTTGAAAAAAAAAATTAAAAAAAAAAGTATTTACGCTAAAAAAGTTTTCCAAAAAAATTTCAATTTTTTTTTTTTTCAATTTAAAAAAAAAAAAATCGAAAAAAAATTTTAGAAAAAAAAGTTCAAAAAAAAATTTGAAAAAAAAATTAAAAAAATATATTTTAGCTAAAAAAGGTTTCCAAAAAATTTTCAATTTTTTTTTTTCAATTAAAAAAAAAAATCGAAAAAAATTTTTAGAAAAAAAATTTGAAAAAAAAATTTGAAAAAAAAATTAAAAAAATATATTTTAGCTAAAAAAGGTTTCCAAAAAAATTTCAAAATTTTTTTTTCAATTAAAAAAAAATAGAAAAAAACTTTAGAAAAAAAAATTCAAAAAAAAAAATGTAGAAAAAAAATTCAAAAAAAATTTTAGAAAAAAAAAATCGAAAAAAAAATTTAGAAAAAAAATTTTATATTTTCCAAAAATTTTAGAAAAAAAATTCAAATAATTTTTTTTTTCAAAAATAATTTTTCAAAATGTTTAAGAAAAAAAATTTTTAGATTTTTTTTAGCGAAACTATTTTTTTGAAATTTTTTTTCAAAAATTTTTTTTTGAATATTTTATTTCTTAAATTATTTTTGAAAAAAAATTTTAGAAAAAAATTGAAAAAAAAGTTTTTGAAATTTTTTTGGAAACATTTTTTAGCGAATTTTTTTTTTGAATTTTTTTCTCAAAAAATTTTTTTTTTGAATTTTTTTTTTCGATTTTTTTTAAATTGAAAAAAAAAATTTGAAATTTTTTGGAAATCTTTTTTTAGCTAAAATATTTTTTTGAATATTTTTTTCAAATTTTTTTTGAACATTTTTTTCTAAAATTTTTTTTCGAATTTTTTTTTAAATTGAAAAAAAAAAAATTTGAAATTTTTTTGGAAAACTTTTTTAGCGAAAATACTTTTTTTTTTCAATGTTTTTTTTTATTTTTGTTTTTCTAAAATTTTTTTTCGAATTAAAAAAAAATTGAAAAAAAAAAGTTTTTTTTTAAAGTAACAGAACTAACGGCCGTTTGGTTAGGGACGAATGGTGCAAATTCTGTGCGTAACGGTGAGGGTATTTTAGTCATTTTAACTAGTCAAATCTATGGTCAACAAAAATTGGACCAAAAGTGTTACGGGTCGTCGGATCTTGGACTGGATCCGTTACAATTTAAAAAATTGGACTAAAACCGTTATACCCGTTAAACCACGAGGACCAAAAATGTAGTTAACTCTTTAATTTATTGTTTCTTTGAAAAACAATTTCTATCAAGTTATTCATTAAAACTTTACTATTCTAATAAAGCATTATTTCTCCAAAAAAAAGTTCACGAAAAACAACTGATTATATCTTTTTTTCTTACTCGTTATGATCTTTATCTTAACAAAAATGATAGATGGACCTAATAAATAGGCCTAACCGTGGACCTACCGCATTAATAACTTGTACATATCATATGTACAAGTTATTAATGCGGTAGGTCCACGGTTAGGCCTATTTATTAGGTCCATGTATCACATCTCTTATCTTAATTCTTAAAAAAAAACACATATAGGTCACAAATCAAATGTTATATAAAATCTTGAGAAGAACGACAACACGATTCACGATTGCAAATTACAAATGTTTTGCTCGGCTATTTCAATGGATCTTTACAAATACTTTAGTTTAGTTCTTGTATCAATCTATGAGTATTTATTATTAGATAACTACTGTAATGTCAACTCGTAAACAAAAAACAATTTAAAACAACCTAAGGACTCTATTTGAGATCTTGCTTTGGGCTTATCAAGGCCTTGAAATGGCCTGGTAATCGGCTAACTTGAGCCTAAAGTACTAGTTGGTTTGTGAATAGGATATCGACCACGTCTTCTTTGTTAATGGAGGAGAAAGGGTGAGGCACGTCAATGTCTTGTCCTCACCTTGCAGGCGTAGCAGCACTTCTCAAAAGCACACACCCAGACTGGTCTCCCGCTGCAATAATGACCACACCAAGCGATGTAAGCCTAAATGGTCTTTTCATAGTAGATGAAAGAGGGAGGTCTTCCTCCAGACGTCTTTACCATTGGCTTTGGTCAAGTGGAAGTATCAAAACCCAACAATCCAGGGCTTATTTTTGACATTCGATCAGCCTCATGATTACATTCCTTATTTGTGTGGATTAGGCTATACACCTAAGCAAGTTCAAATTATCGTCAAAAAGACTGTTTCTTGCTCAAAAACTATACCAGAGGTGCAACTCAACTATCCTTTATTTGTAGTTGAGCAAAAAAGATGTGAGAGAAAAGAATACTCAAGGATTCTGAATAATGTCGATTGGGAAAACTCAACATACACCATTGGGGATATTTCTCTACCACAAGGTGTAGATATTGAGGTCCTCAGTCATTCTCAACAATTCAGTTTCACAGCGCTGTACCAAAAGTTGCCGTGGAGAGTAATATTTGCTCGAGGTTGTAAGGATTGTGTGAATGTTCCATATTCCTATAACTCCATAGTTTTGTAAACAGGAAAATATTCCGTTAGAATTCCATATGTGATCATGTACAAATGAAGGATCCATAACGGTTGATCTATGCCTAAGTTGTTCAACAAACATACATGCTTTATATTATAATTAAATAATTAAGCTTCTTCTTTTTTTTTTCCTTAAAAATCTAAATAATTAAATAAGTAAATAATTTGTTTGCTTTTCTGTTATTCGGTTCAATTTTCAGTTTGGTTAAGTACAATTTGAATTCGATTCAGTTCAATTTTCGAGTTTAAAAAAAAAAAAAAAAAAAAAAAAAAAAAACATATAGCTAACCAAACTGATCAAACTGAACAATTAAACAATCTAACTTAAGCAACTAATCTAACACAACCCAAATCATTATAGGGCATGTTTGACACATAAAATTATAGGGAGATTATGCTTATTTTTTCAAAAAATAAGTTACTTAAAAAATAATCTTTGTTTGACATATAAAACTTATAAGAGCTTCCATAATCTCTTTTCTTCCAATAAAACTTAGGGGGTGTTTCTTTTTTTACTATATGTACTGTATGTGGAGGAAATATGGTGCCCACACCTATATGAGACACTTAATGGGGAAGATATAAGAATTTTTGCCTTAGTAATATTAGGTGCCGTCTGGTTTATAAATTTTTTGGATTCGGATTCGGATTCGGATTCGGATTCGGATTTGTAAGTAATGAAAATTAAGAGAGAGAAAATATATTTTAATTGATATAATAATTAAATTGTATTTGAATATAATATTTTAATTAAAAAAATAATGTGTTGTGAGATAGGTACAATTGTTCTCACGGGTTTTACATAATACCTACCATACTTTAGTGGAATGAAAAAGTAGTGGACCCATAGGTTTCAAAGTATTAATTTATCAACCAAACATCATTTATCATTTCTCATACCTAAATCCAAATCCCACACCCTCCAACCAAACTGGCGCTTAAATTAATGGTTCCACCACCATATAGTAAAAAAAAACACCCCTTCCCCAAACATACCCGTAAACCCATCAATCATTATTCAGCAGCCCATAACACACATACACAAAAGCCCCTACCAATATACTGTTCATCTAGTGTGTTACAGTACTTGCCACAAAACTGATTAAAATGTCATTAGATGAAAGGCTAAAAGAGTTAAAGTGTTATTTGAAAACAGAGGAGAAATGTCAGCATAAGTTTAAACATGTCTTGGCTAATAATTCTTACGCGCTTTTTGAGCATTTCAAGATTCATGGTAATGTTTGTATTGTCTTATAATTTGTTTCTTTCTTTGTTTTTAATTTTTAAAGTATATATCTTATGGTACAATAGCAGTATACGGGTGGACATAGGGGGTTTACAATACTAATTTATTTTGAATTTTCTTTTATGCGTAAAAGGAAATTGTGGTGCACCAGATGATTTACAGTCTTGGGTCCGCCCTTAGTCTATGGAATAGTTTGATGCATAATATTTAGGGCATCCACATTTTGGTATTGGGCCTTTGATTAGAGAGTAATTCATTAGTATTCGAGTTATCTAGTCCTGATTTATTCAGTAAGTCATATGCTATGCATAAACTACGTAATTCACCTCTATTTGTATGCTATACATATAACAAATGTTCAACTTTTAAATAGCAGACAATTTTACGGATTTGCATCCGTATGAATCGGAGATCATGGCTCTGTTGGAGAAACCACAGCTTGATATTGAATTTTCTAATGGTACGATGGGTGACATGAAGGATGACTATTTTTGGGTTGATGATGAAATAAAGTTGAAACAGCTTGGTGAGGTATTGAGTAAAGAAAGAGTGTTTGCTGTGGATACTGAACAACATAGTTTACGTTCGTTCTTAGGGTTTACAGCTCTTATTCAGGTGGGACACGTGTTTCTTATTTTTTTTATGAGGTATTAACCTTGACATTGTCAAGGCGACGGTGTTTTAATGCTTGTCCTTTTTTTTTTATTTTATTTTTTTTATACCCTCGAATTTAGATTTCTACAAGAGATGAAGATTATTTGGTGGACACCATCGCACTTCATGATGTTATGGGAATTCTTGGCCCCGTATTTGCCAATCCCAATATATGCAAGGTATTTTTAGGTTTCTAGTTTCAACTTGTATCATTTATCGTTACATTTAGATTGTTTACAGTTTGAAAGTTCAGAAGTAACAAGTTTGATCAAATTTATATTACAAACATATCTTCTTTTATATTCGCTATTTATTTATTTTTTTGTCTTTTTTGTTATCTCCTTTGAGTTTATTGTCCTTGTGATTACGGGTGGTTTGCTTGCCTAGGTGTTTCATGGTGCTAATAATGATGTCATATGGCTACAAAGGGATTTTCATATCTATGTTGTAAACTTGTTTGACACTGCCAAGGTGAGTTTTTGTATTAGCGTGTGTGACTTTGGTCATAATGGACATGAAAGACATACGGTCTACTTATAACTGTATATAATCTACTCAAGCTTTTCTAAAGATGTCACTCGACTGACTAATTTGCAGGCATGTGACGTGTTATCAAAACCAAAGAGATCATTAGCATACTTACTTGAAACATATTGTGGTGTCATCACTAACAAGTTCTACCAGGTATGATACTATCCATAGCTTGGTGAATTATAGCTTATTTATTTATCACGTGCACCATGAATGTGTCTCTTCCGTAACATATGAAACTGTAGCTTGAAGATTGGCGACAACGTCCACTGCCAAAAGATATGCTTGGATATGCTCGAATGGATGCACACTATTTGCTGTATATTGCAGATTGTCTTGTTGCTGAGCTCAAGCTCCAGAAAAGTGGTGCGCTCTGTCTCTCTTCCTCTCTCAACATATAACATATAACCATCAAATGAGTACTTATAGGGGAAGTTTCGAATCTGATCTACTGGACGTATTCCAAATGTACACCTTAAATTTTATATAATTAGTACTTTATAGTGTTTTGTGAAATCAAGGGTTATTTCTGTTAATTTGAGAATAAGGGTACATTCTGTAACCAACTAGTATGGGTTAGATTCGTAATATTCCGTTTATGTTAACCAACTAGTGCATAATGAATGGCTTCATATGCTAAAAATTGTATTGCTGCTAGAGTATATGTGGCTCTGTAGCAGGTTCAGAGCAACCGAATAATAATTCCTTTTAGAAAATGTATCCTGTATTTTACTATCTTCTCTGTACTGTAGCTCTAAAGATCTAATGCTGTGTGTATTTGCTGTAAATCAGAAAATCCAACCAGTCTCAATGACAACAAATTCGATTTTGTTTACGAGGCCATCCGGGCTCCGGCGTTCCAATGCTGTATGTCTGCGACTATTCACTAAAGAACTAGAAGCTTCCCCAGGGGAGTCTGCTGCTTCTTCGATTATTTCCCGGCACTTGAATGATTCTGGAAGTTCTACAAACAACAGTCAGGTACATTCTTTATTCAGTTTGTGGTTTTTTAAACACTTTTTATGTATATATCCTCTTTTCTAAAGTATGTGCGTTTTTTACAATTTCCACGCTGTTATGCTATATTGGATTTATTATTTTTGTTTATTTATTACCGCTTTGATAAATACCATGGAATTGTAAAAAATTCGCATACATAAGAGAAGAGGATATATATACTGAAAGTACTTTAGCGCTGTTGTCAATATTACCATTGTTCAATGTTCTATATCATTTCAGTTTCAGGGTATCGTCGGACGCCTATGCTGTTGGAGGGATTTCATGGTAAACAAGTTACCCTTTAGACTGTAGCCTGTAGGCTGCAAAAATGGGTGGGGTGGGTAACGGGTTGGATTTTAAGCACAGCCAGCACACCCTGAGTTTACCATGCATAAGTAAGTGGGTCGGAATGTACAACTCTACTATATATTTATATATTTGTCTTTGTTTCAGGCCCGCGTGCATGATGAGAGCCTTAAATACGTACTATCCGATAATGCTATTGTCCTGCTTGCCAAAAAAGCACCAGTAACCGAAACAGATATTTCCACTACAATATCACAAGCTGATACACATCTTGGCTTTCTTCATTCAAATTCTACCACTCGTTCTCCATCCTCCGTAGTTTCAAGTCATTTGGTTGATTTCTGTTTTCTTCTTCAAGGTGAATTACAGAATCCTGATGAAATATTACAACACTATATCAAGAAGCATCTTGGGCCAAATGGTTCTTGTCCTTTATCTCCTTACAACGACGGCCTACTGTCGAAAAGCAATATTAAAGTGCCAAAGAGATTAGTTTCAAAAGAACACGGATATAAATTTTCAAAAAAGGCTGCTAGGAAGGCTTCTCATCGAGAGCTTATTGCTCAGAAGTGTTCGTGTAAATCGGCTTATTACGATTGCATGATATATGCTAATGATGGACGATTGTTCCGTTACTGTGATCGAAGCAAGCTAGAATGGTTAGTGATTTATTTTTAAATAGAATAATGTTCTTATAAAAAGTTGTCAATTGAGTCAAAAGTCATCCCCTAAATCATTGTATTGAATATTTGTGTCTTTATTCAAATTATGGAATCATACATAACCAATAACCTTGCAGGTATTTGCAGAAGAATCTGGCAAAACTTGTTGACAAAGATCCACCAGCCATAATGCTTCTATTTGAACCTAAAGTCCGGCAAGGAATTGATTTACAGAGCAAGAAAAATATATGCGTAGGCTGTGGTGAAGGAAAGCCCTACTTAAACTACCGTATCATCCCATCATGTTATAGAAAACACATCCCTAAACATTTAAAAGGCCACTTCTCTCAGGATTTTGTTCTAGTTTGTTTCGATTGTTTTGAAAAAGCAAACTTTTTTGCTCAAAAGTATAAGAATAAAGTAGCTTCGGACTATGGGATCCCGTTATTTGTACACAAAGTGGTTAATTCTAGTGAGGGAGATTGTGTTTCTGGAGGCCCTACGTCTGTTACGAAACTCGGTGAAGGGGGTGTGTCTCCTTTAAAGTTGCGTTGGGCTGCAGCAGCTCTATTGAGGCATGGGCCAAGGATGCCGCCTCAGCGCCGTGAGGAATTGACACAGGTATGAACTATGAAGGATGTTCAAATTAATTGCTACGGAATGTTTTCTTTTTATTTATATTTATACTTCTCAAAAAAACCTTGCTGCTGCGAACAGAACATTACCTTTATTGAGGCCACTCAAACTATTCAACTTCACCAAAGTTGGCAAAAAAAGGCTGGATAACAAAAACTTTAAAAATTATTACAGATTGCAAATAGTTTTTGTTCTTTGACATTTTAATCAATTTGGTATGAATAATTACCCTTAGGAGTCTAAACTTTTTCAAGTTTCAGTTTTCGCTTTGTGGTATTTTTTAATGGTTACTCGGTCAGAACACTAAACATGTTGGTACTTACGAAAGTAAAACTTTTTTGGCGTGGCACTAATCTGGTGCTGATTCGAGTAAATTGACCTCATGGCTGATTAATATACAGATTGTCAGGAAGTATTATGGAGGACGAGAGATATCGGATGAAGACTTGGAAAACGCATTCTATGTTGGAGTGAGTCCTCACGAGAAAAGTCGAACGCAAAAAAAGAGAGTCTTGTCTCTTATAAGTTCCTCAAAGAACATCGTCTCAGTTACGGCGCTAAATAGTGATATAGAAGATGGTGCGGACGCATCTAAAAGTGAAATTAATGAGCCTGAAAATGGTTCTATGTCGTATTCAGATATCAATTCTGAACCTACGGATGCATCTGCTAAACTAAATGGATCTGTAAACGTAAGTTCTGATGGTGCAGTAGTTGCTAAATGCGGTTCAAAGTTATCGTTATTAGGGCATGAACCACATGGAAAGCAAGTTGTTGATTATCTGCTGAAGGAACATGGGGAAGACGAGATTCGTGAATTTTGTCAAAGATGGAGACAAGTGTTTGTTGAAGCTATCAATCCTCGGTTTCTACCGGCTGGCTGGGATGTGCCACATAGGTATGTTAAGTTTCCGCCATTTTTACCATAATTTTATGCTCCATGTTTTTACATATGAATCTAAGTATTAACAAATAATACAAACGCAATTTATATAGAACTAAGATATCATATAATAGTTAACAGGATGTTAAGAGGCGGTGATTAAAGTAAAAGATGTCCCAGAAATGATTACCAAAGGGTACCATAAATTGACTTAGTTTAGAGGCTTTTACAACCATCTTACAATAACTATCTACTCTTTTTTTTTCACATGAATGTTCTTTTGGTCATTTTTTGTATCAATTCCATATATAATTAAAGTTTATTACACGCAAACTGCTTGTTTATATAATAACTGCAAACAGCAGAAGGCACACCCAAACATTGTTATTTACATACCATTTTACTTGAGAAAACATTTAACACTTTCAATATGCACATCCAAACACCCCTCGTATTCTTGCTTCCTCGTGCAGTTAGGTTGGCCAAAAGAACTAGGCTTAGGGGACCGAAGAGTTGCAACATATATTCCTACTACGCACCCCTTCACGTACAGTTAGTTTGGACCTGTCTCCCTTTTTAGTTGATATTGTTAGCCTAATCCGTTTGACCGATCCAAAACAAAATATAACCCAAATAGACCCGTTTATAGATGAATGGGGTGAAAATGTGAAATTGTCACCTCTACACGGTGTTTCCCTTTAGTGAGCAAAAAAAAAAAAAAAAAAAGCTATACCTTCCCAATCAATGTGAAAACCAACAGTTAAACTATGATCCACACTCGTTTAAACAGGCAAATACTTGAGCTTTTGTTTATAGCATCACACTGAGGTTCTGTTTTTGAAAAAAGGAATATGACTGGACGATTTTTTGCCAGTGGTAGAAGAGAGTTCGGTGACTTCAGCGTATACAATCCTGCAAATAAGGGACCTCCTTCTGCTGTTAAGGATCTGATACACGAACTTCAATTCAACCAACCCGAAACAACAAATACGGAATTGAACACTTGTTAATCGCACAAGATCAAGAACATAAACAGACGACTTATCTTGAAGAACTGTAGAGATGAACGCCACAAAGTTAGTCGAACAATTTATGTTTATTAATGTGAATCGATCAACGTCAAGGAACGAACAAAAGATGACCCCTTCTCCTCTTTTTATAAAAGGAAAGGGGGTCGACTAATTAAATTAATCATAAAATATCTTTATGACT
This sequence comes from Artemisia argyi, assembly GCA_030686995.1. NCBI lineage: Eukaryota > Viridiplantae > Streptophyta > Magnoliopsida > Asterales > Asteraceae > Artemisia > Artemisia argyi. Next base: position 259,565,190 of record CM060708.1, on the reverse strand, counting down.
GAAAATTTTGAAGGCTGACAAAGAATGCAGGACCATAGTTTTTTTTTTCCTTTGAGATCTTTAATCGTTACTTTTGTAACATATTTTAGTTAAAAATGTTAAACAAAAATATTTATTAAATCCTTATCAATTTATCATATGTGATACAGGCTCAGACTTGTTCTGAAATCCAAAGCTCTGCCACCTAAGTTTTGGCCTTTAAACGCCTTATGATCAATCCGAATCAGTATCTCATACATCCTCGTCATCCAAATCCTAATGCTAACTCAGGAGTCAGGATTCTAAATTTCTAATGGTTTAACGCATCGCCACTTCATGCTAGTACTCCAAAATACGCCACTCCAAGAACACATATGCTCGCCGTCTCAACTTTTACAATAAATTCTTTTCCGGCACCTTGTCATCGAAACGACATATTAAGACAAAACCTTATTGCCAAATTTTAGACAATAGTCTCAAATAATATTCTGTTTACGCTATCATACAAATATCAAAATCAAGATCTTTCAACAATCGAATGAACTTCCTATGTACGATGAAGAAACATACACTTGATTAGAAAACGAATATCTGCTAGCTTATGAACATTACAATGATCCTAAAATATAACGTTTGTTGTTTGTTTATGTATCTTTGCTGTTCTTAACAAGTTGTCTGTAGTAACTTACAAGGTTTATCAATCGTATTAGTAGAACTATTTTTGTGGACACATTCATTGACTATTTGTCAAAAAAACATTAAATTAACAATAAAATTAGTGGGTCCCAAAAGGGGCATAAAAATTAGAGGTTATGGTCTTTCCAAGGCCTAGCAACTACCAATTTTTATTTCTTTTTCCTCAATAGTCCATTTAATTACTATCTGAACCATCCTATATCTAAAATGAAAGATATACTCCAAACACTATCCATTTTATCCAAATCTTTCATCTCATTACACTAGCTATTCATCTTGTTGTTATGTGTGTTGCAGTGATAGATACACCTTCTGCCTTCACTACTAGTAGTTTGCTCTTGTAAGTTGTTCAGTCTCATTTCATAAATATTTTGCAAGAGAATAAACTCTTTGTTAACATTCATATATATTGATTGAATCATTTTATTGTGCAGAATGTGTAACGTTGTCAAGGATTGAACCTTTTGCTTTCTATCTTTGTAGAGTTGTTGTACCTTGCTCTACAAACAAATCATGAATCTTCAAGTAATTCCAATCCTACCACATTTTTTTTCCCTTCTTTTTTCTTTGAGTATTTAGATTATAAGGTATGACCTCCTTGGTTCGCATCATGAAAACACTTAATTAATCAAGGAAAACGTTAATGTTGATTGCTTATGAGTTAGTATAGTCTCGTAAAGTTAATGTTGATGGGCCGATATCAGTTAGAGTATGCTAACATTGATCGGCCTATCATGGCCACATATTCGGCCTATCAACGATCATCTATCAACATTAACCTTTTTGACCAACATAAACCTTATACGGTATCAAAATTTATGTTTAAAAAGTTACTTTTTTAAAAATTTCTTCTCATTTTGATGCGAATTGTTACAGCCATCTCAAAGAGGAGAAAATTATCGATATAAAGAGAGCAAAGACAAATCACCAATGTGGAAATCGGAAGTGGATAGTGTAGAATCCGAGCTTTCTGATGCAAAACAAGCCGTACGCGATTTAGCTTTAAAGATAGAAGAAGCAAATTCAAGGTCGAGAGGAACTCCTAGAAAACCAAAATGGCGCCAACAAGAAGAGCCAGAAACATCCCTAAACAATGAGGATGCTCGCTATGCACAAGTTATGCAAGAACTTGAAAACGTGAAACAAGATTTAGCCAAACTTAAGCTAAATATGGCCCAAGTGGTAAAGCAAAAACGACACGCCGAAAGAGCAGCAAAAGCATCAAATTCTAAAGCCTCTACACTTTCTGCCTCAATTGAATTAATGAAAAAAGAGATCCAAGAACTTGGCGAGGAGCAAGCTTTAGTTGAATTGGCGCGAATTGAAGCTGTTAAAGAATGTGAATCTATTGAAACTCGACACAAAGAAGAGAACAAGCTTCAAATAACACTTTCTGATATAAACATGTTAGAAAATGAACTCAACACTGTAAGGAAACAAGAAGGGTCTCCATTAAATTCAATAATCGATGAATTGGAAGCCACAAAACGAGAACTTGCATCTATTAAAGGTGAAGGGTTTAACTTCATGACTTCAATGGATGTGATTAGAAATGAGCTGAAACATGTTCGAGACGAAACAGCTAGATTACATAAAGCAGAACAAAGACGAGATATAACGGTTCAAAACCTCAACTCAAAGATATTAAGGGCTAAAGCCAAACTCGACTCCTTGACATCTGGTGAAAGTAGAAAAAACACGGTTGCATCAAATTTAGTCTTCACACTCCAACAGCTAACATCAGAAATCGAAACATCAAAGAAAGAAAAAGATGGTATCGATGAAGAGATTGATAAAATGAATGCGGAAATTGATAAAGTCGAATCGGAAATAGAAGTAGCTGAGGAAAGATTAGAAGCTGCATTGGAGGAGCTTGATACAGTTAAATCATCAGAAGCTAAAGCTTTGGGAGATTTAAAGAACATGATTAATACAGCTATTGAAGCTCGAGGTACTGCATCGATAAACAGCTCGAAGATAACAATCTCTAACTTTGAATACGAATACTTAACATCTAATTCAGGAGGGGCTGCTGAGCTGGCCAATAAGAAAATAGCTGCAGCACAGGCTTGGGTTGAGGCTTTGAAGGCACATGAAAAGGAAATATTGATGAAAGTAGAGATGACACAAAATGAGATTAGTGAATTAAGTGAAGATGAATACGAAGGAGTAGATGAGCCGGAGTTAATAGCCAAAGATGTGGCTTCTCCTCGGAGAACGGTTAAACGGGCTAAATTGCATAGGGTTAGGACTTCGATGACCCGGTATTCAGGTAAGTCTGGTTCTTTAAGGAAAGAAAAAGTGATACCAAAGCTTACAAGAATGTTTAGTAACAAGAATAATATTGGAATGGATGAGTGAATGGTTTGTTGAGATTGTGTAAGTTTAATAATTATTGTTTTGGTTGTGTGTAGATTTAGGCTCTGCTTATTGAAGTGTGATAATGTTTATATGTGTATAAATTGAGTGGTAACATACAATTATATACTTTTTCTATGGAACATAACCATTGTGTACCAAGACTCTTTGGTTTAACATGAGTTCCAAAGTTAAGTTTTTGTGTATGTGTATAAAACCAAATTGGAATGGACCATATTGTTATTAAACTGGAATCGAAAGTCTCAAAATAACCAAAACCGAAAAACGGTCTGTATAGGCTCGTTTTAAAGCCGGTCTGGTCCAGACGGATTGCAGTTTTGGCCTAAAGAACTTCTTCTGATTTAGCTGTTTTGACGTAGCATGTTCATCATTTGTATGGGTTTAAAACACATTTAAAACCCTCTTTTTTGAAGTTAAATTGAGATAATGTCTAAAACTGTATTGAACTTGATCCAATAATATTTATAAGTTTGATATGGGCTGTACTAGCACTAAAAGCTATACGTCCATGTTTTGCTAACAGTACTGTGTATCGTTTAAACTGTATAGGCTCGTTTTAAAGCTGGTCTGGTCCCAGACGGATTGCAGTTTTGTCCGAAAGGACTTCTTACTGATTCAACTGTTTTGACATATATAGTTATATACCATGTTCATCATTTCATTTGCATGGGTTTAAAACACATTTAAAAATGAGATAACGTCTAAAAGTGTATTGAACTTGATCCAATAATTTTTAGCGCGTATCATTTATGAGTAAGTTTGATACATTCGAAGGTCAATTGAAAATGTATTGAATTTTACCTATAATGATACACACAATAAGATTAATTAAAAGTTTATACATTTAACTGAAAAAGCAAAGATTGATACTTACTAAAAAGATCGATTTTGGGCTCGCTACGCCTTCTGGGCTAGGAGCCATGTAGCCACAGTTTAGCCGTTCCAAAAAAAAAAAAAAGATCGATTTTGGGTCAAGACAGATACATTTTTAAACAAATATCTGAATCATGGGCTACTAGCACTAAACGGGGTAGAATTATTGGGCTGATGTCGATCATGAAATGCACATGTAAGCATTAGTAAATTCCATCACGTTCGTTTATAATATTTTTTTCTCAAATTGCCAAATTATTAAATGCCACATCGGCGTATCCTATGATGCCATGTGTTAAAAACCGCCAACGAACGTGGCATCACCCAACAAAAACATATATAGTTACACTTCCACTTTATTATGCCATTGTTCAAACCTTTGTCACTTTTCCACCATATATATGTGCACAGTTTTCCTACGAATATAACCGATACAAGGTAATCACATCATGTAGTTATATCGTAAATTTCTTTTACTATATTCTCTTGTTTAATCCATCTGTTCTTGTTTGGTTATCTATGAAGTATTTGGGATTTATAGTTCATTAAATTTAACACCCCGTTTCAGTTATAGGATTCCCTTGAATTTAAATTTGTTACGTGAATTCAAATGTTGCTAACTGTTCTTATATCCTAAAGACATATAATTCAATATATTGTTAGTTGGTTACAAGTTTAAAGTTTAATTACGTAAGAAATTAACTTGGGTTTTGCTATATATCATACTCGTGTGTTGTAAATGGTTTGCATACTAATTAAGGATTAAAAGTGTTCAATCATTTTTTAGGAGTTGTATGTTAGGTTCCCAATCGAATCCTTGTCTCCTTAACAGAAGGAATACTAATCCTAACTAGGTGTTGTTACGCTTGTTAAGAAAATGGCAAATCATCGTAGAACTTCTCCATTTTAAAACCTTTCTAGCGACCACAACATCCGCACAATTGATCAACCATAACTTGTCGACGGGATGAGGACCGTATCTATAACTGTCTTTGATGATGTTAATAATTCCTCGAACTCATCTTGTCTATGAAGTGAAAATGATGCTGTCGCTGTCCAAGGAATGAAGAACATGGGCGACTGAAATTGTTCGATATAGATGACCTGTAGATGTAGTCAAAATTCGGTTTAGTCATGAGTAACGTTATCTTTCGTTGTTTGGTAAAGTTGTAAAGTCACTGCCTCTCTTGGCTGCAAACCCCAAAGTACTTTTTGGATGTTGAATGTTCTTCTTATATTACAGAACCCATGGTTGCTAGGGTATCGTGTTATATCAAGAATCTGGTTGCTATAATATGTGAAGTTATCATTTTTCATTTTTGTGAAGCTTGTTTTCCACACATTTATGAATACCATAGATATAGTTTATGTATCTACCATTTGCTTTTTTATTGAATCAATAAATGTACTTCTATTACCATTCCACTCAAATTGCTGGTTTTTGTGGTTGTACAGGAAACATCAAGACAAAAGTCGAAATTTCTCAATACAATGATGGATTCACCGCAAGCAACACATACTGTAAAGTCTCATGGATTAGCACTGGCAAGGAGTCATATGCATGATTGGTTGATTCTTGGAATACTATTTGCACTTATGATAATCCTAAGCCTTATCCATCCTTTCAATTGTTATGTTGGAAAAGACATGATGGGCGATCTCAAGTATCCGTTAAAGGATAGCACCATCCCCTTTTGGAGTGTTCCAGTGAGTTGAAACTTTTTTATATCTTAAACAAACATCCATTGCTCTTATTTCATAGTTGTTCTATTAGATATATGCAGTTTTCTTGCCAATGGCAATCTTCGTCGCATTCTATCGTCATAGAAAGGATGTCTATGATCTTCATCATGCCATACTAGGTGAATAACTCTTCCATTTTGTGGTTATGCTCAATCTGAAAAATAAAGAATATTAATTTTCCTTTGTTACCTCAGGACTTCTGTTCTCTGTTTTTATAACTGGGGTTATAACGGAAGCTATTAAAGATGCAGTTGGTCGACCTCGACCAGATTTTTTCTGGCGCTGCTTTCCTGATGGAAATGATGTAAGAAGATCTAAGATTATTTTCTTCCTTATTATCTCCTCTAGTTATCAATGTCTTTATGCTGTCAACTATATCGTATCTCAGATTTATGATATATGGGGAGCTGTTGTATGTCACGGTGATATCAATGTCATAAGACAAGGCCACAAGAGTTTCCCCAGTGGGCATTCTTCATGTGAGCAAAAATATGTCTCTTACACTCTGATTGTTCTTTTTTTAAGTATAATACTAATGGTATGCTTAGCGCTACTTTTTGTGATTTTATTTGCAGGGTCTTTTGCTGGTCTTGGATTTTTGTCACTCTACTTATCAGGAAAAATAAAAGCATTTGACAGAGAAGGCCATGCTGCAAAACTATGTCTGGTTTTTTTACCTTTGCTTGTTGCGTGTCTTGTTGCTATTTCTAGAGTCGATAACTATCGCCACCATTGGCAGGATGTAATTGGTGGAGGTCTAATAGGTACTTTTTAGAATAAGGTTCAATAAATGTCATTCTTGTTGGGGTTTAAGAAAAGTAAGAAATGTAAATCGTCTTGCAGGTCTCACAATGGCCATATTTTGCTACTTGCAGTTTTTTCCACCACCATATCATGCTGAAGGTATAAAATTTGATGTCATTATTTAGATCTTTTATTTTTCTTCAAATGTTAATGCCATCTAAACATGTGCTTGTAAAGGTTGGGGACCTTATGCATCTTTCCGGGCTTCAGAGTTGTGTAGTAACGCTCAAGTTTCTGGACCTCCCCCGACTTGTAATAATGTGGGTGAAGTTGAAATTCAGCAACATGGAAGAAATGACAGTTCAGCTGTGGTATGTTCGTTTGATGGTTCAGATATGTCACTAGAAGATCTTGAATCTGGTAGGCGGTAGTCTTGATGTTTTCTAAATGCTAGAAGACTAGGTTGATTTGTTGATATGTATGTTTAATTCACTGTGTACGTCACTTTTCGGTATTAACTCAATCTATCTGGGTCAAATCGAAGTGTATATAACTGATGTATGCAGCAAAGTGTGAATGTTAAACACACCATCTTTTAATTGCTGTAACAAAATTTCTTGTCGTTTCATCCTTACTTATCCAATTTGTGGTGACATGCCAATTCAAAGTGAATCTTTGAGGATAAGCATGTACAGATAAAACCTGGGTGGAGACTCGATATATCATAAGCGCCTATCTTGTAATCTGGTAATGTGTGTAATTCACTGGTTTCGTTGTATGAATCTGAAATTGTTGACTTGTTTTTTACTTGAAAGTCGGCATAGTATATCATATCAATAGACAAGCCAACTCGGGTTTACTTGAGTTATTACATTTTACTTGCGTTGTTACATTTTGCAAGAAATGTGTTTGGAACTAAACAGATTAGCAATAGGGTAAAAGCCATAAAATACCATCCTACTTTTCAAAATGTACCAACTTGACCATTCAACTTTTTTATTACAGACTTGACCATCCAACTTTCAAATATTTTTTCGACTTGACCAAAAACATATCTGAATATCCACGCGGCATTTTTATTTTTATTTTTTAATTTCCAGCGTGGCTAATTTGCCAGCGTGGATATGGACCCTTTGTTTGACCCTTTAACTTAAAACGTTTTCCCCCAATTTATAAAACCATTCCAACCCTAATTGATAAATTTTCTCTCTCGCAAATCCAATCCACCACCTAGTTGATGATTTTCTAGTCAAGGGTCACAGATAATGGCAAAAGGTATATCATCTTTGTTTATTTAAGACTAATTATCTGTAAATTGAGAAACCCTAATTTGCTTTGAAACCCTAATTTTGCAGGTCCAAAATTCAAGAAAGCAAAGAAAGGGGTTTTCACAATACGTTTGAGGTACGATGGTCTGTTTGTTTCAGCCCCTTTGCAATACGTAGATGGTGAAATGAGAGAATTAACAGACGTTAATTTTGATGGCATGTCAGTCAAAAATTTTGTGGAAATTTTGAAAAGGTTTATTCCTGCTAATCATTCATTTCAAAGGTTGTATTATAGTAAAAATGATACCACTTTGGCCTTAGGTATAAGAGAGATTAAGTCAGATGAAGATGTAGGTGCTATGTTGAATGCTGGTTATGAAAATGGTAATTTGATTGATTTGTATGTGGAACACTATGACTATGATGTCTTGGAATACATCAAACAATCAGAAGTTGATGAGCAAATTATAGATAGTGATGAATATTATTCTAGTGATGAATGTGAAGATATAGAAGGTGTGGACTTTCAAAGTGTAGGAGATGAGAATGTGGTCATTAAGGATTTTAGTACACCAGATACCTTCCTAAATAGGCTTTGCAGTAATAGGGTTACATTTAAGAAAGCATAAGTCCCTGAGAATGGTGGATGTTGATGGCAAACCCTGGGTCAACTTGTGTGGTGGATGTTGATGGCAGTGCACACTTCAAAAGAATGTACGTTTGTTTTAAAGGTGTGAAGGATGGGTGGTTAGCAGGCTGTTAAGTGACTTCCAGAAATAAGCTTTTTTTTCAATTTTCTTCAAATCAGTCTTAAGTTGGTTGACTTCATCTTGGAGAAGCACAAGCTTTTCTTGGTTGCTTATTGCATTTTGTAGCTCTTGTCTTTGAGATGGAATGAGAAGCCTATGCATCTCAAACAAATGGTCCCTGTACCAATCATTATCCAACTCTGGATCAACCCAATCCCAAAACTTGCATTTCTTGATTCCTGGCTTGTATCTATTAGGACAAACAAGATAACGTCTGCAAGGGTTTTCTTTGGTCCAAGAAGTGTGTTGCTTAAGTGGAAGATGGCATTTGCATTCAGTGTCAACTGGTGCAAATGGGTAGGAATAGTTGGAGGAAGATGAAGACATGATTCGACTAGGGTTTGATTTTAGGTGATGAAGATGATGACAATGGTGGCTAGGGTTTGATTTTAGGTTATAAAAAGTGTTCGGGTTTGTTATAAAGGGGATAATACCCGTTTACAAGGTGGGTCAAACAAAGGGTCCATATCCACGCTGGAAATTAAAAAATAAAAATAAAAATGCCGCGTGGATATTCAGATATGTTTTTGGTCAAGTCGAAAAAATATTTGAAAGTTGGATGGTCAAGTCTGTAATAAAAAAGTTGAATGGTCAAGTTGGTACATTTTGGAAAGTAGGATGGTATTTTATGGCTTTTACCCTTAGCAATACTAAGGGTGGGAGTAAACTCGGTATAGCCCTAATCTGAACACGGCTCATCATGTCAAGAAACTTAAGCCTAACATGAACATGCAGAATTATGTGTAATTCGTTTATAGCTTGTGTAACTCAAACCCAAAAGGGTCGAGTGAGTTAGTAAATCGGTGGGTTGACGAATTAATGACTTCAAATCTCGATCATAGTTTCAATCTCAAAACAAATCAACCAAATTAGAATCGTAATTCAAGTCCGTATTAAGTACCATCAACTCATCAAGGCACATTTAAATCCAAATCCAAAGAAATTTTATAAGAAATAGAAAAAGGTAAATGAAAAGATCGGTTGATTTTGAAAGTAAAATGTTTCATTCCAAAAGTGAGCTGAAAATGTTTACTTCTTATTACTTTACTTTTCTTTACTAAAAAAACTCAAGAACATATTGTTAAAGGAGTTGCTAACTACTCGAACACAATTCGTTTAACTTTGCATCGGGTTTATGCCATTTATTGCATGATATCGAGAATTCACCTCAAAGTAATACATTTTATGTCTCAAAATAATTGTTTACTTGAAAAATATGAAAAATTAAAATAATCACTAATTATACATTACACAATAATATATAAAATATCATTTTTATCTAGTTTGAAAATGCCCAAAGTTAGTTCACATCAAAATTACTCAGCTTTTCAAGTTTTTTAACTAAAAAAAAAAAAAATGAAAGTAAACATTTCCAGCCTAACTTGTGAAGTCACATTTTACTTGAAAATAAACTAAATCACCTTTTCTCAGTACTATTCATTTTCTTACTTCTTAAGTAATAATCGAGAATACAATTTTTTTTTTTTTTTTTTTGGTTCACTTCATTTTCTTTCATTGCATTTCTTAAGTGATACTCGAGAACACAATGCAAAAGTATAAAGGTGTGTTTGTTTCATTTAGATGTTTTAGGTCTGAATCTGACTGCCACATCTTACTAGTAAGAGGTGGATAGAAAGTCTAAATCTAAACTAAATAATGTTGTTTGTTTTTGTATAATTGTCCGAATGATTTTTAAGTGCTCGTTTCTGCAATTTATTTAAGTAACTTGTGTAAATATGAAATAAGTCTTTTTATCATAAATATAACATAGTTAATAAACCATCAAATATATTATATTAACACGAGTTTTCAATCTCTCTTATCGAGTAAGAGGCAGTAAGACAAGTCCCACATCTCTTATTGAGTAAGATATTATATATCTAACTGGATCTGACTAAAAAAAAAAAAAAAAAAAAAAATGTCTGCCCACCGTTTACTGGTAAGAGTAAGAGGGAGTAAGAGCTAGTAAGATTTTTTTAAAAAAAAAAAAAAAAAACAAACACACCTTAAAACAATAGCTCTAAATTAACTCTTATGAAACATAAAGGTCCGAAATGAAATAACACCAAACCCTAAATCAGCACCAATATATCATCTCCATCTTCATAAAAAAAAACACACACACACCAGCCGTCATCTCCCCCAGAACCCTAAACCAACCAACCGCCAAAATGAAGTACAACCCACGTGTGACCAGCTCCCGCCGCAAGAACCGAAAGGCCCACTTCACAGCCCCATCATCAGTCCGTCGTGTCCTGATGTCAGCCCCTTTATCAACCGAGCTCAGATCCAAGTACAACGTGCGCTCAATCCCAGTTCGCAAAGACGACGAGGTGCAGGTGGTACGTGGGACCTACAAGGGACGTGAAGGGAAAGTGGTGCAGGTGTACCGTAGGAAATGGGTTATTCACATTGAGAGGATAACAAGGGAGAAAGTGAATGGGCAGACTGTTAATGTTGGAGTGAACCCAAGTAAAGTTGTGGTGACTAAGTTGAAGCTTGATAAGGACAGGAAGGATTTGCTTGAAAGGAAGGCTAAGGGTAAAAGTGCTGCTGATAAGGGCAAGGGTGAGAAGTTTACTGCTGAGGAGGTTATGCAAGATATTGATTAATTAGTTAATTGATTGATTAATATCGTGTTTCTATGTTTTATTTCTAATGTTATACTCAGGATTTGTGTTTTTTGAGGATTTTTGTTATCGTGGTACTTTATTATGGAAATGTTTTATGTTATGGCTGCGTAATTGTGGTTGTGATATTTTTATTGCATGCTAAATATGATACTAGTATTTGAGATGATATTATGTGAAAAGTATATATAGATTATTGTTTTGTATAGTTTGATGTAAATGTAAATAGCGTGTAGTTACAGGACTGTTTATTTAAGTAGCTGATTCGTGACCTAGTGTTTTATTAAGACAATGTTCTAGAATTATAGTTTTAGTACTATCGAATTGGAGTGAATGTTTGATACTCGGGAATATGAATCTTGTGAGTCATATTTGTTGTTCTCCTTTCCACGCTGTACTTTACTTTTGTAGGTTTTGCATAATAAGCAATTTTGTGGTTATTTAAGTTTGTTATAAGTTGTGTTGTTTGATCCATGGGTGCTTTTGTGAGTTGAAACCCTTGTAGAGTGATTTGTTTTATCTTTTGGTCTGTTACTGGATACTTATTATGAGTATCGTATGGCTGATTGTAGGTGATATGATTGTGGTTATAATGCCTTTTAGGTCCTTCTAAGCTGTTATTCTTTTGTTGCTATAGGATCTTTGAGAGAATATTGCATGAAAGTTAAAGATTACTGCTTAGCATGGTTTGATGTAAATAGTGTGTAGTTGTAAGAATGTCTATTCAAGTAGTGGTTTATTGGCCTTGAATTGGAGCAGAAATGTGTTTTACAAGAACTTGAGGTTCAGTTCAAGCATAGGTTGTTGGACGATTACGGATTTTGTTGAGTCACCTGTTAGAGTGCGCTCTTCTTTGCATCGAAATTGCGAAAGTTTTGCACGATAGGTAATGTTGTGGTCGAACAAGTTAGTTATAAGTTATGACATTATTGTTTATGTATTGATTAACTGTGTGGCCTTGAGTATTATTGTTTTGATTCTTGGGTGCTTTCTTATATTAAAACGCTAGTGAACATGTTAAATGGTTTGTTTCTATGCATTCTTCACTACTTATAGAGGGAGGCATCTGTCTACGAAGGTCGATTATTAGTGTGCTGTTCACGGTGTTAGGCAAAATAGCATTGGTACACTTATTTGTTTTACCAAATGTTGTAGGAAAGAGTGGTCTGTTTATAAGATTTAACTGCTTGAAGTCCATCTTATATTAGATACTCTTGTCTAACACTTTGATATGATGTAAGGTATATTTTTTGGTTTAAAACAGGGTTGATTGGTTTAATCTGCTAGGGCCTCTTTATGACACCGAGTTTGGTTTCTCTTTAGAAATTACCGTTTGTTTCCAGGTTGTATGTTGTGGTGATAACTAAAGTGATCTTGGTTGGTTATGTTATTGTAATCTTGGTTGGTATATGAGTCTAGTCCATTTTTTTAACTTTTAGTTTCATATCTACAAGCAGAGTGGAAAGTTAGTACTTGAGTGTTGTTGAATGTCTGAGAAACATATCATGTTTAGGCATCTATGATGTTAAAACTATAAGGGTGCGTTTGGTAGAGAGAATTTCAGAGAATATATGTGTGTTTTTGGAGAGCATGAGGGAGTGGATTATCAAAGAAAAGGTTGTTTCCTGAACTGTTATGGTGCTTGCTTTTTTGTGGGTTTGCAGCCTCCGAATACTTCTTGTTATGGTGATTTAGGATGCTTACATAACTCATGCATAAATAAATGAATATGCTCTTTGATCTTTAAATACCAAAAGATTGCAATGATACTCTTTTTTGTTATCTGAGTGTTATCAGAAATTGTGGTCTTTTGTATGAATCGCCTGCTGTGAACTCCTACATCTAAGTTTGAGGCTTTGATACAATGGTACATTGGTAGTTTTAGTTTTTACGTTATATGGCTTAATTGCGTTGAATGAGTCAAACGAAATAGTTAGTACGTACTTAGTAATCATTTGCTGGGTTGTGTGGTCTTGATATGGAAAACGGTCTCTGATGATTATGTTCTTGTTAATGAGTCGAGTTTACAATTTTTTTATTTATTATTAGTTTTTAAATACCAAACTTTTTTCAGAGACAAATTTCAGTCATTCATTTTTCTCTTGAGAAAGAAGGTGAGAGATTAATAAATATTTAGATTAAAATTTTAATTACAACTATTTATTTAAAATTTAAATATCTCATGAACCGTGAACATTAATTATCTTTCTATATACGAGTACTTTTCTTTTGGAATGAGATCCTCTCAAGTTGAGAGGAGCAACTTAACTCAAGTTGGGACATTATGAGCCATTGGATTTGATTCAATGGCTCAAATCAAAAGAACTTCTTTTAATTGAACCATTAGATTAAATCCAATGGCTCACAATCATGCAACTTGAGTCAAGTTGATCCTTTAACTTGAGAGGATCTCATTCCTTTTCTTTTTGGTTGTTTTTTCATGTTTTATTTTAGGTATTGAAATTTAAAACTCACATGACATATCACATGTGATTTAACACTAATATCGAAATTCGACCACTAAACATTTCTAATAAAATTGACATAAGTAGTAGTCTTATAAATCAAAATTTTTTTTTTCCATTTTTTGCAATGGAAAAAACACATTAATAGCTTTACAAGAATATATAACACATTGTATTCGATTCGAATTATATAATATAACAGTTCATTTGTGAAACTTATATAATTACATGTGATAAAAACACATGTATAAAAAATCACATGTGATTAAGATCACGTGTGGTTAAAATCACATGTGATTTTATGTGTTAATCAAACTTTGATGAATTAATTTTTTTTTTTTTTTTTTTTTTTTTTTTTTTTTTTTTTTTTTTTAAGTGAAACTTTTAAAATATTGTAGCTAAAGCTATGTTAGTTTTATTACATATTTAGATACTCGAATATTTAAATTAATGTTTAATCACATGTGATTTCTCATGCAAGTTTTAACAAGGTAAAAAAAGAAAAGAAAAAAAGATGAAAAAAACGTGAAGTGAACATCGGCTTTTTTCACCATGTTTTCACATATGTTGTACTCATTAACCAATATTTCAAGCCAACCTTTACTACCCTAAACACAGGTCAATACATTTTCAAACGATTAGTACCTTTTTTCGTATCATTATTTGTCATGCAAATTTGTCCACAATTTATAATATAAGTTTTAACTTTCAGAGCGTGTCAAACCAAAGAGTAAGCCATCATTAGTTCCAGAAGATACAAGCTCCGCTGGTGAAGTAGAGAATAACATTAAGAGTGATAATAGTGAAAGTCCCACGCTGACACTTTTGGATTTGTATGTGGTGCTATGTCTACTAGGCTTTGTTATGGAACAGGTTTTTCTGGTGTAAAACTTGAGACGATAAGTCAAATAATTATGTTGTAAATGAGATTGTTATCACATACATTTGTTTCCATGTTTATGTCAACCATATTAAAACTTTCTGACATATTTATACAAATATTGCATAAATGGGCTGTTGACATGAATAGGCATGCATGCGAAAGTCTCAAGATTAATCATCTCGAAACAAAGGTTTGATTAGAATTTATCTTTTACATTTGATACTAAATAATATGGGAAATTTAAGGTCGAGTGTAATAGTTTGAAAACAAGTTTAGGTCATAATAAGTAATTGGGTTAGCTGACCACATACAGTTGTGTCTTTGCTATTTGTAACTTCATAGATAGTATTTTGTCAAATATTACTACAAAATATATTATTAATATAATATGATTTGTTCAGAATAAAGTTATTTAAGAATATGACCGAAAAAAAATGTTGTTTTATTTTTAACAAGTTATGGAATTTACCCCGCTAAACCTTTAGAAGTGTATTAGCTCAAATTGACTCAATACTGTAATAGTTTGAATTTACCAAGTTTACAAGTTTATGATATGATGTTTGTTGGTTATTAGTTTAAACCCGTACTAACCTACTACTTGTAAATGAAATGGTCTACTTAACATTGACATGATGTGTGTCGAATATTACTTTATTTATGTAGGTGAGGAGTGAATCTGCCGAGGACTTTATCACAATGCTAAAAGAATGGGAAAAACTATATGTAGAATTTGGTTTGATAGGCACACACCGTCGTGAAGATGCAAAAGCTACTTCTGAAGGGTCTAATTGATTAATCTGAAGAAATTGATGAAAAGAAACCGGATGATGACGAAGAATTTGAAATAGGGAAGGTTTTAGTAGTTTTTTATGGTGACCCAAACAAAATAGGGAACAAAAGTTGCATTTGAAGGTATTTAGTTTTGCTCAATGCTATTAAGTAATAGTTTCAGTCGCACTTCTGCAGCACACGAGCTTTACCATATCATGTGACTCAATAACTACTTTACACATGGGTGATGCAATACGGGTTGAATTAGGATTGGTTGCTGGGTTTTGGGTCTAGTTGAATTGAATTTGGGTTGAACTGGTTAGTTAAGCAGATTTTTGGTTGCCACAATTTTGACCCATAAAGATAGTTAGAGTAAGGTTTGCAACTAAATTATGTGATTTTAAATGCCATTTTACTGGCAGTAACTAAGGTATAAGAAACCCGCAAATTTGACCCACTTGTAGTTAACTGAATTGACTTGTAGCAATAGAAAACTGACTTCAAGTCAGTAACCAAAATAATAATGCGATTCTATAATCAGCATAAATAAAAGTTTGGCGGTAAGAAAAAAAAGTTTGGCATTAAGAAAAAAATGGGTTTTCTTTTGTATTAGATTGACGAAGATGGTGATAGCATTGAAGTCCCAGAAGTAGATGCACACATAAATGCATGATGATAATATGCGGCGTTTGAAGAAATAGGATTATTAAAAAGGCGTGCATATATGTTCTTTAAAGACGTGCACATATGTTCAAAAGAATTTGATGAGAAACTAGAAATATGTTCTTTGAAAACGTGCATGTATATTCTTGGAAGGCGTGTATTTATATTCGAAAAAATGTTATGAGAAACTTCAAAAGCATATGCTTTGTGCACATATGTTCTTAGAAGACATGCATATTCAAAATGATACATTTGAATTGTAGTTCATTTGATATCAAAATTTGTGTATTATATAGTGTTCTTGGTTTATCAAAAAATCTAAAAGTTATGACTATAACTTTTTATGTTTTTGGTGTTTATTTTAGAAGTTTATATAATGTACGGTAGAAACATTGTGCAATTACCTTTTTGAGTAAAACTCATTTGAAGTTTAACTATTTTACACTAAAAACATGTAAATTACATTATTAAAAAGAAACACATATGCACCTTGACTTTCTAAAAACATTGGGATTTAATTAAAAAAAATCTGAAAGAATATAAAATTGTCTTTTACTATAATACCTTTTTGAATTAAATGATATTACATTCGTCCCATATTTAGTGTCAACTATTATTTTTTTAAGTCTTTTTTCTTCAATTTTTACCTTAAATATATTTGTTTGTGTTATATCTTTTATATAATAAAAGAATTACATTATTTCGGAGTGTTTTTGCAAAACCCTTCTCATTTAAAAAAAAATTAGGCTAATAGGAGAGCTTGATTTTATCACGTAAGCGAAATCAAGCAATATAATTGATAAATAGAAAGTCAAAATTAAATTGATTTTGGTCAAACTTAATAAATTTGCTGGAGAAATTTAGTTAAGAAAAAAAATGCATAAAAATATAGGTGTCAAATTTATAAAAACAAAAACTTAAAAAAAAGAGGAAGTAATTAATAAAACTTTAGTTGTTGAATTTTAAATAAATTATACATAGGTAAACGTAAAATTATTAATTTCCATGTTTTTTAATAACTTTAGAAAAAACACAAATAACCCCTTACACTTTGTACCCCTTATACTTTATAATATTTAAAATTACATGAGTATTAATATTAGTTTTTAGACTTTCATCCATTAAAATTACAAAATTTAGTAAATATGCGAATTAGTTTTAACATTGTTAGTTTTAGACTTTCATCCATTAGAATATTTTTTTAAATAATGACTCATGTTAATCTATTTAAAAGTTTAATTTATGCGTACACGGGTTTGAATATTAAATATGGCTAAATTATTAGTAAAAGGAATATAAATATCAAATGGTAAACACGAGTTACTGTGATATGAAAATAAATATATGCGATTCTACTTATAACAACTAGTCATAAAATTGTTATTTAAAATTTATACATGAATATCCATAAAAAAACATTTTAAAAACTTTACGGAGCATATTTTAACTTCATTAACACTCATTATGTGCTACTAAACTCGTATATTTTGTACAACATGATATCAAATTATCAATAGTTAAAGTTAAACAATAACATCAACATTAACCTCAGCATACAGTTAAAAATGTTATACAAAGCTAATTTACTCATTTTGACAAGTGATATGCTCTATTTCGCTGCACCTTCTATTTTTTTTATTACTTTAGCAGGAAGTGTATTGTGCGCATTGTTAAGTCCGAAAGAAATGAAGAAAAAAAAGTGTACGTTTTGTGCCAATAGTTTGAGTATTAGCTGATTGATGTTTCTTTCAGGATGTTTTATATACCAGTTGGTCCTTATGCGTTGTTTATTCGAACTTGACACATTAAGAGACTGGGAATACAAGTTCATTACCAATTATGCTAAAGTTGGAACCATAAAAACCCCGAAACTACAACTGATGCGTCAACTACGAATTTACTTTGAAGGTTACTTAGAACATATATTTGATATAATAATTTGCTTATATGATATATGTGTTTATTGAATTTTAAAATCAAGTTGTTCTTGTTTCAGGCACTGATATGTGTTGCATTTACCTTATTCCAAAGTTGAAAAAAAAAAAATACTCTCACAAGTATTTGATGAGTTAATTGGTTTTGAATTTGTTGTAATATAGAATAATGATGATCTAGAAAGAGATGTAACTAATGTGTCTCATTCACTTGAAAATCTGCTGTGAAAAGAATGAGCCGGTTTGCTAAAGTAGGATTTGCTTAAGTTATTGGAGTTTGGGACTATTATTTTCTACTAATTATAGTAAGTTTTTAAAGGGTTTTGGGATCGTCTTAATAGTTAGATTCAGTGGTGATTAAGATTGTTCTAATGGCTGTCTTAATAGTTATTAAGGGGTTTTTATGACTGTTTCAATGTTTTTAATAGTTGAATTGATGGGTGCTTGAAACTGCCTTGATAGCTGAATTCAAGGTGTTTGAAACTATATCAATTGCTAATTTTAGGGGTGTTTGGAACTCTAATAGTAGCCGAATATAGGGGTGTTGCGACTGTTTTTAATAGGCATTGATATTGCAAAATAAATTTGACTTATACTAAATTAATATATGTAAAGTTCAAAACATTTTAAGACAATATATTCTGTATTAAACACATGATAAATTTTTATGTCAAAACCCGTGCGTGCACGGGTATTATAGCTAGTAATACTTAATGAAAATTATACAAATGAAAATACTTTTAAAAATTTAATCTATTCATATATATCTTGCATCAAATATTATATAACACGAACAAAAATACTTAAAGTCAAAGTTGAAAAAAAATACTTAAAAAAATCATAGTGGACACTTAATGTGAGACGAAGAGAGTAATATTTAATATCTAAAAATGTTGGATCGATTAACTCTGACCAAACTAACTATATAGCTTGTTAAAGGTTTAACAATCTTGAATAACTCCAAAACTATTAATAATGAAACACTGATTTAACTCTGTTAAGTATGCGGAATCTACTTCAACAAAGCTAAGAAGAACTTTAATGATTATATTGAAATCAACCTTTGAACCTACTTTCTATACAGATTCACTAACAACCCTAATAACTCTTTAATTCTCAATATCGTATTCTAAAGTATTCGTACGTCTAATACCACCCTAAGGCTCCTTTTATAGGCACAAGAAAAACCTTAAGTCGGTTTACAATACTTGAACAACAAGTAAACTAATTCTAATCTTGACTAATTCTAGAATATTCTAATAACTTTACATAATAGTCCTATTAATGATTTTGCATAACAGTCATTTATTAATAGAAGTACTTTGACTTTCTTCATGCACGAGCAGTACTTTAACCATAATACACAAGCAGTACTTTGATCTTTATATCTCAACAAAAAAAAATCTCATTAATCTAAAGGAGTTCTCACACTTATATTGGTTTTGAAAATAAAATAAAAATTTCAGTCTAGTGTCAGGCGTTTGAGTTGCTAACTACTCGAACACGATTAGTTTAACTTTGCGTCGAGTTTATGTCATTTATTGCATGATATCTAGAATTCACCTCAAAATAATACCTTTTCTGTTTCTTAATAATGTTTTACTTTAAAAATAACAAAATTTTAAAAATAATAACTAACTATACATTACATATAAAATGTATAAAATATTATTTTTACCTACTCAAATATAGTTTGAAAATGGCCAAAGTTAGTTCACATCAAAATTACTAAAGTATAGCTTGATTTCGTTTTGTTCAATTTGGTTAGTTTTGGTTTTTGGTTTATGTGATTTGTGAGTTGTGACACCCCATCACTTACCATTTACCAATTGCCATAAGAAAATGAAATGGACTAGGTAAAAATGAATCAAGAAAACTAGGCCAAAATATATAACCAGCCCATCTTAGCCCAACAACTTTCAGCCCTTCCCATCATCCTATTATAAACTCCTTCAAAACCCTACTTTCCACACTCAGCTGCCGCCACACAGAACCACCGCAGAACAGCAAGATGAAGTACAACCCACGTGTGACCAGCTCCCGTCGCAAGAACCGAAAGGCCCACTTCACAGCCCCATCATCAGTCCGTCGTGTTCTCATGTCAGCCCCCTTATCAACCGAGCTCAGATCCAAGTACAACGTGCGGTCAATCCCAGTTCGCAAAGACGACGAGGTGCAGGTGGTGCGTGGGACCTACAAGGGACGTGAAGGGAAGGTGGTGCAGGTGTACCGTAGGAAATGGGTTATTCACATTGAGAGGATAACAAGGGAGAAAGTCAACGGTCAGACTGTTAACGTTGGAGTGAACCCAAGTAAAGTTGTGGTGACTAAGTTGAAGCTTGATAAGGACAGGAAGGATTTGCTTGAGAGGAAGGCTAAGGGGAAAAGTGCTGCTGATAAGGGCAAGGGTGAGAAGTTTACTGCTGAGGAGGTTATGCAAGATATTGATTAGGTGTTTTTGTTTCTTAAAAGGTGTTATTTGGATTATGATGAGTTATGTTGTTTTGGGATTTTGTTTTGATGAGATTATTGATACTCTTTATGAATATGTTATGTTATGGTTTAATTTGTCTGGTGAAATTTGTGTTATATTGTTATTTAGCTGTCTAATGCGGCACAAAGTGCATTTAGCCGTGGAAAGTTTTGCGTAATAGGTAGTATAGTCGTATGCTAAGTTAGTTATAAGTTGCCGTGGATTTGTTTTGATGAGATTAGTTGTACTTTGTTATGAATACATTAATGTTATATGCTTGGTTTAAAATTATGCGCATTGTTGCGAGCGCCTGCTATTGCTAGCTACATAGGATATTTGAGATTGTGTTACATGAAAGTTAAAGAGTTGAGGACTGCCTATTCAAAGTAGTGGTTTATTGGCCTAGACACCTAGCACCGAATAAGACAATGAGACTCAGTTTCAGTTGAATAGAATTGATTCATGGGTGCTTTAGTATATTAAAACGCTAGTGAACATGTTAATACTTAAAGCGGGAGGCATCTGTTCACAGAAGTTGTTTTTTAATGTGCTGTTCACGATCAAGTGGACGTCTCATGATGTTAGGCTCTGTATAGAATTCTGGAGGTCATTTTGTGATACACACTTTAGTATAGTCAACAATTGTTGTTGGTTTCCAGCCTTTTTGCTAACCAAATTTGATGTGATTTTGGGTGCTCGCCTATAACTCATGTATCAGTGAGTATCAGAAGCTGCTTGGCAAATTAGCATTGGTACAATGCATTTGCTTTTCCGAATGTTGTAGGAAACAGTGGTCTGATTATAATTATGTAATTACTGTGAAGTCCCTGATCTTATATGAGATACTCTTGTCTAAGACTTTGGTATGATGTAAGGTTTTTTTTGGGGGTTTAAAAGTTTTATAGCATGCTGGATTGGCTTTAATCTGCTTGGACCTCCTTATGACACTGAGTTTGGTTTTTCTTAATGAATTGCTGTTTGATTCCAGGTTGTATGTTCACTATGTTGTCGTGATAGCGAAAGTAATCTTTGGTTGGTTAGGTTCTTGTTTGTTATATGAGTTCAGTCTTCCAATTTTTTAAAATTTAGTTTCGTATCCACAAGTAAAGTTGAAAGTTCAACACTTGCGTGCTGTTGAATGTCTGTGAAACATATCAAGTTTAGGCACCCGTGATGGCGAAAGTGTTTTTTCAGAATGAGGGCATAGGTTATCAAAGAAAAGGTTGTTTATTACTCCTGAACCGTTATAATGCATTCTTTATTTGTGGGTTTGCAGCCTCTGAATACTTCTTGTTATGGTGATTTAGGATGCTTACATAGCTCTTATGCATGAATAAATGAAAATGCCCTTTGATCTTTAAATACCCAAAGTTTGCAATTATACTCTTTTTTGTTATCCTGGTTGTGGTTGTTTGATGAATCGTCTGATGTGAAGTCCCTACATCTTAAGTCAGAGGCGTTGATACAATGGTACATTGATAGTTTAGTTTTTACCATACATGGCTTAATTGCTTTGAATGGTTCATCAAAGTTTGCAATTATACTCTTTTATGGCTTAATTGCTTTGTGTATATTTCCACCCATAGAGTTAAGTTTACTTTGTCATGTTAAGGTCTTTGCTTAAAGGTCGAAACAGGCTGTGTTGTATGTCCGAAATATCTCTGCTTGTTGAATGTGCTTGATGAGAACACAAGATAGTGGATTTGTACCTATAAATAGTTGAGACAGGTGAGTTATTGTTTAACAAAAAATATTTGAAGGCTTGAATATTTATCAATAAATACATGAACCTAGGATATAATAAAGACCAGCATTGAATAGCTGTTCCCTTGATCCTTTCTCCCTGTTTGATGCAGTTTTTCGGACAATGATATTGTGGCAATATTTATAAATTTGTAATTTGTGACTTGAAACTTGAAAGATGGATGAATATGCATACCTTAAAATATTACAATAGCTAATAGAAGTTTAGAACCATATGTCAAGAAGATAAGTTATGTCTACCATATCAATTTCAAAGTTGCAAGCAGGGTGTTTTGCACTTTGCAGTAAACCCAAAAGAGTTCTTGAGTCCGATTGAAATTTCAAAATTCTATTCCTAAGAAGAACATCTGACTAAGTTTTTAAAAGTCTAGCAAATGATAGCAAGATGAATAGGAAGCCAAAACAAACAAAAAATAGCGGAATTAGCAAAGGCTAACAACAGAGAAGTAGAGGACCACCCTTTTATGGTAGATGAAAACTCGAAAGCACAACTTATAATTTAACTCTCTTACCTGAAAATCTGAAATACAATCCTTTCTCTATTAATGTTTGATGATTCATTTATATCGTAACCGTGTGCTTGAAGCCTTGAATCAACAGGTATTAGATTGGCCATTGAATCCAAATTAAGTATCTTCTAGTGTTCGTGATTCAACATAGTTGTTTCTTGAAATATCCTCGAGGGTTTTATTTTATTTTTTTTTAATTTTATTTTATTTTTTTATTTTTTATTTTTTTTGGTTAAATGTATGATAGAGTATTTTGTTAGACATTTATGCTACCAACAAGTATCTAACACCATGTCAACATATGTACCCACATACGATAAACCATACTGTTAATTTTTATTTGTATTTTGTTTATATATATATATATATTTTTTGCAACGTGTGAAAAGTATCTTGATGGTTTCCAACAAAATGACGGATATGTATACAAAAGTCTTGAAAAGGCATGATTCGTAGTTAAATTTGGAGTACTATGTTGTGTGCTGAAAGGTGCAGTTTAGTTAAAGATGTAATAAGGAAGCAACAGAAAAAAACAATAGGGTGATTAAGAGAAGCCAACAACAAATCAATCATTCAAAATGAAAATTCACACCTCAATATATACTTGCATATCACGCTAGATGTTTGAATTGAAACACAACCCTCCCTTTCTTTTTCTCGTGTCAAATATTAATCAATTTCTAACTAATTCATTCAACTTCTAATAGCGACCCTATTTCTAACTCTTAAACAAATCAACGACTTAATTACACACACTTTTGTTACTTATATCAGCAGTTTAATAGTTTTCTTTTTATAGACGGTCGACATTAATTTAAAAAAAAAAAAAAAAAAAAAAAGTGATGATCAATAAATTGCAAAGTATAATTTAGAACCAGTTGGCGACTAACATTTAGGGTTTAGGAACAATTTATCGGTAGATATAGATTCATCCGAGTGATACTAACAAATGTTGCACGACGAAAAATATACACTTTCACGATTAACACAACACATAAGTACTTATTAACACACAAATATACATTCATAGAAAAAAATGCACGCCTGCGCGGGCACAACCCTATGCCACCCAACATCCTAATTAAAAAGTGTCGCTGGTGCATCCTCAATTTTGCTTTTAGTGCAGTATCCTTCAGCTTCCGCACAATCCATACAACGCAGCCCAGCTCTATGACTATCCCATTGTAACATGGTATCTTTAGATTTTGCTAAGGATGTATCCTTCATACTAACATTGCACTGTTTTTTGCCATACATTGTTAGTTCTCCCTATAGACAGAATAAAACAATCGATATACATATCATTTTACTATTAAAGGTCAAGCTATTATGTATGTCCAAATATATCTAATTTAACAGTGAAATGTACTTATGTACCCACACATGCATGGTGACTTACACCACTACATGATACATCAATGCAATAAATAAATGTATATAGACCATAGATTGCTTTCAATCATGCATAAAATTAACCACGAAAGAGTTCGGGTGTCAACTTTTCCCAAACAAACCACGTCATATTATTGTTTAGTACGTAGAGTCGTGGTTATGAGTCATAGATTGCTTTCAATCATGCATAAAACCACGAAAGAGTTAGGATGTCAATTTTTCCCAAACAAACCGCATCATATTATTGTCTAGTACCTTAGTAAAGTCGTGATTTTAAGTCCTGTATAAGTACGTGATTTACGTACACATAAATCAAATTTATTCTAAAAATTTAGTTTAATACACTTACATATAAGAATGGAGTAATGGTCTAAAAATATATCTAATTTGTCATCTTTTCCTTTTATGTGTACTCAACTTTTCCTTTCTTATTGTGTGTACTGAACTTTTAATAATTTCTATCGTGTGTATCATTAAGGTTAAAATGAAGAGTAGGGAGTAGGTTGTAAACGAGACGAGATAACTCGCAAGCTATTCGAGATCGACTCGTAAACTACTGGAAATCGAATCGATATAAATGAGTTGAGCTCGAGCTACTTGAGTACACTTTCAAGTCGAGTTCAAGCGTGATAATCCTTAGCTCGTGAGGCTCACGAGCCCTTATTGAGCTTCAATAACATTACACTTTTACCCTTTTGTATACATGTAGTTATGTAATTGTCATAAAATCGAGTCGAGTCGAGCTTGATATGCCAATTTTTCATCGAGTTTGAACTTTAAATGTGTAAATAATCAAGCTCGAGTTTGAGATGACGAGCCAAGCACGAGCTTGAAATTCAAAGCTCGACCGAGCTCGAGTTGAGTTTCGAGCTAGAGTTTTAATAATCGAGTCAAGTTCGAGTTTGGCAGTACTCGACTCGACTCAACTCGTTTACACCTTTAGCGGGGAGGGGTAAAAAGACTAAAATGCCCTAATTAAATTGTGTTATGTCATCTAACCACCTTAATGATACACAAAATAAGAATTATTGGAAGTTGAGTAAACACAATAGGAAAATTAAAAGTACAATACATACAAAATGAAAGTGTAGTAAGTTGGATGCATTTTCAAACCATTATCCCTATAAGAATTTAGTAGTTTTTCATATTTTGTAAATGTGATATTATACGCATGAGTTTAAGACTATAATTCATGTATCTACCGATTTTTGGTATTACAGTTCAATTATCGTTATCCATATTCTAGTTTTTAACCCGCGTACATACGGGTTATTAAACGTGGATTAGGTTCAGAGAATAACTATAACTGATAATAATATCTCAACTATATTTTCTCGGATTTAAAAGTTTGATCAATTTTATTTATTAATCTTATTGCTTAAGTAGTTTAATTTAATATTTTAACATAATTTAAATTCATTTAATATATATTTTTATATATGTTATATTTAAATAGCAGGGTACCTGCGCGTTGCAGCGGCGGATACCATGCAATTAAAATTTTCAAATATTTTTAAGTTCTATATTTTACAATACAACAACTTTACGGATGACGACAATTTTAGTATTGAATGATTTTAAGCAATTACAAGTTAATTCATATAAAAATTGTTGATTATCCACGTGATGTTATGGTAATACAGAGGCAGTAGCTGGTAATTATGGAGGTATGAGGTTGAATTAGCTGATAATGGTTTCGTTGTCGCAAGTTATTAAAAAAAAGGCGAATTTTAAAAATCACGTACATCATGTAAGAAGATTTAATTATCTAAAAATACACCTTATAAGTTTTCTGACACTTATTTGAATTATTAACCATGTTTATTATATTTATTTCACATAAGTAGAAGATACAAATAAAAAAGTACTTTTAAACATAAATAAAACCAAAATGTTAAAGAAATCATGTGGGGTAACTTTAAAAAGAATTGTTATTATGATATAATTAGCACTTAGCACTTTGCACATTTGCTTTAAAAAAATTGTTCGATATTTATAAAAAACAGTTTTTAGTTTTTACGGTAAATTTTATTAAAAATTCTAAAATATCTATATATGTTGGTTCTCGAGGCACTATTAAAATTTAATAATATTTTTCGAACATTTAATTTAGTATGAATTTTAAAACTCTATTGATTTAATAATATCATTACATAAATGAGAGTACATTTTATGTTACAGTAGAAACTCTATAATATAATATAATTGGGACCACCAAAATTTATTAATTAAAAAAGTTATTAATTAATTGATAAATTAATAATTATTAATTTATATATTAATTAATATTTTATTAATTTATAGTAGAATACTTAGTTTACAAACACCTTTCAAGCTTTCACTTAATTATTGTATACAATGCATGTATATCAAATGAACGACTGATGTTCAAAAAAAAAAAAAAAAAAAAAAAAAATGAACTGCCCAATTTAAAAGAAATCTTCAATCTCCCACCTTATTATGCTTCTTGTGTTCAATGTATCACTTTATTAGAGACGAGATTCAAGGGGAAATTGATTTCAACAAAAAATAAAATACAATTGAGTCATTTTTCAAGAAACCTTCATAAATCATTCATGTAATATGTTATATATAAGGAATTATTAATTTATATTTTATATGGGGTCTAAAGAAATTATCAAAAATGTACTACCTCCGTCTCAATTTATTTGTCCAGTTTTGACTTTTTAAGTCTTTTTTTGTCAACTTTGACCGTAAATATTTTTATTTATGTTATATAATACTTGATGAAAATTATACAAATTAAAAATACACTTAAAACTCAATCTATTCATATATTTTGTATCAATTATTATATAACACAAACATACATATTTAAGGTCAAAGTTGACGAAGAAAGACTTTGAAAATCAATAGTGAACAAATAAATTGGGACGGAGGGAGTATTATCTTATAATTTTAGCGAATTATTAATTTAACACCCTATCCCTGAGTCGGGACCGGCAAAAAATATTATCTTAGAGAGTTTATTAAATAATCGAGTATTAATTTATCGAGTTTCTACTGTAACTTGTAATTTTCTTTTAGAGAGCATTTTAATAATGTAATTAATTGTACGTTGACTGGTCAAAAATTTAAATTTGCCATAATAAGTAAATGTGTTGTCTTTTTTAAGACTTCCATTTTATGAATGTTCAAAATATTTTATCATGTAGTATAGATTCGTGAAATATTCAATAACATTTAAGCGTACATTGGTGGTTGATGACGTATAGTCTATATATGGGCAACGAGCCCAAATGATATACATTACTAAGGCCCAAAACCACCATGAGTGGGCTATTGTAACTTGGGCCGCATTAATAATGGGAACAGGCTCACGTAAGCCCAACCCAAACAAACTATACATGGCATTGATAAGGATCATCTATCTATGGAATAGATATCCTTACCCGGATAAGCACCATGGGTGCGAAACGTAAGGAGCACGAACCCTACAAGGATTCTGCGCCTATATAAGGAATGACATAACTATCATTCAAGGTACGATTCACAAAACCCTAACTCTTTACGAGAACCCTAAATCGATTACTTACTCTCACGTCGGAGTCTAATCGTGGGAGACAATCCCACGATAAGCCTAACGGTGTTGTTTATTTTCTTAGTGCGCAGGTTACAAGTACTAAGAAGCGAATTGGTACGAGAGCAAGAGCTCATAATCAGGAACGCCCAACTTTTGTATCAACAAGTGGCGCCATCCGTGGGACCCTACTAAGAACTAAGGACTAGAATGACAAAGAATAAGAATTTAAGCCAGCGGACTCCGCAGTCAGAAAAACGTGACCATCAGAGGAAGAATCAACAAGATTCGACCTCTAGACAGGTTGCTGGGACAACCAGCGCACCTGGTCACCAAGAGGCAGGGACAACCCAACCTCTTCCAGCGGTAGAACTACCTGTAAGGACTACCCAAGTCACCCCAGTGGTCCCAAGCGTTGAGGAACTCCAGCGCACCCTCTTCACTACTCCTCATCAAACTGTACCCGCAGTGAACAACACTGTGCCGCCAGGCGCGCCTAACCGAGATAGGGTGCCTAATACTGAGGCAGACATTCTTGCAACAACTGAAGACGCACCCAATCTAACTTTGGGAAATTTTGTATCCTAAAACTATGAAACCTTAACCGCCCTCATGCAGGAAGAAGCAAGGAGAAGGGCAAGTATGAGCCTACAAGCTCGACTGAATTTTGGTCCTGAACGCGAACCATCACCACTGCGCCACCCACGAGGAAGATGCGCAGAACGTACCACTATCCATGATAGGCTAGGTACGACATCTGATTCACAATACTCAGAAGATAGCGAGAGGCGCACTAATGTTCACTCCAGACTTGGCAGTCGGGGGATACAAGACCGGTTTGGACCTCAACATTCGCCAAGCCAAGGATCCTCCAAACCTGGAAGTAAGAGGATCCAAGACAGATTGGGGAAAAGAAGATCCCCAAGTAGGGATCCCTCAAGCTCTTCTTCTGAAAGAAGCCGGCGCAAGCGCCAAAAAAGAGACTATTCTTCCTCCAGTGACTCCTCGGACAACGAGGATAAAGAGACAGGACACTGGAAGTCAAGAGGAAGGCGTCGCGATGAAGAGAACGAAGATATGTCTCTTCCATGGTGTCGCCAGAAAGTTGACGCGTTTACACGGCGCATCAGCGATTACTCAGACCGCAAACGCAGGCGCATGCCCACTAACGTGAAAACATATGATGGAACAGGTGATCCAGATGATTACCTAAAAGTTTTCGAATCAGCCGCCACTATCGAAAATTGGCTACAGCCTGTGTGGTGCCACATGTTTAATTCTACGTTAGTAGGGAACGCGCGCACATGGTTTAGCAAACTCCCACGTAGGAGCATCGGTGGGTTCGAGGAATTACGGAAAGCATTTCGTCTCAACTTCACCCAGCGAAAGAAGTGCGCTAAAAACCCTGTTGAGCTAGCAAGAGTGAAACAGCGCCAAGGGGAATCAACCAGCGCTTTTATGGAGCGCTTCAAGGATGAGTGCATACAAGTCAAAGCATGTCCTGAAATCCTAAAAATTTCAGGGTTCATGAATGGGATTAATAACCCAGAACTCATCCGAAAGCTAAACGACAAAGTTCCACAGACTTTCGACGAGCTAACAAAGCGCACTAGATCCTTTATACAAGGAGAAGCAGCTGCTGCGGACAGCAAGAAGGGTTATTCGAACTATAGGCAGCAAGAGCAGCCTCGGAGACAATCCAATAATCAGAATAACAACCGCAGCAGGAATTACCGCAGTGGAAGAGACAATGACAAATATACCCCTCTTACAAAAACCCCGAGGGAAATATTTGTAACAGAAGGTGCAAACTTCCCAAAACCGCCACCAATGCATACCGCAGAGGAAAAACGCATAGGGAACGGATACTGCGAGTACCATGGCCAAAAAGGTCATACAACTAACGAGTGCGTCCAGCTAAGACAATTGATTGAAAAGTTAGTAAGAGAAGGCAGAATGGACCACCTCGTAAAAAACATCAAAGAGGGAAAAGATAAACAGAGGAACGGGGGTAAGAAAGAACCCCCCAAGGAAAAAGCTGATACCATATACATGATACAATCATGGCAGCGCAAGATAAAGCAAAAAGTCAGCCAAAAATTCTCTCCAGAAAAAGAGATATCTTTCCCTACTCTAGCTGCGGACAACGCAGTTGTAGAACCTCTAACTATTGAAATACATACGGGAGGACATGATATCCACCGCATGTACATTGACGGAGGAGCATCCGCATATATCCTGTATGATCACTGTTTCAAAAGACTGCGACCTGAAATCCAAAGTCAATTGATACCAGCAACAACGTCATTGACTGGATTCACGGGAGAAAATATCTGGCCCATGGGGCAGTTACGCTTGCTGGTGGTCGTAGGAGATGAACAACACTCAACCGCAACATGGATAAATTTCATGGTAATAAAGTCCCCCTCACCATACAATGGTATCATTGGGAGACCTGGAATATCATCCATGCGCGCTGTATCATTCACAGCGCACAGAATGCTTAAGTTTCCAGTGGAAGGAGGAGTTGTCACTCTCTATAACACAACAGTACCACCAAGAGAATGCAATGCGGTAACAACTGAAGTAGAGACCATTCCAGAACAGCGCGCAGAAAAAACACCAAACCTAAAAGTCGCTATTCATCCCGATTACCCGGAGCAACAAGTTTCGATTGGTGGATCTTTATCTGACACAGGTAAAGCAGCCGTATGCGCACTCTTGCAGAAGAACCTGGACATCTTTGCATGGGAACCAAAACATATGACAGGAGTGCCACGCTCTATCACAGAGCATAAGTTACAAATCCGACAAGGATATCCCCCAATACGACAAAAGAAGCGCGGCCAGGGCCCAGATCGTGCAAAGGCTATTCTGGAAGAAGTACACAAGCTTGTAGACGCAGGCATCATGCGCGAAGTGTACTACCACGACTGGCTCTCTAACCCAGTTATGGTAAAGAAGAGCGACGACAGTTGGAGAATGTGTGTGGACTTCACGGACCTCAACAAAGCATGTCCACAGGACTGCTACCCACTGCCAGAAATAGACTAGAAGGTAGAATCCCTGTGCGGATACCCTTTCAAATGCTTCCTAGACGCATACAAAGGGTATCATCAAATTCAGATGGCAATCGAAGATGAAGAAAAAACAGCTTTCCACACCAGTCAAGGAGTGTACTGCTATACAAAAATGCCTTTTGGCTTAAAGAACGCAGGCGCGACATACCAACGACTGGTGGACACAGCTTTCGAAAAACAAGTAGGCCGCAACTTGGAGGTCTACGTTGACGACCTCGTCATCAAAAGCCACACAGAGGATGAATTGGTGCGCGACATCGAGGAAACGTTCAGAACATTAGGGCGAATAAACATGAAGTTAAATCCCAAGAAGTGCACCTTCGGCGCAACCGAGGGCATGTTCCTTGGATACTTGATAGAACCCGATGGAATCAAACCTTGCCCAGAAAAAACAAAGGCTGTTATTGATCTCCCCTCACCGCGCACACTTAAAAAAGTCCAGTCATTGAATGGAAAGTTAGCAGGGCTAAACCGTTTCTTATCTAAGTCAGCAGACAAATCCCTTCCCCTCTTTAAAACGCTCACGAAGTGTACTAAAAAGGGAGACTTTCGCTGGACCGAAGAAGCGGAGGAAGCTTTCCAACAACTTAAACACCATCTGGCATCTCTTCCCAAACTTGTCGCACCGCGACCAGGGGAAGAGCTAAACATGTACTTATCGGCAACTCATGGAACAGTTAGCGCAGTACTATTGACAGATAGGAACTCCGTCCAGACACCCATATACTTTGTAAGCAAAGCCCTGAAGAAAACAGAGACTAACTACAGCGCTATGGAAAAGCTGGTATTAGCTCTAGTATTCGCAGCCAAAAGGCTGTGCAGATACTTTCAAGCGCACCCAATAGCTGTAATCACTGATCAGCCAATCAAACAAGTTATCTCTAAGCCTGACGCATCAGGACGCTTACAGAAGTGGAGTGTACTGTTAAGTGAATATAACATCTCGTATAGACCGCGCACTGCAATCAAAGGACAAATCTTAGCCGATTTCATTGTGGAGAAGCCAAATAACGACAGTCCAACACCTGCAAACAAAACAGATCTACAGGAACCCTGGATTCTGTTCACAGATGGGTCCTCATGTGTAGATGGATCAGGCGCAGGTCTTATTCTTACAAATCCAGAAGGTATGAAATTCACCTATGCGCTGCGTTTTGAATTCACAGCCACAAACAATGAGGCAGAATACGAAGCCCTACTAGCCGGACTACGCATCGCAATCCAAATGGGTGTACGCAACTTGGAAGCAAATGTCGATTCTCGGCTAGTCGCTAACCATGTGCTAGGTGAATATGAAACCAAGGATGAACACATGATCCAATACCTAGAAAAACCAAGTCTTTAATCAAAAACTTTGACAGGTTCACAATAAAACAGGTGCCCAGAGGAGATAACAGGAAAGCGGATGCGCTCAGCAAAGTCGCATCCACAAGCTTCGCGCACCTCTCAAAACAGGTATTGGTAGAAACCCTAAAAAATAAGTCAATCTTGGAAATGGAGATATCCACAGTGATAGAAGAACAAGATCCTACATGGATGACACCTATCATTGAATTCATCAGCAAGGGAATCTTACCACAAGATCATAAGGATGCTCGAAGAGTGCGGCGCACAGCGCAACAGTTTGAACTACGAGACAACATACTCTATCGACGCTCTTTCTTACAACCCTGGCTCAGATGTGTTGGACCTCTTCAAGCAGACTACGTACTCAGAGAAATCCACGCTGGATCATGTAGTATGCACTCAGGGCCGCGATCTGTGGTGGCAAGCGCTCTAAGGTCAGGGTATTATTGGCCAACTATGCATCACGACGCACGCAATCTGATAAAGAAATGCAGCAATTGTCAAGTACATAGGCCAATCCCGCGCCAACCACAACAAGAGCTAACACCTATTACCTCACCATGGTCATTTTATAAATGGGGCATTGACATCGCAGGACCCTTTCCTGTAGCAGCAGGAGGAGTAAAGTTCCCCATCGTAGCAATAGACTACTTTACGAAGTGGATTGAAGCAAAGGCGGTGGTGAGCATCACAAGAAACCAAGTCAAACGCTTTGTTTGGGACAACATTGTCTGTCGCTTCGGACTACCGGGAGAGATTATATCAGACAACGGAAAACAATTCTGTGATAACCCATTCAAAGATTGGTGCGCGCAATTAAACATCACGCAACACTTCGCTTCAGTAAAACACCCACAAACCAATGGCCTAGTTGAGCGCGCAAACCGCAGTCTAGGTGAAGGAATAAAAGCGCGCCTTGACAGACATAAAGGAAGGTGGGTGGATAAGCTCTCGCATGTCTTATGGGCGCATCGCACAACAATCAAAACCAGTACTGGCGACACGCCATTCTCCCTAGTCTATGTAACAGAAGCCGGCATACCAGCTGAGATAGGAATGCAAACTATACGCACAACAGAGGTCAACGTCACAACAAACGATGAGGAACGACGCATAGACTTAGACTTACTGGAAGAAAGGCGTGAACGCGCAACTATACGCGAAGCAAAGGCTAAGGCAAAAATGAAGAAGTATTATGATGCAAACGTTAAACACACTTCATTCATACCAGGAGACTTTGTTTACCGCGCCAATGATGCGAGCCACGCAGAAGACACAGGCAAGCTCGGACCAAAATGGGAAGGACCTTACGAGGTCACAGACGCGCTCGGCAACGGCGCATACAGACTGCGCGATATGGAAGGGCACGACCTAGCGCGCACTTGGAACATCTGCAATCTCAAAAGATGTTATTTTTAGGCCACGGCCATTACACAGACACCTTTGCATCCTACGAGATGCCCAATAAGTGTTTATTTTTCTTTTCTTTCCTAGGAATTGTATTTTTTATTTTTTCAAAAAAAAACTTGCAAGTATCAATAAAATGTTATGGTTTCTAGCTAACTCCATAGCGTATTTCACTTTATTACATACATACTCATATATGTCAATATTGTTATCTTATATTTTTGCCTACATGGCGTGCATGCACTAATTAAAGACCCACGAAGACATAAAGGATGAGTTAACCTACTAATTCACTCGTTGAGTAAGAGGGTTGCAAACCCATCAACATTGGATCACGTATCCTTGCTAAGCGCCTTACTTTTGAGACGTCAAGGTAAGTTTCAAGTGCGCATCCCACGACGGGTGCGCCAATACTAAGTACACCGTACAAGCTTAGCAAATAACGAACCAAAAAACTTGTCAAAATAATAAAACTTAGCAAACAATGCAAGTATATTTTTAAAAGTCACGCACTTAACAAACCCAAAAACTTGGTCAAAATAATAAAACTTAGCAAACAATGCAAGTATATTTCTTAAGTTATGCACTTAATCAACAAAAAGGTATCTTATTCAATATTACGAGGAAAGATACATTTCATTATTTACATAGTACATATACAAAAAGCCTACACGCTATGGCGATGCTCAGGGCTCTCCTCCGGAGCAGCAGAACTCCCCGCCTCCTGAAGCTTCCTCAGAATCAAAGCGTCCTTGGGAGATACGGTAGGAACACTTACGGGCAGACCATCAGACCTAGGGATGTGTGCAGCGCCCACGCCACACAACACTGCCTTACCCTTGATGCCCCTCTTCTGAGCAGCCCTCTGCTCGTGACGCTCCAAAACCTCTTTCAAGGGAATATCCCTTTCAAGAGCAAATGGGTTAAGGATGTGGCGAGGCTGCGCAAACACAGGAATCTGCAGTTGCGACACATCAGGCTTCAGAAAGTGATCCGATTGCGCCTCTGTATCCTCTCTAAGGTGGCGCTCCAACGTCAACCCCGCCATAAGTACATCTATGGGGTTGTCTTGGTCGCGCTCTAACCTGCCAATGTGCGGCAACTCGAGGACCTTCAACCCTGCCATAGCCTGCATCAGCTCATCATACGCAGCAACATTATACCCAGGGACTTCAGCCAAATCCTTGTTCAGCAACTTTGCCTCATGGAGTTCTTCCATAGCCTGCGATTTCCCCCGAGCCACTGCGCAGTGAACCACCTTCCCAAAGGCGTCCAACACCTCTTGGGACTCAAGAGTACCCATTGCTGCCAGGCGCAGCCCGTGGCTAATCAACCACCTACATCAACAAAGATAATTTGTGTTAATAACAAGCATAGCAACAAAAAGTATCACGAAGGAGAAGAGTATAAAAGAAATACCTGCGCTCAGCAATGGTCGACATCAAATGAGGATATAACTCCTCATCGTACTCGATGCTCAGACCACGCAGCTTGTCCTCCTGCAGCTGGATGATCTTCATCATATCCTCCTTAAACTTGGCAATGTTAGCAAAATGCTCCACATTCTTCTCCTCCAAGAAGCGCACAGCCCAAGTTAGGTCGGACTTATAATGGTGAAGCTCCCCACGCGCCTTCTCCACCTCAGCCAAGGCAGACAACTTCTTATGGGTGATCTTCTCAGTATACACCCGCGAGGACTCCAACTCCACCTGCGCATCCGCCAAATGCGCACGGAGCTTCGCTAGCTCCTCATCCTTCTAGGCGAGAGTACTGCTCTCCCCGACATACTTCTCCCTCAACTGAGCCACCAGCTCAGCCTGGCGCGCAGCAGTCGCAGCCAACTCATCCATCAAGTGTTGCGCCTCTCCACCCTCATCAACCTTGGCCTTCCCCTCCTTGTTTTCATTCTGTGGAGAGGAAACCACATCCACGAAGACCCCATCATTCTTCGCGGCATCATCCCTACAAGACATAAAGGCGACAGTTAATAAATATTGCGACAAGTAATATACAAGAAAACATGATAGAGGCGCAGACACTTACAGAAACGGAGAAGCCTCAGCAGCCTTCTTATCCGCACCAGAAGCAGATGTCTCCTCCGCGGACGACTCCGCATCCCTAATGAGGTGGCGACGTCTCTTCCTGGTGCCACTGCTCCCAGCCTCTCCCATGCGCTTAATATTCTGCGCAACCTCCTCCTTCAGCACCTCCTCAGGCTTTAGGATCTCTATGCTGTCAGATGACTCAGCGCGCGCCTCCTCTTGCGCCACCTCCACATCTGGCGCCACGCTCTGAACGGGCGTCACTTGGAGCGGCGGCGTGTTTTCAGGGACAACCTCTGGCAGCACAGTCAAGCGACCCTCAGTCGCCTCTAGTAGGGGCTGCTCACCTTCCCTCAGAGGGCGCACTCCTATAGTCACCTGCTTTGGTTTGTCCAGCTTTACAACGGCGAATAGATCCATCTCTGCGCACATGAACAAAACATGAAAGAAGAAAGGATTAGTTATTAAAGGTGCGCATACACAAAAGACTTACAAAATTTGAAGTAGAAGGGACGAACACCCACCCCGACCTTCCTCATTTAGAAAAGTGGGCACCTCATCCGCAGCGCCGAAATAATTGCGACTCAACCCCATGTGTACCAAAAACTCCTCCGGATAAGGGTTAATGGCTAGGCGGTTGGCATCAAGAGTCTGCGCATCAGTCAGCCTATAGGAACCGGGTGCTGGGCGCCCATCCCTTGGCAATGTATCCTGAGTATAAAACTCATAGGGCGATGGAAATACCACATCATCAACCCAGAAAAAATACTCCCTCCAATTTCTTAGGGAGTCCACCTTATCAGTATAACACTGAAGCGCCCCCGGGCGCTTCGCAAAAGATACCCACCCATTTGACCACGTCGTGTGGTAAAAGTAGCGGAACAAGGCTATGGTTGGTTCTATCGCAAGTAAACGGCAGTTTACTTCAAAATTCGACACCTTAGCCGCACCTATACAGTGCAGCTGAGAGATGTGGAGGCGATAGTGGTTGAGCAAATCGCTCAGAAAGATGGATATAGGTACGCGATAATTCGCGTACTCAAAGAATTTCGTGTATAACCCAATTTTCCCTTCGGGGAAATCAGCTATACACGAGTCAACATCTGGAGCCTCTGGACGCACATCCAGAGGCACGAAGTAGTCAGACGTAAACTGAGTAACATCATCAACCGTCATCGCAGAGCGAAAGTCCTCTAATTGGGCGACCATTTTCATAAGTTCACTAGTAAAAAACGCACACAAAAATTACCTAAGGAAAGGATTATTTTCTTTGCAAAAGATAAATTTCAAGAAAGTGAACAATGGTGAGTGTGTGTTTTACTATGTGTAATTGTAAAAATGGGGCGGTGACTCTTATATAGGGAGTAAACAAACCCTAGATGATGTCCATGTGGATCTCACTCACAAAAACGTGTGGCTACAACCGAAACGGTACATGCACTTTTTCCCGATTTACGAGGGCCACGTGGACACTTTTGAAATACCTATGACTAGGTGCATTGCACTTTAAAATGGGCGGCAATATTTCAATGATCTCCCGCCACGCTTACCGCTGGTAATATTAGTCTAGCATCCGCGGCTATGAGCCGCGCACACTAGACTGGGGGGACATGATGACGTATAGTCTATATATGGGCCACGAGCCTAAATGATATACATTACTAAGGCCCAAAACCACCATGAGTGGGCTATTGTAACTTGGGCCGCATTAATAATGGGAACAGGCTCACGTAAGCCCAACCCAAACAAACTATACACGGTATAGATAAGGATCATCTATCTATGGAATAGATATCCTTACCCGGATAAGCACCATGGGTGCGAAACGTAAGGAGCACGAACCCTACAAGGATTCTGCGCCTATATAAGGAATGACATAACTATCATTCAAGGTACGATTCACAAAACCCTAACTCTTTACGAGAACCCTAAATCCAAGGCTGTCAAACTCGCGAGTTTACACGTAAGATCGTACGATCTTACGTGCACACCAGTCAAAATCGTGTAGGATCGTGGTAGGATCGCATCTGAGGTAGGATCGTAGGATCGCACGTAAGATCGTAAGATCGACACGCGATCCGAGTTCACTTTTTTTTTTTTTTTTTTTTTTTTTTTTTTTTTTTTTTTTTTTTTAATCTTTTAAGTCCATCCCACTTGCTTAGGCCAAAAAAACAAATGTGTGTTTTACTAATGGTTAATGAGTAAACCACTATTGTTTCATTTTCTAAATAGATTATAGTTTATACATAGTTTTCTACTTTTCTGAATAGATTATAGTCTAAAAAGTGTTCAATAGTTTAATTTACTTTACTTCATTGTGATTAAACTAATCAAAGGGTATGTTTTGTAATGCCACTTATGAAACGTTTGTTTTCTTGAAATCATGTTGATGGCTCGTATGTTTTGAGACATCTAGAACCTATGTTATGTAATATTATTGCACTAAATCATTAATGTAACCATTGAAACTTGACTTTTTTGTATTTTACTATTACTTTATTGTTTGAAATTTAAACTTTGTCATTTTCAAGAGGATATTATATGAACTTATCTTTGACGTTGAGTAAAAATTTAAAACAGTTTAACTCGTATATCATTTGTTTACAAAATATGACAAATTGGTAGGATCGTAGGATCGCGATCCGATCTTACGATCTCGATCTTGCAAAGACAAAAACGATCCTGCGTGGGATCGCGATCTTGACAGCCTTGCCTAAATCGATTACTTACTCTCACGCCGGAGTCTAATCGTGGGAGACAATCCCACGATAAGCCTAACGGTGTTGTTTATTTTCTTAGTGCGCAGGTTACAAGTACTAAGAAGCGAATTGGTACGAGAGCAAGAGCCCATAATCAGGAACGCCAACTTTTGTATCAACAATGGTGTTTTAAGTATTACACTCAATTTATCAATGTTAATTATTATTGTTATTATTATGATAATAGTAGTAGTTGTTTATAAAAAAAATTTAGAATATATGGGGCTTCTGTTACATATATATAGGAGTATATTTTTAGAAATTATAGAAATTAAGGATTTTATACTTCAGTACATACCATTAGATTTAAGATTAATATCTTTTTAAAAGTTTAAGGTTTGATTGCAAATCACGTTAACCAAATAAAATATAACGTTTATTTACATTTAAATCCGAAAAAAAAGAGCTCACAGGGCCGTGTGCATTTTAATTTTCTTCTCCATTATTTTTTTCAAAAATTTGACGAAATTAATTTAATTTTGACTTTTATTAGCTAATAAGAAGGTTCAATTTTGCAATTGAGCTTTGCTATTGTCAGTTGAATAATCCATGTGTCCAATTTGTATATTCTCTTATTACAAAAGTGATTGCTCGTACTTAAACACACATAAACCTCCTCCAACTCTTTCATTGTAACTTAAAGCCCGGGGTTACCGGTTAAATCACATAAAATTTTATTTCGTGATGTAAACTTAGTGAAAACTCTAGATTTTTTTGGGTGATTATGGTTTTTGACCTTTCGACATGCTAATCTACGGTTTTTGTGCCCTCCACCACACAGGCTCCTCGAGTAAAGCATTCTTTGATTTTTTAGAAAAGTTGACGTGATCACTTCAAAGTTATTTGTACCTAACAGTCGAGAACTCCAACTTTGTAATATAATTACAAGCACTTTACCATAAGTTATACTTTTAAATATAAAATTATGCATTTTTTTTTGTGAAGAACAACTATTTTGAGATTGAGATAGTAGTATATTAATTGATACTACAACATAGTATAAAATAAAAAAAATAGAAAAGAATGTTGTAGGTTGGTGAAGCGGCCGGTTTGTTAGAAGTGGACGCACTGGCATGGCATTGCTGTTGCAAAAAACTTTGTTTACTTTGTGTATTTCTAACGGTTTCAACGTCCACCTCAAGCAACTCATGAGCTCAACTCCCTTCTTAATTACTCCGTATTATCATATCCAATCCTTTCATCCTCACCCTCCATCTTCCCTTCCCTTACCAACTTTACCCTGTTCCGCGTTACATCCGATCCCTACCCCACCTTCCTCTTTATATACCCCCTCCCATTTCTTACATCAGCAAAAAATATCAAATTTCCTCCATTAACATCTCCACATTTTGCAGGTACCATTTTTTATAATAGATGATTACGTCATCACTATTCATTTTGTTGCAGATTAATACTGTGAATAGCTCATTTTAATTCGATGCTGATGTCATCAATATTCAGTTTTTTTGTAATTTTTATGTTCATAAATTAACTCACTAGCAGAGCCGTATATGAGGGTGTGGGAGGTGTGCTGTCACAGGGCCTCCAAATTATATGGGCCTCAATTTTTATAAGTGATTACAAGTATTTGATTTAAGAAGTTACATTGAAAATGCTAGCCGAAACACTTTAAAAACGACCATTTCTCATTTTATCTCTTTAAAAGATTTTATTTTTTATTTTAGGCTCTGTTTTTGTTATTAAACTGAATTTTGCACAAGGCCTCCGTGAACTGTACCGATGTTCATAAATGTATAGTCGATGCTTACGTCATCCCATTTCATTTATTTACAGGTTAATACTGTAATCCGTTCATTTTGAATTAATGCTGACATCATCATTTTTAATTTTGTTGCAGATACATAAATTATCAGTAATGTCGTTGGAGCATAAGGAAGTAGAGATTATCACCGGCGGCGTTAATTCCGGCGTTGATAACGATATTAACGATGACAATAATTTAATCGGAGATATATTTTTATCTGATGAGTTTGATTACAGCTCCGGTGAATTATTTAATCCTAATAATAATAATAATAATAATATAAACGATAATAATAATAGTTCATTGATTGTCCCGCCAAAATTCATAACGCAATCACAGCTGTCATATTCATCACCTTCCGACTGCTCATTCGAGGACGATAATACGTTAATGAGTGCTAATGCGATTGCTACTGAGAATCGTTTGAATCAAGCTAGCTTTATACTGGAGTATCAGCAGCTGTACAACTGCTACACCATGTGTTTAACGACTTTACAGGATTCTGTTAAGGAAGCTGAGGCTCTTCGTGTTGAGAATGAGGCGTTGCGTGTTGCCAACGTTGAGTTGTTGAATCGGTTGAGCTTGGTTTCGAATTCAACGAGGAGGGTGAGTTCGTTTGGGAGATCGCTGAGTTCGGCGAGTTTGATTGGGGAGTTTAGTCGGTTAGGAATTGGAAGTGCGTTTTGTGAGAGTAATGGTGAGGAGTTTCCGAGTGTTAGTCCGACGAGTGTTATTGAACCGAATCAGTTTGTTAGAGGTGATCAGAGAGTGTCCATGCCTAAAAGTATCTCGGTTCGGTCTAAAGGTTACTTGAAATCGGTTGCTACTGCTCAAAGGCAGATTCGTCAACAGAATACCAATGTGAGTTTCTGTCTGGTCTAAACAATGCCTAAACTATATTGTTAGAAGTCGTCTATGTTTGTTGCTATATTTTTTTAAAACATGTACCTTTGATGCTTACCATATGATGTTAGATTGTTAGTTATATGAATATGACAATTAAACTATAATTTCTGATAAGTATGCTAAAGTTATAAGAAAGTGATTTAAAGGGTTGAATTAAAATGTGGTTGTTTAATAGGGAGGAGTGTTTTGTAAGTTTGTAACCTTAGCTAATAAGATAAGGTGTTATCATTGTGGTTTGATGCAGCAACGGGTGCGTGTAGCTGGGGAGAAGAAAGCAGGGGAGGGAATGGAGTTTGAGGTATACAATCAAGGAATGTCGAAGACTGAGCTGTGCAACAAGTGGCAGGAGACCGGAGCTTGTCCTTATGGAGACAATTGTCACTTTGCACATGGGATAAGTGAGCTGAGACCTGTGATAAGGCACCCTCGTTACAAGACTGAGGTGTGTCGTATGGTTCTTGCTGGTGATATCTGTCCTTATGGTCATCGTTGTCATTTTCGTCATTCACTTACCGATGAAGAGATGCTTATGGGTGTGAATCGGAGCTGATTGTTTGGAAGTTATGAAGACGGGTGAGGTTATGTATATCAAAGATCCGTTTACACGATCTTTTAATTTCATTGAAAGTAAAATAAGTACTTCTGTAGAGTAATTAAGTATATACCTTAGAGGTGAAAGTTATTAATTGATGTTTATGCTATTTTAAGAGATTTCCTGTTCGAGATCGTAGCTATTCCTTATGTACCATTTTTTATACATTAAGATGTTGTGTAACAATTCTCGATAAGGTACATGTATTTGATTTTGTATTCCACTCAACTGAATATTAAGCTTGGTTCACATTGTATAAGCATAGATAAGCCAGTCGAGGCTTATGTGACCATTATGGTACACATTTTATCCTTGTGATCATTAATTATTTAAGAGTAATTTTCGCTTTGATGTTACCTCTTTCTTGAGTATTTGTTAAGCTTGTGGTGAATGAAAAGGTTGGACTTATCTGTTTGCAGCATGTTCCCGGACAAGCGATTTGAGATAACATCCAAATACGCTATAAAATTTAGTTCAGTCCATAAATTGCTCTGCTGCATTTTGTGTTTATATGCCACTGTTTCTATCTTATGTTGCTACATCTACTTATATGGCAATCTAATTGAATCTGTCGTCATTTGCATCATATATCTGAGTCCACTCCCCTTCAAATCTTCAATAGTGAAACTGAGCTCGTCACCACTGATTCCAGTTTCTTATATGTTTCTTCGTCTTCATGTTTTTGCTATGGGGGTAGACATGAGATCTTCCAAGAGACGAGTCTGAAATTGGTCATTGAATTTACATGAATAGACCCAATATTATGTGTATGGCAATTTTGATGGGAGGCATGTGTAATGTGTTACAAGTTACAACAGACATTCCATACGCTCACATGTAGTATTTTTTTTAAATACTCATTCACTGAAGCAGAGTTAGGTTAGTAGCTTCAATTCAAGAAGTGGATAATTATGCATCTCAATCAGTGTGGTTCTTCCAAATCTTATCATTTTATTCTTCTTGAATCACCAGAAAATAAAAGGGTGATTATATCTTACACCAAGTCACCAACCTTTTGACCTTTCAACACATACTTTCATATTTTCAACATTGCACGTTTGTTGAGTGTAGCCGGACCTACTTGCAATTTATGATCCAAGTCAAGTAAGATTCTGGACCCAAAACAAGCATAGGTAAGTAAGGTGTTGGTAAAGAATTGTTTTGTTAACATTCTAACTGATAGAAGTTGAACTATTATTGGGATAACTGCACTCAAATTCTGATTTGCTATACCATGATGGCCAGAGTTAAAAAATGACATTATGGATTGGATGGAGCTAGCTTGGAGCTTGGGTTGGCCAAGGCCCAACCAAACAATTTGTAAACAAGCATATACTTATACTACTAGTACTACGTAGTATTTTGCTACTATTTGAATAAGTTTGGTCCATCTAATTATTTCTTCCGGAAATTAGTGTTACTAGCAACTAGAGGTGCAAATTTACCAGTTAAAACCGGTTTTTCTAATAACCGGTTTCGGTTCGGTTCGATTTTTTTATCGGTTTTTTTCGGTTATAAATGTTTGGAATCGGTTTTTTTCGGTTATAAATTTTCGGAATCAGTTTTTTATCGGTTTTTTACCGGTTCATTTTTTTTGGGTTATAAATGTTCGGATTCAGATTTTTTATCGGTTATTTACCGGTTCATTTTTTTTTAATTTTACTAAAAACTTCAAACATTTATTTAATAAACTTGTTAATTATCAAGCATATAATTAAACAATATATCTATAACTTTTATTTAAACAATACAATTATACAATCATAAATTTTATTTAAACAATACAATAATACAACTAAAAAAATAACACAACTTTTATTTAAACAATACAATTATACAACTAAAAATATATTTTTGTCAAAATATTGATTTCGGAAAAGTTATGCAGGTTTATATTTGTTTTTGTTGGAAAAATTATTCCGTGAACAATGGCACAAATTTCGTAATTTTTCAAGTTCGTTTGGTACATCGAATGAGCTCCGAACCGTTTTGACGGAAAGTATTGCAATTTGTCCTTTTAATCCCTCCCTTAAACTTTTATTTTTAATCCTACACTACCTTTGGACCAACTTTAACCCCTCCTCCATATAAATACCATTTTTTTTTTTTATCATTTCTTTCATTTATCACAAATAAAAACTCTCTCTCTCTCTCTCTCTCTCTCTCTCTCTCTCTCTCTCTCTCTCTCTCTCTCTCTCTCTCTCTCTCTCTCTCTCTCTCTCTCATTCACCA
Source organism: Artemisia argyi (assembly GCA_030686995.1). Classification (NCBI taxonomy): domain Eukaryota; kingdom Viridiplantae; phylum Streptophyta; class Magnoliopsida; order Asterales; family Asteraceae; genus Artemisia; species Artemisia argyi. Next base: position 259,521,544 of record CM060708.1, on the reverse strand, counting down.
CCATCCGGCGACCTCAAATCCGGCCACCACCATCCGACCAAATTCCGGTCACCGGAAAATTTTCAGGCCAAAACTTTTTTATTACTCCAATAGATAGATCGGGCCACCCCGATTTCACTCGTACCACCCACGCTATAATTTTGTTTAAAGGAAAAACCGGTTAAAACCGGAATTAAAACATGTAAAAAACCGGTCGGCGCTTAAAAACTAAAACCGGTCTAACCGGTTCAGTTAAAAAAAACGGACTGGTTTTAAAAAAACCGGTTTTTTTAAAAACCGGTTCCGGTTTTTTATACCGGTTTAAAAAAAACGGTTGGGGCTTGCACCTCTACTAGCAACTTATTACAATGCATTTAATACATTTACAGATAGCCACTTCTTATTATCATAAGCAATTCATATCAACAGATGCTAGGCAATTTTAATATGAAATAGACGATACATATTGTTTTAAGCATTTTTTTACACTTAATTTTGTTTTAACGGTTTCTTATAACACTTATTGCCGTGTATAATTTCTTCGGTCCACCCATAAACTAAATCCTAGCTATGTGATGTAATTGTAGTTTTTACTAAGCCATTTTCTTTAAGTTATAATTTAATGTAACCATAAAACGGGTAAATGGAGATGGAGGATCCCGTTGCCACTTTCGAACTCTTTTCTGACCTGTCTTCAGATGTTCATCCAACGATGTTTGAATTCAAGTTTTTTGTGAGACTTCTGAGATATCTATCATTAGGCCGGTCACCTTAGAGCACTGGGTAACGTGGTGCCGTCAGGCTCGTGCCATGGGAGTTTTTTGCTGCCACGTCAACAAAAAGCTCCATGGCACCAGAAACCTCACGGCACCACATTTCAGGGGTATCCGTTGGCACCAGAATTTCTGGTGTATTAAAACATACACAATATTAACTAAAAATAAACGTTATTAATTAAAAAAACACATTATATGATTGAAATTACGATTGAAACATGAATAAAACACATTACATTAATAATAAGTACACTAGTATTATTTATCCCAAAAGATTAAGTTATTAAAGCTCAATAAGAGCCCAAAAGATTAATGTTTGACAAACCCAACAAAAGCCTAACCTAAACTAACTAGCAGCCACCACAAATGTCTTCTTCTTCCTTTCAGCCAAACCTGCAAAAAAAAAATAAATAAATAAATAAAACACTATACAAGCAAACGCAAAAAACACAAAAACAACCACACACAAACATGAATACAAACACACACACACAAAAGTCCAAGTTCTTCAAGGAAAAAAGAAAAAAAAAAATCAACACGACGCTGAGCCATGGCCACGGCGCGAGCACCCACGGTGCCACCACCGGTACAGTGCGCCATGAGGTTTTCTCGGCTGATGGTGATGGCGCCAGCCACAACGCCACCGTACCCTATGCTCTTAGAGATGGTTGACTCTAAATTTGAATTTGCATTAGCTAGCAAAATAAGAAAATTCTTAAAAAGAAAGTATTCAAATATAATGAATACATCCATAGCTACAAGTAGAACCAACAATTCTTTTATGAAATTCAAATATAATCAATACAGTACTGATAGGTAGATCTAAAAGAAAGCATCTTTCAAATGGGAAATTTTTTATAGAGTAAACTGCAAAAAAATGTCCTTGTGGTTTCTTGATTTTGCATGTTATACTATTACTGTTCCATTTTTGTAAATTACACCACTATTGTTTACTATTTGCTGCAAATTATGTCCCTCGACCTAATGCTCGTTATTTTCTTCCGTTAGTTACTGTTCACGCCCTGTGAAATGACTACCCATGTCTTTATCCCTTTTGGCCTTCACCTAATGTCTGAAACAAACATAAACACAAACACATAGTTTGTTTGTTCTACGCACATAAAATATAAACCCGGTTCGTTATACATACACAAACAATAACCCTTATTTGCTTGATTTAACTGTACAAACCTTAATTTTTTTTTAACATGGATGGTGGAAGTGAGAATAAGGTTGTTGTTAAAAAAAAAAAAAAAAAAAAAAAAAAAAAAAAAGATTAGAAAATACGGTCCATCGCAGTCTGCGTCATGGGCAAAGACCCTGTCAGATGCACACATACATCAAGCCCTCCTTCTCACGAGTAGAGTAACATATCTATCAGACGTAGGGGTTTGTCCTTTCCTACACCAAGCCTGATACCAACTTCTTTACCATCATATCTTCTTCATCATTAATTTAAGTACAACTTTTATAAACCCCCATCAACTCAGTGAAAAAATTAAGTTCTTTTCATTGCTCTGATATTACGTAAAAATCAAAATATAATAAAATTTGTACCGTTAGATTCAATTACAACAATAAGTATACAAGTTTCTATATCGGATACATACAAAAAAAAAAAAAAAAAAAAAAAAAAAAAAAAAAAAAAAAACAAGATAAGTACGGATACAAAGTAGTAAGACCCCATCGGCCTAATTAAGATAACAAGGTCATCATGTCCTTAAAACTAGCTAGCCTTGTGAGATATGTTTTTATAAAGTGTCCTAATAAAATCTCTCGAAATCCATCAAATTCTTGAGTAGCTTATGTCGACAACGTATTTGGGCCTTGGGCCACGAGCATTTAGACGAGTTTTCGCCCATATTTTGTGAACCCTAAATATTTAAGCGCAACAAATTATAACCGTTAGATCAACTTAATCATTTAATATGAGATATCTTTTTACTATTATAGTCATCACAAAAAAGTACTAAACAAGTATAAAAAGATGATTTTGGCATGTGCATATTATTCAAAATCTCAAATTATGAGAATGAGTGCGGCAACATTTATCTTATCACAATCTCACTTCGATTTGAAGATATCAGTCATAGATGAAGCACTATATCTTATCACGATCATTGTCATAGGATTTCGATTGTAAGTTTCTTGTCAGGTTAAACCATCTTAGCTTTATGCAAATTTCTTTGAATTTTTCACATGCAAATAATTACTCTATGTTGTTCTTGATAACTTGTGGTTTTACTGGCTTTAATTTGATGAAAAGTGATGTACGAGGTGGGGGTGATGTATGTACAAGCGTTACCACCCACATCTTCAGCCATTCTGCAAACGATGACCATCAATCATCGTTGTCATTTCAGATCTATCATGTATATTTCAAAAAATAAAATTTAAAATATCATAATCTAGTCAAATATTCTTATGCATCTTCAATTTCATTTTCAAGCTTTTTTTATCTTCATTTAAAATTTTAGTCATACAACCAAAAGATTCACCATTTTTTGCAATGAAAAATAATACTTGAATCATTTTTACGAAAATATCTTCTGTCATCGAATCTACAAATAAGTGTTATATCCTATTTGATATATCAAGCTTGTTTTAATATAAAAAAAATCATATATTTTCTTCATATTCTATGATTAAACTTTAAGTAATGATATGGAAGTTGAAAATTTATGTGTGATATATGGTTGGAAAGCTAATGATTTTAATTTTTAAATGTAAGAAACGGTGAATCATTTGGAGTTCAACACAAATACTTATGTCAATTTACATCAACATGTTGAGTGTTTGAAATTACATATTAGTGTTATATCACATATGATATATCATACAAACTACTGTATCAAAAACCTCAAAAAAGCCTCAAAAAATGTCTGTCGAAAGTATACGTAAGGGCTCATATATTGAAATATTGTTAAATGGTTATCGTAATCGTGTAATTTGTTTTTCCTAACGATTAACGATTTTTGAGATTTATTATTTTCAACAAAAAGATGGGTGAAAGCGAGTTTTAAACTTTATACGTTTTTTTTACCCATTTCTTAATTGGGTAAAGTCACCCAACTATAGTTGAAAAGGGGAAAGGGGTGGGAGGAGCGGAAATGGATGTTTATTAATATATGATTAAATCAAAAGATCAAATGATATGTGTGACGGTGATTAATCCTTTGTAACATATGAAAACAAATAGATGTAATATAAACTCTTGACATATATTATCATTTTAAACAGCTAGAATCATTTTGCAAATTTTTGTAAGTTACATTTTCAAGCAGCAAACTAAGTCATATTTGGCCAATAGTTAATTAAACTTTTAAAATCATTTTTCATCCATTCACACAAATGGATAACGTTAAGTTGTTTGATGCGACAAAACGATATTAACTTTTTATGTTTCATATCTCTTTTGCATTTATTTGTGTTTTTTCTTTTTGTTGAGTATGTTTACAACGAGTTTGAATCACATAAAAAGTGATTCAATTCTTTTATGAAATGATAAGTAAATAGTGAATACATTATTACATGTTAGCTTTTACATATAACATCCTAATTAATTTAAGATACTATAGCTAGAATAATAAAAATACTTAATTATATACCAATAAAATTTAAGACATTACTATTTTGAGTAAAGTAAAAAGCTACATTATTTGATATGGACATAATTAATTGTGTTGTCATCTACATAAAAATCGTATATTCCAACATGAGAATTAAGTTAAAGTTTGTCATTATGCATTTAATAAAAAGAAAAAAGAAAATACAAAAAGCCCATAATCCTGCCAACTTAGTGCTACACTCTCATTTCTTTCAACTACATTTCTTGCTTTCTTTATGTGCCTGAGAGCAACGACGCCACACAACAAATTAACCCGGGTACATAACTTATTTGCATTTTCAGTACATGCTATACGATGAAGATCATATCATTTTCATGTTTTTATATATTATCTCGGTGTTATACTTTACATCATGTACTTTATCGGTTTAGGTGTTTCAAACTTTTAATGTTCTGTACATAATTTATGATTGAGCCTAAAACAGTCAGATAATATTGACCAAGGAAATTGGTCAACAAAGTCAAACAGTCTAAGGTCAATGCTCCGTGGATAGTACAGTGTTTTCCCGGGTCGTTATGTCCGGACGAGATTGAAATGGTGTTTAGAAACGTTTGTGGGAATGAGTGGTAATGAGGACAGTAACCAATAAATATTTGGAATTGATTATACTACTGATTACTTGGTATTTACGCAAATGAAACAGTATTAACAATTACAGAAACACAGATATGATTACACGTTCACAAATTAGAAATCAGAAATGTTTACAGACAAAGAAAAAGGTGAGTTTTAAGCTAAATTAAACTAAAGGGGGTGAAAATGAAAAATTTACAAACTTAGTATTAAAAAAAATTAAATTAAAAAGAAAAGTATTTTTTTTTATTATTTTATTATTTATTATTAATTATTTAAATAAAAACTATTTAATTATTTAATTAAAACTAATTAACTTATAATAAAAAGCTTAATAATACAAAATTAAACTAGAAAATTGAAAAATTAATTTTTAAAATTCTAAAATGACTTAAAAAAAATTTAGAAACTAGAAATACATATTTTGTCTTTTTTTGGATTTTATATTAATTAAATACTAATTATATTAATTAAACTAATTAAACAAATTTAAATTACTAAAAATAGCAAAATGACTTAGAAAATTTTGAGAAAATTTGTAAAACTAATTAACCATCTCAGGAATCCTAAACAATTATAAAAAGTTTATAAAAATTATTTTTAGACTATTTTACTAATTATTTACGTATTTATTAATTAATATCTAGTTTAACTATATTAATTAAGAAAATTAGAAAATGAACAGTAGTAATTAAGAAACTATTTTCTAAAATTACTTAATGATTTACAAATCCTAGAAAAATATAAAAAGGTACTGTTGTTAATTAAAAATTAATAAAACTATTTAATAAACTGATATTACTTAATTATTAATTAAACTAATATTAATTCTAATAAATACTAAATTAAAAGAGAAAGATCTAGAAAAATTACTGAAAATACTTTAATATAAAAGAAATTTAATAAAAATATAAAAATGCAAAAGTGCTTAATAATAAGCTGAAAAGAAAAATTAAATAGATAAATCCTATTAAATAGAAGCTATCACTAATTTTAAAGTTGGTTTTTCTGGATTTTTCTTTTTGACAACTGATTATTCACTAAAAACAAACAAATTTTATGAAGGGACTTGTGTTGTAGCTTATTAATAAGCTGTGTGCACCCCCAAGTGCTTAACAGTTTGGATTTTAGATCATTACGACTTGTGGTTGTTTGAAAAAGCTAAGTTTAAGCTACCAAATGATCAAATGAGACAAAACACATGGATACAAACTAAGAATGAGCAAAATGTTATGAATTAAGCACAATGATAAGCTGATACAACCAAATAAGCACTAAACAAACCAAAAGACCAAAATAGGCCTTGAACTAGGATCTTTGAACCTCTGTAGGGTCCACAGAGGTGAATGGAAGTCCAAATTAAACCTAGGTCCTCAAAGGTGAACTGGTCAACTTTAAAATAAGCCAATAAGCTGGGCTTATTGCTTATTTTTTAGCACTGGGTGAAGCCTTGAAATTGGGTGCAAAGTCTGAGTGCTCAGGCTTTTAGTTCTGAGACAGGTCACAAGGAGGTCAAAATAAGCTAAGGGCAATTAAGTTGAGGTCCAAATGAAGCCTAAGACTAAAAAGCTGAGCTGATAAGCTCTCTAAAAAGCCAAAGAACAGGGTGTGGGGTCCACAGGTGAGCACAAGGGAGACCTTGGAAAATTGGTCAAAATCTGATGCACATGGCATGTACTTACCCTGCAGCTTCAAATAAGTTGTTGCACAAGCTTAATAAAAAATCACAAAAATAAGATGGACTCAGATTTTGAAAGTTAAGCTGATAGACAATGACTTGTGAAAAGCTCAGGGACCAAATCTAAGTACAAAAATAAAAAAAGATCTCCTAATTTTTGGATTCCTGCTAAAGCATACAATTTTGACTTTTTGAATAACCTTGAAACTTTGACTTTTGTGAGTTTTGATCTAGATTTTATGACTGATTATGATCATATAAGCTGTATTAAGGCTAAAATAAGCTACACCACTCACTTGTGAATGGAAATGGGGCGTAAGCCACTCTAAATCCAACACAGAGGGATAATTAGGCCAATGTCTATGTGATTTTGACTTTTTTCTTACATCCACCTAATAACCTATGTTTGTTTATCCTATTTAAGTGCAAAGAAAGATGTAGGAACAAGTTTTGATCACTGAAAACCACAGAAACACACTCAAACAGTTAAAACCAAACACTACTTTTTAAGACAAATTTATTGAAACTTTTGTAAAAAGAAACCCAAGCACAATCTACGGATTAATATTACCCTATTAAGCTATAAGTAAGCAAATGAAACACAAATAAGCAATCACATAACACTGTTACACTATAAAGAGTTGGAATTAGAAAAATGGCTTACAAATGCCTTCCAAGCTGTTTAACCAAGAACCAAGAACCACAAACCCTTTCTATAGAACCTCCACAGGTTCACTAACCCAGGGCCATCCAAAACTCACCCTGCTCCAGCCATTATCACCATTAAACCTGTAACTTTGACTTTTCTTGACTTTTTTGTATTTTTGAATTTTTTTATAGCTAAACTGTTTTTAAGAGTTACTAATAGCTTTTAAGAGCTATATGGGAGCTTATGTAAGCTTATGCATCCATATCATTAACTAGAAACTACAACTAAGCCTATTGAAATTTTTGAAATTTAAAAGAAATAGCATAAACTGAGAATTTGAACCAAAGCTTGAATCTTTATTAATGAAAAGGTTAAGAGTACACTGAAAAAGCTTAATACAATGCTTGAAAGCTAAGTGATACACTAGAAACTTGAAATTTAATTAAACGACATATATGAAAACTAAATTAGACTATATCTTCTTCCTTGCTGTCTCTCTTCCTTTTATACTTGAGGATTAGGGTTCCTTGGAGTACTCTGATCATTTCCCATTACCATTGGATCTCAGACATGCATCCTAAGCCGTACACGTGTTTTGGCGGGAAAATAGAAACAAAGCAATTTGCTCTGATAGATTGCAATTGGGGGGGGGGGGATGGTGAGCATTAAATGCTCTTGTTTTGTTAGGTATATATGGTAGATTGGGCAGTTTGATGGGATGGTGATGGTGGGGGAAAGTGATGGGATGGCTGCAAGTGGGAGGGAAAGAGATAAGGGGTGAGGGCGTTGTGTTTGACCGGTTTGACCAAGGGTCAATGGTTTGACCCTGGTTTTGTATTAGAAAGGGGTGGTGGACTAGGCTGGAGGTTTGGGCTTGGGGGACTTGGGCCAAAGGGATGGATCAGGGGTGTTTGTGGACTGGATTTGGTTTTGGGATTAATACTAATAAGGGTCCGGTTGGTTTGTAAGTTTATCACAAGGACCAAATTTGTAATTTACCAAAAATTCAGGGACTTGGATTGCCAATCTCCCAAAGTTGTTTCAAGGTCTATTTCTGCCAAGTTTCCATAGTCCAAGGTCCAAATGTTGATTTTCCACTTTCAAACTTTACAGGGACTAAATCTGTCAACTTTGTAAACTCCAGGGACCAAATATGTAATTTCACCAAAATTTTCTCCCAAGGACCATTCCTGCCAAAAATGAGTAGCACAAGGAGCAAAATTGATTTTTTTTCAAAGTTTTTAAATCCCAAGGACCATTTTTGTCAATTTTGCAAAGTGCAGGGACTAAACTTGCAATTTTATAAAACTTCACACCAAAGGACTAGATATGTTTATTTGTGATTCCAAAAGGACCTTTGGTGAATTTTCTTCCAAAATAAATGCTCAGTGACTAGATTTGACAAGTTTTTGAAAGCTGAGGGACTGAAACTGCCAATTATGCAAACTTTGTTCGTTTTTCATCTGTTTTTAATCATTTTGCATCTGAAACATATAAAACACAATCCTGGGATATTTTTAGTATTTTGATGCATATTTGAGTGTTTTTGGATGTTTTGGCAGTTCATATGAGACAAAAATGATGAGTATTTACACACTCATCAATTTACTTTGATTCTAAAAGGAGATAGTCAATGGTTGATATATAAGTCAGTTGGTTTTTATATTTCGTTGTTTTGTTTGTTGAATGTAGAAATCTATTGATTTGAGCATGCAAGAAGAAACTAAGTTTGTTTTTGTTTTTTGTTTTGTTTTTTTTTTTTTTGGTTTTTAGTTTTTTTGTTTTTTATTTTATTTTTTTGTTATTTTTTTGTTTTTTTATGATTAGTTAACAGCTTTCTGAACTACATGATATGATTTTTATTTATTTATTTATTTAACCTCTACTAGAATTACTGAAAGGTGAATCAGAAGCTGTATAATTTTCGTTAAGAATACATCTACATGCTTTGAGAGCTAAGAAGTTAAACATTGACACTTGATGCGTGGGAATTGCACCAGGCTTTACCTCTCGAGGGATCTCGAGAGGCTTACAACCCCCCACCAGGCAGTGTACCTGATCGTTGTAGTATAGTATAATGACAAGTACCGGGGGATTGATCGTTCAACTTAGGAATAGTGTCGCTAGGATTAGAAAACCTAAAGACTAGGTCTAGAGATGAGGGATGATTCATTTTGTATTTTTAGGTTTTATGAAAAGTAAATAAAAATCTCGGTTTTAAAAGAGTTGGGCGGAATTAGTTGCTAGTCAACTAACCCAATTACAAAGATGCAATCAAAATAAAATACTAAAAATAAAAATAAACTAAATTAAAATAGTGGTGTGAGCAATATATGGGAGAATTGTTTTTACTTAGATTTCACTACTCCCTAGATATCTTTTACAGGTTAATTACTTGTTACAGTTGCGTGGATGACGGATTGTATTCCTTAATACCATTCATGGGGTGGCATACTTACTTCCCCAATCCTATAAGCTCCTACTTCACTCCTATGTCGAGCCGGCTAAGAAGCTCCTAACATGGGATCACTAGAATTCGCTCATGCATTAAATACAATCATAAAACCTAGTACACATCGGTTCATGTTTCTTAAGACGTTCAAGCAAATTACACAATGGAGATCTGCCAGTTTTCTTAAGCCTAACATTGAAATCATGCATCCATTACGACTATAAACAATCAATCAACCTATAATCAACATCTAGGTTTCATTACATCTAAGCAAACACATAAAAGATCTAGCCTAGCATGTTGAAATCAAGACAAGCATAAGATATATTCAAACAATACATAGACATATTGAATGAATTGAAAGAGGACTTATCTTAATTGAACATGAAAGGTTTCAAGGGGTGAAAACCCTTGAAAATACTGTTACAAATGACCTAGGGTTTACTAGGTTCGACCATAGTATTCCCCACACAAGTTCCTCTCTTATGAATGAAAAATAGAAAAGTATATATAGATTTTGTGAGGTGACGGCGTCAAGAGTAAATGTCTGACGCCGTCATCTCGCCGCCAATAAACTCCTCGGACTGCCTAGATCTAGGTTTGACGCCGTCACGTGTAGTCCATCTTCAGGCCGTCACCAAAATAATCTTGACGCCTTCAGGTTTTCACTGGGTCGTCATGGATTTTACTCCTGACGCCGTCACAATTCCCTTCTTGACGCCGTCAGGTACTGTTCTCAGCATGGAAAATTAAGTCTTTGCCGTTTTCTTCACTTTTATGCTCCAAAAAACGTCAAAAATGCTTCCTTTTCCAGAATTCACTCCCAAAGTACCTAAAATCACAAAAGGAACGATTTAGGGCAATATTTGATCAAATAAATTTAATTCCGGGCTTAAATGACCCCCTAAAAACGGTTCATTTTTCACCTCATCATATACCCTTACACTTGAGATTTGCTTGTCCTCAAGCAAATGCGCTTTTATTCTAGTCAAAATACAAGTTAGGGGTCATTTAACACTAATATAAAAGTAATTACAACAAATAATCGTTCCACTAAAGACCAAAGACAAGCACGGAGGTCATACACTAGCACCTCACAAATAGCGTTTAGATATTCACATCTCTCGGGTGTAATAAAGTAATATCACAATATGGAAATGGAAAACATCTCTCACTACCTGTCATAGCAAAATAGATTACCAAAGGCTTGGGAAAGGATCAAACCTCCACCACATGGCGTAAGCACCTAGGATAAACTATCAAATAGGTCTTTTAAAGGGTTGTAACGTTAGGTGTAGGGATATGGAATACACGGTTTTGTTGGATGTAGGCAGTCTTTACTGGTGGCGAGTTAATAATCTTGGTTAATTACATGTACAATATGGCGTTGCTATGCCAAGACTAGACTCGACTTAAGCTAATAAATGAAAAATAACAAAAACATAAAATAAACATAGAATGAAACGGGATGGTAGTCCGTATGTTTTTTCTCTTTTCCCTTTTTTATATTTATTTTTTCTTTTTTCTTGATTTTTTTTTTTTTTTTTTTTTTTTTTTTTTTTTTTGTGCATACACTCTTACCCTACCATCCAAAATAATACATCATAGGGAATGTACATTCCCCTTACACTTGAATTTTTACATACTTTACAATAAACTAATCTAATGACTCGAATTAAGAAAATCAAAACACTTGGAGTACTTTTAAGATTAACGCACATATGAGGGTAATAATATTATGTTCTTGCCCATTACTCCATAACACAAGTACTTTACCCATGAGTCCCAATCGTCCTAAAACAATATGTACAAGGATATAACTCGACTTAGCAACCATGTAATCAATTAGATAATTAACTAAGGGTTTAAATATGTAACAATAATGCACTAAAGATGAGTGCATACACGGAAGGCTAAGGCGATTTGGTTGTACATTTAAGTGGGGTGTAACAAATTCTTCCTTTAAGTAATATGCTTAAAGTTAGAAACGAAAAGATAGGCTCGGAGGGGTGTACTAGGGGTTTCGTTTACTAAAATGAGTACAACGCTAAGGTGTGGGAAAAATTAATTGACTTAACTAGCCAAGTAATATGACTTAAATGGTCAAGTAATTATGATACGGGTTTAACACAAGGGTGACCCTAATGCCTCTTATCATGTAGTAAATCCTACTACACGAATGTAGTCTCACTAGCGGTCTCGGGATGCATCACTAACGCAAGTTCTAGAATCTAAATGCTACCGGTACACTCATAAGCACTAATAGTAAATGCTTTTCCTATCAAATCTAAAGGCGAACCTCACATATTTGGGTGGAAAATTTTTCTGAATGGTACGGTTTTGTGCTAGTCATACAATCTCATATCCATGAGACGCTTGCTATAGCTAAAGTTTCACTCCTAGATGTTGTAAAAAATTTTAAATTTGGCGCTAAAATTACACTAACAAGTATTTCTCCTAGTTTTATTACACATCTACTATCAAACAAACAAACTCAAGCGAAAGTGTATTGTAAGGTATCATCATTTTACCCTCCCCTTACACTTAGGATGAACATTGTCCCCAATGTTCAAGTAAAGAATGTAAAAGTGAAATAAGTAAAACGAATGAAATCAAATACTACCCTGATTCGCTCGGTATGGATAATAAGGTGGCCTGGTTAGATCTTCCTCCAAGAAAATGAACAATCAAGGCTTCCCTTCCAGAATATAAATCATCTTCTTATCAAACTTAACCTGTTAAACCTGAGAAAACAGACAAGGCAACCTCGCGTAAAATCGGCGGCAATCTATATATGCTAACAAATCCTAGAAAATAAAATAAGATATAATGCTTGTGGAATGATGTTTGCAGATCTCCTGGAGATTATAAAACTAAAGATTCAACAAAAACTTTAAGACTCCGTTAGAAAAACAAAACTGGTAAAATTTCCAGAATTTTACACGTGACGCCGTCAGGTGTTACTTCCTGACGCCGTCAGAAGTGACCTGCAGAAATTCTTATGTTAAGTTTCCGGAAAATTTCTGGAAAAACTTTGTCCTACTTCCTGGAAAATCCTGCAAAACATCATTATGACTCAATACAAGCATTTGACTCTAACAAATACGAATATACATGTTCACTTAATATTGTGGAGAATCATGATTGGTTTTGTTTCTTAAAAACATATTTGGGGTTTCCCCTTACACTTATCTTTTGCGAAATACCTTTGGATGAAGTTAAGACTAAGCCAAACAACAAAATAAAGTATTTTCACCATTTTAGTTTTGAAACATGATCTACCAACAATAAAAATAAAGCATGCATACTGAAGCAAATAACAAACAAACAAAAATAAAAGTCACACAAAACATGGGTTGCCTCCCAAGAAGCGCTTTTCTTTATTTACGAGTCTTATAGCTAGACTCAAGGTCATGGGTTACTACGTGACCTCATCGTTGGTTTCACTCTCTAGGTCATCTCCTAAACCAGTTTTGTATTACGGACCTAGTTGCAAGCATTCTTTGTAGAAACCAAGCATCCTATTCATCACATACTCTACTCCTCTACGTCTATCCTCATCATTCCTATAGTAAGCCGCGTGTTTGTGTTCCTTTTCTATGTTTGACAGGAGGCGGTACTGTTCAATCTTATAGGGCATTTGGTAGGCAATCTCATCATTCTCCTCCTTGAACCTAACTATCCATAGAGTCGGATCATAACTCATCTTAGTGGCCTCAACGAATGGTTTTCCAAACACTACTTGACTTAGGCAAGCATCTATCACCGGACGAGTATCCTCTACTACCATAAAATCGATCTCATAAGTGAAATTTCCGACAATCACATGCAATCCTTTCACTCTTCCTACAAAATTACTTATCAAATTCTTATTGGGCATCATCCTATAACCAAGTTGTTTCTTCATTACCCAATTATAATAAGTCCTAGTCATGATGTTTATAGGAGATCTAGGATCAATATAAGCTTTTCATATATGCATATGCCCAATGTTGCATGGTATGTTGATGTTAGAGGGGTCTCCCATTTTGATAAGGGGTGAGCCAAGGATATATGGTGTCTCGGGATCATCGAATAAATCTTTATGATACTCCCGTTCTTCCTTGGTGGGCAATTTATCAAAGTACTCTTCTACAGTCTCTACTTCCTCTAACTCTTCTCCCTTATTAACCTCAACTTCCCTAATTTCATCCCTAGTCTCGGTTTCTACTCCAACTTCATCTTTGTCACTTTCTTCTATATCCTTATCTATTGGCTTAATGGTGACAACATTGACAAAGTGAACGTGTTTGGATGGCGAGGGGTACTTAGTCTGGATTCCGCTATTGGCGTCCCTAGTGTCCTTCCTAGGTGTAGTTAACGCTTGGTTGTTGAGGGCTTTCAACAAGTTGTCAATCTTATTGGTCATCTCCGTTTGTTGTTGGTTGAATTCGGTTTCAAACCTAGCTATGCGAGCTTCTTGAGATGCCATAAACTTGGACATCAATCCTTCAAGATTGTTGGTACTACCATAGTTGTTAGAAGGATTTTTTTTGAAAGTACGGTTGGAGGGTGGACCGTTTGGTTGGTAACGATTAGGCGGATTGGAAGAATTGGTTTGGTTTTGTTTCCACCTAAGGTTTGGTTGATTTTTCCAAGAAGGGTTGTAGGAATCACCATAAGGGTTTGGCTCGGGTTTGAAAGTGTACCACTTGTCTCCCGCTTCGTCGGTACACGAGGATGCGTAGTCCGCAAAAGCTGTTCCGGGGAGTTCCACACAATCACGAGTGTCATGAGGACCACTACATAATTCGCATGAAGAAGTGATTTTGTTCACTTGGCTTGAAGGCTTAGGAGCTTCGTAAGATTTCATGATAAACTTGACTTGGTCCTCAAGTTCCATGATCCTACGGTCAGGAGTGCTAGAATTGTTCGAAGGCAAAGATATTGCCTTGACCGTTTTGTTCAAATCACGGGGATCGTTCCAACATTCGTTGTCAAAGAGAGCAAGATCTTCAATGAGTTCCCATGATTCTTCCGCACTTAGATCACGTAGCTTGCCACCGGCCGATTGGTCAATGGTTCGCCTCGTGGAGAGATCGATATGGTCATAGAAGATTTGGACTTGGAGTCAAAGATCTATGCCATGATGAGGGACTTTTTGGAGTAAGTCCTTGAAACGAGTCCATGCTTCATATAGAGTTTCACCTTGACGATGTTGGAACATCAAGATATCATTTCTAAGCTTGGTAGTTCTCCCCGGTGGGAAAAATTGAGCAAGAAAACGAGTGGTGAGATCATCCCATGAGGTGATGGATCCCGCGGGTAGACGTATAATTTTCGTTAAGAATACAACTACATGATATGATTTTTATTTATTTATTTATTTAACCTCTACTAGAACTACTGAAAGGTGAATCAGAAGCTGTATAATTTTCGTTAAGAATACATCTACATGCTTTGAGAGCTAAGAAGTTAAACATTGACGCTTGATGCGTGGGAATTGCACCAGGCTTTACCTCTCGAGGGATCTCGAGAGGCTTACAACCCCACCAGGCAGTGTACCTGATCATTGTAGTATAGTATAATGACAAGTACCGGGGGATTGATCGTTCAACTTAGGAATAGTGTCGCTAGGATTAGAAAACCTAAAGACTAGGTCTAGAGATGAGGGATGATTCTTTTTGTATTTTTAGGTTTTATGAAAAGCAAATAAAAATCTCGGTTTTGAAGGAGTTAGGCGGAATTAGTTGCTAGTCAACTAACCCAATTACTAAGATGCAATCCAAATAAAATATTAAAAATGAAAACAAACTAAATTAAAATAGTGGTGTGAGCAATATATAGGAGAATTGTGTTTACTTAGATTTCACTACTCCCTAGATATCTTTTACAGGTTAATTACTTGTTACAGTTGCGTGGATGACGGATTGTATTCCTTAATACCATTCATGGGGTGGCGTACTTACTTCCCCAATCCTATAAGCTCCTACTTCACTCCTATGTTGAGCCGGCTAAGAAGCTCCTAACATGGGATCACTAGAATTCGCTCATGCATTAAATACAATCATAAAAACCTAGTACACATCGGTTCATGTTTCTTAAGACGTTCAAGTAAATTACACAATGGAGATCTGCCAGTTTTCTTAAGCCTAACATTGAAATCATTCATCCATTACGACTATAAACAATCAATCAACCTATAATCAACATCTAGGTTTCATTACATCTAAGCAAACACATGAAAGATCTAGCCTAGCATGTTGAAATCAAGACAAGCATAAGATATATTCAAACAACACATAGACATATTGAATGAATTGAAAGAGGACTTATCTTAATTGAACATGAAAGGTTTCAAGGGGTGAAAACCCTTGAAAATACTGTTACAAATGACCCTGGGTTTACTAGGTTCGACCATAGTATTCCCCACACAAGTTCCTCTCTTATGAATGAAAAATAGAAAAGTATATATAGATTTTGTGAGGTGACGGCGTCAAGAGTAAATGTCTGACGCCGTCATCTCGCCGCCAATAAACTCCTCGGACTGCCTAGATCTAGGTTTGACGCCGTCACGTGTAGTCCATCTTCAGGCCGTCACCAAAATAATCTTGACGCCCTTCTCTTGACGCCTTCAGGTTTTCACTGGGTCGTCATGAATTTTACTCCTGACGCCGTCACAATTCCCTTCTTGACGCCGTCAGGTACTGTTCTCAGCATGGAAAATTAAGTCTTTGCCGTTTTCTTCACTTTTATGCTCCAAAAACGTCCAAAATGCTTCCTTTTCCAGAATTCACTCCCAAAGTACCTAAAATCACAAAAGGAACGATTTAGGGCAATATTTGATCAAATAAATTCAATTCCGGGCTTAAATGACCCCCTAAAAACGGTTCATTTTTCGCCTCATCAACGCTAGTGCTATCTATTAGAGATTTCTAAAGATATCTGGAAAAATTTACCGAGAAATGTGTTTTCTTTGTGTCGACTAGTAGTAAACTGTCACACCCCCAAAATCGGGTCCAACGGAAGCATACATGCAGCTGGGGTGTAACTTAATTGATATCACAACACAAGTACAAAAATAGTTGATACCAATCTGTCACACCCCCAAAATCGGGTCAAGAGGAAGCATACATGCAGCTGGGGTGTAACTCAATTGATATCACAACACAAGTAAAAAAAATAGTTTTCACTTCAATCATTTAGAATAAAATTGTTTAACCAAAAGTATTGAATTTACATCGTTAAAAATAGTGCGGAAGTAGGCCCTTAAAATAGTTTAAAACGGTCCCCATATGAATAATCAGAGTCTTCTATGACCATGCCATCCCCTGCCAAAACCTCCAGTAGAGTGCCATTGCTTAAAACCTGAAAATACATGCTAAAGTGTCAACACAATGGTTGGTGAGTTCATAGAGTCATGTGAAAAAGAATGTAATTCATAAAAATGAAGATTTCCCAGCAAAGGCATCGTAAATCCACTCAGTTCCAAGTCCCGCCATAAGAGACTTGTAACCTGTGTGTTTACAACCCACTGCCAAATAGTTGCATGTTTAGTAGTCAAGTACACGTGGTCAATATAGTTCACAATATGGGCACATAGTATATAATAAAGAATGTGGCAAGGCTCCTAAAATAAATAATATGCATTCCGTAGACAGGGGAACAAGAGGTTGGCCGACCTCTAATAGCGCTATCCATACTACCTACTACCCCACACAAGGAGGCCGCACGAACGGTACGTATAAACTGTAGTGCGAACGGCAAACCAACAGGAGACTAACAATTGCGGATGCACGAACAGTACATCATTCACAAACTATTACATAGTATAAAGTCAAAGTTACTCCGTAGACAGGGGAGATTTTATGTTGCTCCGAACATGGGAGACTTGATAATATTGCTCCGTAGATAGGGGAGACTTTGCACTGCTCCGAACATGGGAGACTTTAGGTTATAGTACGTACGGTACTTTAGGGTCAAAAGTTTAAGTCAAGTTCAAAAGTCAAGTCAAGTTCAATAGTTCAAAACAAGTTATAAGGTCAAATGAGTTCATAATAGTTGAAGGTTCAAAATAATGTTCAAAGAGTCAAGTAGTAATTCATGTAAAAACGAGCATGTATTCTCCCCTCAAAAGTTAACAAAACAATTTAAAAGAGTAGGGGCTATGACTCACCTCGAAGCGATAGCAATGATGACAAAAGTGGATACACTGAAATGAGACACGATCTCTAACCGCAACCTAATATGAATGATGTGATCTACTTTAGATCATGAAATGATGAAATGAATGTACATGCACATGATACCTATACCACTCATAACTTGAAAATACTTGTTGTTATCAAAATAATTCATTTTTCCAAAACTTGGGAAGATAAGGCAACTAGAAAAATAAAGCTAGTCGAAATGTATATATTATCGTATATATAAGTGTTAGTGTTTAACTCCTCGATTTGAAATCCTTGAAATAACGTCTTGTAGCCATAAAAATATACTTGAAATCACTAATACTTCATTAGTTATGAAATTGGTCACTTGGTTATTATTTTTAGAAATCTAGAGTTAGTACGTAGTAGTAATATTATTATTATTTTTCTAGTTAAAAGCTGTCAATTTGTATAAGGTTTTGCCGATATTGAAACGTGAATATCTTTGTCGTTATAAGTCCGTTTTACTCGTTCTTTATATCCATGGTTACGTCTTAGTATGTACTAATATATTTTGGAAAGCTTGGCTCCTCTAGGTTACGTCTAACGCCTCGGTTTGTCCACTAAAAATCGTCCAACAGCACACAATTTTCAGAAAAATAGTTTTCGTTAATAAACTTGCAAAAATCATATCTCCTTCGTTATAAACTCGTTTTAACCTGTTCTTTCGCCTACGGCTTCGTTTTTGAAAGTATTTTCTAAATCTTAGGTTGAAAAGTTCCCCTAAGTTACTGAGTTTTCTAGGTTTTCATTTTTGGGACAGTAGGTATAAATATATGTTCCAAAACCATTTGCAAGGTTCTAAACTAGTTTCTAACATCACCAAATCTCTTGCAAACGCCACAAAGCTAGTCTAATCTTACCATACACCTTCTTAGGGTGCCATGGGTTCCTAATCATCACTAATCATGTTAATCTTACAAGGAAATCCAAATAACCAATTCTAGGGTTTGTATGTTCAAAAAGTTTACAAAAATAAAGTGGTATAACTAGCATATGCATGAAATCTTGAATGGAAAACATATAACCATGAAGATAACTTGAAGAAATCATGAGAAAGAGTTTGAAAACTTACTTAGCAAAGATTAGTGGATTTGGATGAAGAAAACTTAATAATCTTGAGTTTTTATTTCAAAACTCAAACAAAGATCATTAAAGGAACAATAAAATGGCTTGATCTTGGAAAATCCATGGTGGATCGATGGTGTTCTTAGTTGGGTCGTGCATATGGAGTGGGGAAGGAGAGAAAAAGATGAAATTTGCTTGTAAATAATGAAGTAACAAATTTTGTTTTGATATCTTATGAAAATATCTAATTTAATGGCATTTTAGTAATTATTTCATCAACTTGAAGACTAGGCAAAAAGGGGGGGGGGGGGGGGGGGGCACATGTGATAATATGGAAGAGTATCGGGGAAGCTTGGGTATTATCTAGTTCACGAAGTCGGTTTTGGTTCCATTAATCGCTAAACGTAAAGTTTTAAATCGCGAAACGTAAATTCGGGTATCGTAAAAATATGAAACTTGAAAGAATGACTAAACTTGTCAAAATACTCCATAAGAAAATATAAAATGAATGGTAAGTTCCATCGGGTAGCTTAAACGCTGTTAAAACTGGTAACGCGGGTTTAAAACGCGTAATTCGCGTAAAACGCTGAACTGGAAAACGTAAAATTTCAAAACTTTTAGAATTGTCGTAAAATGGAAGAAAATCATATTTCTATAGTTTATATTGTTTTACAGACATATCGGAATGCCGGAAGGACGTTTAAACCTGAATGTAAATCTCGGACACGGCTTCGTGATTTTTGCAGAAATGATCCGACGAGCGTCAAACTCTCGGATTATCATTAAAATAGTTTAACTTACGAGAATATGAAATAAAAATTTCGGACATGAATAGTGTTTTGTGAATAGTAAAAGTGAATAGTAACTTTCCGAGATAAAAATTGGAATTTCGACGTTTGAAACAGGACATGAAAGTACGAGTTGTGACATAAACGTTCATCTATTTGTTTTTCGTTAAAAGACACTGGCTAGTTTAGTACTTAACTTCTGTGTATTAGCTTGGTGCTTAACTTTTGCATATGTATGTTGAGCGATATAACCTTAACGTACGTTTATTATATTATTTTTGTTCATATTTCATTCAATTATCGACCCGGTTTGTATCAGAATCTCTAGACAGGATTCCGATTTTATATGGAGAATAATATATGTTGCATAATTTTAGACATTTCATGGGAAAGATAAAGTTCCATGTATGTTAGTCGCTCTCATGACATTATATACACTTGTATTAAGTAATACCAACGTCCATCATTGCAATTTTAGTTCTTGTGTATGGTGATTCTTTTGTTAATATCAGTTTTTTAGCGTACCTTAATAGTTGCTACTTCAACAACTGCAGAATTTGAACATAATGGCTGGCGGAGATGACAATAAGGCGAGGGATGCGAAGATGACCAAAGAATTGCTAGAATCAATGGGGGTTAAGGACTACGAACCCTCTGTCATACACCAATTCCAAGATGTGTATTATCGCACTTCAGTGGAATTGTTCACGGATGTACAAAGATACTCAAGCCATGCTGAAAAGGCTACTATTGATAGAGCTGATGTCCAACTCGCTATCGAGTCTACAAGATACTTAAACATCACCTAGTCGCCTTCACGAGAGGTACGTACCCTACCCACTTTACTAATCATTGCTAAAAAAATATATAATTTACTTAAATTAATTGCTTGTGTTAGGTGTTAGATGCTGCAATGAAGAAGAGTACTACTCCAGTTTCAAGGCCACGTAGTGAAGGCGTCCCTCTCCCTCCAGAGCATGACATGTTAGTTTCTTCTAAAGATCTGGAGGAGATCCAACAGAAGTGTTTTAATGAAATTGCTAAAATACAAAAAGAGGATGAGAATGCACCAGCTAGCTTTCCCAACCCTAGCTCTGATTGAATTGCCCGAGGAAATGCTAATTAATTATTGGGGAATGATATATTAAGGTTACATCTCTTGACCTAAATATATGAATGTTACAGAGAAAGTTTGCTTATGGAGTTAAACTTTTAATTACTCTCCTTACATTTCAAGGAGATGATTTTGCAATAAATGTTGGATGTTAAATATGTACTTAAGCGCATATGTAGTAGACTAATGAAAAAATTTTAGTGTGTGCTATGTAAGTGTGTGCATGCGATTATGCAAATTGCAAAGGTGATATCAAAGTATAGATATTGAAGTGAAAAACAATAGAAACTCTTTTTACTTGATTTAACTTTCAATACATATGTTCTACTTCTAATGGTAAAAAACCAAACATGATATTCAGAATACTTAGGAAATGGTTGATGCATGTAAATGTTAATGTTTGTAGAAAAACTCGCAGACACTGGTTAAAAATTGTTTTTAGCTCAATATATCCTGCCTTGGAAGGATGATGAGTAGGGGCTTTTGAAAACAGGTAATTTAATAGAGCCCAGATTATTTATCATTTTAATTTGAGCTTTTCTAGTTCAGGCATGAGCTATGGTGTGTTTGGATGTGCTTTTTGTAAGTTTTAAGCAATTGAAATAGGATTATAACAAAAAGATGAAAATTGCAAACAATGGAGTAACATTACAAGTTTAATTATATAGCTAAACTTGATTATTAGAAGACACACATACACTCATGAAAGCTTTAAGTATTTCAAGATGAGATATATAGCAGGAAAAATAAATATTTATGATATTTATTTTTCCTGCTATATATCTCATCTTGAAATACTTAAAGCTATCTGTTATCATAAACTCGCTTTAGCAGTTAATCCTTGACTCTAATGATTTTTTTTATCTGTATGGTTTCTTAATGCGTTTTTGTAGTTCATTTTTAATATATGATTATTGAATCGGGTAAGTACTACATTTGACATCAATTCTACATAGAGAAATGATTGGCACGTACGTCATGAAATTACTCATATATATTTAGGTCTCACAATCATTTCTCTTTTATGTATTTACGGAATATTTATTATTCCAGTTATATTTTTTTCGTGTGAACATTGTGATTTTGACGTCTGAAATGTTAAAGACGTGAGTCATGTTGAGAAAATAATAAGGAATAAAGGATGGTAATATAATATTAAAGATTGTCTTTCACTAGAAAGATCAATCTTTCACATGAACAGATATGACATTATGGTGTCGAGGTCTAATTATTAATAAATTCTACTCCCTCTATTTCAAAATAATTGTCCTCATTTTAGAAAGTCTTTCTTTTCAACTTTAAATTTAATTATTTTTGTCTATGTTATATAATAATTGATGCAAATATATGAATGGTTTGGGTTTTAAATGTATTTACATTGGTATAATATTCATCAAGTATTATATAACACAAACGAAAATGCTTAATGTCGAAGTTGAAAAAGAAAGAGTATAGGAGAGAAAGATGTATCCAATACCAGCACACTTAACCCCATACTTAACATATTTACGTTGTGCTGCATCAACCAACGCACGACCGAGCATAAAATCTACCATCGCATTCTGCGTCCTAGGCAAAGATCCTGTCAGATCCACACATACATCTAGCCCTCCGTTACACGAGTAGAGTAACATATCTGCCGGACGTAGGGGTTTGTCATGTCCTACAACAAGCCTAATACCAACTTCTTTACCAGCCGAAATGCCCGACATAAAATAGATGTCGACAAACGTATCGCATAAAACGTTATGCCGATGCTTAATACCAATAATACTAGCACACGATACATGCAACATGTTCTCCATAAATATCCCCCATAAATATCAGCAAACTTAGTATTATTATTATTATTATTATTATTATTATTATTATTATTATTATTATTATTATTTCATTTTTTAATAATAATAATTATTTTAGTGATACATAATAAGCTTACACAAAGTTGGATGGTAGTTTAAACACAATAATAATAATAATAATAATAATAATAATAATAATAATAATAATAATAATAATAATAATACTGTATTTTATTGAAACATAATAATTTACATAAAGTTAGATGGAGTCTAGACACAAGTTGCACCTTCAATCCTTTCTAAATACAAAAGCTTAATCTATGAAAGATAAAAACACTACTCTTAGCATTATTTGAGTGACTAATGGCAATAGATTTAATACGTGAAAGTGTGTCCAAAGTCTCTATATCGAATTCCCCAAATGTAGAAAAAGCAAATGGTATAAACTTGTATCCATTGTCCTCACATTTAAACGCTTACTTACTCTTTTTCTTCTCTACAGCATTGTGCAAGGCTACCCCAGGAGCCCATGAAGTCGCCCCATTTATTGTTGTTGTTGTTGTTGTTGTTGTTGTTGTTGCTGCTGCTGCTGCTGCTGCTGCTCCTCCTATTGCTGTTGCGGTTGCTGTTACTGCTGCTGTTGTTGTTGTTGTTGTTATTTTTTTATTAACACCATTTTATTAGAAACTCATAGTATTTACAAGAAATTAGTGGGGAGACGAGATACTATCTGAGCCCCACTCCTCTAGCTATAGCAAAGCTAATCCTAGAAAAATCTCTCGAAATCCATCAAATTCTTGAGTAGCTTATGTCGACAACGTATTTGGGCCATGGGCCACGAGCATTTAGACGAGTTTTCGCCCATATTTTGTGAACCCTAAATATTTAAGTGCAATAAACTATAACCGTCAGGTCAACTTAATCATTTAATATGAGATATCTTTTTACTATTATAGTCGTCCAAAAAAAGTACTAAACAAGTATAAAAAGATGATTTTGGCATGTGCAGATTCTTCAAAATCTCAAATTATGAGAATGAGTGCGGCGGCAAAAATATTTATCTTATCACAATCTCACTTCGATTTGAAGATATCAGTCTTCGATGAAGTACTATATCTTATCACGATCATTGTTCATAGGATTTCGATTGTAAGTTTCTTGTCACGTTAAAACATCTTAGCTTTATGCAAACTTATTTGAATTTCTCACATACAAATCATTATATTACTCTATGTTGCTCTTATCAATTTGGTATCATTTTAATTAATAACTATCTAACATGAGAAGTTACGGTTTTACTGGCTTTACATTGATGAAAAGGGGATGTAAGAGGTAGGGTGATGTATGTACAAGCGTTAATTACCACCCACATCTTCAACCATTATGCAAACGGTGACCGTAAATCATCGTTGTCATTTCAGATCTATTATGTATATTTCGAAAAATAAAATTTAAAATATCACATTCTAGTCAAATGTTCTTGTACATCTTCAATTTCATTTTCAAGCTTTTTCTCCATTTAAAAACTTAGTTATACAACTCCAAAAGATTCACCATTTTTTTGCATTGAAAATTAATACTTAGGGGTGATCAACGGTCTAAAACCGGACTGAATCGGACCTAGACAGAACTAGCCCAAAATCTTAGACGGAGGACCGATCCGGGTTGGTTCGGTCCTACGATAGGTCAGGTCCAAAATGACATAATAGTCGAGTTATACGTAAGACCGGTCCAGACCGGACGGACATAACCGGACCGAGACCAAAAGAAGGAAAAAATCGGGACCGAGACCAGACCGCTGGTCATTCGGTTCGGTCGGTCCTCTCGGTCTCGGTCGGTTTTGGATCTACGATGCTCAACCCTAATAATACTTATATAATTTTTACAAAAATATATTTTGTTATCAAATCTACAAATTAGTGTTATATCCTATTTGATATATCAAGCTTGTTTTAATATAAAAAAATTCATATATTTTCTTCATATTCTATGAATAAACTGTAATGATATGGAAGTTCAAAAATTATTTGTGATATATGGTTGGAAAGCTAATGATTTTAATTTTTCAATGTAGAAAGCGGCAAATCATTTGATGTTCTACACAAATACATATTCCAATTTTAAATCAGCATGTTGAGTGTTTGAAATTACATATTAGTGTTATATCACATATGGTATATCATACAAACTCCTGTATCAAAAACCTCCAAAAACCCTCAAAAAACAAAAAGAAAAATGTTTGTCGAAACTATATATAAGGACTCATCGATTGAAAGATTAGTAAATGATTATAGTAATCGTGTAATTTGTTTCGTCTAACGATTAACTATTTTTTAGATTTATTATTTTCAATAAGAAGATGGGTGAAAGTGAGTTTTAAATTAACTCCATTTTTTTTTACCCGTTTCTTAATTGGGTAAGGTCTCCCAACAATAGCTGAATAGGGGAAGGGTTGGAAATGGATGTTTATTAATGTATGATTAAATCAATAGATCAAAGGATATATGTGATGGAGATTAATCCCTTAGAATATAATAGATGTAATAATGCTTGATATATATTATCATTTTAAAGAGCTAGAACCAGTTTGCAAATTTTTGTAAGTTACATTTAAAAGCTGCAAACTTTGTTTTGTTATTTCCAAGTCATTTTTGGCCAATAGTTAATTAAACCTTTAAAATCATTTTACCAAACTCATCCATTCATACAAATGGATAACCTTAAGTTGTTTGAAGAAACAAAACGATATAAACTTTTTATGTTTCATATATATATATATATATATATATATATATATATATATATATATATATATATATATATATATATATATATATATATATTTTTTGAGTATTTTTACAGCGAATTTGAATCACATAAAAAGTGATTCAACTCTTTTATGAAAGGATAAGCACGTAGTTAATACATTTACTACATGTTAGCTTTATATAAAACATCCTAATTAATTTAAGATACTATAGCTAAAATAATGAAATACGTAATTATTTACCAATAAAATTTAAGGCATTACTATTTTGAGTAAAGAAAAAGGAAAAACTACATTATTTGATAGGGACATAATTAATTGTGTTGTCTACATAAAAATCATATGTTCCAACATGAGAATTAAGTTAAAGTTTGTCATTATGTATTTAATAAAAAGAAATAAGAAAATACAAAAAGCCCAAAATCCTGCCAACTTAGTGCTACATTTTCATTTCTTTCAACCATATTTCTTGCTTTCTTTCTGTGCCTGAGAGCAACAACGCCACACAACAAACCCAGGTACACAACTTATTTGCATTTTCAGTACATGCTATACGATGAAGATCATTAATCATTTTCATGTTTCATATATTATCTTGGTGTTATCGTTTACATCATTTACTTTATCGGTTTAGGTGTTTCAAACTTGTAATGTTGTGTACATAATTTACTTTTATTGAGAAATCAGATAGTCAGTGGGTCTTTATATTTCATTGTTTTGTTTGTTGAATGTGGCAATCTATTGATTTAAGCATGCAAGGAAAAACTAAGTTTGCTTTTTGTTTTTGTTCTTAATTTTATTTTATTTAATTTTTTTTTTTATTTTTTATTATTATTTTTTTTTTCTTGTTTTTTTGTTTTTTGATTTGTTTTATGATTAGTTAACAGCTTTGTGAACTACATGATATGATTTTTATTTATTTTGTTTTTAAACTCTACTAGAACTACTGAAAGGTAAATCAGAAGCTGTATAATTTTGGTTAAGAATACATCTACATGCTTTGAGATCTAAGAAGTTAAACATTGACGTTAGTGCTATCTAGCTATTAGAGATTTTTAAAGATATCTTGAAAATTTTACCGAGAAATGTGTGTTCTTTGATTTGAAGGTTCCAAATTGACAAATTTGAAAAACCAAGTATAGTTTAATGTGAAAGAGTTTTCTTACCCTTTAGATAACTCTTAACTAATCATATGTTTTAATGTGGTCATGGACATGGATATATATATATATATATATATACACTAAACTAGTAAGGGTTTTTTTTTTTTTTTTTTTTTTTTTTTTTTTTTTTTTTTTTTTTTTTGGTATGAAGCGCTCAGTCGTTGCAGTAGAAGATGAAATCTGAATGTTCCTCTATTAATTCACTCTTCTCGGAGATATTTGAAATTATTAATTTTCTATGTATATACACCTACTTCAAATTAATTTGTGGTTTCTCTCTCAGTAGCTCAAAAAGTTGAGTATCGCATTCAGCTCTACTTTTGAATGTTGGTGTCGATCAGTTGTGATAAACAATTCATGGCCATTATTTGGGAACTAATAATTACGATTAAAAGTTGAAATGTGTCTTATTCTTAGTATCTATAAAACAGCTCTATGCATCATGTTTCTATTCGGTGATAGTAAAAGATCGAAAGATAGAAGTAACTGACTAACAGCTCTTTTACGTATGCATTCCATTTCAGAGTCAAATGGCTACCTATATTAACTAATTTTACGTATCCGCAAGTATTGGAGGCGGATTTAATAATTATAGAGTATAAGATGATATTAACACGGAAAGTAACTAATCAGCCACAGGGACAAAATTATCACATGTCCATGTTAATTATTACGCACATTAACTTGTTATCAGTTCGTTGACGCGTGGTAATTTCATTCATCCTACTATAACAAATATGTTTGCTTAAGTATCACTAGTTCTTAAACATATCAAATTTTGCTAGAAGACGATGATCATCTTTGCACTTTTTTGGGTGTGTTTCCCCTTTATTTCTCTTCAGTTCAATTTGTTTGCTATATCATTAAAAGGCTAATCTATTTTCCTTAAACAACTTAAGCACACATATAAGGTAAGGGAGACTGGGAGAGAATGACGGAAATAATTTTTAGTAGACTAGTAGTAAACATTCATCTATCTGTTTTAAATTGGTTAGTTTAGTACTTAATTAACTTCTGTATATTAGCTTGGTACTTAACTTCTGCATATATAGGTTGAGCAATAATATAACTTTAATATATGATTATCTTGTTCATTATATTATTTTTGTTCATTTTTCATTCAATTATCGATCCGGTTCGTATTATAATCCCTAGACTGGATCCCGGTTTCTTTATGGAGAATAATATATGTTGCATTATTTTTGACTTTTCACGGGCAAGATAAAGTTCCATGCATGTATGTTAGTCGCTCTCATGACATTATATACACTTCTATTAAGCAATACTAACGTCAATCATTGCAATTATGGTTCTTATTTATGGTGATTCTTTTATTAATATCAGTTTTTTAGCGTACCTTAGTAATTAGTACTTCAACAACCGCAGAATTTGAGCATCATGGCTGAGAGAGATGACAGTAAGGCAAGGGACACGGAGATGATCAAAGAAATGCTAGAATCAATTGGGGTTAAGGACTATGAACCCTCTGTCATAAACCATTTCCAAGAAGTGTATTATCGCACTGCAATGGAGTTACTCACGGATGCACAAAGATACTCAAGCCATGCTGAGAAGCCTATTATTGATAGAGCTGATGTCCAACTCGCTATCAAATCTAGAAAATACATAAACGTCGCCCAGCCACCTTCACGAGAGGTACGTATCCTACCCACTTTACTAATCGTTGCTAAAAAAAAAAAAAAAAAAAAAAAAAAAAAAAAAAAAAAAAAAGATAATTAAGTTAAATTAATTGCTTGTGTTAGGTGTTAGAAGCTGCAATGAAGAAGAGTACTACTGCAGTTCCTCCAAGGCCACAAAGTGAAGGCGTCCCACTCCCTCCAGAGCAGGACATGTTGGTTTCTTTAAAAGATTTGGATGAGATCCAAAAGAAGCGTTTGAATGAAATTGCTGAAAAACAAAAAGAGGATGAGAATGCACAAGCTAGCTTTCCCAACCCCTCGGCTTGAATGAAATTGCTGAAAAACAAAACGTGTTTAGTGTATGCTATGTAAGTGTGTGCACGTGATAGAGAACGATGCATGCAAATTGTGAAGGTGATCCCCTTCAAAGCATAGATATTCAAGTGAAAAACAATAGTAACTTTTTTACTTGATTTCACTTTCAATATACATATGTTCTACTTCTAATGGTAAAAAACCAAACATGATATTCGGAATACTCAGGAAATGCTTGATGTATATAAATGTTAATGTTTATAAAAAAAATCGCCAACACTGGTTAAAATTTGTTTTTAGCTCAATATATCCTGCCTTGGAAGGATGATGGAATATGGGCTGTTGGAAACAGGTAACTTAATAGAGCCAGATTATTTATCATTTTAATTTGAGCTTTTCTAGTTCAGGCATGAGCTATGGTGTGTTTGGATGTGCTTTTTGTAAGTTTAAAGCAATTGAAATAGGATTATAATAAAAAGATGAAAATTGCAAACAATGGAGTAACATTACAAGTTTAATTATAGAGCTAAACTTGATTGTTAGAGGACACACATACACTCATGAAAGCTTTAAGCATTTCAGAATGAGATTAGATAGCTGGAAAAATAAATATCAGAAACTGGCTTTAGCAAGTTAAATCTTCGACACTAATGATTTGTCAATTTTTTTTTTATCCATATGGTTTCTTAATGCGTTTTTGTAGTTCCCTTTTTTATATATGATTACTGAATCGGGTAAGCACTACTGAATCGGGGCATGGGATTTTGGATGGTGGCTCAGTGTGTCAGTAGTCATACTAGTGTTTACAATGTGGGCGACACTATTAATAAAACATATATTCCTCCACCACTTAAATAACAACAATTGTTAGTTAGAGTGTCCCAATTCTTATAATCACCGGTTAAAGAATGTACAACAATCAATGTGTATGATTACTGATACATGCGTTTGATACTTTAATACTATGGTTACAGAAGAATCTAAATGCAAGAACCATAGAGTGATATTAAAGAATCGAAATCCACCATGCATTTCAAAAACTATACTTGATAATTGTTCATAAGCATCACAAGCTGAAATGGAAACAAAGTATCAGCTAGGTTGTTCAAGCCAAAAATAAAGAATCACCTATATTGGTTTCGTATACATGTTGAGAGCAAAGAAGTTTTAACAAGACACTCGTTTGATGGTGTAATATGAACTCTTAAACATATGCATATTTTGTCTTAATATCACAATCTACTCCATTTCAAAACTTATAATTAGCAACAAGATTACAGCCCCGTGTCCATACAATGGTTTTGATTCTAACTTTATTCATGTTCTTCCATATGTATGCTATATGAAATACAAACAACTTACCCACCTCAATTCTTGTGTTGCATCCGACCACTTTCTGCACCAGCATATGGATCAATTGTCACATTTATAACAGCAGGCTTTCGCGCAGAAAAGGATTCGGTGAGAGCAGATTTAAGCTCATCAGGAGTCCCAACAAGATAACCTTTTCCACCAAAAGCTTCCATTAGAACATGATATTTAGCACCAGGGACAAATGAAGTGGGAGCTGGATCATCTTTGTAGGGTCCCGTAATCTCTTCAGGGTTTCTTCTGTCACCACCATATACACCACCATTGTTGAACACTATCACCACTACAGGCAACTGATAACGAACCAAGGTCTGCAAACACATATCAATGAGGACAATAAAACCACGAAAATGGAAGGGGTAATTTTAATTAAACTATATCCCTAACTGGTGGAATGGTTCAAATCACATGAGTCACGCAATTGTTGATAGTCGCCTAAAGTTGTGTTTTAATTGCTTAGAGACTCCTAATCTGTTTTATTTACATAAAAAGGTTACAAATTTTTGTAATGATATATAATGCCAGCAATTTATATTAGAAAAATGGTTACAGGTCAATCCGACCCATACTAAGAAACATGTATATAACACATAGGCATTTTGACCCGCTGCCCAATCCATCTGACCCGCCCATTTTGACACCTCTAACAAACATATATGATTGCATAAAATGAAATAATGAGAACAAACCTCGACTTCCATAGCACTGAACCCGAATCCAGAGTCACCTTCAACGGCAACCACAAGCCGATCAGGTGAAGCCACAGCTGCAGCAATACAATAACCCAAACCAACTCCCATAGTCCCCCATGTCCCTGCATCCAACCTAGTCCTCGGCTCCATCTGAACCAAAACAGACCGGCCAACATCCATAGTATTAGCCCCTTCCGAAACCACAATAGGAGCAGGACTACCCAACCCAATAATCGCATCCCTAATAATCCTCATCGGAGTCAAAAAATTAAACGGCACAACATCCTTGGCCAACTGCCCCTCCATTTTCGACACATTCTCCTTGGCCTTATTCATAATCGCCTGAACCCAAGGATGATTCCTTCCCAAACAAAACGGATCATCCTTAATCTCCTTATTCAAAACCTTAAGAACCTTCTTCGCATCACCAACCAACCCCAAATACGGCTTCCGTAACTCAATCTCCCCTTCATCAATATCCACCAAAACAAACTTAACATCCTTCGACCATTTCGGAGGCTCACCAAAATGCAACAACCAATTCAAACGCGCACCAATCACAACACAAACATCACATTTCCCAATGGCCAATGACCGCGCAGCCGTAGCTGCTAACTCATGTGTATCAGGCAACAATCCTTTCCCCATAGGAGTAGGCAGAAACGGAATCCCCGTCCTCTCAACCAACAACTTAATCTCGTCCTCCGCTCTACATATCGCCGCGCCTTTACCAAACACAATCAAAGGCCGCTCTGCTTTCCTTATAACCGATATCGCCTTATATAAATCCTCTTTCGATATCGCCACATTTTCATCTTCCCTAACAAACTTTCTCTCCGCTTCATCTAAAAGCTTCTCAGCTTCTAGTTCCGTTAGCGTCTCGTGTAACACGTCAGCAGGGATATCCAGATAACACCCACCGGGTCGACCCGACCCGGCAACACTAATAAGTTCAAAAACAGCATCAGGCACCTCTTCAACTTTTTTAACTTTGACAGCTGACTTAACAAAGGGTTTAACAGCGGTAACTTGATCAAGCTCCTGGAAATCACCGCGACCGAAGTCGTTCTGGTCGCAGGAGCCGGAGATCATGACCATGGGCCACGTGTTGACGGCGGCGTTGGAGAGACCGGCGAGGCCGTGGACGCAGCCGGGGCCGGAGACGGTTAGGAGGAAGGCGGGTTTGCCGGTGAGGTAGCCGTAGGCGGAGGCGGCGTAACCGGCGGATTGTTCGTTGTGGAAAGCGATGAAACGGATGCCGAGAGCGACGGCGCGTGTGGCTAAGGAGGTGACGGGGATTCCGACCACGCCGAACATGTGTGTGATGCCGGCGCGTGAGAGGGATTTGGCGACGAGCTGGTTGCAGTCGATTGTTGGGGTGGTTTCGGATGACGTCATGTTTAGGGTTTGGGAAGGTGGAAAGAATATGATGAAGATTGAGAGTGGATCGAAGTTTGTATTAATAATAATACTACACAACTAATGGAAATCGAATTCGGTTTTTGCTACTGGATCGGGGCCGTCAGTAAAGACGAAGGATTCACTGTGGCAAATGTGTTTTTCGTGCGGTTGCTAAGTGAGTCACTGGTGGTAGATTCTCTTTCAAATTTCGAACACCTACTTTATTACATTTCAAAATAGTATCTTGCGCTCTAAGGCACAAGATAAGAAATAAGGCACAAGATAAGAAAGACAAAAAGTAAAGAAAAAGTAATAAAAGATCAAAAAAAACACATAGTTTATGGATCTCGAAATTTATTTTGTGAGTCTTTAGTACTTTTTGTGTACTTTTTGTCTTTCTATCTTGTGCCCTCTTATCTTGTGCCCTAGGGCACAAGATAGAAAAAACCTTCGAAATAACTTTTTTTTACTACTGTAATTGATTAAGATAAAATTGGGATTATTATTTTGAAATATCTCAAAAATAAAAAATAAGAATTATAATTTTATGCTTTATTTTTATTTTATTTTTTTTGAATAGGTCTATAAGAAAATCTTGAAAGAAAAGTTTAACTTGGTTTAATGAACAAAATTTAGAAGGGATCGAGAGAGGCTGTGGCATTACAAATTTTTTTGATCTTATGTACATAAGTACATTGTATATCCTTTTATATATAGTTTAGTTATTTTTAATATAAAAATTTCAACATATTATATTTCGCTCTCCTTAAAATAAATACATTTTAAGTTGCCCTCTAACCAACAACATTCAAATTCCGTCGTCCCTGATTGGTTTCAAAACTTTGTGGGAGTTTGCAAACTATTGACAAGTCTCAAACAATATTTAGTTCTTTCTTGTGAACCGAGAAGTGAGTTGAGATTAAACCTCACACAATTTATTCAAAAAACCTCTCTTTCCTAGCCCGTTGAAGGACATTTGCGTTGAAATTTCCTCAAACTTGCTACTTGTGAGGTTTGAACATGAAATTGCCACCAAAGAATCCCCGGCTATAAAAATTATAGTATAACTTTGACTATTTCAATTACTTTTTATGATCTTTCTTTCTTTTTTTCTTTCTTTCTTTCTTTTTTCCCTTAACTAAATTTTATATATAACATTAGCTTAGAAAACCCGTTGACACCGGGTACTTTTTTTAAAGAAAATAGA
Source organism: Artemisia argyi (assembly GCA_030686995.1). Lineage (NCBI taxonomy): Eukaryota > Viridiplantae > Streptophyta > Magnoliopsida > Asterales > Asteraceae > Artemisia > Artemisia argyi. The sequence continues at coordinate 259,488,291 of CM060708.1, read as the reverse complement.
GAAATGAAATAATAAGAAAAGTAATAACGTAAATTTGTTTTATTTAAAATATGAAACAAAGAATGAGACAATGCGTCCATTATAAGATAAAAAATTGCTTATGTTACAATTATACTAACAAACATCGAAGCTTGGGGTCTTCAAAATTTATTGTGTTGAGTAGCAAAATACGTGTGTGAGCGCCCATAGATTTACAAATATAGCGTTGGCGAATCTAAAATATATTGACTCGAACATAAAATGATGTGTGTGAGCGCCTATCGATTCAAAACCCAATCCTTGCGAATTGTGGGAAATTTTAAAGAAATATTTTTGTAAGAAATTATATGTGTGAATAAAATAAGAAAACAATGAACGTAAACATATTCATTACTATATATGAGAAATAATGAGATGATAAGTGAATTATTCGATTAACAATTGAGTTTGTAACAATTAAAATAATAAACGTCCATGCATTCTCGTCTCCAAATTTGATGGTCTTGAATAGCAAATGACGTATGTGAGCGCTAATTAAGTAATAGCAAATGTTCATTCCGTGAACACCTAATAGTTCATAGAAAATGATAGCAAAGTAGGTTGTGATTCATAATCTTTTATATATATATATATATATATATATATATATATATAATTGTATGCCTAAAAACCTAAACCTAAAATTATAACCAAAACTATGATTGGTGAATTTAAAAAATTACAACGAATAAATGAAATAGGTCTATTAGTAGACATTGCAATCTGCTAATAAGACAAATACAGATTAAATTTTGCGTTATCTAATTATACATTATACAGAATGTTACTTGAGTTCATAGTAAATGAAAATTCATTGTTTTACATGCAACTTTGTTGCAATTGAATCATATTTTAGCATCTAGTAGTACTGTAATAGCACTATCAAATTAGTTATCATAATATATTCACTTAGATGAATAAGGCCTGATCAACAAATAACCTTTGAATTCTAAGTTCAAAAATACAAATAACCTTAAAATAACCGAGATGCCAATTATTATTATATTTATTACTTTTATTTGGCAAAAGAAATGTTGTATTCATTGATATCAATTTGAAGTTACATATAATTGAGGCAACAGGTCATGCAAATTTTACATATAGAACTCTTGATGTGAAGCTAATGAACGTTGCTTAAAACATAACAAACTTAATCTATTGAAAGTAGCATTGAACATGAAACAACTAAAATTGAAAGACTTGGTTTTGTGTTAAAACTTGACCAAACTTGAACTTTTAAACATGTGCTTCATCTTCAATACAATTTGCACAAACTACAATACTCCTTCACATTAGTCTCCTCACTTAGCTCAGGATAGATCCATAACATGAAAAATTTATTCGTGACAAACAGATATTGAAAAGGCTTTGACGAGCCATTTGCCAATAAATGGGGAATATGTTAGATCAACTAATCATTTTTTTACATAATCATAAATATGTTAACCTGATCGCAAATAGGAAAAAAGTGAATGCAGTAATTCTAAAGTTATTCCATCCAGATTGCTAAGACATCTTGCCATTCGACATAAATAGATCTGGTACTTGGTCAAAATCGGTTGGAAATCACCTATAGATACCTGCAGTAATCCATGCATAAACCTGATCCATACATTAGAACTTTTCTATAAGCAATAGTTTGTTCATTATAAATACCAAAAATTACTTTTAGCAGACTTATGATATAATGATTGAGTTGTCGATGGCAAGTTTGACACATTTAAACTCACACTAAAGAACTACCCATTTTGACCCAAACCCATTACCCTACCCACCTGACCCGTTCATTTTGCTACCTCTACGACACATTCCGGGAAGTGAGAACAAATACAAATACTAACACAAAAAACCTCTTAAGAGGTTTTCTTCCTGGTTCAAACCGATCAACAGCTGCGATCAAACTCTTTATGTCTCAAAAATTTTAACACAATATCATCTCTTCAAATTGATCCTTACACATGATTTTTAGACCTTTACTATAACCACGCAAAAATTAAATATTTTGTTACAAAATATTTATATGGGTGTCGGTTTAAACTTTATTCATGCTGATATACTATGAAGAATAATAACAACCTTTAATTTACAAAGAGTTAAAATTCAACATTTTATTGATAAATGTAGACGGTTTAAACTTTATTCATGCTGATACATAATATGGTTGAAACTCATACATGACTTACCATCAAATATGCACTCACATACCAATTTATTTATTAGTTAGCAATATGAGTAAGCACGGGTCAGGAAGTACCTAATAGTCAGTCAATTCAAGGATGTACTGGAACATCTATGTTCCACCAATCATGTTTTCACAAGCCGCGTGCAAGAGTTGAAGGAACCTGCAATTGCCATACAGATTTAAAATATTTAATATTTCAACATTTATATTGCAGGTCTTATAGCAAAACTTACCCACTTACCAGTCTGCCTCTTTCTCTTTCGATATAATACAGCAACACCAAATATCCAATGGTAAAGGCCTGCACAACAAAGACGATAACAGATAAACAAATCTCTATGCCTAAATTTTACTAAGATGGTGTTTTGGACTGCATAGTTAACAGATATGTGTGTTTAAAGGAAATTCTAAACTCTTTATCTACTTATTTTAGATCAAATAATTACTAAAATAAGTAGATTGTATATACTTACGGATTAATTTAAAAAGAGGATAAGCATTTTCAAAGAAGCAATTCCAAACAGGCACTAATTAAACTTAATCATGAAGCAAATAAATACAAAGGGAAAGAATAACATGTTGGGGGTGAAGACCATGAGAAGGCCGGAGCAGATTCTTTGTCCAAATATTACCACAATGAATTTTAACGAATCAAGAGCCTATAATGCAGATTTGCTACCGTATGTGTGTACACACCAACTTTCCAATTTACCGAAGCTCCAAAATTTGATGATCAAAAGGTACACAACAACTCCAATCACCTACATATTGATTCAATTTCTCATGAGAACCATAAGAATGAGCATAATCAGAACTAATTACCTAATTTCAGATGATACACATCTTGCAAGTGTATACTAACCAAACACTTCTTTAAGCATCCTTTTTATGCTCGACAGTTAAGTAAAATATTTTGTCATAAGTTGGATGGATTACATCGAGCAAGAAAAACATGGTGAAAAAATTGGAGGAACCCATATGGAAAGTGACAATATTACATTTTATATAAGATAATTACCGGTAAATCTACCTGAAGAATCCATGAACCGTGTTTCTCGTCATATTTTAATAGAATTTTCTGCAATGAACCAACATATTTAGCAATGAAGCATTTATTCGGACTTCACTAATGTAACGGTTAGAACAGAAAAACTCAGTATGTTGAGAAAAGTTTACGGAGAGGAGTGAATGTGAGATTATATTCTGTTCTCATAGAAGAGTATTACAGATATTTAAATTTTAATTTTGAAATCTTAATGCAATTTTATGAGACATGTGCAATATAATCTTAACAAACTCCTTGAGCTTTCTCTTGTGCCGTTCATCAAAAAACGTTTGGTCGTAGATGGGATGAAAAACCTAAAACATGAAAAAAAAAAAAAAAAAAAAAAAAAAAAAAAAAAAAAAAAAAAAAAAAAACCTTCAGTCGGATATTTACATCTCTAAACGCACATAAGGTAATATTGTGTATGCAGTAAACACTTGCTTTCATATTGTCAAGTAAACACATATCTCATATGAATTATTGATACAATATCATATGATAAAAATCAAGACTTTACCTTTATCTCATCCTTGAAACCCAATCATCATTCCAAATGAACAGTTACAACCTAAAATGCAAACAAAAAAGATGAATGATTAAAGCTTCAAATGAATAAGAAATTCAAAACCAAACCTAATACATGAAAAAAAGTAGATGAGTGATTACATAAATCATGCACATGATTGGATTTCCTCCAATTTTTTCTTGGGTTCCGGTAAAACACAAGCAAATATGAACATAAACAATGGAAAATATCTTATGATTGAATCGAAACCAAATAATTGCAATATGTAACTAATAATTCGAAACCCTAATATTATAATTAAATCAGTACTTACCGTTTCTTCCATTGCCCATTTTTGAATCTGTAGAATCATTGCCTGATTTTTATTTTAGAACTGAGTAGAATTAATAAGTACCTATGACATCAAAATTAGTACACTCTATATAAACAACATCACTCTCGATATTAATATACTGGAAATATGAATTAATCAACCTTCAACCGCTTGATTTTGATTGCATTGCGTCTCATAAACTTCTCTTGGTCACGCAAATATCGAATGACAATATCAAGTTAACAAATTAGGAAATAATAATAGCTTTGCATTCAAATATCTACCATTCTGACCGCTCAGACATACAAACCTGTAAATGAACCAACTGTTGAAAACATAAACCGTATTTCCAAGAGTCCAAAAACATAAACAAACTTAAAATGATATGAAGAATGGGCCTATAACAAATAATGTTACTTACTATATCATTCAAATCGAATATCCTTGATTTACAAAAATCATTCAAATTAAAACACTAACATATTTAATTTGAGTTTTGACAGAATAATCATTTTTTTAAAATGCAAAACATTTTTTTTATGAATTAAAATAACTTAAAACAAATTAAAATTTTGCTACAAAAATCGATAACAAAAATACAATTAGAATGCCCCAAATTTACAAAAGCAGTTTTCTCCAATTTTTTTTAGGGTTTTGATACAATAATGAGTAAATAAGTAATCAATCACATCAAATATATAAAATCTATACTAATATTATATACAAATAAACATTAAAATAAGCAAATCATACCTGTTGAGGTGAGGATCTAAACGAAACTGATGTGTGGTGTTTTTGAATCGGCAATACTCATTATCGATTGTGTCAAAACCGGTTTGTGATGTTTATGCGTGAATCAAATACAAAGAGAACATTGAATGTGGAATTATTTTAGGATATGATTGATGAGGAGCATGGAGAGGAAGCTGTAACTGAATGGATCAAATGAAACGCAAAATTAAGAGGAGCGTGGGAGTTTTGATAGGTTTTACTAATTTACAAAATTAAGAAGAAGCGTGTAGAGGAAGGGTTATAGAAAATAGATGCAGAGGAAGAGTTGTACTATGAACTCTAATTTTGGAAATCCACATCACTGCATTAAACCAATTTTTAATGTTTGGTGCTTAGAAGGGCTTGTACAAAAGCTTATTTTATTAGATAAAATAGATTTGTAAAATTGGGTTACTGTAATCTACATTAACCTCATTTTCATAAATAAACAAAATAGTCTCTCCATTTTATTTGCGTTTCAAAAACAGTCTTTAACAAGTAGAAAATTCATCCCTGCCGTTAAATGTGATTGCAAAAACTGTCCATACATTAAATCCACCACTATTTGTGGGCCGTTGTTTGTGTAACAAACATTTACACAAATAGTCCCTTTAGTTAATTGCCGATGTCAAAAACGATCCTAAAGTTAAATTTAGTGATTCTTTGTTTTACAAAATGTTACAGAAATAGTCCATTTCAGTTCCTCACTTTACGAAGAATGACTGTAATTGCAATATAAACTAAAATAAAATTATAAAATTATGTCGGATAGAGATGTTAACAAGTACTCCATAATTATTTATTTATTAATTGAAACTATCGAAATTGAATACTCATTGTTGATTAATTTTTTATCCCATCACAACATACGGGTAAATCCTTCTCGTTTTATACAATTTTGACAATATCGGTTCTTTAACAAACTCGTATATAATTTTGACAAGTCTAGTTGCTATACCAAACTATCGTAACAAAACTGTGACTATACTAATCATTTTTAGCATTTTCTTTCTTTGCTTTGGCCACGACTTTGTTTGGTCTTCCTGTTAGTTTTCATATAAAACTTGCACCATTTTAGCTTTCGTACAACTTTCATAAAAGTTACCGCATTTTAGATCTTCAATGTTATAAAAAAAGAAAATTTTAAAATACTTGATGAACTCTTTTAGTTTAGTGATATAGAAATCTTTTGTGTCTAGCATATTGTCTTATGGCAACACATTCTACGTAGAATATTTTTTGATTCAAATTGTAAATCACTGTTCCAATTTTTTCTTTTTCGTAAATCTGGGACTTGAGTTGGCCCAGGTCTAGTAAGTTTGGGTTAGTAATTTATTGGTTGACACTTGGCAAATATTTACAAAATGGCTAGAAGCCCAGATAACTGGGATTTTTGTGCAGCCCACATTATGACATTATACAAATACAAAATGGATAGAGAATTCCAAGTAACTGGCCTTTTTCGGTAACCCATATACATCTAGAATTGTTACACACGTCATATCTAGTATGTATCTCCATGACTCCATACCAGTTTTCTTCATTTGCAATAGATAATCTAAAGTGAGAAACTTGAATGGAATGATTTGCAAACGTTCTAAAATGCAGAGTTTCGCTACTCAAATGTACGTGCTAAGTTGCTAGGGACTTTTTATTTATTTATTTATTTATTTATTTATTTATTTTTTTTGTTAAACGATGGTAATCAGACAAGAACAATGAAAATAAATGTTAAATCATGTGAAGTTGAATTTTCTTTAGCATTTGAAAAATACTTCAAAGTTAGATAATACCATTTCAAGGAGTTATAAAATGATTAATGTTTGACATTTAGGATATGATTTTAATGTATTGGTATAAACTAAATTCCCCAATAAAGAAAGAAAATGGAACAAACCAGGTTTTTTCCAACTAATATCATGGCATGTGACCGTGACTCTGCAGAACCTAAACTCAAAATATTAAAAAAGAATTCATAATAAATATATAAACCGAAAATGAGGGGTAACGTGTAATAATGTTAAGGGGCAACTTCCTCCTACACACAGGGAGCCATGTAGAACTTAACTATAACAAAACGCGGCGGCAATTATATTCGTACCTCTTTTCAACTTCTATTTTTTAAATGAATCATGAGTCGTGCATCTGACCACCGCAACCGACACTCTTTTCACTTTTTCTGCATTTTCATTTATGACGAGTAAGAATTATGTGATCTTATGTTTATATACAAAAAAGTACTCCGTATATATTATTGTTACTGCGCAATGTAACATGAAATAAAATGAAATGAAAAAAAAAAAAAAAAAAAAAAAAAAAAAAAAAAAAAAAAAAAAACATGAGTTTATCAACTGAAAAAATGAAACGAAGATCGGCCGAAGTCAATTTTCGATGACAAGTTTCTTTGTTTAGTTAATGATAATTATCTTGTTCACGAGATTTTGGGTATGTTCGAGGTTATACGTAATCTAGTTTGAGTTCCTTGATTGTAACATCTTCATTATTCACCATATATAGTTAAGAGAATCTCCATGTTGGTTAACATTGGTCAATGGACTGGTGATCGAGTTAACCTTATATTACTTACTCATTTCTTGTTATTGTTAGTGTAATTGACCTACGGACCTACCAATGATGAAATCTAATAGTCAAGCAAAAAAAGAAGAAAACAAAGAAAAAAAGTGTAATGGACGCAAGTAAAAGATGTACGTGCAATATTGTTATAAACCCCAAAAGGTGTAAATCGGTGGGAACAACTCGATGCCATGCATCTTTTTATGTCAACCAGATCCTTCCCTAAGGACGCGTGCAATATTGTTATAAACTACACTATTTGTTCATAAATACAATAGCTGGCTTATTTATCTGTGCTTAACAATGAAGTTGAGCTGTGTCAATATCACAATTGTGTTTATATCGATACCTAGCTCGATTTAATCTAGACCAAATAATTAACGTGTTTTTATTTTTGTTTTATCTAGGTCAACGTTGCGAAAAGACAAACCAAGTTTACTAATGACTATCGATATAGATAAGATAAAATATACGACTATACCGTGGTTTGACATTTTTGTATTTCTGTTAATAAATTTTTGTATATAATTATCGTAAGTCATAATCGCTATGCTTTTGAGTGACGCAAAGTTGGAGATTTTGACATTGACAACATACTCCACTTGTCGAAATGAATCCCCCCTTTACCAAAGTGGATAACAACCAGCAGCACTTTATTTGGTTCACGATTAACATACACTTGTATCATATTTCCATTTTTGCCTAACCCACTTACTTTAGTTTCCGAAAATAATCTTGAAAGATCAAACCATATCACACTAAAAGATCTTACATGCAAAAATGTTCGAATCATATATCAAAATCCATATATAGAATTATTAGGATGTTAGTGCTGTTTAAATAACCATATTAGATATTTGATGAGATATCATGTTTTTGAAATACTAAGAATTGGGTTTTAAGATATATTGGATTCAAGTTAACTATTTACAAGAAAATACTAAAATCAACCAAAATTAGTGGGTATAGTGTCACCAACTAACCTAACACCAATGGTAAACTTGCAACACACTCATCATCATGACCAAACAAGTTAGGACCAGATCCAACAACAGCCTAGATTTTATTCATTGTGTAGTACTTCTTGTGTTCTGATATTCTGCAATTGACATATATGTATTTGCATTTGTTTTGACCATTTTATGTTACAAATCATTTACCCCAAGGAGTAATTGTATGTAAGCTATACATATACACCCTATAGTAATAAAATTGTGCGTCTTTTAATAAGCATAATAATAATGAAAACCTATTTGATACACTTGTATAAGAAAGAAACGAACATCTTGCTTCTATTTCTATATATGTTTTAGCTTAAGATCCACACAAACAAAATGTCAAAATCAAGATCGACTAATCATATTGACTAACTAGTATGTACGTGGAGTCTTGAAAGCATCCAAGACTTGAAGAGAATGACCCATAAAATTCCAAACTTGCGTATTCACCTAACAAACTATAGTTGGTAGAATAAACTAGCTTGCATGTACAACAATTACAACAACTTATATATTAAAGTTTTTAAAGAAGAAATAGACAACATTTTAAGTACGGTAGTTTAACACACTCACATTATATATAAGTCTATAAGTATACCCTACATTTATCATAGTTGAGACTTATATTACCATAACCGTAAGTCCGTCTGTAATATTATTCTTGTAGAACTTCTTTTAAAGTTATATTGAGAAGCTACATGGAATGACCAAAGCTACACATAAATACACTAGAGCATTCGTAAAAATAATTTCTATAAACAATGATAATGTGCAAGTCAGAGCCGTATTTGAGGGTGTGCGAGATGTGCTATTGCACATGCCCTCAAATTTTTAGGGGCCTCAAAATATATACATCATTATATAGCTGCGGCCTCAAAATTCATTTTCAACCTCAAAATGTTGACGATGTATAAAATTTTGTTCTAATATTTGTTAACTTTTACTTCAAGTGGTTGAAAGTAATGAAAAACTCATAAAAATTAAAACTAATCATTACTACGTATAATATATTTCTAATTATCATATTTAGTTATCATATAAGCGATTTTGCACAGGGCCTCCGTTGGCTTAGCTACGGCGCTGATGCAAGTATAAGGGTTATTGTAGTTTAATACTACGTACTTTAATGGTAACAGAACTATTCAAATATAACAACTTAAATAAATATTTTTGACTTTACCTGTTAAAAAACAAGATTAATGCTAGTTAAATTCCGAGTTTCATCCGTAGAATTTGTTGTACCACAGTACCACGCTACTGTTAATTTTTATAAATTAATAATAGCACCGCAGCCAGATGGACATATTACTTAAGTTCTAGGACGCGTGATTCTTTCTCATTGTCAAACACCATTCATTCCAACTGTCACCTTCAATCATTTTAATCACTTTCATATTCTATCTTTCATAGCTTTATCTTATTTTAATAATTTGTCAAACATTCCATGTTTCCACATCTCCATATATACCCTCAATTCGCTCCCTTCAGCCTCAAATCACATCTTCTCATCTCCACAAAAAAAATAACTTAGCTTTCCTTAAACATCTCTCATCATGGGCAACTATGTTTCTTGCACATTGACAAAGTATTCAAAGAGCACAAAGGTGATATATCCTAATGGTGAAATTCGCAAAGTGCGTCAACCTATCAAGGCAGCAGAGCTAATGTTGGAGTCTCCAAACATGTTTCTTGTCAACTCTAAGACTCTTAAGATCGGGGCGCGGTTTCAAGCTCTTAATGCGGACGAAGATCTTGAGATAAGAAATGTCTATGTCATGTTTCCTATGAACCGATATAGTTCAGTTGTCGCTACTGCTGATTTAGCAACTCTATTTATTGTTGCTAAATCTGGTTCCAAGAAGATTGGAAGTGTTAGGGTCTTGCCCGAAAATGCACCTACGCCACCTAGGTTGAGCTTCGAGGATATAGAAGAGGTGTCTACACCGGAGTTTAAACATATGATTTCGATGTGTAGATCGAAGAAGCCATTGTTGGAGACTATTGCCGAAGAACCTAGTTCATTCAGATAATTGTTTTGTGGCCCGAAGGGTCTATTTTATTGTTTATATCTTATTTACGTATAGATACTAAAAATTATTTATATATTCTTTTTTGCTAAGCAATAAGGGAATTGCAATTGTTTGAAGTACTCCTTCATATGTAACTATTGGTTTTTTTTTAAGTTGCTAAATATACAATGGAGTGTTACTTTTTCTATAACTTTTACTTGTTTAAATGTTTACCCTATGCATGTAAGATATCCAAGCAATTGCTTATAACTTTCATATAAAAAAATCTCTCATGTTTGATACTGATAGATAACTAAGGTATGTATAGCAAAAGTAGCTGTGAGCAGTAGCAGTGAGCTGTGAGCAGTAGCCAAAAAAGCTTACCGCTTCATAAAGAAGCATTGAGAAAATGAGCTTTTCTAAAAAATAGCAAAGCCCACAGCTCTCATGCCAAACGAACACTAAAAATCAAAAAACTCATTGTTCACCGCTCCTTGCCCAAAAAAGCTCCAAAAAGCTTTGTGTCAAACATAGCCTAACTGTAAGACTAATGAAGCGTTTAAAAAGCATTCAGGATCATCCATCATTTGAGATTGCAGATCAGTCATCAATAACTCAATAAGCAATTCAGCAATAATGGAACTGAAAATAGATGTAATTTATTAATTTTAATTTTATTATTATTATTCTTTTTTATAGATCGTACTACCATTCATTTTGAAATTTATTAAAAATAAATAAATAAATAAAATGGTTTACTGCAAAAATGTATTTACTCGTTGCTTGCTCCATTCATATTCTGATGTTTATCTTCGGCTATTGTTAAGGAAAAAGTTCTTACGGGGGTTATGATCCTAGTTAATTGTTTGTAAAAGATCGAAAGCTATCTGAGTAAATGATCTGATTGAAATAATCGTTTGTTATGATGAGGGGAGCCTAACTTGTTGGTCCTACTACTAATTTGTATGATCGTTTCCAACTACTTTGAGTTCACTTTACATGTTATTTTTACGTAGTAATACACTTTTCCTTTGGTTATACTAATTTCTGAGCAAGTGTATTTGTTAGCTCCAATCCTTCAACCTTTAATTCATGGATATGAATGTTGATTGTGAGTATCTTCAGTTATTCAGGCCACACCTTGTTATGTTAAAATTCGATCACTACTAATGGCAACTGCTATCTCATCCACGCACAACATGGTATTCAACAATGTGAGATAAGTCATGTGAGTGTGCTAGATGGTTGATCAGTTTCAGTTAACATGATATTCCGTATAGTAAGTTTGGCCTTTAATTTCTTACTATTTACTCATGATGTCATTGCATTGGTACTTTTTAGTCTTGATGTCAGTGCATTCTCTGGTGTGCCTGAATCTATAGACTTCGTTACAATTTGTCTATAATGACTCTTTGGGTCGATTATCCAAAGATTGGTAGCTTTTTAAACTTTTAAATATTTGATTCTCCATGCATGTTAGCGTATTTCGCTGAACTCGCTCCAAGTATTCACTAACTGGATCCTTATACCGAACTGCGAAAAACCTTAGATTTAGTTAATCGATAAATGAGCTCCTGGCTTGATGCCTCATCCATATAAAAACTTATTGGTAATGACTTGAACTACATATATATGGTTATTTTTTGTAATATATATCTTAGAATCTCTCTATAGTATATTGAAACCATGAGCAAGTCATCATGAAATATACAAAGTTAAGTCAAATACCAAAGAGATGGATGATAATGTGATAACGGTAGACTAGATACATATTACTGTTCAACCATATGATCATCAAAACGATAATTAATGATTATCACATGGGACACTATCGGTCACTGATTAGCTTTATAATAAAGATGATAATTAATGATTTTCAAACGAAAGAATGGAGATGTATCCAGATAGATAGACATCAAAAGTTATTTTTTGCATGTATAGTGTACATAATTATAAATACGTAGATACAGAGAACATATGCGCAAAGGTATATAACTAAATTGATTATCTAGCGAGTACGTGTATGGTCAAATATTAACTCTTGGACGAATTAATAAACCACATCATCATGACTTTGATTTGTTATCGCGTGCGGATCTCATTTTGATAACATTGTGTATGCTAAAATGTTTTGAGAAAGTCTCTCGTCTTCAAGTTAATTATAATAAAAGTAAGCTTTATATGCACTACTACATAAATAGGAAAAGAGACCCCGACATAAGGACTTTTTACAAAAGACCTTGTCTCGACAAACCCCTCCACCCAGCAAAATAGAATCATGGCCAGTTTCTATATTCTAAACCGGTCTCTGTTAGTATAATATATCAAGACCGGATTATATGTAAAAAGAACTATCAAGACCCATTGCTAACTTAAAAACACGTCTTTATTTTTACATAAATTGTTGATGACACTAAAATTACCAATAAGTTTTGAATTTTGTAATTATTTGATGGGTTCTATTAGGTTCTCGTCCTTGAGGACCTTATTGTTATATTCACTCTGTTATCAACACCAAACCACAACCAAAGAAAGAAGCACAAGCTGACGATGATGATGTAAACCAAGAACCTCTTATTTCATTGCCATCTGATTTCGACCACGACCACTACACAAACAAACATGAAGAAGAAGACGATTATGAAAAATCTTCACACAAACCAACTGTCAAATTGGAGGAGGTGGCAATCAGGTGGTGGTGGCGGCCGGCCACCGTTCGCGTCAGCATCGCCATCGTCGTCGTCATCGGTGGTGTCGCAACAGCAGTTTTTGATTGAAGATAAAATGGTTGATATATGGGGTGAGTGGGTGAGAGAATGACGAGGGTGTACCTGGATGTGTAGATGTGTTTAGTTTTAAATGATATGACAAAAGTGCCATTTAATAATTAATTATTTTAAAATGAGGATTAATTTAGACCTTTAGATTTAAAATAGATGAATTATAATTGAGATCTCTTGATTTGATCTTTAGATAATTATTGTTTCGTATTGAACTTTTGTCAAACTTATATAATTAGCATTTGTTAAATGCTCTTACTGTTAATCAAGAGTAAAACATTTGACGGTGGTCATTTTTGAGTAGTGCATCAACCGAAGGGATGTTTATAAACATCATCATTTCTGTATAAGTTCTAACTTGTTCATGAAGATTTAATTCTTCAAAATATGCAACACGCAAATGTGATCACACCTTATAAACGACGAAATAGTTGTTGGTGAGTTGACAATAGTGTGAAATGTGGTGTTATTAAGTTGGACGTTAATGTAGGATTATGTGGTATTTTGATGCATATAAAAAAAAAAAAAAAAAAAAAAAAAAAAAAAAAAAGTAGTTCGTTAAAGTATTGTTCCTTCATTATCTAACCCAATAAATTGTTGTTCTTTGATTTTGTAATTCACATTAGGAAATAAAGGAAAATTTATTGATTTCTTGTTAGAAGCAAATGAACTTTGAATGTTTGCACTTCTGCGCAGATCATCTGAAAAGATCACACACTTAATTGAGTCGAATTGAACAAACTCAAATTCAACAAACTCAGAGCACTTACAACAATCACACAAGTTAAGTTTTAACACGGTGACACGTCAGCGTCACGTCAGCTTTAACATTTTTATCTTAACTCACAAAAAAAACTCACAACAATAACTCAACCTTAACTCAACAACAATTTACAAAAACCTCGGGCGTTAACGCCGGCTTAACGCAGAACCATGCAACAATAACTTATCTTTAACGTGCGTTATTACCCTTTTAACGCAAAGGTTGCGTTAGAATGCAACTGCTCTTAAAGAGTTGTAACAGTCTTTGTATTTGATACTATCTGAAAAAGTATTTATGTTTCCATAATCTATTTACACATGGCGGAGCTAGTAGGGTGACTAATGAGTGTTGAGCCATCTTTAATTAAAATTTAATCCATTTCACTTGTTAGTTATTTAGACTACAAATCACTTTTTATTAAGGCATCCATTATGAGAGGTGGCACACACTCATAATTGATTATCACAATCAAATTATAAGTGTTTTGACATTTATACCTACAGGGTGAAAATAAGTAAAAAATTATGTGAAGGTATAAATGTTAAAACACTCATAATTTGTGTGTGTCAATCAATTATGTGAGTGTGCAAATCACCTCCCTTATGAAAAGGTCTAAAAACTATTAAAAAAAATATTTTTTGTTCCAACCATATTATTTAAATCTATGTGGCATGAAGAGGTTTAAAATCCTAGACCTCTTCATAATTAATGCACATGTGTTATGGTTGAACATTTGATATAACGAGTAATTCAGACCCGTGCGTTGTACACGGGCTTTATCTTTTTTTTTTTTGAAAGGAAAACTTCATTCAAAAACCACAAGCGGTCCTCAAAGAGAGGACCTCCGGGCCAAAAACACACGACATTACATCAAGTCCAAAGGGTAATTACACCAATCCTGCCACACTATATTTTTCCATCTAGATCTATTACGACACCAAAAAAACGACGTAGACTTGACAATCTCAACTAGCTCGAGAGATCTGCGCTTCTTGTTTGTGAAAATCCGGGCATTACGCTCGTTCCATATGACCCACAAGGTAGTATAAACAATACCCCTTAAGATATGTCGCTTATCCTTCGAGAAAAAAGAGTTCTCCGCCAAAAGAATCAAATCCTGCACGTCAAAAAAGAAAGATGGAGGGAGCCGGCACCAGTTTTCCACCCTGTTCCACACCTCAGTAGAGAACAAGCAACCTGTAAAGAGATGAGTGTTCGTTTCTGTTGTAGAGAGACAAAAAAACACAATCCGATTGCTGCAAAATGACGCCTCTTTTAATAAGTTCAGCCGTAGTCGGTAAACGATTTCTAGCAGCCCTCCACGCCATTATCTTACATTTAAGCGGCACCCAGCATTTCCAATTGATCTTCGTGCTGCTGTCTACTGGAACGTGATCAGACAAGATCTTTCTAGCCGAGAAAACCGAGAAAATACCATCAGTGCTAGCCTTCCACTTCCACACGTCACTATCCCCTTGTCTATTAACATCATAAATCTGACCAAGAAGACTAAATAGCTCTGTTAACTCCTGATAAGATGAAGGCTCTCGTTTCCAGTTCCACATCAAAGTGTTAACCTGGTATTTGAAATGAACTCTTCCAGAAACTTTGACCCATTTATCTCGTTCAAGATTAAAAAGGTTCGGATAACGAATCCGAAGAGGAGTATCACCAAGCCATAAATCTCCCCAAAAATTCAAGGAGGAGCCGTCACCAAGGGAAGCGACAAAATAAGAGTTCAAAAGCTCACCATTGGGAAGTTTTTGTTCTCCAACTTTGACAATTTGTTTCCAACAACCACTCGCCGAGGCGCTACATGGAAGCATCGCCCAAGGTCTACTCGATCCGTGACAACTCACAATAAAGTTTTTCCACAAGCTATTACCTTCTTTTTTGAATCTCCACGACCACTTTAGAAGAAGCGCCTCATTCATTTCTTTTAATTTAGTCAAACCCAAGCCGCCTTTCTTCTTCGGTTTAGAAATAATATCCCAAGCCACCCAAGGGATTTTTTTCTCATCACTAGAACCCGCCCACAAAAACCGCCTCATGATAGCTTCCATGTTATCTAAAACCGACTTTGGAGCTCTATAAAGCGAAAGGTAATAAATCGGTAAGCTAGAAAGAACCGATTTAATGAGAATTAACCGGCCGCCAATCGAGAGATTTCTCGCCTTCCATGAGGCAAGACGATTTCTAATAACATCCACCACCGGGTTCCAATTACTAACCCGAGTCATCTTGGCACCAACTTGAATACCAAGGTAGACAAATGGCGTAGCACCCCTCTTGCACCCCAAAACTTCCATCATGTCATCAATTTCAGCGTCATCAACTCCAATCCCGAATAAATTTGACTTATGAAGGTTGATTCTGAGGCCCGAACAAAGGTAGAAAATCCGCAACACTCTGGCTATACTTTGAATGTTCTCCCGCGACCATTCACCCAAAATAAGAGCGTCATCCGCGTAGAAGAGATGAGAAATAATAATGTTAGACTCCGACATATTAATACCTTTGAAAACCCCAATGTCTTTAGCTTTCTCCAATAGCCACGAAAGCGCTTCCATAACCAAGAGGAAGAGAAAGGGCAAGATAGGATCACCTTGGCGGAGACCTTTTTCACACTTAAAATCAAACGTAGGGGAGCCGTTGACGAGCACTGCAGCTCTAGACGACTCGAGGAGCCCTTTAATCCAAACACACCACAGCGACGAAAAACCCATTTGAGACATAATAGATAATAAGAAGTTCCAGTTTACATTGTCGTAGGCCTTCTCAAAATCTATTTTTAACATAAAAGCTTTCCTTCTTCTACGTTTCAACCATTCCAACACTTCACTAACCACAAGCGGACCATCAAGAATAAAGCGGTCTGAAAGAAACGCCGATTGTGAATCAGAGATAACTTGACCCATAACTTTTTTGAGACGATTAGCAAGAACTTTAGAGACAACTTTACTAATCATCCCGATAAGAGTAATTGGCCGATAATCCTTGAGACCCATAGGAGTTTTAACTTTGGGAATAAGGTGATAAAAGACGACCCACAACCATTGTTAATGACACCCGACCTGTGGAAATCAAACAAAATATTATAAAAATCCTCCTCGAGCAAGTTCCAAAACCTCTTGACAAATTTAAAATTAAAACCATCGGGCCCAGGAGCTTTATTCGAACCACACCCAAACACCGCATCTTTGATCTCTTGCTTAGAAAAAGGAGAAATCAAGAACTCCCTATCATTAATATGAACCTGCTTCAAACCTGCGCACTCCAAATTAGGCCGGGACTGGAGCGATTCTTTGAAATGATTCCTAAAAAATTTCATAATCTCCCTTTTAATCAAATTAGGTTTATCAATCCATGTACCATCGACCGCAATGCCCGGAATAAAGTTTCTAGCTTTCCTTCCGTTGACCATATTATGAAAAAACGAAGAATTTTCGTCTCCAAGCGAGGCCCATTTGACCCGGGATTTTTGTCTAATATCCCGAGCCTTATGAAGCTCAATCTCTTCTAAAGCTTTCTTGCACTCTATCCAAACCCACAGATCATATTCTTCCAAATCAGAAGACTCCATTTGAACCTCCAATTCATCTTTTTCTTTGCGGAGACGCGAAACCTCTTCCACTTCTTTCACACTATATCTTTTGAACCAATCCCTTAAAACTCCACGAAGCCTTTTCAATTTGTTCAGGAGATTAATGTCATAGGGGCCATTATTAACCCAGCCTTGAAGAATCGAATGAACAATTTCAACACATCCGGGGCGGTCTAACCAAGAATCAAAGAATCTAAAAGGTTTTGGTCCGAAATTAGTGTCAACTATCGATAAAACGATCGGGGAGTGATCCGATAAATTTCTATTAAGAGCCCTAACACAAGCATTCGGCCACTTATTGAAAACGTTATCACTAACCAAAACTCTGTCGATTCTGCTCCACTTGCATAACCCTCTTCTATTAACCATATACGTATATTTCATACCTTTCAAACCATATTCTCTTAACCCAGCTTCATCAATGAAATCATTAAAATCCCGAGCACTCCCCGGGTAAAAAGAGGAATTTTTTCTTTCCTCCCTATCCCTGACAGAGTTGAAATCACCAAAAATAATCCACCACCCGTGGCCTGACTGAATAGTATGAATAATTCTACTCCACAGATTACGCTTCTCGACATTATTTTGAGGAGCATAAACATTGATCATATTCAACCGGATAGAACCGTCTAAAATCAAACCCGACACAAGGAGAAAATTGTTGTCTTTAAACACCGAATCCTTAGAAAAAACCTTCGGATCCCAAATGTTAACCAGACCACCCGAATTTCCTACGGCATCAACACTTTCAAAATCGCAACCCAAACCTCCCCAATAATTTGAAACCATACTAGCTTGTATATCCTTAACCATAGTTTCCTGAATCCCCAAGAAAGAAATACCAAATTCGTTTTTAAGACTCTTAATCCAATCCGATTTACCACAAACCCCTATGCCACGAATGTTAATAGAAAGGCAATTCATCGCTTACCCCTTTGTAATCCTTCATGGTTAATCGACTCTAGGATGAGATTGTTGCAATTTGATAAATCAGTGCCCAACTTCTCACCCAAGACAATAGTAGCAAGGACCTCCTCAGCTTGAACTCGAACATCGGCTTCAACAGTAGGCTGTGATTCCTCTTCAGATTGTATCGTAACACCCCTTCAACTAGACCAGGCTGTCTGTTGAGGTCCAATGAACCACTATCCACTGAATTAGAAACCTGGGCCTCTGAATTAAGAATGGAATACTTATTATTAAGGCCCAACATCTCATCCAATCCAAACGGATCATCATTTTTGGGATTCTTTCCATTTTTCAAACTTTCCTGGCTGCTCACATAACCATAACTGGGCCGGCCCACTTCCTGCTTTTTAAATTTTTTTTCTTTTGTTCACTTTCGAATCAATAAACGGATCCTCACCTTCTGGACTATCCTCAAAAGGAAAGTCAACTCCCGGCATAAATGTGTCTTCAATATTCTCCTCTTTTTCATCCCCCTCATCATTGTGCATTGATTGTATATCATTAGTAACCTCATTAACTCCAATATCAGTTACTAAAATAGGCTGGTCTTCCACATCGTTGACTTCTCCTACCACCGGACCGTTATCGCTTGATACATCTTCCGGTGTCTGATCCTCCAATGATTCATCAGAATCCGATTCCATAGTTTCGTCAACTTTTTTATTATCAACCTCGACAAAATCTGGAATCCATTCGCCGAATTCCTCTGCTACCCATACTCGGAATTTTTGAACATTCCAATTAAGAACAACCTCTTCATCGATACGCTTTCCGTCCCCTATTAAAACGCCAATGATTTCATACGATAGATCTTGATCGGATTCCACTTTACTCGCATTGTGAACCACCTTCCCGAATAATTTACCCACATCATCAACGACGTCATTTGTGAGTAAATGTAACGGGATCCCCTTAACCTTTAGCCAAGCAATTCTCTCAAAGCCTAGCGATTGTCCAGACCACATGGTCACAGACGCGAATTTATCCACAGACAACTTAGCGGTCTCAAGAACAGCCTCTGCCACCTCCGAGTCTTCAAATGACATGAGCACATCCAAGCCTCCCAAGTAGTGTACATTACCAGTCCCTGGACCTAAGTCACTAAGAATTACTTTAATATTCTTAAGCCCTTGTAAGTCAACCATCTTAGCAACCAATGCTCTACCATGCAACGAAGAAAAAGCATGAACTCGAGTATCCACATCTATTTTCTTCCCCACCAGAGAATCTTTAAACGACCTTTCTTCAGCAACAAACGGATAAATCCTTGGATCCATTCGAAATCCCTCCGCCCGGCTGTTGTTTACATCAGAAGACTTCTGATTGCGCATTGTCTCTTGACGAGTATTTATCTCCCCGTCTTCAAGAACAAACTTCGCAATGCTGAACCATAACTTGTATTCGCCCAATCGAATATTACGTAAGCTTTTGAGTAGATCTCCTTTGTCTTTCACATCGAGCATGGAGATGAAACCAAACCTATTTCCTCCTTTGTCCCTCTTTCTAGCGATATACAAACCGAAAATCTGGCCAAACGGACGAACTTGTTCAGCCAAAACAGACCCGCTACATCCCTCTGGAAGATTTGTGACAAACAATTTCGTAATCCGATGTTGTATGGTCTCCGGAATAGGGTTCCGATGACGCCTCTCCATATGTAACTTGTAGTCCAATATCATTACTTACTCATGAGTAGTCTTTTTATCCTATAACTAGATAAGTTTCTCGAGGAAGAACGGATACCGCACAAATCACGTCCGCGAGTAAATATTCTTCTTCTTTCCTTGAGGGATATGGGCGTGTTCATGCACATAATTTAAAGTTGAGGCAACTCCTTGAATATTCCTGAATCCTATCAGAATTATCTATGTTATCATACCAACTAGTTTGACACATCTAGACTACGCCTATAATTTTGTATTTCACACACGGGCTTTATCTAATTGGTCATAATATAATATGCAATAATTTTTTTCGTTATTAGACTTTTGTAAGTATTGCCTTAGTTGATCGGTAAATTTTATATTTTAAACTTATTATGACATATTAGTAGTTGTTTATAAATTATAAAGTTTAAATTTGGTATTTATTCTCAAGATTGTAACATTATATTTAAACTTTTTATAACATATTAGTAGTTATTTATAAAGATTAGATTTTGTATTTATTCTCAAAATTGTAACATCTCTTTATTTTGATATAAAACTAATATGTAATCTTCGGCACATATTTTCTTCATTATATATCTAAGTTGTGATTGTATCACACCTTCTCTAAGCATGACACACATTTAAAATAGTTTATTGACATGTAAACTTCAACACTTATTTTCATTATTATATATCTAAATTGTGATAGTATCACACCTTTTCTAAGCATGACACACATTTAAAATAGATTATTGACAATAAGTTCCTAAGTTGTGATGTTACCACAACTTTTGATGGTCAATAAGTTCCTAAGTTGTGATGTTACCGCAACTTTTGTTTGCATGGCATGAAAAATGTTGGTGCATTTATTTCTGTCAATTTTAATTGAGGTAGAGTCAAAAAATATATTTGCCACTAATTTTCGTCATAAATAACTTGGGCTGCCTCAGGACCCGTGCGAAAATGATTGTGTAAATTGTCGGGTTATCAGTATGATGGTGAGGCCCAAATATACAACAATAGTTTATTGACATTAAAAGAGTATATGTGAAGAGACTTTTTTCAAGATGTGATGCGTGGGAATTGCACCAGGCTTTACCTCTCAAGGGATCTCGAGAAGCTTACAACCCCCACCAGTCAGTGTACCTGATCGTTGTAGTATAGTATAGTGACAATTACCGGGGGATTGATCGTTCAACTCAGGAATAGTGTCGCTAAAATTAGAAAACCTAAAAACTAGGTCTAGAGGTGAGGGGGATTCTTTTTGTGTTTTTATATTTTTATGAAAGCAAGAAAAATCTCTGGTTTTGGAAGAGGGCGAAATTAGTTGCTAGTCAACTAACCCAATAACTAAGATGCAATCAAAATAAAATAACAAAAATGTAAATAAACTAAATTAAACTAGTGGTGTGAGCAATATATGGGAGAATTGTGTTTACTTAGATTTCACTACTCCCTAGATATCTTTTACAGGTTAATTAGTTGTTACAGTTGTGTGGATGACGGGTTATATTCCTTAATACTATTCATGGGGTGGCGTACTTACTTCCCCAATTCTATAAGCTCCTACTTCACTCCTATGTCGAGCCGGCTAAAAAGCTCCTGACATGGGATAACTAGAATTCGCTCATGCATTAAATAAAACCATAAAAACCTAGTACACATGGGTTCATGTTTCTTAAGACGTTCAAGCATGTTACACAATGGAGATCTGCCAGTTTTCTTAAGCCTAACATTGAAATCATTCATCCATTACAACTATAAACAAGCAATAAACCTATAATCAACATCTAGGTTTCATTACATCTAAGCAAACATACAAAAGATCTAGCCTAGCATGTTAAAATCAAGACAAGCATAGAATGAATTGAAAGAAAACTTATCTCAATTGAACATGAAGGGTTTCAAGGAGTGAAAACCCTTGAAAATACAGTTACAAACGACCTAGGGTTTATTAGGTTCGGCCCTAGAATTCTCCACACAAGTTCCTCTCTTAATGAATGAAAAATAGAAAAGTATATACAGATTTTGTGAGGTGACGGCGTTAAGAGGAAATTTCTGACGCCGTCATCTCGCCGCCAATAAAGTTCTCGGACTGCCTAGATCTGGGTCTAACGCCGTCATGTGTAATTCTGCTCCAGGTCGTCACCAAAATAACTCTTAACGCCCTACTTCTGACGCCGTCACGTTTTCTCTGGGTGGTCATCCACTTTGCTCCTGACGCCGTCATAATTTCCTTCTTGACGCCGTCAGGTACTGTTCCCAGCAAGGAAAATTAAGTCTTTGTCGTTTTCTTCACTTTTATGCTCCAAAAACGTCCAAAATGCTTCCTTTTCCAGAATTCACTCCCAAAGTACCTAAAATCACAAAAGGAACGATTTAGGGCAATATTTGATCAAATAAATTTTAATTCCGGCTTAAATGACCCCCTAAAAACGGTTCATGTTTCGCCTCATCATATACCCTTACACTTGAGATTTGCTTGTCCTCAAGCAAATGCGCTTTTATTCTAGTCAAAATACAAATTAAGGGTCATTTAACACTAATATGAAAGTGATTACAACAAATAATCATTCCACTAAAGACCAAAGACAAGCACGGAGGTCATACATTAGCACCTCACAAATAGTGCTTAGATACTC
This sequence comes from Artemisia argyi, assembly GCA_030686995.1. Classification (NCBI taxonomy): domain Eukaryota; kingdom Viridiplantae; phylum Streptophyta; class Magnoliopsida; order Asterales; family Asteraceae; genus Artemisia; species Artemisia argyi. Next base: position 259,465,448 of record CM060708.1, on the reverse strand, counting down.
ACATCTCTCGGGTGTAATAAAGTATATATCACAATATAGAAATGGAAAACATCTCTCACTACCTGTCATAACAAAATAGATTATCATAGGCTTGGGAAAGGATCAAACCTCCACCACATAGCGTAAGCACCTAGGATAAACTATCAAAGAGGTCTTTTAAAAGGTTGTAATGTTAGGTGTAGGGATATGGAATACACGGTTTTGTTGGATATAGGCAGTCTTTACTGGTGGCGAGTTAATCATCTTGGTTAATTACATGTACAATATGGCGTTGCTAAGCCAAGACTACACTCGACTTAAGCTAATAAATCAAAAAATAACAAAAACATTAAATAAACATAGAATGAAACGGGATGGTAGTCCGTATGTTTTTTCTCTCTTTTCTTTTTCTATATATATATATATATATTTTTCCTTTTTCTTAATTTTTTTTTTTTTTTTTTTTTTTTTTTTTTTTTTTGCATACACTTTTACCCTACCATCCAAAATAATACATCATAGGGAATGAACATTCCCTTTACACTTGAATTTTTACATACTTTACAATAAACTAATCTAATGACTCGAATCAAGATAATTAAAACACTTGGAGTACTTTTAAGATTAATGCACATATGGGGGTAATAATAGATGTTCTTCCCCATTACTCCATGGCACAAGTACTTTACCGATGAGTCCCAATCGTCCCAAAATAATATGTACAAGATATGACTCGACTTAGCAACCATGTAATCAATTAGATAATTAACTAAGGGTTTAAACAAATAACAATAATTCACTAAAGATGAGTGCATACACGGAAGGCTAAGACGATTTGGTTGTACATTTAAGTGGGGTGTAACAAATTCTTCCTTTAAGTAAGATGCTTAAAGTTAGAAATGAAAAGATAGGCTCGGAGGGGTGTACTAGGGGTTTCGTGTACTAAAAATGAGTACAACGCTAATAGTGTGGGAAAAATTAGTTGACTTTACTCTGAGTAATATGACTTAAATGGTCAATTAATTATGATACGGGTTTAACACAAGGGTGATCCTAATGCCTCTTATCATGTAGTAAATCCTACTACACGAATGTAGTCTCACTAACGGTCTCAGGATGCATCACTAACGCAAGTTCTAGAATCTAAATGCTACCGGTACACTCATAAGCACTAATAGTAAATGCTTTTCCTATCAAATCTAAAGGCGAACCTCACATATTTGGGTGGAAAATTTTTCTGAATAGTACGGTTTTGTGCTAGTCATACGACTCCTATCCATGAGACGCTTGCTATGGCTAAAGTTTCACTCCAAAATGTTGTAAAAAATTTTAAATTTGGCGCTAAAATTACACTAACAAGTATTTCTCATAGTTTTATTACACACCTACCATCGAACAAACAAAGTCAAGCGAAAGTGTTTCCTATGAGGTATCATCATTTTACCCTCCCCTTACACTTAGGATGAACATTGTCCCCAATGTTCAAGTAAAGAATGTAAAAGTGAAATAGGTAAAAGAATGAAATCAAATACTCCCCTGATTCGCTCGGTATGGATAATAAGGTAATAAGGTTAGATCTTCCTCCAAGAAAATGAACAATCAAAGCTTCCCTTCCAGAATATAAATCATCTTCTTGTCAAACATAACCAATTAAACCTGAGAAAACAAACAAGGCAACCTCGCGTAAAATCGACGGCAATCTATATATGATAATAAATCCTAGAAAGCAAAGTAAGGTATAATGCTTGTGGAATGATGTTTGCAGATCTCCTGGAGATTATAAAACTAAAGAATTAGCAAAAGCTTTAAGACTCCGTTAGAAAAACAAAACTGGTAAAATTTTTAGAATTTTACACGTGACGCCGTCAGGAGTTTCTTCCTGACGCTGTCAGAAGTGACCTGCAGAAATTCTTATGTTAAGTTTCTGGAAAATTTCAGGAAAAACTTTGTCCCACTTCCTGGAAAATTCTGCAAAACATCATTATGACTCGATACAAGCATTTGACTCTAATAAATACGAATATACATGTTCATTTAATATTGTGGAGAATCATGATCGGTTTTGTTTCTTAAAAACATATTTGGGGTTTCCCCTTACACTTATCTTTTGCGAAATACCTTTGGATGAAGTTAAGACTAAGCCAAATGACAAAATAAAGTATTTTCACCATTTTAGTTTGAAACATGATCTACCAACAATAAAAATAAAGCATGCATACGGAAACAAATAACAATCAAACAATTAAAAATTACACACAAAACATGGGTTGCCTCCCAAGAAGCGCTTTTCTTTATTTACGAGTCTCGTAGCTAGACTCAAGGTCATGGTTACTACGTGACATGGGTGAGTTCCTCATTGAGGACATCTTTGGGAACAAACTTAGGTTTCAACTTTCTATCGGTTTTCTTAGTACGGTATGACCTTTCAAACTTTTCTCCATCCGGATCATATAAAATCATCTTCGTATGCCATGATCCGTCACCTTCCTTAGGTGGCTTGTCCCACCTCCATTTACACTTATCCCCTCTCTTTTCCACTTGTTCATCTCTATGTTAATGGACATTACTCTCAAGAACTCAATCATTTTCCTAAAGACTAGGGGGTCCTCAAAAAGGATCTAGCTCTTCATCTCTAGCTATGAGTTGTTCCACCGAATGCGTTTTATCGATGAAATCTTTTTCTAGATAGAATGGGCGTTGAGGTCCTATAAAGTTTTTTTCTATCCAATGTCCATATCTAGATGGTCTCCTATTCATCTCTACCCAATGTGGTGTCGGTTCATCCTCACAATCGTAGCTATGTTTCTTAACATCATATACCGACCAAGTATCGCCCTCACCTACCGCTATCTTAGACTCCTTACAATCTATCATGGCGCTAGCGGTTGCTAAAAATCCTCTTCCTACTAATAGTGGGCATGTAGTATTACTAACCATATCTAGGACGTGAAAATCCGCTAAAATAGTTAACTTCCCTACGTGAACAACTACATCCTTAATCATTCCAACCGGGTGGGCAATACTCCCATCCGCTAGACCAATTAATACTTCCGTCTCTTCTAATTTTCCTAGCTTGAGAGTGGTAAAAAGGGATAAGGGAATCAAGTTGAGGCTTGACCCTAAATCGGCTAGTGTGACGAAAGCTTCAGATTTTCCTATCTTACAAGGCAAAAAAATATACCCGGATCATCAAGCTTTTTAGGCAACTTGTTTTGAATGAAGGCGGTCCCATATTTACCTAGTTTAAACTTCTCATACTTTTCTAGGAGGGCACTATAGTAAGGAGCACGGGCTAAGACATCAATGACGGGGCGTTCAAGGTGAAGCTCCTTGAATTCATCGTCAAGATCTTGCGCAGGAGGTGTTTCAACTATGCTTTTGACCGGTTTTATATCGGGTGTTTTATTTGATTGGTCCTTTTGAAAAATTTGGTTTTGTTTGAAACACGTGCTCATTGATTTAACCGAGTAGTATTGCGGACAAGAAGTGGGTGACGAAACTGATGATATGGAATTAACGTTTAGTTTCGGGTTCTTGACCGTGTCGCTTGGGAGTGCTCCCATTTCTTGGTCATTGAGAACTTTCAACAATGTGTCAATTTTGGTGGTCATCTCGCTTTGCTTTTGTTTGAAATCGGCTTCAAACTTAGATATGCGAGCTTCTTGAGATGCCATAAACTTGGACATCAATCCTTCAAGATTATTGGTACTACCATAGTTATTAGAAGGATTTTTGTTGAAAGTACAGTTGGAGGGTGGACCGTTTGGTTGGTAACGATTAGGCGGATTGGAAGAATTGTTTTGGTTTTGTTTCCACCTAAGGTTTGGGTGATTCTTCCAAGAGGGGTTGTATGTATCACCGTAAGGGTTTGGTTCGGGCTTGAAAATGTGCCACTTATCTCCCGCTTCGTCGGTACGCGAAGATGCGTAGTCCGCAAAAGCTGTTCCGGGTAGTTCCACGCAATCACGAGTGTCATGGGGACCACTACATAATTCGCATGAAGAAGTGATTTTGTTCACTTGGCTTGCAGGCTTAGGAGCTTTGTAAAATTTCATGAGAAACTTGACTTGGTCCTCAAATTTACTCAAAGATTTGATGAATCGTTGTAGTATAGTATTGTGACAAGTACCGGGGGATTGATCGTTCAACTCAGGAATAGTGTCGCTAGGATTAGAAAGCCTAAAAAGTAGGTCTAGAGGTGAGGGATGATTCTTTTTATGTTTTTATATTTTTATGAAAACAAGTAAAATCTCGGGTTTTAGAAGAGTGGGCGGAATTAGTTGCTAGTCAACTAACCCAATAACTAAGATGCAATCAAAATAAAATAACAAAAATGTAAATAAACTAAATTAAACTAGTGGTGTGAGCAATATATGGGAGAATTGTATTTACTTAGATTTCACTACTCCGTAGATATCTTTTACAGGTTAATTAGTTGTTACAGTTGTGTGGATGACGGGTTATATTCCTTAATACTATTCATGGGGTGGCGTACTTACTTCCCCAATTCTATAAGCTCCTACTTCACTCCTATGTCGAGCCGGCTAAGAAGCTCCTGACATGGGATCACTAGAATTCGCTCATGCATTAAATAAAACCATAAAAACCTAGTACACATCGGTTCATGTTTCTTAAGACGTTCAAGCAAGTTACACAATGGAGATCTGTCAGTTTTCTTAAGCCTAACATTGAAATCATTCTTCCATTACAACTATAAACAAGCAATCAACCTATAATCAACATCTAGGTTTCATTACATCTAAGCAAACACACAAAAGATCTAGCCTAGCATGTTAAAATCAAGACAAGCATAAGATATATTCAAACAACACATAGACATATTGAATGAATTGAAAGAAAACTTATCACAATTGAACATGAAGGGTTTCAAGGGGTGAAAACCCTTGAAAGTACTGTTACAAACGACCTAGGGTTTATTAGGTTCGGCCCTAGAATTCTCCACACAAGTTCCTCTCTTAATGAATGAAAAATAGAAAAGTATATATAGATTTTGTTAGGTGACGGCGTCAAGAGGAAATTTCTGATGCCGTCATCTCGCCGCCATAAAGTTCTCGGACTGCCTAGATCTTGGTCTGACACCGTCATGTGTAATTCTGCTCCAGGCCGTCACCAAAATAACTCTTGACGCCCTACTTCTGACGCCGTCACGTTTTCTCTGGGTCGTCATCCACTTTGCTCCTGACGCCGTCATAATTTCCTTCTTGACGCCGTCAGGTACTGTTCCCAACAAGGAAAATTAAGTCTTTGCCGTTTTCTTCACTTTTATCCTCCAAAAACGTCCAAAATGCTTCCTTTTGCAGAATTCACTCCCAAAGTACCTAAAATCACAAAAGGAACAATTTAGGTCAATATTTGATCAAATAAATTCCAATTCCGGCTTAAATGACCCTCTAAAAACGGTTCATTTTTCGCCTCATCAAGATGTTACATTGAAAAGAGTCTATTCACATGTAATTTTTTAATATGTATAAATTACATAAATTATTTTAAATATGAAGCGATGACATTATAGTTGGAGACCTTTTATATTCATCCTCGTGCGATGCACACAGGTTTGGAATGCCTCAGGACCCATGCAATGCACACATGTTGGATCTAATTGTTTTTTTTGTAATGTTCGGGACTAATTTTCGGTTCATGTTTGAAACTATCATTTTTTGTGAAAGACGGACTTCGTTGTTCAAATAAATGACATTATTAAAAGCGAACTATAAAACAAATTTTCTTTTTAACAAAACTATAAAAACATAAAACACTAAAGTAATTAGTATATTCAATAGTATAAATTATAACTCGTATAATAAAAAATCAGATCCAGTGACCCAAGCACGAATCAAAACCCGCTCCAATCAATCAACATACCCGACATTTAAATAAATACAATTTTTTTCTCCTTTATATACTTCTTCGATTTAGAAGATTCTCATTGTTAAGATAATAGTGTGAAGATATTTTTATTATATACTACCCCCTTTTCAATATGTAACATCGACATAATTTACACAGTCATATCAAATATCAAAGTAACGCAGTATTCCAAGAAGTTTAATTAAGAAAGCGAAATTAACACACCGCACGACAAAAAACTACATTAAGAGCAAAACTATTAAAACGCACCAACAAAGTGTAGTAATAATTATTGACTAAAACTTGAATGTTCGTCACATTATTTTTAATACGAATCAATAGTATTAGCCCGTTTGTCGTTGTTGTTCATTAGCCTTTTGCATGTTTTGTTCTTGATAAAATTTTTGTGACTTCTCGATCTATTTCTTTAATTCTTCTTGACGCGCTGCAAAATTCAATTAGATATAGTTGATCGTTAGTAACTTAAATACATTTAATCAATATATTGCATTTTCAATCAAATTGAAAATGTTCGTGCATGTTCCACTTAATAGATAAGACAACGATGTGTAGGATCTCTTAAACCATTAGAGAAGATGATGTTACTACCAAACCTCCTAAGCACCATCTTTATGTCGTACGTTGTTGCACACACAAAACACACGTGAAATTTACATAAACCAATATAAATCAATATGCTAAATAAGTAAGACGATATGATACTTACTTTACCACCATAATAAGTTGTTGCCCAATGTGCACGCGGTGTGTAGGAAGTTGTGGTTTGTTATGTGTGATTTTTGACACATTATATAGTTGATAAAATATTTGTAACTCATGGATGAGAAGGTAAAAAGACTAACCACTATTAATTGAGACGTTTGAGTTGCTTGAAATCACTGTACACATACTAATTGAGATGTTTGAGTTTCTTGTAATCAATGTTGAAGGCTTCATATGATAGAATGAATTCTTGAGACATTTATTATGACATATTTACATTTGTAAGGCTACTTAAGTTTTATATAATATAAGATTGTAAAAAAGTTTATACATAGTGGTAATAGGTTTATAGTAACAAAATTTTTATAAATTAATGATTTGACATGTTATAAACCTATTTAAAAACTCCACTATTATGGATGCTCTTAGTTTTTTAAATTCAACTCCTCTTATCATATAAATATATTATAAAATTCATAGATGAATTACACAATAAAAGACAACATTATAAATTAATTTTAAAAACGATATATAACACTATGATTTTTTACGTTAAACATGTTCAGCCTCCCTTAATTAAAAATCGTGATTTCACCCTGTATTTATGGTATAACTTTTTTTTTTTTCCTAAATGTAAAATAAAAAATAAGTTAATGTTAAAACAACTTTGTAAGGTTTTTATTGTAGATGTACATTCATGCCAACATGAGGTACATATTTGTATTGAAAACGTTGATTATGCTTTGTGTTCAAGAAAGTGAGTTAGTGGGAATTTACGTGTCATCTAGCTAGTAAAAGTTGTTGGCCTTCTTCTAACTTATTAGAGTGCCACATAACCCTTATAGACTTAACTTGTGGCAAATCTAATTTAGCTTAGACTATGTTTATTGGTGACCTAAAGTCACAACCGGTCACAAGAGATTGCTAATTTGTGGTCACTTGGTGACCTAAAGTCACAACCGATTGCCACATGTCAATTTGTGATTGGTTGAAAGGGGAGAATCGGTCGTGACCCCAACCCACAACCCACACCAAAGGTCACCAATAAACGTAGTCTTAGAGTGATGAATAAGCCAGCTTTGTACTAGTATATAAAATAAATTAACATGTATTAATTAGCACTCTTTTTAGAATTACTAACTGCCCATATTTCGAAAGGGACCACTCTCAAATGGAATTTCTCAAAAGACAGAGGCTATATGAAGGGTCTGATAGTGAAGCAGAAGCAAGTTCAGGTGGTGGATCAAATAGTCGAGTCAAAGAAGAAAGTGAAGAAAAGTCAGTGGTTTTAGCGGATCCAAAGTTGCTGGATTGCCCAATTTGCTATAGCCCATTGCATGGCGATATCTATCAGGTTATCTAATTATTCATTTTGTCAATAACTTTAATGTATTGGCTAGCTAGTATACTTATATTGACAGAAAGCATTTATGTTAATTTAGTGTGAAAATGGACACATAGCATGCTCTTATTGCACCATGACGGTGCTTCGAAAGTGTCCTACATGCAAAGGGAAGATTTCATTCGGTAACCGTTGCCGTGTTATGGAGAAGATGGTGGAGTCGCTCATAATTGAATGCAAAAACTATATTTATGGATGCGAAGAGAAACTTACTTACAATAAGAAAGAAGAACACGAAAAGGAATGTCCTCACTCCCCATGCTATTGTCCTATCTCATGGTGTAAATTTGCAAATTCCTACATGAACATGAATATTCATTTCACCAAAGCCCATCCGTATTCTGCTACGTCATTCACATACAACACCAAGTTCTCTCTTAGTGTCGAAAGAAGCCAGAACCAAGTGGTTCTTCGAGAAAAAAATGAAGGCGTCTTTTTTATCTTGAAACAGAACATTCTCAGAAGTGGAAGGGCTTTTAGTGTGGATTGCATAGGACCACCTAACTTTATTGCTGGATTTCTGTATCATCTTACTGTGAAATGCGTAGGTACCTTATCACTGGAGGTTATACCTGAGGTTCATGCAAAGTGGGACCATCTAATGCCAAAAACCAAGTATCTCACAGTCCCGGTGGGTTCCTTCGCAAAAAATGAACGAGCATCTCTGGAATTATGCATTAAAAAAATAGGTTAAGTAATGCAGTCGTGGTTGTTATGTGTCCCTTTGGGTAGCGTTGTATTCAAGTAGTCTAGACTTGGAACTTATAATGGTCTCTACATCCTTTGGTGGTTATATTAGCTTGTGTTGGGAAAAGGCTGTCTTTTGATATCTGATGCTGATTATGTACACCGGTATCACCTCTTATATAGGTGGTGTTTTTGGGCCGTTTGGCATTGGTGACTATGTGCAGCTATGTGATATGATATATTGATGCTTTGTTTTGTATACCAATGTTTTCATGGATACATGTATATGCGCATTTGGTTTCTTACATAAACATAAGAGCAATTGCAAGAAATTCGTGTGAAACTATAATTCGAATTATTCTTTATTAATCCATATAAGTTCTACTCCGGGAAGGCTATTGGGACGTCGGCGTCAGGGCTTTAATGACATAATTAATAATTTGATACATCTTCAATTAGCCTTTGCTTTAGCTTCTTTTAAGGGTTATTACTTCCGGCTCCACACATTCCTCTTTACCGGCTTGTGTTATATCTTATGCATATATAGCACAAGACTTTACTACTCAAGCTACGTATAACTCATCACCAATACATTGCACAAGGCTTTACTACTCAACGCATCGCAGGATTCATCATGACATGAACAAAAATTCATCAGGACATGAGCTTTTGCTAAATTCATCATGACGTTCTCTGTGGTTCTTTCTATCTCGTAAGAGGTAAGGTTTTTCTCGCTTGGTTAGTAAAGTCAGTGAGCTTTTGCTCATGGATCTATATTTTCTATTGAGGATATAATCCGAAATAGAATGAAGATAATGCATTAGCAAGACAAGTCTACAGTATTGAACAAATATTTTTGATTAGGGAAAATTGCTGCGATGACCCGTCGGAGCTTATGTTGATAAGCAGAGGCCCGTTTTTTCGGTTTTACCAAAGAGGAGCTGCAGGTCGCGTAAAAACATACGTGCGAAAGGAAGGGAAAAAAAAAAAAACGAAAAAAAACAATCAAAACAAAACCCCAATTGTGCCACCTCATTGGTAGCGTAAAAGGTTACGTGGCTTATAAAAGGTTACGCGAAAGCATGCATCGGGAAATAGCAAAATCTATGTGAATGACTGGAAAATTTATTTGAATGACAATTCAATCAGACTTTTTTTTGTATAAACACCACCCGTTTCATCAGTATTTATCACAAATCAATTTCAATTGCGAAAAACTAAGCTGTGATAGTGAATGGTGTTTTAGCGGTGGTGGTGCTTGTATAAAAACTAAGCTGTTAGTGGTGGTGGCATGTATTGTTGCCAGTAACTACTATAACTATTACATATCAGAAGAGACCCCAGTCCAATGGACAGAGCCAAAAGGCAGAGGGTAGCTGAGTGATGGAACAAGATGATGGGTACGATAGCGAAGCAGCAAGTACCGATTGTGGATCAAGTACTCGATCATCGGTCAACAATGCAAGTGAAGCAATTTCACTGGTTCTAACCGATCCGAAGTTGCTAGATTGCCCAAATTGCTATAACCCATTGCATGGCAACATCTATCAGGTGATAACTTATTAACAGCTTGTATAGAATTAACTTGTTACTCTTAGCATTATTTGACACACAATTTTTTTATGTGACTTTATTAGTGTGACAATGGGCACATTGCATGCTCTTACTGCAGCATGATGGTACTTAGAAAGTGCCCTACATGCAAAGGGAAGATTTCATTTAACCGTTGTCGGGCTATGGAGAAGATGATTGAGTCGGTAATAAGTGAATGCAAGAACCATATTTATGGTTGCAAGGAGAAACTTATTTACAATAAGAAAGACGAACATGAAAAGAAATGTCCTAATACCCCGTGCTATTGTCCTATCTCATGGTGTAAATTTATCAAGTCTTCAAAGAACTTGAGCCTTCACTTCAGTAAAGCCCATGCATCTTCTGCTACTTTATTCACCTTTAACACAACTTTTTCTTTTAGTGTCGAACGAACCCAAAGGCATGTGGTTCTTCGAGAACAAAAAGAAGGTTTCATTTTCATCCTGAAGCAAAACATTCTTAGAAGTGGGAGGACTTTTAGTGTGGATTGCATAGGACCACCTATGTTAGTTGGTGGGTTTGTATATCATCTTACTGTGAAATGCATGGACACATCTTTATCTTTAGAGTCCGTACCGGAGGTTCATGCTATGTTGGAGAATCGGTTGCCCAAAAAGAAGTATCTCACTATCCCGGTTGGTTCCTTGGTGGAAAATGATCGAGCATCCGTGCAATTGTGCATCAAGAAATCTAGTTAGCTAGTAATTAAGAAGTAATGTAGTTCCAACAGTACGTAGTTGCACGTATTTTAATTTTCAGTATGTCTTTTGGGTAGTGTTGTACTTACGTAGTCGACTTCGCTAAACTTATCAGGGTCTATATATCTTTGGTGTATGTAGCTGTTTTGCGGTGGATGATAGTTTGTCTTTAAATATGAAGCTAGCTGATGAATGATGATGTACACCTGTACCAGCATCCTACATAGGTGTTTTGGGGATCCAGATTTATTTGGGTCCGTTTTGCATTGGTGACGGTTATGTAACTGTATGTCTTGTAATATTACTATATTAGTAGAGTCTTTTTCGGTTATGTAATTATGTATTGTAATGTTAGTATAGTTCGCATGGCTCACGAATGTAAAAAATTAAATGACGATCAAAGTACGACCATGATAACTTTAGTGAAACATAAAGTAGTAATGTTGACTATTTAAATTGTACAATTAACAACTCGCAAGATATATAAATTGATTAGAGATACAATCACAAAATTCAACGTGCACAATAACAATACAACACCATATACACGGAAAAAAAGAAGTAATGGATTACAGTTTCAAGATAAACACAAGTCAATTTTCACTTTTTAATAACGCATTTCAGCTAGTGAAATGAAGAATTTTAACTACAAGTATAACAATTAACAGGATATAAAATAAAAGAAGATAATTAATAGGCAAGTTGTCTTGCCGTATTTATCGAAGCTACCTACTTAACTTCAATATGTAAATATAGTGATTGTTTAATCTTCACTCTCGTTTGAAATAATTCAACATTTTTTTAATTACACGACTAAAATTAAACATGTAAATTTGGTAATTGTTTAATCTTTCACTTTCGTTTGACATAATTAGACATTCCTTTTTGAAAAATTACATGATTCATCCTTATGGTTTACCCAAATAACACTAGTAGTCGTTATTTCATTTTAATTATACCATGCATAATTATTTGTGAAACTAGTAAAGAGGTGACTCAGCGGTAAGAATATCAGCCTTACAAACAGGGGTGGAGGGAGAGGGTAGCTAGTGGGTGTTAGGCCCCCTCAATCAATCCATTTATATAGTGTTAAATAAGCTCATGGCCTAAAATATACTAGTATATGTTTTGTGCAGTTAGTCACCCTCAACTCACGTTACAATTTTATCTTTTCCTTGACAAAATCAAAATCAAACTAATCCCTCAATATTAAATGTCTATTCATCTCGTGATAAGTAATTATTTAGTACCATTTTAGTATGATTAAAATCTTTTATTTACCTTTTTAGTAAATGGATTCATGATTATTGTGTAAATACACATCATTTCTGTTACATTTAAACTGTAAAAACATATAAAAACACACAGGAATGCCTTAAAATACATAAAATTATCCCTGGATAGTGTTTTTATGTAAAAGGATTGAAAACTGATGAAAAACAAAACATTTTACATAATTTACAGTTTCAGTCCCTGAACTTTGAAAAATTGGCAAAACTAGTCCCTGATAATCTCAAAACTTGTACAAAAATCATTAAAGGTCCTTGGGATTCATAAATTGTCAAGAATAGTCCTTTGAATATCAAATTTTCAAAATTACAACTTTGGTCCCTCAACTTTCATAAAATGTCAAAAATGGTCCTTGGGTTTTAAAAATTGAAAAAAATATCAAAAGTAACCCTTATACTATTCTTATTTGACATGATTGGTCCTTGTGATTACTTTGGATATTTTACAGGTTTGGCCCCTCAGCTTTGCAGGAATTACATTATTGGTCCTTGGGCTTTAAAGCCATACAAACCAAACCGGACCCTTAAATATATACTCCCAAAATCCAAATCCAACCCAGTTACAAAACCTTGGGCCCAAAAAAATATACCAGCCCACTCCCTTCCTTTGTAAAATAAATAAAACAAACACCCCTACCCCCGTTTTCCTCTCCTTCTTCCACCTCCCCCATTCCACTTGTAACTCCACCTCACCCCCTTCCAGCTCACACCTGACTCTTCTACCCACTCTCCACCACCTCTTTCCACAGAAACACGCCACAATAAATGCTGTTCTCACCCCATTTTCACCCAAAACCACCCTTACCCACGATATTGAACCAAAACCACCCCAACTTGGTCTAAACTTCACCAAACGTGTCCCTTACACTTCTACATACTCCCAAGAAGCTTTAATTGAAACATAACTGCTTCTATCCACGTGGAGAGATTTGGCGCCAAAAATGATTTGAATGGTCAAGATCAGTTTGACTCAATCAATGGCTGTAAAGTGATGTGGGATAATATCTTTGGGCTAGTGGGATGATAAAGAGTGAAAAATATCAGAAGAGAAAAAGAGAAGAAGGCATCATAATTTTACTCTAGTTTATGATCAAAAGTAGTTTAATTAATCTAGTTGTCACCTAGTGTAATCTTCAAATTCTGTTGTTAAAGTGTTGTTACCTTTACTAAAGTGTAATAACAAACTTGGTTTACTCAATTTCAATCTATCTTTAATTTTCAAGCAAATTTCAATTCGTACCAATTTTATTTCATGTTATTTAATTTATGTTGATCATTTGTTGAATAAAAGACTCCAACAAACACTATGTAGTTTACAGTAAGCTATATAAGCTTTTGGATTCAGTTAATCAGTAATAATCATTAAAAAAAGAAAAATACAAAAAGAAACAAGTAATTTAGAAGTTAAACTAGAAAGAAATCTGTGAAGAAGCTTGGAGCAAAGCTATTCTGGATTGCTTTGGTATTAGAGCTTAGTGGTAAGCATATATGATTGGTTCTATGTTCTTGGTTCTCAGTTGTGCCCTGGATTCAAGTTGTAAGCTAATTTCTTGATTTTTGGCATTTTCTGTAGTTGTTCTTATTTTAGTTCAATCTTTCTGTTTCATGCTTAGTTGGTAGTGGTTAATGATAATATAGAGTTTAATTGGTAGGTTGTTAATTAAAATACATAGTTGCTAGTTGTAATATTAAACAATCAAAATAGCTTAAGTGTGAATCTTAGTAATTATTGTTAAATCTGTGTTATTTGCGTTGATTTGATCTTTATAACATCATAATCAAGTGTAGGAATCAGTTTCATGGTTTAATCTGTCATTGTGCAACACTAATCTAGAAAACAACCTTGGTATAGGGTGTTTGGATCAAGCTGCTTTTGTGAATTAATGCCTGTTATTGTTCTAAAATCTTGTTGCTGCATGTTTATCTAGGTCACTTTAACTCATATCAGTCATCATAACTAGGTCTTATTAGAGTAAAAGTCAAATTAGTCCTTAATCTAATTAATCTGTTAACTGTCTAGTGTAATCAGTTCTATAATCATCAATCTAGCTTAAAAGTTGAAACTCTAGCTTAATTTAGCCTTATCATAGCATAATATAACATACTCAGTCATATAATTTAGATTCAAGCTCACTTAAGTCAACTTAGTTGTTAATTAAAAAAGTCAAATCTGCAGTCACACTAGTTTTTGAATAAACTTAGGAATTTTGGTGTGAGCTTATTATTTGATATTAGGTCATGAGCTTGTAGGAATATTAAGTTTGGTTGCTAATCTGCATGTTACTATTTTTATTGATTTTTATTTAGCTGATATTACTGCTTATTTTGTGCTTAACTTTTGGTGATTCTTCATAAACTTCCCCTGTACACACCCACTCTCACAAGCTTGCATAAGCTTGTTTAGTGAGTAAAAATCTTTGAATTTTGGTTGTTTGTGATGCCCTTGTGGCTAGTTATCTGAACTAAGTGCTTATCTGCTTATCTGAATTGCTTATCCTACCTAATCTTGTGCATCAAAATAAACAACTCATTAAGCATTCAGTGAAATCATCAATATTCACAAGCTCATCATAAGCTCATCACTGAGCTTTGGCTTGTGATTTTTGGATCTTTTGGAAGCTAAGCAACTCCTTAATCAAGTTCAAGCTTCATTATTCACTCACAAGCCCTTTTGTTAGGGCTGCTCACAGCTTGAAGCTTGTCCCACTCAACCAGCACACACTGGTTGTTTACCAAGTCAACCCACCCAACATCACAAGCTCCAACTGAGCTATCCAGTGGTCTCCACCACCCAACTTTTGTTCCTTTCAACCCCCTCCTACCAGGGTTGAAGTTTTGACCATTTCTTTGACCTTGGAACCTGTGGACCCCACCTAGAATTGCCTCCAAAGGTTGTCCCATTTTCTGTCTCAGGAACCAAATAAGCAAGTGCTTATTGTGGTCTTTTGGCTTATTCAGTCAACTTATTTGAATAACTCTTGCTTATAATTGTCCACATAACTCATTGGAACCAACTTTCACCATTGTGGACCCTACATAAGATCATTTGAGCTTATTTCTTGATAAAGTCAAACTTGGTCAACTGTTTGGGCAAATAAGCACTTACAGTGCTTATTCTTGGTTTCCAAGTTAGTTGTCTTTGTAATAGTTTCTTATTTTAAGTATTTTAATAGTTTTATAAAAGAAAAACCAGAAAAAAAACCAAACTTAATTATAGTGATAGCTTCTATTTAATAGAAATTATCTATTTAATTTTCTTTTTAGCTTATTTATAAGCACTTCTGTTATTTTATATTTTTATTAAATCTCTTATATATTAAAGTAGTTTTATAAATTTTTCCAGATTTTTCTTTTGTCATCTAGTGTTATTTAGAATTAATTTTAGTTTAATTAATAACTAAGAATTAAATAGCATATTTATATTTTATAAAGTACCACATAGTTTTTATAATTTTTATAGCTTTTATATAAGGTAAAACAATTTTATAATTTTTTCTAGGATTTATACTGTTCATTTTCTATTTTTAATAATATAATTAGTTTAATTGATAAATAATTAATAAATAGAATAATAATTAGTAAATTAGATTAAAAACACATAATATAAACTTTTTATAATTTTTTAGGATTCCTGTAATGGTTAATTAGATATATAAAATTTTTCATAATTATCTAAGTCTTTTTAGTATCTATAATAATTTAAATCAATATAATTAGTTAATTAATAATTAAATAATAATTAATTAATAATAAATAGATAAATAGTGTGAAAAATATAATTTTAGTTTTAAAATAAGTTTTATAATATTTTAGATTTTCAGAAATTTTAGTTTTAATTTTCTAGACTTATTTTACAATTTCCTAATTATTAGTTAATTATTAAATAATTAATAAATAGTTATTAAATAAAAATAATTAATTAAATAGTTATTAATTATAAAATAAATATTTTAAATTTATTTAATTTGCATTTAAGCCCCTAAGGCTTATAAACTCCTACTATTGTTAAAAGTTGTTTTTGTTTACGTTTAATTATTAAACGTTTACGTTTTCTAGTCCCTTTTCACTTGTACTTATCTGATTTCACGTATTGGTTGATATAGCTTATTAAAGCTATTCACACTTATTTTTCAGTAGTACAATTACTTAAACCCTTTTCCTGTTCAATTCACCTGATCTCGAAGTCGTTTTATTTCAGATTTCACATCTCGTTGGGATCTAACGATCCGGGGAAACACTAAACTCACCGGAGTATTGGCCTAAGCTGTCTGACTTGTTGACCATAACTTGGTTGATATTATCTGACTGTTTACAACCAATCAAAATTTGGCGCCGCTGCCGGGGAGGTGTGCTGCGTATTACGACTTTTTGAAATATCTGTGAGTTTGAATTATCACACTTTGTTATATATCATCTTTTTGTCTATATTTCTTTTCTATTTTTATTTTTAGTTTCCCGTCACTCTAAGGATTCTTAGAGTCGTCTCTAGTGCATGCGCACTCGTTCTTCTAGGTCAACAAGCCCTTTACGTGAGCTTGTCAGAATTCCTCGAAGACGCCGTAGACGTTCTGCCCCAACAGCCGTATCTGAGGAACGTGCTGTTTCCCCAAAGAAAGTTATCATGGCGGAAGACCGTCCGATGAATGAGCTTCTCCAAGCACCCATTGAAGGTTACGTAGACGCTATTGTTGTCCCAGCCATTGTGGCTGAATACTTTGAGCTCAAAACTGGGTTACTAAATCTAGTAACTTCAAGCCAATTTTATGGTTTTGAGAGGGATGATCCCCATGCTCATATTCGATGGTTTAATAAAATTACTTCAACCATCAAATACAAGAACGTCCCTTCCGAAGCAGTCAAACTTCTTCTTTTCCCATTTTCTCTTGAGGAAGCAGCCCGGATTTGGCTGGAAAAACAACCTCCTCGTTCCATAACATCATGGGAAGATTTAGTTACCAAATTTGTAAACGAATTTTTTCCCCCGTCCAGAACGACAAGTCTTAAAAATGAAATCATCAAATTTACTCAAAGATTTGATGAATCGTTTGGTGACGCATGAGATCGTTTCAAAGAATTGCTTCGTCGATGTCCTCATCATGGTTTCACTGAATTAATGCAAATTGACACGTTTTATAATGGTGTGAGTCAATCTGACCAAGATTCTCTCAATGCCTCCGCGGGAGGTAACTTTTTGAGCAAAACCACAAAAGAAGCTTTAGAAATCATTGAAAATAAGTCCAAAGTCCGCACTACACGCACAAAGCCATATAACTCCCAAGTGAGTGCTGGTCCTTCTACTTCATCGCCCGTGAGTACTTCTAGCACCGATGCTAAGATAGATAAACTCACGAACGCCATTCAAGCTTTGGTTATCTCAAACCATAAAAAAGTCACTTTCACACAAAACCCTTCATATGCTGAAGTAAAAAAAGTGGAAGTTTGTGTCACTTGTGGTGGCCCACATGCTTACTACAATTGTACTGCCACCGATGGTAGTCCTTTTGAAGCCAATGCCTTAGCCGGTACTACAAATCAGGGGGTAATCAATACCGTCCTCAAATTGAACCAAGTTACCGTGCTAACACACATATGGGACCACCCGGGTTTAATCAAAACCCAAATTTGCAAAACCGAAACCAGAACCAACCACGAATGAACCAAGGGAATTTCAATCCTGGACAGAATCAAGGTTTCCACAATCAAGGAAACTTTAACAGAAACAATTTCAACCCCGGAAATCATTTTCAGGGAAGTGGTAATCCAAATCAAGGAAATTTTCAGCCACAACAAGGTTATAATCAAAATAACCGTGTCCAAAATTTCCCCAACCAAACACAAGCCATTCTCCCAGCTCCTCAACCATCATCAGATGAGTTGTTAAAGCAGTTCATGAAAACTCAAGAAGAGACAAACAAGTTGTTGGTCAGCCAGATTTCTGAAATTAAGAAATCTTTAAATGAACGACCCTCGGGCTCTGGAAAACTTCCGAGCAACACGATCGCAAACCCGAGGGGCGATGCAAAGGCGATCACGACCAGGAGCGGAGTTTCATATGATGGACCCACTGTTCCCACTACCCCTTCTTCTTCTTCTCCCAAGGTAGTGGAAAATAACGTCGAGGTAAATAAGGACGAAGTACTTCCTACTCATAAGGGAGGTACCCAAGACGTCCCACCTCATGTTGTCCCGAAACCCAAACCAAAACCTAGAGTTGTTTTTGAACCCAATGATATTCCAGTTGAAACATCAAAGTCCAAACCTTCTACCTCCTCTATTCCTTACCCTTCACGCTTGAGTGAGCAAAAGCTCCGTGAAAAAGCTAGTCACCAGATGGATAAATTCTTTCAAATCTTCCAAGATTTGCATTTTGACATTAGCTTTGCGGATGCTATTATTCTGATGCCCAAATTTGCATCGACAATCAAACACTTGTTAAGCAACAAGGAGAAACTGTTTGAAATGGCAAAGACTCCCTTGAATGAGAACTGCTCAGCAGTTCTTTTAAAGAAGCTTCCCGAGAAGCTGGGAGATCCTGGAAAATTTCTAATACAATGTGTATTTCCGGGAATGGTTGATTGCTATGCCTTGGCCGATCTTGGTGCAAGTATCAACCTAATGCCATATTCAGTTTGGAAAAAACTTTCTCTTCCTGATCTTACTCCTACCTGTGACTTTAGAGCTTGCAGACCGATCGATATCTCGTCCTCTCGGCATTGCCGAGGACGTGTTTGTGAAGGTAGGAGAATTTCATCTCCCCGCTGACTTTGTAGTGGTTGATTTCGATGCCGATCAAAGGGTCCCTCTCATTATTGGGAGGGGTTTCCTTAGAACGGGCCGTGCTCTTATCGATGTAATTGAGCAAGAAATCACTCTGCGTGTGGGTAATGAAGCTGTTACATTTAACCTCGATCAAACCTCGAGGTACTCCTCCAATTATGATTCTGAAGCAGTTAATCAAATAGATATCATAGACATTGCTTCGGAGGAGTATTCTCAAGAGTTTCTTGGTTATTCTCATAATTCTGTGAGTGGGGATGCCACTCCATCATCTGAACCTATCATTTCCGACTCTTCCCCTTCTCTCACTCCGTTTGAGGGAAATGATTTCCTTTTGGAAGAGGTCGAGGCTTTTCTCAAAAGTGATTCAGTTCCATCGGGAATTGATAACACTGAGATTGATCTGGAGGGAGATATTCTTCTCCTTGAGAGATTGCTAAATCAAGACAATTCTCCTCCACTCCCTCTCGTACAAGTTCATAATCAGGAAATCAAATATGTTGAGGAAACTGATGATTTTCCTGAGGTCGAACTCAAGGACTTACCTCCTCATCTTGAATACGCATTCTTGGAGGGTGATGATAAATTACCCGTCATTATTGCTAAAGGTTTAAGTGTTGAGGAGAAGATTGCTCTCATAAAGGTCTTGAAGTCAAACAAGCAAGCAATTGCTTGGAAACTCTCCGATATTAAGGGTATTAACCCAGATTTTTGTACACACAAAATCTTGATGGAGGATGACTTCAAGCCTGCAGTGCAACATCAAAGAAAGGTAAATCCAAAAATCCATGATGTGATTAAACAAGAGGTTCTTAAACTTCTTGATGCAGGATTGATTTACCCTATCTCTGACAGTCCATGGGTTAGTCCCATTCATTGCGTCCCAAAAAAGGGTGGCATTACTGTTGTCACTAATGAGGAAAATGAGTTGATTCCAACTCGGCTGGTTACCGGATGGCGTGTTTGCATTGACTATCGTAAGTTAAATGACGCCACCCGCAAAGACCACTTTCCGCTGCCCTTTATGGACCAGATGCTTGAGAGATTAGCTGGAAACGAGTACTATTGTTTCCTTGATGGTTTCTCAGGATACTTCCAAATCCCCATTGATCCATCGGATCAAGAAAAGACTACCTTTACATGCCCTTATGGAACCTTTGCTTATAAACGTATGCCTTTTGGCTTATGTAATGCTCCAGGTACGTTTCAGAGGTGCATGATGGCTATATTTACCGACATGATCGGTAAAACTATGGAGGTCTTTATGGATGACTTTTCGGTCATTGGGGATTCATTCCAAACATGTCTCACCAATTTAGAAAAAATGTTGAAAAGGTGTAAAGACACCAATCTATGTCTAAATTGGGAAAAGAGTCACTTTATGGTCAAAGAGGGCATTGTCCTCGGCCATAAGATTTCCAAGAATGGGATTGAGGTTGACAGAGCTAAGGTTGATGTCATTGCAAAACTGCCTCACCCTACTACCGTCAAAGGTATTAGGAGTTTCTTGGGTCATGCCGGTTTCTATCGTCGATTTATACAAGATTTTTCTAAAATCTCACGGCCTATGACTCATCTCCTTGAAAAGGATACTCCTTTTGTCTTCTCACCAGAGTGCATCAAAGCTTTTGAAACATTAAAGAAAAAGCTTACTGAGGCACCTATTCTTATTGCCCCCGACTGGGATTTACCCTTCGAGCTTATGTGCGATGCAAGTGATTTTGCTATCGGTGCAATCTTGGGGCAACGCAAAACGAAACACTTTCAGCCTATCCACTACGCAAGCAAAACTATGAACGAAGCTCAAACACATTACACCACTACAGAAAAAGAATTATTAGCTGTGGTGTATGCTTTTGAGAAATTTCGGACATACTTAATCTTGACTAAAAGCGTAGTGTATACGGATCATTCGGCTCTTAAATATCTATTTACAAAACAAGATGCAAAGCCGAGATTGCTCCGTTGGGTTCTCCTCCTCCAGGAATTTGATATCATTATTCGTGATAAAAAAAAAGGAGCTGAGAACCTGGCTGCTGATCATTTGTCCCGATTAGAGAACCCTCATCAAGATGTGTATGAGAAAAAGGAAATAAATGAAACATTTCCTCTCGAAACACTTAATGCGGTTACTTTTCGCGGAGATTCTACTACCCCTTGGTTTGCCGACTTCGCAAACTATCATGCGGGTAACTTTGTTGTGAAAGGGATGTCAACCAAACAGAAGAATAAATTCTTTAAGGATGTTAAACATTACTTCTGGGATGACCCCTACTTATTCAAAATCTGTGCGGATCAAGTCATCCGACGGTGTGTATATGGACAGGAAGCCACTGAAATTCTTAAGGCTTGCCATGCTGGACCCACTGGGGGACATCATAGTCCTAATTACACCGCCAAAAAGGTGTTTGATTTCGGATTCTTCTGGCCTACAATTTATAAAGATGCCCAGGATCTCATTAAAACCTGTGACGCTTGTCAGCGTCATGGAAACATTTCACAAAGAAATGAGATGCCACAAAATGCTAGTCAAGTATGTGAAATATTTGATATATGGGGCATTGACTTTATGGGGCCATTTCCATCATCTAGAGGAAACAAGTACATACTTGTGGCAGTTGATTATTTATCAAAGTGGGTTGAAGCAAAAGCTTTACCTACAAATGATGCCCGAGTTGTAGTAAAATTCCTGAAATCTCTTTTTGCCCGTTTTGGAACCCCACGTGCTATCATAAGTGATCATGGTACGCATTTCTGCAATGACAAATTTGACAAAGTCATGCAAAAGTATGGTGTAACCCACCGTCTTTCTACCGCGTATCACCTACAAACAAGTGGGCAAGTGGAGGTTTCAAACCGTGGTATAAAAAGGATACTTGAGAGGACTGTTGGTGAAAACCGTGCTGCCTGGTCGGATAAATTAGATGACGCACTATGGGCCTTTCGTACAGCTTATAAAACACCCATTGGGTGTACACCTTACAAGCTTGTGTACGGAAAGACATGTCATCTACCGATGGAACTTGAGCACAAAGCCTACTGGGCGTTGAAACATGCCAACTTTGACCTCAAAACTGCGGGTGATCACAGAAAAGTTCAAATGAATGAATTAAATGAACTACGTGATCAGGCTTACGAGAACTCTTTAATCTATAAAGAAAAAACAAAGAGAATACATGACTCAAAAATAAAGAACCGTGTTTTTAACGTTGGTGATCGAGTACTTCTCTTTAACTCTAGATTAAAGATCTTCTCGGGTAAATTAAAAACCCGTTGGACTGGTCCATTTACTATCACTAAGGTTTATCCATATGGTACCGTTGAGTTATCTCAAAATGACGGTCCATGTTTTAAAGTAAATGGCCATCGTGTGAAACACTACTTTGGAGAGGACATCCCAAACATGGTTGTCCCGGATCTCCAAACTTTCCCCAAGGACAATTAAATTCGGGGTCGAGTCAAGCTAGCGACTCGGTTAACAAAAACAGTAGCTTCCTCATGGACAAATCAATTCGAGGTCGAGTCAAGCTAGCGACTCGGTAATCAAAAACAGTAGCAATATGGGTTTTCACTCATATTTCTGATTTCTTTCTCTTTTCTACCACCCTAGTGTGGGGGAGATGCCCCACATGTTGTATATATGTATATATCTTGAAAAAAAAATCAAAACAAAAGAAAAAAGTGAGTTTGTATGTAAATAGCCTAAAATAAAGGTTATTAATATTTCCTTCTTACGTTCTAAGTATCGGTTTAACACCCGGTGTTTTGAATATTGAGGGCAATATTCATTTCTAAGTGTGTGGGGGGGGGGGGGATTCTCACGAATTCAAACACATGTTCCATCAAGCACCCTCATTTGATCAAAATTTAAAGTTTTTTCACACTTAGAAATGCAATAAATGGTTATCAGTCACCCATGTTTAACCCACATAAGGATTGGCTAATCCAGGAGCAAACGGCTCTTGGTAAAGATATCTCAAAACCGTTGATGGCTTGCAATTTGCCAAAAATTGTATGGTTCCTCAACTCCCCATCATCCTTAAAAGATAATGAGTTGGCTAGCCCACAAGATTATGGCTTGTGGTAAAGGCCGTGGAAAATCCATAATTGGTAATCAGCTCACCAAGATATTGACTATTCCATCAAGAGTTGGCTAGTCCAGAAGCAAACGGCTTTTGGTAAAGACAAATCAAATCCGTTGACAGCTGGTGGTTTGCTAAAAATCACACGGTTATCAGGTGTGCCACAGTTCTTACACCTGGCTACTCCAGAAGTGATGGCTTTTGGTAAAGAGTAAAAATCCATTAAAATTTTTCTCAAAAATATTGCTAGGGACTAGCAATAGTTTAGTGTGGGGGATTGATGAGTGTGTAAATACTCATCATTTCTGTTACATTTAAACTGTAAAAACATATAAAAACACACAGGAATGCCTTAAAATACATAAAATTATCCCTGGATTGTGTTTTTATGCAAAAGGATTGAAAACTGATGAAAAACAAAACATTTTACATAATTTACAGTTTCAGTCCCTGAACTTTGAAAAATTAGCAAAACTAGTCCCTGATAATCTCAAAACTTATAAAAAAGTCATTAAAGGTCCTTGGGATTCATAAATTGTCAAGAATAGTCCTTTGAATATCAAAATTTCAAAATTACAACTTTGGTCCCTCAACTTTCATAAAATGTCAAAAATGGTCCTTGGGTTTTAAAAATTGAAAAAAATATCAAAAGTAACCCTTATACTATTCTTATTTGACATGATTGGTCCTTGTGATTACTTTGGAAATTTTACAGGTTTGGCCCCTCAGCTTTGCAGGAATTACATTATTGGTCCTTGGGCTTTAAAGCCATACAAACCAAACCGGACCCTTAAATATATACTCCCAAAATCCAAATCCAACCCAGTTACAAAACCTTGGGCCCAAAAAAATATACCAGCCCACTCCCTTCCTTTGTAAAATAAATAAAACAAACACCCCTACCCCCGTTTTCCTCTCCTTCTTCCACCTCCCCCATTCCACCTGTAACTCCACCTCACCCCCTTCCAGCTCACACCCGACTCTTCTACCCACTCTCCACCACCTCTTTCCACAGAAACACGCCACAATAAATGCTGTTCTCACCCATTTTCACCCAAAACCACCCTTACCCACGGTATTGAACCAAAACCACCCCAACTTGGTCTAAACTTCACCAAACGTGTCCCTTACACTTCTACATACTTCCAAGAAGCTTTAATTGAAACAGAACTGCTTCTATCCACGTGGAGAGATTTGGCGCCAAAAATGATTTGAATGGTCAAGATCAGTTTGACTCAATCAATGGCTGTAAAGTGATGTGGGATAATATCTTTGGGCTAGTGGGATGATAAAGAGTGAAAAATATCAGAAGAAAAAAAGAGAAGAAGGCATCATAATTTTACTCTAGTTTATGATCAAAAGTAGTTTAATTAATCTAGTTGTCACCTAGTGTAATCTTCAAATTCTGTTGTTAAAGTGTTGTTACCTTTGCTAAAGTGTAATAACAAACTTGGTTTACTCAATTTCAATCTATCTTTAATTTTCAAGCAAATTTCAATTCGTACCAATTTTATTTCATGTTATTTAATTTCTGTTGATCATTTGTTGAATAGAAGACTCCAACAAACACTATGTAGTTTACAATAAGCTATATAAGCTTTTGGATTCAGTTAATCAGTAATAATCATTAAAAAAAGAAAAATACAAAAAGAAACAAGTAATTTAGAAGTTAAACTAGAAAGAAATCTGTGAAGAAGCTTGGAGCAAAGCTATTCTGGATTGCTTTGGTATTAGAGCTTAGTGGTAAGCATATAGGATTGGTTCTATGTTCTTGGTTCTCAGTCGTGCCCTGGATTCAAGTTGTAAGCTAATTTCTTGATTTTTGGCATTTTCTGTAGTTATTCTTATTTTAGTTCAATCTTTCTTTTTCATGCTTAGTTGGTAGTGGTTAATGATAATATAGAGTTTAATTGGTAGGTTGTTAATTAAAATACATAGTTGCTAGTTGTAATATTAAACAGTCAAAATAGCTTAAGTGTGAATATTAGTAATTATTGTTAAATCTGTGTTATTTGTGTTGATTTGATCTTTATAACATCATAATCAAGTGTAGGAATCAGTTTCATGGTTTAATCTGTCATTGTGCAACACTAATCTAGAAAACAACCTTGCTATAGGGTGTTTGGATCAAGTTGCTTTTGTGAATTAATGCCTGTTATTGTTCTAAAATCTTGTTGCTGCATGTTTATCTAGGTCACTTTAACTCATATCAGTCATCATAACTAGGTCTTATTAGAGTAAAAGTCAAATTAGTCCTTAATCTGATTAATCTGTTAACTGTCTAGTGTAATCAGTTCTATAATCATCAATCTAGCTTAAAAGTTGAAACTCTAGCTTAATTTAGCCTTATCATAGCATAATATAACATACTCAGTCATATAATTTAGATTCAAGCTCACTTAAGTCAACTTAGTTGTTAATTAAAAAAGTCAAATCTGCAGTCACACTAGTTTTTGAATAAACTTAGGAATTTTGGTGTGAGCTTATTATTTGATATTAGGTCATGAGCTTGTAGGAATATTAAGTTTGGTTGCTAATCTGCATGTTACTATTTTTATTGATTTTTATTTAGCCGATATTACTGCTTATTTTGTGCTTAACTTTTGGTGATTCTTCATAAACTTCCCCTGTACACAGTTTTGATACCCACTCTCACAAGCTTGCATAAGCTTGTTTAGTGAGTAAAAATCTTTGAATTTTGGTTGTTTGTGATGCCCTTGTGGCTAGTTATCTGAACTAAGTGCTTATCTGCTTATAT
Source organism: Artemisia argyi (assembly GCA_030686995.1). Taxonomy (NCBI): domain Eukaryota; kingdom Viridiplantae; phylum Streptophyta; class Magnoliopsida; order Asterales; family Asteraceae; genus Artemisia; species Artemisia argyi. Next base: position 259,439,592 of record CM060708.1, on the reverse strand, counting down.
CTGCTTATCTGAATTGCTTATCCTACCTAATCTTGTGCATCAAAATAAACAACTCACTGAGCATTCAGTGAAATCATCAATATTCACAAGCTCATCATAAGCTCATCACTGAGCTTTGGCTTGTGATTTTTGGATCTTTTGGAAGCTAAGCAGCTCCTTAATCAAGTTCAAGCTTCATTATTCACTCACAAGCCCTTTTGTTAGGGCTGCTCACAGCTTGAAGCTTGTCCCACTCAACCAGCACACACTGGTTGTTCACCCAGTCAACCCACCCAACATCACAAGCTCCAACTGAGCTATCCAGTGGTCTCCACCACCCAACTTTTGTTCCTTTCAACCCCCCTCCTACCAGGGTTGAAGTTTTGACCATTTCTTTGACCTTGGAACCTGTGGACCCCACCTAGAATTGCCTCCAAAGGTTGTCCCATTTTCTGTCTCAGGAACCAAATAAGCAAGTGCTTATTGTGGTCTTTTGGCTTATTCAGTCAACTTATTTGAGTAACTCTTGCTTATAATTGTCCACATAACTCATTGGAACCAACTTTCACCATTGTGGACCCTACATAAGATCATTTGAGCTTATTTCTTGATAAAGTCAAACTTGGTCAACTGTTTGGGCAAATAAGCACTTACAGTGCTTATTCTTGGTTTCTAAGTTAGTTGTCTTTGTAATAGTTTCTTATTTTAAGTATTTTAATAGTTTTATAAAATAAAAACCAGAAAAAAAAACCAAACTTAATTATAGTGATAGCTTCTATTTAATAGAAATTATCTATTTAATTTTCTTTTTAGCTTATTTATAAGCACTTCTGTTATTTTATATTTTTATTAAATCTCTTATATATTAAAGTAGTTTTATAAATTTTTCCAGATTTTTCTTTTGTCATCTAGTGTTATTTAGAATTAATTTTAGTTTAATTAATAATTAATTAATAACTAAGAATTAAATAGCATATTTATATTTTATAAAGTACCACATAGTTTTTATAATTTTTATAGCTTTTATATAAGGTAAAACAATTTTATGAATTTTTCTAGGATTTATACTGTTCATTTTCTATTTTTAATAATATAATTAGTTTAATTGATAAATAATTAATAAATAGAATAATAATTAGTAAATTAGATTAAAAACACATAATATAAACTTTTTATAATTTTTTAGGATTCCTGTAATGGTTAATTAGATATATAAAATTTTTCATAATTATCTAAGTCTTTTTAGTATCTATAATAATTTAAATCAATATAATTAGTTAATTAATAATTAAATAATAATTAATTAATAATAAATAGATAAATAGTGTGAAAAATATAATTTTAGTTTTAAAATAAGTTTTATAATATTTTAGATTTTTAGAAATTTTAGTTTTAATTTTCTAGACTTATTTTACACTTTCCTAATTATTAGTTAATTATTAAATAATTAATAAATAGTTATTAAATAAAAATAATTAATTAAATAGTTATTAATTATAAAATAAATATTTTAAATTTATTTAATTTGCATTTAAGCCCCTAAGGCTTATAAACTCCTACTATTGTTAAAAGTTGTTTTTGTTTACGTTTAATTATTAAACGTTTACGTTTTTTAGTCCCTTTTCACTTGTACTTATCTGATTTCACGTATTGGTTGATATAGCTTATTAAAGCTATTCATACTTATTTTTCAGTAGTACAATCACTTAAACCTTTTTCCTGTTCAATTCACCTGATCTCGAAGTCGTTTTATTTCAGATTTCACATCTCGTTGGGATCTAACGATCCGGGGAAACACTAAACTCACCGGAGTATTGGCCTAAGCTGTCTGACTTGTTGACCATAACTTGGTTGATATTATCTGACTGTTTACAACCAATCAATTCACAATGCATCAATGAATGTTATGCTTTTTAGTTTTTTCTTCTTACTATTTGCTTTTATTTAGTTTTGATGAATAAAAAGCTTGTTTAATTTTTTCAACTTCATTTAAGTGATTTGAGATTTCAACTACATTTATGTTTGAAACTTTGTATTATTTTTACTTTTGGTGATAACTGATAACCAAAACTAATAGTCAAATTGTTTATTTTCGGTTTCTTCATAAGAAATATTGATGTCTGTTAGTCGTTATTGCTATCGTTAAAAAAAATTCGGCCTCCCTTAACTCAAAATCCTGGCTCCGCCCCTGCTTCCAAAGAGGAGATCAAGGGTTCGAATCCAACGGGGAGAAAATTAATCCCCTTGTGGCCACGGAGGTTCACTTGCGCCGACTCCAGGCTACCCAAAAAGGGTAGTTATCGTGGGATTAGTCGGCTCGCAATGTCGAGTTGAAAACCCATGATTCCAAAAAAAAAAAAAAAATGAAAAAGAAAAAAATGACCTCATCATTTTAACAATTAACGAAAAAACTAGCGAGTCATCCAAAATAAAGACTGTCTAGGTTACTAGTTTTAAGAATAGGTATACTTGGCTTAATTAAAAAAGAATAGGGACTACCAGTATTATTTGAGGTAAATTATAAGGATGAATCATGTAACTTTTCTCCATTTTTATTACTCGACACAATGAGGAAAGAAAACAGTTGGTTTGACAAATGTCCTTCGTACTATATATCTTTGGCTAGTGTTGACCACACCCTTCCTTAATTTTAGCCACACCCCTTATTATTATTTTTTTATTATTATTTTTTGTTTTTTTATAATTTTGTTTATATCAAAAAGCTATAAACCTGAAAGTGCGGAACAGAAAATGTAAAGTTTAATATGTCAAACACTTAAAACTGTCAAAAATACGGAATAAAAACTGACAAAAAGCGGTGTTATACTGAAAAAAAAATAGGGGACAAGGAGGAGACAAGGGGCCTGCCACCCTTGCCCCCGTACGTACTGCCCATATCTTTTTGCCAAACAAATAAGTATTTCACATCAATCATAATAACTAGAGTGAAACTAAAAAGGGTGAGTTTTCCACAACCTCCCATAGAGAAGATATCCAATCATTTGATGCATTACCGGCTTGTACAATATGTATCGCGGGTTGTACAGTTTGACCGAACCCTTTTGATGTGACAATAAAAGAAGGTTTTGTATAACATAGTCCAACTAAAAACCATACTAATTACCATATGCAGTACTATATATTTTTTGCAATATTTGCCTATTTGGAGTACTTTGTTCGATCAATAAAATATAAACAATAATTAAATATCGACGTTATTTACCGACTTCTTGTTTGCAAAAACATTTTTATAGCTTGATACAGCTTGATAATGTAATGCGTATATAAAACATGTTGAGGGAAATAAGCGATTAATATTAACATAGATGACGGACTCACACATGCTGAACCCTTATTAGGTTTTAGTTTTTATAATCAAATGATCCAAAAAGTTATTACAATTTTTATTAAATTTTTTTTATTATTTTAATTTTTTATTATTATTATTATTTTTGTTAATATTAATATTATATTTTTTATTTCAAAAATTTTTAAATTTAAATTATTGTTGTTGTCGTTGTTACTTTTAGATATTATATTTCTATTATTAGTATTTATTTTTATTCTTATCCTTATTATTACTTCAAATAAAAGACACACAATTACACAAACCATTTTTTTAACATAATCATCTTTGTTGACGAACTGGGTCATATAATATGATTTTGTTAAAAAGAAGTTTGATTTTTTATTTGAAGAAGATTAAGAAAGGGGGTTTAAGTTGAAAAATGATGAAAAATGCGTTTTAATAATAATAATAATAATAATAATGATAATAATAATAATAATAATAATAATAATAATAATAATAATAATAATAATAATAATAATAATAATTAGGGCTGTAAACGAACTGAACGTTCAGTGAACATTTCATGAACCGTTCGGTAAAAGTTCGTTTATGTTCGTTCGTTTATTAAATGAACGAACATGAACAATATTTTACGTGGGTTTAGTTAAACGAACGAACATGAACAAAAGTCTTATTTGTTCATTTATGTTCGTGAACGTCCGATTAGGCGTTCGTTAAAGTTCGTTTATGTTTATTTATCTATTTATATTCATATATCATATCTTTTAATTTTATAATTTTAAAAATTGGTTTATTTAAACAAAACAACACTTATAAACAATATATTATGAAGAATTCAATAAAGTTTATTTTTGTTTGTCTATTTTCATTTATTTTTTATCGTTTATATTCGTTTAGCGTTCGTTTAGTGTTTTAATGAACGAACATAAACGAACATGAACAATTCATTTTCTTAATAAACGAACATGAATAAGAAAATTCGCCCGTTTAAGCGTACGTGTCTGTTTATTTGTCCGGTTAAAATTAAATGAACGAACATGAACAGGGCTCCGTTCGTGTTCGTCCGGTTCATTTACAGCCCTAATAATAATAATAATAATAATAATAATAATAATAATAATAATAATAATAATAATAATAATAATAATAATAATAATAATTTAAAGCGTATCCGAAGATTCTCGGTGACTCAAGATATTTGAGCACGTGCTGCTGCTCATATTTTTAGTCGAATTAGCTTCGCTATAGCTAGAGTAGTGGGGGCCCAGTTAGTATCTCGGCTCCCTACTAATTTCTTATAAATCGTACGAATTTCCAATAAACTGATGTTTATAATAAATAAATAATAATAATAATAATAATAATAATAATAATAATAATAATAATAATAATAATAATAATAATAATAATATAAATTTAAAAGTAAAAATAATGATAAATAAATAATTAATTAAAAAAGTAAAAAATGTAATAATAATAATATTAATAAAACTAAAATATTATAGAATTAATAATAAAATAAAATTTAATAATAATAATAATAATAATAATAATAATAATAATAATAATAATAATAATAATAATAATAATAATAATAATAATAATAAAGTGATGTTTATAACAGTGTTGCAAAAAAAAGTCTACAAGGCCGATTAATCACCGCCTAAGTGCTATAGGTCCACCAATCTTGTCGATTTATGTAACTGGGTGTAACAAATAGGTCAACCATGGTCAACGGCGGCCAATGGTGGTCAAACTTGCCGAAAGCCTACAAATTTTGCCGGAAGTACCCAAAACTCAACGTAAACTTATTTTGATCATTTATAGTAACTGTTTAAATAAATTACATGTTTTTTTTGGAAAAAATCTTGTTGAAAATGCCTATAACTCACCGGAAATATCAAAATTTTGCCGAAAATACCTAAAATTTACCAGAAATGCTAATCCGATTAATCACCGATTAATCCCGCCTAGATCGATTACAAGCTACAAGGTGGTCGACCGCCTCACTAATGATTCACGATTTTTGCTACCTTGGTTTACAACAACAACTTTACTACATATAATGCATGAAGGCACCTCACTCTTAATTTTAAGACGTACAATAACAACAATCTATTTTATACTACATATAATGCATGAAGGCACCTCAGTCTTAATTTTAAGACGTACAAGATAAGGAGCATAATGTACACCACTTTAATGCACATTCTCACTCTTAATTTTTAGACTTACAAGACAAGAAGCATAATGTACACCACTTTAATGCATATATTAAAAAGACAAAACACCACTTTAATGCTATTAATGTAGTCAAGATATTTAATAAGTCAATTAATTAACTGGTCAATAAATATAATTAATGCGGTTATTAAAACACTTATATAAAAAATACAAATTATCAAGCATATTGTACAACTAACTTAAACACAATTACTGCATTAAATGTCAATAATACAAATAATAAAGCACGTTAAACAAATATTCAAGCCTGTACAGGCAACAGGCTAAATAAGCTCGAGCCCGAACGGGCACGAGTCAAATGAGCACAGGTCAAACGGGTTCATGTTATACGAATCGCTTTAAAAGTTACCCAAAAAGACGAAATAAATTCCTTAGTTAAAGAGTTAAAATACATCACATGAAATTCTTGATATCCGTAAATTTATTATCAAAAATAGCATAATAAAATAACATACCTGATTTATCGGTAAATTTTATCTGAGGATACCTGTCGCCGCAACGCGCGGGTACCTTCCTAGTAATAATAATAAAAAAAAAGTAAGCTGCAAAATTCGTTCCTGCTTCAAATAGAAAGATGAAAATACATCTCTTGTTAGATCCACGAACGTTAGTAGATAACATGAAAAAATTTGCATCATTCGTTATCATGGATCTAGATTACTCAGGAAAAAGTAGCAATGCTCATTTTTGCCACATATTCAGAATGATGTACTCAGTCGAATTGCAAATTTTTAGGGTTCTTTTTTTCCAATTTGTGAAATTCTCTTATTAGTTATTATAGTTATTATACAAAAGCTCGAAATTTTTATTTGACATTCCACATTTCCACCACGGTAAAAAGTATACATACCGTATGCATACAAGGAATGCATATAAAATATATCACTTTATCAGAAATTTTTAATCGATCTTTTATGTAGTTAAAAGATTACACGTCATCTTTTAGACATAAAGTACGTAGCTTATATAATTCATGTACCTGATTTGTCTATCGCATCATAAACTAGCGGCATCAAATAATCAAATAATCTAAGAGTAAAAGGCTTAAGGGATAGTAGTTATCTCATGCAAAAATTTGTTGCTAATTTAATTTCTCAGGAGATCATTTTTCTGAATATTTAGCCTCTAAAAATGATTTAGACTAATCATTTTGTTAAAGATAATTCGCATTGAATAACATAAGTAACATAGTATCAAAATATTTGTAACCAAAACAAAAGAAAAGAAAAATAAAAAATAACATAGTGAATTGAAAAACTATATCGTTAAGCCTGTAAACACAATTTTTATAGTTTAAAAAATGCAAGCGTATAATATTCGTTGAGAATTTGACGTGCGATTATCATCTCTAAACTGTGATCCTTTAATTTCGTAATCTCATATGTTGTCATATTAAACATATTAAAAACGATAATTACATCCCCTACACGTCACTCACATCTCATTTTCGGGATAAAGTTTTATCTAAATTTGAATTGGGGGGTGATGAGGCGAAAAATGATCCGTTTTTAGGGGGTCATTTAAACCCGAATCCGAATTTATTTGATCAAATATTGCCCTAAATCGTTCCTTTTGTGATTTTAGGTGTTTGGAGAGTGAATTCTGGAAAAGAGGCTATTTTGGACGTTTTTGGAGCATAAAGTGAAGAAAACGACAAAGTACCAAAAATCCAAGCTGGAAATACAAGGTGACGGCGTCAAGGGTTTTCTCTTGACGGCGTCAGACATGAAGATTAATTTACCGTAGCTGGTGACGGCGTCAGATGGAGTTATGACGGCGTCAAAGTGGCCAAGAATAATTTACCGTGGGTGGTGACGGCGTCACATAGGCCGTCACGATTTTATCTAGGGCGTTCGAGGAAGTGTATGGCGGCGAGTTGACGGCGTCAGATTTAACTCTTGACGCCGTCAGGACGATTTTCCTATATATAGTTTTCTAGTTTTTTCATTAAAAAAAGAGAGAAGTTTTGGTGAAACCCTAAAGACGATTTTGGTGCCTCTTTTACAGGTTTTTCAAGGGTTCCAAACCCTTGAGACCTTGCATTGTAATTGAGATAAGTATACTCTTAATTCAATCAATATGTCTATGTGTTGGTTGTTTATCTTTTGTTCTTATCTTAATTCTACTATGCTAGGCTAGATCTCTCTTGTGTTTGCTTAGATCTAATGAAACCTAGATGTTGATTATGTGTTGATTACTTGTCTATTCTTGTTTTGAATGAATGATTTTATATGTTAGGCTTAAGAAAACTGGCAGATCTCCAAATGGTAACATGCTTGAACGTCTTAAGAAACATGAACCGAGGCGTACTAGGTCTTTATTGGTTGTATTTAATGCATGAGCCACTGTTTACAATCTCTATAGTTGTGCTGGGTCATGGTGTAGGAGGAGATAAGAGCTCATAGAGTTGGGGAGTTATGTATGCCACTCCACGAATGGTATTAAGGAATACAACCCGTCATTCATACAAGTGTAACAAGTAATTGACATGTAAAAGATATCTAGGGAGTAATGAAGTCTAAGTAAACACAATTTCTCCACATACTGCTCACAACCTTAGTTTAATATTAGTTTAATTTTATTTTCATTAGTTTAATTAGTTACAAAGTAGTTTTTGGGTTAGTTGAATAGCAACTAATTCCGCCCACTCTTTCAAAACCCGAGATTTTACTTGCTTTCATAAAATATAAAAACACAAAAATAATCATCTTTCATCTCTAGAACTATTAATTAGGTTTTCTAATCCTAGCGACACTATTCCTAAGCTGAACGATCAATCCCCCGGTACTTGTCACTATACTATACTACAACGATCAGGTACACTGCCTGGTGGGGGTTGTAAGCCTCGCGAGATCCCTCGAGAGGTAAAGCAAGGTGCGATTCCCACGCATCAGGGGGCTAAATGTTGGGAGCCTTAAGGCTTCCAACTTGGGTTTGTTGGGCAAATGGTGGTGACAGTTTCGGGGGGAAGGAGGAGCGTTGTAGGTTTCGAGTGATAAAAAGCTTGTATGGTGAGTAGGGTGGTTTACATGAAACATGTGAGAGGGCTAGAGTAAGAATCATGGGTACTTGGGGGAATATAGTTCGAGTGGGCAGAGAGATAGATAAAATAGGGGTGGCGTTTTCCTCTTCGTTCGGTAGGAAGCTATGAAATGGCGAAGGTGTTCGATTTTGGAAGGATAAATGGGCCGTTGACTTCAAATTGTGTGAAAGATTTCCAAGGATCTTTAGGTTTGAGGGGGATCAAAATGTCTCGGTTAGGAATCATGGTGAATGGTATGGTGATGGGTGGAGGTGGAAATGGGAGTGGGTGGGTGTTCCTAGAGGGAGATCAGTAGATTAATTAGAGAAGTTACGTAGTATTCTAAGAGATTTAGCCCCGGTTTCGGGGTATGTGGATTCTTGGCGCTGGGTTCTTGCATCTGATGGAGTGTTCTCAGTTAAGCATATTAGAGAGTTAATAGATGAAAGAATTCTTCGGTCAGTCGCTCATGTTGAAGAAACGTCGTGGTGTAAGTTAGTGCCTTGGAAAGTAAATGTCGTTATATGGAGATTAAAATGTGGTCGGATCCCGGTAAGGTCTCTTCTTGATCTTATTGGGATAGATTTACATTCCACATTATGCCCATGTTGCGAGAATGCTGTTGAAACAATTGATCACATAATGGTTCGATGTTCTTTTGCTTCTGCTGTTTAGTCGAAGATTTTTATGTGGTGGAATATTGGTTGTTCCAATGGTTCATCGTTATGAGATATTTTATCCTCTGATAGATTCGTGTCGTCAAAACATGAGAGCCTGTGGCAAGCTGTCATTTGGAGTTCTTTGTAATTGATATGGAAAGCGCGTAATAACAAGATTTTTCAATCCAAAGACATGGTGGTTGCTGATATATTTTTCGGGATTCAGTTGACTTCTTTCTTTTGGGTTTCACACAGATTTAAAAAACTTGGTATTAGCTGGGTGGATTGGTCCAAAGGCTCGTGTTTTTCGTGATTTAATTCGGGGTCAAGGTTCTTACAATACTCGGTGTGATAGGCTCTGTTGCAGGCTTGGGTTTGCGTTGATGTTTGTCACTCTTTTATTGTGGCTCGTGTTCGGGCAAGTGTGGGCTTGGAAGCTTGTTTCCACAACAGATCCAATATGTTGGCCGCTTTGTAATGGAGTCGTTTTTAGCGGTATCTTTTATGTAGTTGTATTGATTGTTTTTAACGCATGTTGTCTGTGTCTCGTAGGCTATGGGTCAATTTTTTCTAACTTTTTCTAGCTTCTTTCGAAAAAAAAAAACTCACATCTAATTTTCTAAAAGGGCCTTTGGTTCGTATCAAATAATCACTATCACTATAGGTATCATCATCAATGAACCGTTAAAAAAACGCTTACTTTTGCGGGTTTCATATCCATTCTCGAAAACCAACCAACCAAACCCAAGAACCAAACAAATGTGTTGGACGTCGGTGGAACAACATAAATGGTTGTTGCAAAAACAAAATAAGTGAAGGAAGGAAGGCATAAGGACGGGTCGTGGGTGGGTCCGATCGTAAGCTGGAAGCTCCTTCAGTCGTCACTCTCCTTCTTTTCTTTGTTTCCTTTACCGTACACACCAAAATCACCAAACCCTAAAAAAAAAAAATTAAAAAATGATTTAAATTTTCCCCCTTTTCACAAAACCCTAACATTTTTTTATTTTATCTGCAATGGAAATGGATGGCTATAGCTCACCTGATTTCGACAGAACTAACATTTCCCCACTGGTATTAGTTTTATTCCTCTTTTTAGTTTAATTTATACTTCACATTTCTGCGCTTTTTTTTTTTTTTTTTTTTTTTTTTTTTTTTTTTTTTTTTAAATTGAATTTATGTTTGTGATTATTGCTATGAAATGTGGAATTAAAGTGTAATTTAGCATAGTTGTGAAAGGTTTGTGATGATAAAATGTGAGAGCTCTTAAGTTTAATTGTGCAAACAACTCTGATGTGGCCGCGCCAACCTTCCGAAAAATAAGTTGAGGGCTTTACTCTGTTTGTGTCTATGTGGCGGTGGGGTTCAAACCCCGGAAGCCATTTTTACCCAAAAAAGGAGTGTAGTTAGCAGTGGATGTGAATTTGCAAGCTAGGTTAAGGGGGTTTTGAACTGATGTATGGCTGGTGAAATGCTCTGTTGGGAATTCTGATAAACAACATTTTAATTGAATAAGGGGGTGTTCGGGAATATGTGATTGCATTGTTTTTCTAAGCGTGGTTTCTGAATTTTTGACCAACTAATCAACTGCGCTTGAGCCCTCGGCCACACAAACTCAAACCGGATAAAGCCCTTCCCTTTTGGGGAGGTTGGCGTGGCCACTTCCGGGTTGTTTGCACCAAGCAGGATTTGAGCTAGGGACCTCACACATTTTAGGGATGATATTCACAAAGATTTTACCAACCTGCAAACTGATTGTCGGATTACTCATATCATAGATTTAATGAATGTTTGGAATATTTTAGAGCGAAATAATCAGTTTGAAACACAGTCCTAAGTACCCCATATAACTTGCTTCAACTTATTGTTTCTTAAGTAATACAAAATCTGGTAAAATTGTCTCAAACCTTTTTTGCACCATTGAACTTATTTTTTCCATAAATTTAGGTGGACAGTGATGAAGAGTCGATGTCAAGCAAGAGAAAAGAAGTGTCAAGTCTGGAGATTGAAGGGAGTAGGAGAAAAAAGAAGAAGAAAAATGGTGGTACGCCCCGTCCTGCTTGTTCTTGGGTTCATTTTAGGTATGCATATTAGATACTGTATTTTTATTGTTTTCTATGACGATTAATTAACATACTCAAGTGTGTGTAACATTCCAGCCGCGAGTTCATTAAGGAGTACAGCGCTTCCCATCCTGAATCCTCTGGTCTCAAATCTGTAAGCATTCTGGTCTTGATTCAACTACATTATACATAAAATTCATATAAATTACCTTAACTGGAGTTGATATTATCATTTTTAGGCGACAAAAGCAGCTTCCAATGCATGGAAAGTGATGAGCCTTCAAGAGAAAGAAATATACACTAAACGTGCTCGTGAAGTGTGGGATGACTACTTGAGTTCCACTCCTGCCCGTGAACCAAAACCAAAAAAACAGGTCATATACTCTTCTATGATACATCGGTTATTTAACATTATATTAGCCTGATTATCTTACAGCCTTAATAATACAGGCCAATCTAGTCACAAGATGCTCTCCTGGTCGTTTAGTAAACGTGATGAAACGATTCACACCTGACCAAAAGGAAGCAGTAAAAAGCATCGGGTTTGGTAGCCTACTAGATCTCAAATGTCGAACTTTACGTCGTAGTTTATGTCTTTGGTTATTAGAAAGATTTAACACAATAAGGCGTAGTTTAGAAATTTGTGGTGAACGGGTCCCGTTATCTCCCCGTGATGTGGAACTTGTAATGGGATTACCAGCTAGTGGGAGAGAAGTGGTTAATTCCGGTCCGGATGAATTGGTAGCAGATTTACGTTTAAAATACAATGCTTCAAACCGGGGAATATCGGTGCGGTTTTTGGAGGGTATATTAGGAGAATCAGATTCAGGAGAGGATTTTAAAAGAGCATTTTTACTGTATGTGTTGGGAACTCTTTTGTGCCCTACTGCAAGATTAGAAGTTAGCCCTTCGTATCTTCATTTTTTAACTGATATGGATTCTGTTCATGAGTATAACTGGGCAAAATTCTTGCTTGATAAGTTAGTTAGGGAGGTAACGCGTTTTAGACAAGGGAAGCAACGTGCAGTTGGTGGTTGTCTTTTGTTTCTTCAGGTGAAAATGATCTTCATTAAGTGAATGTATAGTGTTTTTTTAATCTATTTACTTGATGATTTTAGATCTTACTTTGGGGTATTAATATTGACAGTTATTTTACTATGAGTGTGTTGCCATTGGAAGACCTTCTGAGCTCGGTCCCGTTGTTGTTCCGTGCTTATCTTCCTGGACAGAGGAAAATATTTCTGAAAGAGAAAAACATGAGAAAGAACTTGGCGGTTATGGATGTGGAGAGGTAATCTATATGTATAAAAGCATATTACTTCTGCGAAATAAAAAAAGCCAAAATACAGATGGCTTGTTTAACAAAATGTCACAAACGTTTTGCGTTTATATACCGAAATGACTCTCAATCTCACATACTTATGTATCTACCTTTTTTGCGAAATATTTTTTTTGCATATTTAGACCTTTTATAGTTTCGTCTGTTCAGTTTTGACTTTTTGTAAATGTTGACTTTGTGTTTTGTGAAATTTCCCGAAGGCAGCATATTTTGGAAAAAAAATGCAAAAAAAAAGTAATTAGCAAAATTGGTAGTCATTTTGTTAATAATTCCAATTACTTTCACATGATAAATTAATTTAATACTCTTCTGAACAGGTGATTTGCAGAGAACGGGGTCTCGGATTGAGCTTAGACATCGATAAGGCTAATGTTGACATGCTCCCACTGAGAGAAGTGAGACTTGGCAATCATAATTTTCAGCCTTCAGATGAAGATAACCTGGTAATTACAATAATCTAAATCAGTTTTAAAAGCAAGTTGAGTCTAATTTAGGATATGATTGTATATCAGTTCTTGAGTATGTGACAAGTGACATTGATTCAGGGAAGTTTAGGGATCACTTACAAAGATGAAAGTATACTGTCAACCAAGATTGAAAGTTACTCGTACAATAACACAATGGATTTTTCCAACATGAACAATGGAATTGCATATAGTCAAAGTCAAAGTGAAACTGCATGCCCTCTTCCAACCTGCAACTTTACGGGTCAATTTGAAAATCTGTCAGATCACTTCAGCAACAAACACTGGGATTCGGGACTGCGTTTCCAGTACAATTGCCCGTTAAATGTTTCTTTAGGAATGGATGAAACCTTTCTTGTGCTTCAAGCAGCAGAAAATGGTTTCTTCTTTTTACTAAATAAAGGGACTGAAAACATAGGGCATTCAGTCACGATTACTTGTATTGGTCCATGCTCTTCTAGTGAGCAATTTCTATATTATCTTGTATCAGAAAGAGGAAACAACTCTTTAAGGCTGAAAGCGTATACACAATCTTTGAGAGCTAAGGTTGATGGTATTCCTCCTTCGGATTTTCTTTTGGTTCCGTTTGGGTATCTTAATTCATGTGGGGAGCTGAATTTGGAGGTTTGTATATGGAACTCATCGGATTTGGTTGGAGTTTGATCTTAAAGAAGTTTGAGATCAACATTTTTTCTATTTTCTTGGATCAGGAAATGTATGTAGTAGGATTGTGTTCTTTTTTTATTGTTATCCTTTATTTTGCTGTGTTTTGATTTTATAATTGCAACTATGAGATAGCATATATATTAGTGCTAAAATACAGAGGAAATTATCTGTGAATACAATGTCAAAAGGTTACAATTAATGTAGTTAGATTTTCTTGATTGTTGATCAGTTGTATTTTGCTCTGATGTTATAGAGCTAATTAATCACCAAAGTTATCACAACATACAAGTTGCACTTATGTTATTTCAATATCATATCCTGCCTTTAGAGCCAGTTGTAAATATACATGTTCAATGCTAAGTATTGAACTAGGTAGGATAGATTTGACCTTTTTAAATAACTCTAGGTCCATTGTTGACCCACAAGGACATCTTGAATTAGATACCTTCCTTAATGAAGTCCTGGCCTTGATGCTCTTCCAGAACTTGCAGATAAGTTTGGTTTGGTGCTAGAAGCTGATGTGGTCCTCCTTCTACAAGCCACATGTAATGAATAAAACCATGAGTGTGTCTGTCAATGGTCCTCTCGTTTCTACATCCATGAACATCCAGGCTTTCTCCACTATCCAAAGTTTTCGATAGGCATCACATAACAAAACAAAATGGGGTATAAAAGATAGATTCTGTCAATGGAATCTATGAGCTTTTCACTGTCCACAACACCTTTAGTCCCCCACCACAATAATATTCGTTACGGCTTCAAGACTTACATCTTTGATATACATTATAGCTTATAATCAATTTACAGAATACAATGAAAATTATGTTTAGTAGGGGTGAGAGTTCATTAAAAATCAGCAGACTGGAAATGAGATTCCTATAACAGAATCTCCACGTTTCTTGTGAGATTTCTGAAAAATGTAAATTTGCTTTCTCTAGGGGACAATTTGTTTATGCTGGATAGTTGAGGGAAATATTTGATTTTTTGACACCACAGAAAAACTAATACAAGAAAGGAATATGGTAAAGTGATGATACTATTAATATTAGCATCTGTTTTAGGCAGCTAGTAAAAACTTTTGAATGTGGGTGTGGTGCATAAGTAAAGACCATAGAGCACTAATGAGCAAGAAAATTGACAGAAAGGAGGATGCGAAAAGATAGTAGGATGTCCAAGGGGGGTGTTTGTAGAAAGAGATATCTCTTTGGTATTCTCTGCATACAGGTCAATGGTATATTTGTTTTACAACGTGTTTGAAGTATGCACATTAGAGGGGTGACTATTCGTCTGCATCTCTGTGTTCAGTTACAAATAGACAGCAAAATAAGAGAGTCTGGCAGATTGGGTCAACGGGTCAGAACGAGTCTGGTTTAAACCGTTAATCTATTAATATAGTATAAAAGTGTAAGCATTATCTACTTAAACATGATAACAAAAACTCTTATATTACTATAAAAAACTGAATGGTTTAGGAGTTGATGTGTTAAAAAAACAATTAGGACAGACTTTGACCCGTAACGTATTTAGCTAAATTCCCTGATTTGACCCGTTTAAGACTAAGCATAGCTCAAATCAACTAATTTATAAGTAAATAGGTCTAAAAATCCAAATTGTTACATCTACATGTTCAAGATCTAGGGATGGCTAACCAAATCCGCCGGTACATGTATCATATATTTAGTTTTGTTGTATTACTGTTAAAAGTATCAAAAAATAATACATACTTGATCTTTAGGCATGTAAATATGACCGTCCATATTCTAGTGTTTTTAGTTTAATACAGATGCACTTGACCTATATATAGATTTACAATATACGGTATGGGGTTGAGTATGCTTCCTTTATCCTTGTAGGGGACTTGTTTCTCATTATAAAAAAGATGGACCAAGACTACCATCTATGAAAAGAGAGATGAGACTGACCATACCATTCTAAATGACAAAAGATACAGAATCTGGAAGAGCTTAAATAATGCTCATGGTTAGGTCGCCGTGTTGTTATATTAGAGAACTGATTACTTTTGGCGCTTCAGTTAAGAAAACAATTTTATTCATGATCGACTTTTTCTGCTAGCAAAAGTGAGCTAGACACAGAACTCACCGACAGTCATACGCATTAAATTGTGCCACAATGATTTTCTTAAATTTCTTGGCATACATGATGGTCTTGAATTCAGATCTAAATATTTAGAGTAAACTTAATTGGATACATTCATACGTTGCAAAAAGCCGAATACTTCACCGAAACAAAGTTGCTACAAACTAGCTAGAAATGACATCCAAATATTGCTTAGGAATATCAAAGGAATGACTGTTTTTTTCTCATTGACCATTTATTCAATTATTGGTGGTAATTTAAGTAGGAATTTTAACTTTAAAGAAAGATGGCTAGAATCTACCCACAAAGGTCATTATTGTTGGTGTTTAATATTGCAATAATTGAATGAATATCAAAAGGGAAACCTACATCCAATGAGTGGAAATCAAAGCTAAATAGAGAAAAAGCATTTCACAACATTTTCAATCATTAAAAACTTAAAAGAAAAGCCATTTCTGAATGCTCATATGATTTCATGCTACTTCAATCTTGTGGGTTCATCTTTATATTGAATTTGTTCAATTTAACTTGTAGTCTTTTACATGTATATCTGTAACTCTTACATTGAGAAAATAAGTTTTACAGTATGAAAAACACACACACATACTTTCACACACATATATGCAATTCTCCCTTATTTGTTTAGTGAATTGTTCATTTCATTGTTTCAAATAGGACATATATGCAACAAGTACATGAATAAGTTGATGGTTTTACCAAGTGTTTGTGTCGTAAAGCATTATAATTATATGATCCAGGAAACAGTTAAGCATCACAGAACTAAATGTTTGCTATCTACTTTGTATCAAGTATCATTTGTCATTCTAAAAACAGAACACAATTTGAGCAAAGTGCTATATAGATGATCACTCGTCTGTATTATTTTGAAAATGCCTCATTTTTAGATACTCTAACGGTCTTACCCTTGATACGGAGTATGTTTATTAAAAAAGCGGCAACCATCATGTTGACATTGTGACATCGAATCAAAAGACTCGTAATGCAAGCTTTTCCAAAGACTTTTCACTGTTTTGAAAATTAATTCAAATGACTTTTTGCATTGGGAGTAAAGACTTAATATGGTAATAGCTTGAGAAACTCCAAGCTTTTGCTTAATAGCTAGGAGCTCTTGCATTAATTTTTCATTTCTAGCCCTTCTTTGATTGTTAAAAAGCTTTTATAAATGCTTTTACACATTATATGTGATTTGTGAAAACGAGTTTTTGATTATAAACAATAAGTAAAATGTGATGTCCCAAACTCAAAAAGTCTTTAAAGACTAATTGCATCGAAGATGCTCGATAACGACACCATTGTTTGCATATCATTAATGAGCCTGCTAAGCATATATTCATATTTTTTGTGTTTAAGAATTGGGTTATGCGGTAATGACATAGGCAATTTCCTGTATATAAATACCAAACTACCATGTGCATATCATTTTAGACCAAAAGCTTCTTTGTTCTTTCATATATATCTCTCTCTTTCTCTTGCACACACACAATTAAACAAAATGGGAGCACTTTATTACATTTCATACTTTTTCAGTGCCACAAGCACCAGAAGCACAAATAGAAGCAGAAAAAAACCAATGCAGGCATGCATGTTCATATTTTAGTAACTCAAAAATATCATAACTGAAGTTAAACAAGTTCTAATTCTTTGTTTTGTGTCCCAGACAGTTGAAATTAAAGTCAAAATGGACTGTGATGGTTGTGAAAGAAGGGTCAAGAATGCTGTTAAAAACATGAAAGGTATCTCTACAATCCTCTTTAATTACTAGTATCTCATAATCATAAAGTGTTACTCATGTATGATTTTGTTGCATTCCCTCTGTTTGAAATTTTGTTTTCTATATATTTTCTTGAGTAAATACTTGGTTATTGTAGGTTGATTGTAGTGCCAAATCTGTCTTCTGTCTCAAAATAAGTGTTCACAATTACATTGTCAGTTAGCTATGCCAAAAATGTAAATGTTTGTTAATGAGTATTCATATTCACTGTAGAAATATTACTTATATATGCATATTCATATATGTAATCTTAGGATCCTGAGTCTAGACAGTTGAAGTGCATAGTGGTAAATATTTGTATATCAAAAAGTCTAAAAAATACACTTTTGTAAAAATTTAAATTTGCAAATTCACAAATAACCTTTTATCTTAAAAAGTACTCCGTACTTATGATTATAGGTAAATACACCCTGAACACTTTTTAATTACTTTTGTTTACATCTCCAAATTGTTATGTAGTTTTATATCTTACAAACTCTATATTTCTAAAAGTTCTTTTTGTTACATTTTTTAAGGTGTGAAGACTGTGGAGGTGAACAGAAAGCAAAGCAAGGTAACAGTTACTGGAAATGTTGATCCAAATCAAGTGTTAAAGAATATCAAGAGGACAGGAAAAACAGCCATATTTTGGCCATACATACCCTACAATTTGGTTAGTTATCCTTATGTTAGTCAAGCATATGACAAGAGAGCGCCTGCTGGCAATGTCAAGAATGTCGTTCAAGCCCTCGACGTCCCTAACACCACCGAGGAAAAGATGGCTCATCTCTTTAGTGACGATAATCCTAATGCTTGTTCGATTATGTGAAGTTATAAACTTATAATGCTTACTACTAAATTAGTTTAGTTATTATTACTTCTTCTTTTGGTTTTGGACTTTTTGTATTATGAGCTGTATGTCTAAAACTTGCATGTATGGCCAAATTATATGCTTGATAAGTTCTTACTCCGTATTAAATTGATGGCAGTGTATTATTATATATGTGTGTATGCACACGCATAAAATCTAATATGATACACACAAAGAATCCTAAGAAAGTGTAGCACACTTTAGTTGGGGGGAACTTTTATATTCAAAAGGGCTTTAAAGCACCAACACAGCAAGATTCTAGTTCTCTTTTTATAAAGGTTTTTACAAAAAAGTTTAGATCTTCATATATTCCTTTTTTTTTTTTTTTTTTTTTTTCAAAGAACTATTTGATCTAGACATATTTTTGAAACGTAAATATAACTCGTATAGGTAAACAAAACTAGCACGAAGTTAGAATTACATCAACATAACATGACTCCACCGACCAAACTGATTTTAAGCTTACAACAACAAACAACTGACCATAAAACTTACAACAGCTCTGGACCAAACATATATCGCTTTGTGCATAAGGCGATATATGTTTTGAGGTATTGCGGCGCGCTTTTTTGAGAATATTGATTGCGTTAGATGATGTAAGTATAGTAGGCATATATTGACCTGTCTAACTGGAATATATCATGGATGTTAAGAAAAATGATGTGAACAATTAAATTAGAATAAGAAATTCATGGATGTGACTTCAAGACCCGTCGTTGGCAACTTAGCGTAAAGGTGATATGTGCTATTCTATTCGAGTGTTGCTTGTCACAACTCATGGATGTTACTGATAGTCTTCGATCTAATTATTCGCGCGTTGAATCTTTCCTTCTTGGATGGATTTGATAACCATGATTCCACATTTTTTGGCATGACTAATTTAAAAGGGTTTGAACCAATGTTACATATACACAAACGGCAATGTCTACCCTTTTCAGGAGGTTAGCGTGACTATCATGGTTGTTTGCACCTAGCAGGAATTGAACCTATAATTTCTCACACTTTTTTTTTTTTTTTTTTTTTTTTTTGGGTAAAGGGATTAATATACCCGGTGAATATAAACTAAAAGGGATTATCACACTTTAGTGATGATAGTTGCATGACTGCGGTTTTCTTTAACTCAAAGTGTGTATTAATTAAATCTGACATTGTTTGAACTTTGAACTAATCATATAAAGTAAAACTTGTTTGGAATAACCAGAAAGTTCTGAATACAATTCAAACAACCTGAAAGTACCGAAAGGCTGAGTAGTCAAGTAAAAATCATAAAGGAGTAGTAAAAAAGTTTCCAAATGCAACAAAAGTTTATGGATGTTAAGAAAAGCCTTCTTTAGATGACATTTCTTAAACGTCTTCGAAGAATTTACATAAAGTTCGTCGTTATATGTTATTAGTGTCACGAATAATATCGAGTGTGTAATATTGAATGATCATTGTGTTTACATACAATCCAATATTCATACTGAAGACTAGCCTAACACTTGAGTTTGGGCCAAACCAAAACAAATACAAATATAATTCAAAGTCTAATACAAAACAACTAATAGCCCCCCGCAGTGGGAGCACGAATAGAATGAACACTCTAACTGTTTCAAAACTCAGAAAACAAAGTAGATGGAAGACCATTGGTATTATGTCAACAATCTAATAACGCAATGGAACATGCAATACACGCACATGTCCAACAGCAACCAAATCACGAACGAAATGAATGTCAGTTTCAATGTGCTTTGTGTGTTGATGTTGTACAAGATTAGAAGACAAATAAATTGCACTAACATTATCACAATAGACAAGAGTAGAAGAAACCAGTGTGTGAAGCTCACGCAAAATATTATGCAACCAACAACTCTCAGTAACAGCATTGGCAACACCACGATACTCAACCTCGGCACTAGAATGAGAAAGCGCAACCTGATGCTAAGAGGACCATGAGAAAAGGTTATTGCCAACAAACACACAAGAAGTAGACCGCCTAGTAGTAGGAAAACCAGCCCATAGCATTAGAATCTGCAACAAAAGAAGATGTCGAAGTGAAAAACAACTATAAGCCATAACTCATAGTGCCTCGAACATATCGTAAAATTCCTTTTTTTTGTTGAAAAATGACGCTCCCGCGGATCATGCATAAATAAACACACCTGATGTACCGCATAAGAAATATCATGACGAGTTGACGTAAGATATTGAACAACAATTGCTAGGTTGTGATAAAAAGTAGGATCCTCAACTAGGTCACCATCAACACCCAACTTAGAATCAGTGTCAATCGGAGTAGTAAACGGATTACAATTGAGCATATGCGCACGCTCAAGAACCTTAGAGGCATATTTTTCTTGAAACAAAAACATCTCTGCAGACGAACGAACAACAAATATCTTGAGAGAATAATTAAGCGGGCCAAGGTGAGTCATAGAAAACTCATGATAAAAGGAAGTAATCACACTTTGTAGCAATGTCACAGAAGAGGCTGTCAAGACAATATCATCAACATATAACAATAAGCAAGCAATATTTGTCCCACGATGATAAATAAATAGCGAGAAGTCACAACGACTATGATGAAACTAACACGAGTAGCATAACCTGCAAATCTCTTAAACCATGCCCGAAGAGCCTGCTTTAGACCATAAAGAGACCTTTCGTGGAAGGCACACATGACCAGGATGCGTGAATCCTGAAAACCAGGTGGCTGATACATATAAACAGTCTCAGACAAACTACCTTGAAAAAATGCATTCTTGACATCAAACTGATAAATATGCCAATATCGAGCAATTGTAAGACTAAGAACAATATGAATAGCGACCGGCTTGACAACCATACTAAAAGTATCATCAACATCAACATTAAATTATTGTAAACTACCATTCGCTACAAGACGAGCCTTGTAGCAACTAAGATAACCATCTGCTGAATACCTTTGCTTAAACAACCACATTGAACAAATAATGTTTGCACCAGATGAACAAGACACAAGAGTCCAACTGTCATTTTTAATTAATGCATTATACTCATCTAACATAGCCTTTTGCCAATTTTGATCACTATAAGATTTAGAAGAGGAGATACAATAGAAACATTTAAGGTGAAACGTTGAGTAGGTCTACTAGAGCCAACACAAAAACGAGTAACGATGGGATGAATTATAGAGGGATTTGGATTAGGTGGCTGTTGAGAGGTTGGTTGGGCAGCGGGTATTCAGTCAGAAGCGTGTTGGACCACAACGGGTGCCGATTAGGCCTGCAAACCCAAATCAGGGCTCGGTTAGGCCTGTGAAGCCAAACTAGTTGTGGACTGATGATGTGGCCAAGAGTATTAAGCGTAGTGGGTTGGACAGTGAGGCCGTGAAGAATAAATGATAGGGGTGAGTATGTGGGTCATGAAGCGTAGTGGGATGGACAATTAGGGTAAGAGTAGTGGGTGAAATGGTTGGTGTATTTGGGCCAATTACATTTGGGCTTTGGGAACGAAGTTGTTGAGTAATTATATTCGGGGCCGGGGGGGTCTAAAAAAGTGTAAGGGTAAGGATTAATAGGATTCATCGAGCCATATGGGAATGTAGTCTCATCAAAAGTGACATGGCAAAAAATTATTATTTACTTTATGGTCAAGTCAAGACAACGATACCCACGATGACTTGTGAGGTAATCTAAAAAGATAGAAGGAGTGGCATAAGGCTCAAGTTTATTAATGGTAAAAAGGTGTGGATAACATAAATACCTGAAAATACGAAGAGTTGAATAATCAGGGTGAGTCTTGTATAAGAGAAAATGATGGGTTTCATTATTAGTTAAGGTTGAGGGGTAAGATGTTTAAAAGGTAGGCCTCTATATGAAGTGCTTCGACCCAAAGAGTATGGGGTAGATGGGCTTAAAAGAGAACGGTATGGATGAGGTTGTTAATGGTATGGATCATACGTTCAAACTTCCCATTTTGTTGAGAAGTCTTAGGACAAAAAAACAACAACGAATTGTAATGCCTTTTGTGGCAAATAATTGGTGTAATTATTATCAAATTCACCACCGTTATCACATTGCAAAGATTTAATATCATACTTAATTTGATTTTTAACAAAAGCATGAAAATGAATAAACTTAGACAAAGCATCAGACTTATTACGAAGAGGATAAACCCATAAATAATGCGAAAAATGATCCATAAACGAAACATAATATTTAATACCCGTAGCACTCGAAAGTAGAGAAGTCCATAAATCCGATTGTACAATATCAAAAAACAGACCTAACAACAATTTCAGAACTAGAAAAGAGAAGCCTCGCGTGTTTGCCAAGCTGACAAGCATGACAAACAGCAGGAGACTTCGTCTTATTACAAGAAATACGCCAACTAGAAATAAGAAACAACAACATTTCACTTTCCGGATGTCCAAGACATTGGTGCCATATGTTTTGTCTCACAAGAAAAGCTTGAGTAATAGGAGATGGCTTCGTGGCAGGATAAAGATCACCCATGTTGTCACATCTGAGAAGGATTTGATGTGTCAAATAATCCTTCACATGAAAACCAAAGGGATCAAACCCAATAGAATACTAATTATCACGAACAAATTGACGCACAAAAATCAAATTTTTTACAATATTGAGAGTAACAAGAACATTATTTAAATGAAGAGGTCTGAAAGGAGTTGGCAAAAGACCATGGCTAGTGTTAGTACAGGAATGGACTTCCCATTACCAACATAGACAGATGGATAAATACATGTATTAAAAATAATACTAAAATTATCAACAACAGAATTAAGATGAGAAGAAACACATGTATCCATGTTCCAATTTGCAGAATCGGGATCTTGAAGAGTCATGTGTTAAATGCATGCAGAAGCAATGTCTCTTGTCTATAAACCAAAAGAGCAGTAGAAGCGCGTTGGGCCGAATGGGCTATAGAAACTTGCTGAGGAGAGTGGGCCGACTGGGCTACTTGAAACTGGGCCTAAAACGCTTGTGGAGCAAACTGGGATGGGTCGTAGGAATGGGCCAAAACTAGGTAGGTTAGGTTTGGTTGTAGTCCGAGGAGCAAAAGGCCGATAGCCTAAGATACCAGTCGGCTAGGCCAGTCCAAATTAGTGAGCAAACTAGGGTAGTAGTAGTTTTTGGGTGTGTACGAGTTCCAGGAGTTGGGCCTGGCTCAAATTCGAGGGTGAGGTAGTAGAATGTTGGGATGGTCCAGTTTGATTAACTTTCTTGGGTTTGATCAACCAGATATGAGAGCTTGAGTTGTCTTCCAAAGGGACAAGTTTGAGGAAGATGGCGCGTTGGCCGAGCTATCATAACCAAACCTACAAGTGTCACCAAACTGAATAAAACCGTGAGTAAAGTTGTTACATGTTCGTGGAGTGTAACGAGTGTCACGAATATCATGAGTGTCCTGATTCCTTAGGTCCGAATTGGCAGCAAGTAAAACAGTAGGAGCAGAAGAACATATATCACTTGATAAGTTTTGTGTTTAAGAGTTTAGCCGCATCACTTCAGTTGTGACCATGGAACGAACCGTGCCAAGGTCGGGAAAAGGATCCCGATGTGCTGTAATCCCGGCTATATGAGCAAATTTGTCTCTTAAACAATTAATGGTGTAAATGACACCATCATCATTACTAAGAGGCGAGCCAAGAGCATTAAGCAAAGTAACTATGGACTCGATCTTTTGAAAGTATGCATCAATAGTTCGATCACCAAGTTGTATGACACGAAGTTCACCTTTAAAAAAATTGTATGTGTCCTTTTATTGTCAAGAAAAATATCTTATCTTACTATGTTATAAAGCATTTAGGCCTTCTAATTTTAGCATGCTTAATTTTAAGTCTTACAAATTAATAAGCTTAAAGTACAAGTAATTGTAACACAAATAGACAATTAATACCATAAATGAATATAATTAGACATGTACAAGTATGATAAGCTTAAAGTACACACCAATTTTTCACAGCCATCAATGCCTTAGAATTAATGCAAAGTTTAAACCTTAAAATTAATGCAAAGTTTCAAATTAATTGACTTAAAATTTATGCTGCCTCACAGTGACTCACCACGAGTCACGGCTCGGCTACGCGTGAGCTGTCAAGACCAACGCAAGCCAAACGAATCAAAATTAATAACCAAATCCAAATCCGGGTACAAGAACATCAAAAGAGCAAGGAAAACATAATGAGTCACCGCACCGAGTCAACTCAGTTGACTCGGTGGTTGACCGAGTCGGTTGTAGAGGCGAGAAGGGGGTCCACACGAGGGTTTAGTAACATTTTTTTTAAAACCATTTTATGAATAAACCTCATTAAAATCAGATTTAAATAAAAAAATAATTAGGGTTTTGAAATAAATTAAAGAAAAGAAAAGAAAGGGAGCGCGTGGGGGTTTGTTACCGTCGGAGAAACAATCGAAGGTGGTGGTGGTCTCGGTGGTGGTTGACAGTCGAAGGGTGGCGCGTGGAGGGGTGTCGAAAGTGAGTTGTGGTGCGTGGGTGGTATGAGCAAGACGGGGGTTTCCCGATCTATAAGTAGAAATAAGAAAAATGGGTGGGTTGCCGGAAAATTATTCCGGCGACCGGAATCTGCTTGTGTCACCGGATTTGTGGCCGGCGGTGGGAGGGTTTAGAGAGAGAGAGAGAGAGAGAGAGAGAGAGAGAGAGAGAGTAGGGTGTGAGTGTGTGTTTATTAGGGTTTAAAATGAGAAAACATTAATAAAAGGGGTATATATATTAAAAAGTATAGGGCAGATTTTGAATTAATGAAAGTGTGGGGGATGCAAAGGTAAATATCACGGGGACCAAAACTATCAACGTAGTTAAACTTCTCACGAAAACGCTTCGGGGCTCAAACGATATAACAAATGGACTCGAAAAATTACGAAACTTGCGCCATTGTTCACGAAATCATTTTTCCCATCAAATCAAGCATAAACTTAAAAGTTTTTCTCAAACTTCATATAATTCAAATAAATTGAAAAATGCAATACGATTCAAGTTTTCTAGGTTGTGCCTGCTCGATGAAGGAATAACGCTCACGTTAAATAAGATATCCAGAGTTTTTCAAACCCAAACAAGTTCAAAGAAGTTCAAAAGTTAAGAAAAATCAAAAGTAACGGTTTTGTCTCGTAAAATAGTTTTAGGAAAAGTACCGGGGGTTACATACACCATCAACTTAGTAGCATGTAAATTGTATAAAGCTTTATGTATTTTATTTGTTTGTACATTGTATCTATACTACTTATAATGGAGATTTGGTCAAAGTGGAGAGTGAAAACTGAATTTTTGGTCAATGCCGAAAATACCCTTGTAATTTATTTTTTTTGGAAACTATTCAACATTCAATGCAAATGGCTGACTAAACCTATTGAAAATTCAGACACACATTAAATAAAAACACACACAACCCTCTTGACTCTTTCTCTTTTTCTTCTTGGAGCCGTCAACCACCAACACCCCAACTCCCTCTCCGCCACTTTGACCTTCCACCACGGCCTCACCGCCGACCACCACGACTCACCACCACCACCACTTTAATTCCCACACCCTCCTCTTCAATTTGGTGTAACTCACGCGCCTTAAATCCACTAAAAACACCTCGATTCGTAGTTTTGAAGACGAAAAGGTAAGTAGCATCGAGTTTGCACCGTATGTGCCTCGATGTGTGTAAAAATCCGTGAAAACACGGATTATTTTAATGGGTTTTGGTTGAATCTTAGGTTATTTTAATGGATTATTTTAATGGGTTTTGGGAAAATGATTTTGTTAATAAAACTTAGGTTGGTATCGTGCTTTGGTGATGAGGTCGAGTGTTTGGCTCGAACCATGAGCCTAGGCTCACGGTCGAGAGCTTGTGGTCATGGGTAACTTGTGGTCGAATCTTCTTGTTGTTATTCTTGTTGTTTGTTTTATTTTCCTTGTTAGTTTTTGACTTTTCCTGAATTTGAGATTGAATTATTGATGGGAAATGGATGTTGGATTATGGTTGTTGATGTTGAGGAGTTGTTGTTGATGTGGAATCCGGCCGAGGGCCGAGGCGTTTGTGGTTGCTCACCCAACCTCACCACCACGCGACCTCCGCCACCGGAGCTCACCATCATCTAAACCCACCCCTCCGCCGAAACCTAGGCCTCCACCGAGAGCCCAACCACCATCAACACGACCAGTGAGGCCAACGGCAACCATGGTGTAAATTTTAAAGTTAATATTTGTTATGAAACCGTGGTGTAGATTTTATTACAAACTTTATGGTTTCAACTTTGTTATTAAGATTGTAAATTTGTTTTGAGGTTTTTTTATTAGATCTAGGTTTTTTTATTGAGATTTTTTATTAGATCTAGATTTTTTATTACAAACTTTTGAGGTTTTTTTGTCTCTGTCGCCGCCTACCGCTAATTGCCACCACCTGCCGCCGTATCTGCTAACGTCTCGCCGGAACTAGCTGCAAACTGATGGTGTAAAGCAAGTAATTTTTGATTTGTAAATTTATTAGTAAAATTTTAATATTTTGTTACTATCGTTATGGTGTAATCTTTGTGGTTAAGATTTGTGAATCTGTTTGTTGATTTGTTGTATAACTTGTGATAATTTAGTTTTATTTTTTTTTAGTTTATTTGAAATTTTAATCAATGAAATAGACCACACCACTTTTGCACATTGTCTTAACTATTGTTACACAACAATAAATGCATCTTTTAATTTTATTGCCTTTTGTTGGTGGATTAATTTTTCATGGTTGAATTTAATTTTGATTTTGAATTTAATGTAAAGTTGTTACACAGTTTACTATGTAGAAACTTTTAATTTTGAATTTAATGTAAAGTTGTTCAAAAAAAAAAAAATTAATGTAAAGTTGACCACGTTTGGGTTACCTAGATCCACGCAAAAAAATATAAGTTTTCCTATTATTTTTTTTAACTTTTTAAAAATTTCGGAATATTAAAAAAATTGAAATTTTTTGAAAATTATTAATTCGAAAGTTTTAATTCTTTTAAATCTTTCGAAAATTATAAAAAATTTGAACTTTTTGAAAGTTGAGATATTTTGAACTTTCAATTTGGAATTTATAAAAATACAAAATATTTTGAAATTTAAAGTATTTTGAGAATTTTAATTGTTTTATAATGTTTGAATTTTTATAATATAAATTTTTTAAAAAGTGAAATATTTGAAATTGTTTAAAGTTATGTTAAGACTTAAATTTTTTGAACTTCGAAATATTTTGAATGAAACATTTTCAAGTTTGAATTGGTTCTTTGTCTTTATTTATCAGAAGTTATATTGTAGTTATATATTAAAATTTATAATTGACTACTTTGCAAAAAGCGTGAGTCAGATTGTCAGATTCCATTACCACTTTAATTTGAAAAATGGAGACTTGAGCTACTTCCTAAACCATAGGTAACTTTGCATCTTGTGTGACTACCAATAATTCAATATTTATGCTCTATATTAACTTAAAAAACTCATCTTGTGAAAACTACCAATAGTGCATGCTAATGTTTGTTGAATTTTACAAAAAGATTTATCGTTTACAAAATGTTACCATTTCTTTACAAACAATGAAATTGATAGTTACCTATCACTCATCAATATTATTGACATTTGCAAGATGTCACGCACGCCTAAACTAAAGTCTCTTTATAAACAATTAAATTAATTGTTGCAATTCTCACCTCAATATTGTTGGAATTTGTGTGATTGTACACATGATTTTTTTTAAACTAGATCGAACACCGAACCGATTTGACTTTACTTTACTTAAGATTAAAGAGAGGGGTCGGGCGGGCAATAAAGGCTCATTTAGTAGACAGCGAGCGAGCAGTTTTTCAAATGTTTCACATTTTTTAGTGCTTTTTGCGGTTTTGTCCGGTTCAGCCTGACGGTTCCGGACCAACCGGTTTCTGGTTCAACCGACGGTCCAATCCGGTTTTTAAAACACTGGTCGCTATGTCAATTATCACAATATCGCAACTATAAATGTTTTTATATGTTGTTTGATAGATGTTAAGAATTTTTCTTAGACTTTAGTTATCGTGTAGTACAACCGTTTGCAATTACATTATGATATGTTCACGTTCTATTTTGAACGCTACACAAAACACTCACCACAATATCACAAATCGTTAATTATCTGCCGCTAGGAACCGTTGCTATGCACGGGTATTCGTCTAGTATTATAACATGTATTTTTTATTATAAGGGTGCTTTAAAAATAATATTAATTAGTGTTTAATGTTTTATTCTTAATTTTAAGTTTTTTATATATGTGTTTAATTGATTTATACCAAGTGCTTTATATGTTGTATATCTTAATTTTAATACTTTTGATATTTAATGTGTTTAATGTTAGAAAATTAAGTTTAAGAGATATTTAATGTTTCAAAATTATGTTTAATTTACTTGTACATATTGC
This sequence comes from Artemisia argyi, assembly GCA_030686995.1. Classification (NCBI taxonomy): domain Eukaryota; kingdom Viridiplantae; phylum Streptophyta; class Magnoliopsida; order Asterales; family Asteraceae; genus Artemisia; species Artemisia argyi. Next base: position 259,410,711 of record CM060708.1, on the reverse strand, counting down.
TTTGTTAGTTGTATTACTTAATTTTAAGATATTTAATGCCATTAGTGTGTTTAAATTACCATTTTAATTTTAATGCTATTAGTGTGTTTAAATTAGTTGTACATGTAACTTTAATGATTGTAATGCTTAATTTTAAGTATTTCTATATTACACAACGTTTGATGTATACACTCCGTTTAAGTTGAAAAGAAATCAATTTCCTGTCCGCCTTTGCTTTGCCATGATTATAAATAAGGCGCAAGGACAAACTATTCCAAATGTTGGTGTTTATCTGCCACATTCAGTATTCTCTCATGGTCAGCTTTATGTGGCTTTGTCGAGAGGGATCTCACGTGAAAACACAAAGGTGTTAGTAAAGCCTGCCAAAAAGTTCGATGAAGACGAAATGTATACATCAAACGTTGTGTACCGAGAAGTCCTGCGTGAAGAGTAGAATACACATGTGTATCGGATTTCAATATTTTAGCTATATACGTAGTATTTTGCAACACAATTTATCATATGCATTTAATTATAGGCTCACCAATAATTGTAGTTTATTCCATCGTTACACTTTCAAATATATCGTGAAGCTATTGATACACGTTTGTAATTATTTGGTGCCGATAACATTTTTTTAGGGTACCCGCCGCCGCAACGCGCGGGTACCCTACTATTTCCAAAAAGAACCCAAGCATCTTTAGCAAACTAGGAATTAGTAGTAATGAGCCTACCTTGAAGGGTTTCAGAGAGAGTTTAAAAGATCAAAGATCTAACTTGGAATCCGCTTTAAGTCATTCCGCGGTTGAAGGAGCTGAGCTAGTTGCACTAGAAGAAGAACACGAGATGTGTTTTAGCAAATCAAAATTTTCACAATTATTTTTTAAGAAGTAATACCATGCAACATAGTTGGCTTTGCCAACATCAAGTTTAATGAGGATTTGATTAGTGATTGAGTTAACAATATAAAGTTTATCCGTAAGTGATAGGGTATGAGTGAGGGGAGTATCGTTCGTCATAAATGAACGAGAGTTGAGGTGACTAAATAAAAGGTAAACAAAAACAAAAGTAGTCGACTAATGGATAAAAAAGGAATATACTTTATGTTAGTCGACTTTAGGTGCACGAATCTGCTTCGATATAAGTCGAGATGGATAGTTTTTTAGATTAAAAAAAGGATCAAATAGCATCGAGACTATATGATTTTAAGTCGAACAAAGGGCCTATGAGTCATAAGCAAAATGGAATACTTTATGGTAGTAAACAATTGGAACATAAAACAACAATCCAAAATCTATTCCATAATATAATATGACTATAACCAATCAAACCTTTACCATATTTCTTTTTCTTAACCGGTGGTAGGATTAAAAAAGGGATTCGAAGAAAATCAGTCAAGCTTCAGTCAACTTAAAGTAAAGTGAACCGAAAAATTAATCAGCTTTAGGTTTTTAGGATTAGGCTCGATACCATGTTACGAATAATATCGATTATATATGTAATACTGAATGTATTTACATGAGACCTGATATTTTTATAATACTAACCTAACACTTGTGCTTGGGCCTAAACAACACAAATACAAATATAATTCTAATTCTAAGTCTAATACAAATCCACTAACAATTAGCAACCAACGAACATATATATCTAAGCAACATAAACATACACGATTCTAAGCTTAGTCTTCAAAAACAGAAGAAAAAACCACCAGGACAATATAATTTCTCAATAAAAATCATTCAAAGTTAACAAACAGATTAATTCGCATAACCCACAAGTGAAAACCAACAAAGAAGCAACTAATTTACGATTTTTGCAAATTAACAACGTTATCACCATCAGAAGTAACATGTTTACGTGGACTTTCGGGCAGAGGATTTCCATTCTCATCGTATGAAATCTTGCCAGAAAACTCGAGAGGCCGGCATCGTTCTCCCATAATAATTGTCCGCTTCCATACAGCCTCTTCATCACCAACGTCATCATCATCACATTCGTCAACTTTCTTCCACGAAATCATTTTAGTCATCAATAATGCCTTACTACTTAAACCACATCCTAGCTTTGAAATCGTCCTAGGCTTTTTGTCACCTAAATGCACCGTGTTTTTCTCTTTTTTGTACGTATTTAATCTCTTTAAACCACCATGCGAACCACATAGAAAACCAACAATCGAGAACACTGATATGACCCCGAGAAGAACCACGAAAAATGCGACGCCCGGGAAGGGCAAAATTGTCTTTTGTATAGTGATTTGTAGTAGTCTTGCCATTGCTAGCTAGAGTACTATTAGAAGAAAACAATTTGGTAATACTTGGATTGCATATAAAGGTGAATAAGATGATATGAACAGTATGTTTTAAGTGATATAAGTAGTTGAATAATGGATCATCATCACCATGGGCATTGGGTAGTTGGTATATGTGGAGTAGTTGGAAATATATATATGGACCCAAAGACGTCATTTTTGGTCAATTAAAGTAGTAAAAGATCTTATGTGTTCGTATAATTTGGTTGTATATGATAAGATTTATATGTTTTGTTTCCAGTTATCTGATAACATTGGTGTAAACACACACGACACGATACTACTACTATAATAGAGTCCAAAGCTGTGGTGATACATACATTGATAATTGATGTACTTTCTTTTTATATATTATGAATAGAATGTGCATATTTGTGTTTTTTTAAGGGAAATTGTGACTAAGTTTTCTATGACACCGGAGTATTACAAACTAAATTTACAAGTATATTTAGTAATGTGGCGATGCTATAACATAATCTAAAAGGTCATAAAATTATAAACTAAACTCTAATTCAAAAGTTCAGAAAATTAATAAGTTCTTTCTATACCAAGGGGGTGTTAGGTAATTAGCTTAATTGGGAACTGAAAATGACTTAAAGATACTTTCGTGTGTCACGGGCCGAGTTGACTTGACTTGACGACTATATATAGTCAAGGACTGGGACTTGACCCCCGAATACTAAAACTTCACGTCTCCTTCTTTGTCCATTAGCTTATTTGGTATCTTGTCATAGTCACCTTTATTTAGTATTTCTGTTCTAAAATGATAACTCGAAATTATAACTATTTATAGATTATCATATTCAATCATTTAAAAATTATTAGTGCTCCTGGTATGAAGTTTCATCGATGATTATTCAAACCGAAACGAAAATACTTTTTTGTTTTGCTAAATAATAAACCCTAGCTAATCCTTGTAAGTTGAGTAAGTTCTTCTAGATCAAATTATGCTAAAGGAATTGACATGATACTATATTTATAGCGATTTCGTTGCATCTCTTTACAAGTAATGCAAAAATAGATATAAGAAATGGTAAAGCTAAGGCCCTCGTTTGGTGTGTTACACTTTTACGAAGGTAGTCTTGAAAGTAAAGGAAAAATATATTATACAAAAATGGTTTGTGCCCTTCAAGCCAATAAATCTATGTCGACTCAACTTTAAGAATCATAATAAATGGCCAATAGAGCCATTGAATAAGACGTCGATAAAATTTGGAGGCCCAACCATATGCAGTTGGGAAACTAGAGGTGTTTGCGAATTACGATCTGATCAGTCGAGTTGAGTTTTGGCGTAAACAAGTTAGGCTCGTTTAATAACTACTGGGGTCAAGCTCGGCTCGAGCTCGAATAAACTTTTGTCAATTGGCTCGAGCTCGTACTTAAACAAGAAGCTCGTTTGAAATTTTTAACTTTTTTGAGTATTCTTACAATAAACTAACTTTCAAGCTTAAGATATATAAAAGATCAAGATTCATAGGTTCGTTTATTAACTCAAGCTCAAGCACGAAAGCTTGTTCTAATGCTCAAAACTAAAGTGTATGTAACCTATAATAGACATTAATTTGCATTAAAAACAAGATTGTAGTTTACTCATACTTACATTTTTTATTTATTTTTTTGGTAAAAGGTTATATCTCTGGTAAATTTATTACTCCAAAAACTAGTTAATTACAAATGATGTGGGTGAATCCCACATCTCAGCTTAAAAAAGGCGATAAAAAACACACATATTGCGCTTCAAACTACAATTATCATAAGAATGACAAACCAAACTTATAAACAACTACAAAAACACCTATATAATTTGGCCATGAAGATTAATATCAAACCCTTTAACAAAAGTCATTTGATCTTCCGTAATGCCAAAAGAATCGCAATCAGCATCATCATACGGGTAGGTCTCTATAATACTTACATTTTTTATAAATCAAGTACATGTAATTTTCTTATAAAAATGAAATGGGTCTTTTTTATAGTGTCAATCTCTTTTCATTATTATCATTTTTTTTTTAGGATGCTTTTCATCTTTACTTTTATTAGGCAAAAATACAATTATTAAAAAAATTTCAAAACATAAATTTAATATCGTTGCATGTCTATTAAAATTATAATTTTTAATTAAAATATTCAAAAGCATCAAACCTCTCTTGTTTGGAAGAATCAAAACACATCGAAATGGTACCAGTCGTACTTAATAATAGAAGGATTTGACAGAAATATGTAATATTGTCCATCTTAAAAAGATTATTCCAGAATAAATGGCAATAGTTAGGAGAGGTGCGCGGCTAGAACCACACGTGCAAGTTTCCCTGCATGTGGCTCGTCCGTGATAACTTCTTCGGATTTGCATGAACTAGCGGACCGATCACTAAGTGGAGATGCTCCCTCCAGCATGAGCGAACCTTTATGAAAGTGGTTAGGAATGGGCGCCCCTCTCCCAGCCCGGATCCAGCCAGGTTCTATTGATCATGTCCCCTTCCCAACAGTTGGAGCTTGTCTTAGGGCGTCTTTGGTTTTATGAGAGAAAGCTCAAAAATTATAATTTAGTAATTAAACTAAATTTAGTACACTTGAATTATGATCACAAATTTTATCATTAACTATGCAAACAAATTTAGTAATTAAACTAAATAACTAAGTTAATACACTTGAATTAATAGTAGAAAAGAAAAAAATGTGACACTCTTAGACAAAAGCGATTACGAATCCTACAACAACGATCGATCATAACCTTTAATTTATTACTCCCTCTCCACATGGGTCGGTGTTAGTTCTTTATTGGTTTTCATCGTTCCTCTATTTTATTTGCTTTGTTTTTTTTTTTTTTTTTTTTTCATTCCATACGATCTATTTATCTATTCTCATCTATAGTGGGTTGGTGGGGTTGTACTGATTTAATCGATCTATACTTCTAATATTTTATCAAGTTGGGTGCTCCTTTGATGATGGGAGCAGGTTAGTTTGTTTGTGCTTTAAAGTTTAAACCCTAATCTTGCGATTAGGGTTTTCTGTCGTTATTGGTTGTGCATGATTGCTGGGTACTGAGTGTGGATATTGGTGGTCTGATTTGGAAGTGGGTTATTGAGAGATGGAGAAGTGGTTTTTGACTAGTAAGACTGCGAGTAAGGGTACTAATAAATCTGGTTCACATGATGCGATCAAGGGTACTAATGAGATCAAAAAAGACCTGGTGGAGCCGGTTTCACTTGGTAATATTCAAAAGGCCACTACTAGTTTTGGTGAGTTGAGTACACCCTCAATGATGAGCCCTAGTAGTGTTAGTTTGACTGTCGATGATGCACCTGATTGTTCTATGGATGGTACTCAGACAGTGGAGCCGATTCCACTTACGAAAGATACATCACATGATGACGACTTGGAGCGGATTACAAGTGCTGATACTGTGAAGCACTTGATTGATAATGCGCATCAGAATTTTGATGATGCCATGAATAAAATTCAAAGTGAGATTGCAGCTAATGAAGTTAATATTACAAGTACTCCTCCTTCGATTGGGATTAATGCAAATATGTACAAGGGTGTAGCTTCGGGTCCTAATACTCACAAGGTTGATACTACTAATGGTACGGGAGTGAAGTTGGTTTCTTACGCGGGTGCTACTTCTAATGAAACTCTGAAACATGTGCCAAATTTCCGTAGGTTGGAATGTAGCAAGAAGAAGGCTGATGTTGACCTTTCAGTTCCAATGAAAGTAGTGGAAGAGGTGAACACGCGGTTTGAGAATACTCTCTACGGTTACTTTCTTGGCCAACGCCTTGCCTTTCCGGTTGTTGATTACTATGTCCGCAATGCATGGGCTAAGTTTGGTGTGCAAAAGGTAATGATGAATGCTAAGGGGTTCTTCTTCTTTAAATTCAACTTGAAGAAAGGTGTTGATGATGTGCTTGAAAACGGTCCTTGGTTGATCAGAAATGTTCCTATTATTCTTAAACCATGGACTTTGAACACAAACCTACTTAAAGAAGATTTGACTAACATCCCGGTGTGGGTTAAATTCCATGATGTTCCCCTTGCTATGTTTTCTGATGATGGCCTCAGTCTTCTTGCTACACTGATTGGAACGCCTAAAAGGTTAGATGCTTTTACAAGCCAAATGTGCAAGGAATCGTGGGGCCGTAGTAGTTTTGCTAGATGCATGATTGATGTGAAGTCGGATGAGGTGCTTCGGGACAGCCTCACTGTTGAGATACCATTACTTGATGGTTCAGGTTCGACTATTGAGAAGATACGGGTTGAATACGAGTGGCAACCACCTCGTTGTAACAAGTGTAAGATATTTGGTCATACTCTGACTGACTGTCCTAAAGTTGTTATACCTCATGTTCAGCTTACTAAGCCTGTTAATGATAGTTTCAAGACTGTCAATCACAGGAAGAAAGGAAAGCAAGGTGGCTCTACAATTCCGGGTCAAGGGGGGTTTACTAAACCTGTTGTGGGTAAGCAATTTCAGTATCAACCCAAAAAGACTCCTCCTGAACCTAAGAAAGCTGGTGGCACTAAGCAGAAGACTTCTGATGTGGCTAGTTCTAGTGGTACTAAGATTTCTACATCTAACCAATTTGATGCTCTTAATTTGGATGATACGGATGCGTTTGGTATTCCTACTTATGACACCAACATGGATGTGGATGCTGGCCGTACAATGGAAGTTAATGAGGATGAGTCGGTTAAGACTGGTATTACATCACAAGAACCGCTTGTGAGTGATTCAAAGGGAACCAAGGAAGTTGGTTCTACTCCTATAGTTGAGAAAATTAGTAAGCTTGAAAAGCTACTTATCGATGGGAAAGCTACTCTTGTAGATGATGATGGTCATCCTATTCCGTCTGCCTCTGTCACTAAGAGGGCTAACCCATTTTCCAAGGTGGGTAATGTTGTGGTTTCTGATAGTGATGAGGAGGAGGTTCTTAACACGTTTGACGAATCTGCAAATCTTTTTGGTGGAGGTCATGAGCGTGAAGATGAGTTTGATGACTATGATGATTACTCGAAGCAAATTTATGATCTTCCGGGGGAATTGGATGCTCTTAATGCCATTTATGGCTTTAATCTCCAAGGTCGTAGGAAGTAGGTTATATTTTTGTCCAAGTCTTCCAATATTATGTGGTAGTGGTTTTGTTTTCTTGTCTAGAAAATAGGAAGTATCTTGTTATGTAAGCTTTTCGCCTATGTAACGGGCTGAGATATGGGATTCACTCATATCCGTTGTACTTAAATATTTTTTGGAGTAATATATTTACCGGGTCGTTGACCTTTTACCCAAAAAAAAAAAATGTGACACTCATAGAATAGAATAAATGTTTAAATGCTCATGTGAGAGACATTGTATGTGCATACGTAAACGCGTTTGTATTCACATGTAACAGATTATAATCAATAAACTTTTATCATAAATCTAGCAGCTAGTTAACATGATTTAAACGAGTATAAGAGTTAATTAGTTCATAATTAAACTCAGAATAAGAGTTTCTGCAAGAATATTACCAACAATTCTTGTGTTTCATCAACAAATAGGTTGGAGATGATAACGTTGTTTATTTTCTATCGTCTAAGAACCATGGACCAATTTTGTTTAGCAACCTCACAATTTTTTTATGCATATATGTATATCATATATGTGTCTTTATATGTAGATATTAGTCACACTAATGTTCGATACATATTTGACTTTCATACGTACGTGTCCTATGGGTTTAAACATATTTGAATTTCATATGTCTGTGTCACATGTGATCACACATATTTGAATTTCATCGTATGTGTCTTTTGTGTGTCTAAACGTGAAAATCATAAAAGAGAATCATTTATATAGAACATACGTACATATGTTGTATTTATAGTCACAAAACCCTCGATATAACTCCCAACATCACGTAAGCCATTCGTCAATATACGAGTGAAAGTCGTTAAAATCATCTAATGAACCATAATTCTTATTTAGTGGATGATTGGATTTCATTGATTTATATATTTGATAAAGAGTCATTAAACAAGTTGATTATGTAGTATATCTTTATAAAGCACTTAACTAGCATAAAATTAATGTTAACAATTATATGTTCAATGAAATATATGAGTAACAATTTATTTGATACTCCTTTCGTCCTTAAATAAATGTCATTATTGACTTTTAAAGTCTTTTTTTAGAACTTTAACCTTAAATTATTTCATTTATGTTATGTAATACTTAATGAAAATTATACTAATGAAAATACATTTAAAACTCAATCTATTTATATATTTTGCATCAAGTATTATATAACACAAATAAAATAATTTGAGATCAAAGTTTAAAAAAAAAATCTTTAAAAGTCAATAGTAAACACTTATTTAAAAACGGATGGAGTATATGACTAAAAGTAATTAAGGTTAAATTATTCATGTATATTATAACAATATAATAATTCTTGTAAGCTTTTAAAAAAAAAAAAAAAAAAAAAAAACCTCATTTCACACATTAGGTGAGTGAAACAAAAAAAGATAATGTTATAAAAACGAAAAAGTTTATTAGTTTATATTATAAATTGTAAGTCTTTGATAGCGGAATTTTAAAAAACCAAATTACCAAAGTAAACACTATAGTGATTCGTTTTACAAGAATGAACAATTTTTTCATCCTTTACTAAAATGATCAATATATGTCACTTTCACCTTTTTCACTTGACATATTATTTATTTGTAGTAGTATAGTGTAGTAAAGACTAAATAGTGAATAGTAAAAGTAGTAAATACTAAATAGTCAAGCCTAAACTATAGTAAAAGTAGTAAATGTCATGAGTTTAGATTCACAAGTTGCTCACTGGTAAAAGTATTCAAGACTAAATGGTTGCTCTTTGACTTTGAGGTCCAGTTGCTAACACCTCACCTAGGATTGTTACCTCGCATTGGAATTCGCTTAGGAAATGACATTAAATGGTTGCTATTTGATTTTGAGGTCCAGTTACATCTGCACTAGAAAATGACATCAAAAATCATAACCTCGTGTACAACATCGCCTATAAGCTCGCGCATTTGCAATCATAGAAAATGACATCGCCTATAACCTCGCGTGTTTTTGCAATCAAAAATGGCATCGCGTATAGCCTCGCCAAGCTCCTAAACCTCGCCCACGAATTTTAATTCTGTGTATAACCTCGCCTATAATTCGCCTACACCTCGCTCCTAAACCCTCATCTCGCACATCACTCGCGTAACACTCGCCCATCTTTTCACCTATAATTCTAATTTCATACCTCGCCCACAACTCGCCTACCACTATTTTATACACATGTAACCTTATAAGCTAATCTAATAATACATCTAACGGTTAATATATGCAAAGTTCATTTTCGATAATTTTGTATGCGAGGTTCATTTTGAAAAACTAGTAGTATAAAACGTTCATTTAAGTAATTTCCTCATGTTAAAATCTAGTTAGTTTAGATTTTAAGTTTAACTTATAATAACAATGGTAATTAAAATTTTGAAACCAAATATTTAATTCGATTAGCTGTTTAGCTCGAATAGCTCGTTTAACTCGAATAACTAAACGATTCGAGCTAAATATTAGTTTTAAAAGCTTGGCATATGAAATTATTCGAGCATTACATTTTGTTTGAGCTTGAAAATTATCTAGCTCGAGCTCGAGTTGCACGTTAAAAGCTCGACTACTCATTAGCACACCTGACGCTCAATTCCTTAATACCCCTAATAGAAACTCTGGTGCACATTCGCATTCGGTTCTAAGTTCTTACTTCTAAATATCAATTTTCACCAAAAGATCATCATTGAAGACATTAAATTTTCAAACCCTGAAATATGTTACTTTTCTGTGTTTCTTGGAGAAACTGAATATACATTACAACAAATACATGAACAAAACGAAATCAATAAGTAGCAGTTCATTACATCCTTAAAACAAAACCAAACCAAACCAAACGAAGATATTCTAGAGTAGTATCTTGGTACGTACACACGTATTATTTTAGTTTAAACACATTGTACATTAAAATAGACGTACCTAGTCAAGTTACCATGCATAGTAAAATAACCAAAAAAAACATTCCTTAATCATATAGGAATAGCATTACTGACTTTAGGAAAAACCGAAGTAGCAGGATGAGCCATAATCCGTCGACCTTTCGCGTGCTTAAATATATACACCACCGCACCCACCGGCCACTCCACTATAGCTGCTGCCGCAAATGCTACGAACGCAAGCGTGGGTCCCACCACTTTGCACCTGCATGGGTTGCTTCTAGTCCCACACTGTATGCATCCTACCATCTTGTTTGCTTTAGCTTTGATCGAAGTGCTTCAACTAAGTGTTTATGTATTTTGACTGTTGTTGATTATTTTGCAGAGATGACTGTGTTGGGTATTTAAATGGTTGTTTGGGTTTTATAGGTTTTTTTATTTTTTTTTTTATTATTATTTTTTTTTTTATTTTTTTTTTTATTTTTTTTTTATTTATTTATTTATTTTGGTGATTTTTAGTGGTTTAGGTATTTAGGATGACATCTTGGGTGATGCGTGTTGTGATATGGGAGTGTTGTTGTTTCTACGTGGTGAAGAGAAAGAAGAATAGTTGGCGGGAACACCCTGATATCCGGTGGTTTTTTGCTTCGGTCATTGTTCACTCTATAAAGAATAGCACCGTCAACTTTTCTGGCATAGAGGAGCACCAACTGGAGTGTGCGCAAGTCGAGACTCGAACCCACAACATTTTATCCACAAAATTTCACGAGTGAATCCATAGGTTTTTCAGAAGTGAATATCAAATGAGTCAAAAATCTTCGATAATTTAAAATGGATAATGTTATTTAATGTCTAGGTGGCTATTGGGTGATTATTATTTATTATTTTTTTATTTTTATTATTATTATTGTTATTTTTTAAGCAAAACTATTGGGTGATTGGTGACACCTATGTTCGTCGACATTCTGTCTTGCCTTTTGGCAGTCGACATCTTGTATGGCTCATTTAATAGAGTTATGTTATGGGTACTCTCGGTTTTTGTGTACTTTTTATATCTTTCAGCTTTGACCCATAGTGTTTAGGCTAGTGACAATAGTTACGTATTGCATTATCTTTCCGACTGTCATTTCAGCTTTCTCTTTTTTCAACCTATATGCATCTCTCTCATTACAGTGGCAACCCATATTGCATTATTTTTTATTTTATTATTATTATTATTATTATTATTATTATTATTATTATTATTATTATTATTATTATTATTATTTTTTAATCCAAACGGTCTAAAATGGAGATACAAGCAACAAATAAAATCGGTCATATACTCAAATGATTTGGGAAAAAACCATGCCGACGACTGATTTGGGATTTGCTCTCACAATGGCTCGACCGATTTTCCAAATCGGTCGACCGATGCCCACGATCGATTTTTTCCGTCCCTCTGTCACAAGCCTTATAGTACAACATAGCTTTTTATAATCTACACTTTGTGCAGCCTTTCGGCCAATGTTATCATTGATAGGCCTAGATCATATATTTAGGGCCCGTTTGATTTGCAAAAGGATTTAGAATCGGATTTGGATTCAGTTTAGAATTGAAAGAAAATAAGGTAAGAGAAAAAATTAATATTTTATTAAAAAGTTTACTTTAATAATTGATAAATAATTTATTAAAGAGAAATTATGATAGTTTTATTTTTTAATAATAAATTTATGTATAGATTGTGAGTAAAGATTAAATATGTGTCCCATTATATGTTTTTATTTGTAAAAGACATCATATTTGCTAGGAATCAATCTATCATTCTCAGGCTCACATTAATTCCCAAAAGCTTGAACCAAACAAATAAATTTTGGAATGGAACAATTCCTTGAATCCGAAAGTTATAAACCAAACGTGACCTTAACGAATTGATTTGCATGGTTATTATACAAAGAACTCACTAAAGTTTGCACGAAAGTTTTCTTAAGTCACTGAAGTTTCAAAGTTGTTATCCAGGTTACTGAACTTATGAAAAGCATACACTTCTATAATTTCAGTGTTAATCGGGTAACTTGAACGCACTTTTTTTTATATGTTAAATAACATTAATATCGTATTTTTAGAAGTTCAGTGACATTCACGTATATTTTTATAAGTTCAGTAACCTCAAAATAATTGTTTCATAAGTTCAGTAACCTGTGACAACTTTGAAACTTTAGTGACTTAAGACAACTTTCGCCCAAACTTTAATAACTTCTTTGTATAATAACCCTTGATTTGCACATAATAAAATTTTAAAATTAATTAAGACACTCTAATTGTATACACTAAATACTTGTTTATCATTGACATTCTGCTTTAAATGTTTATATATACTAGTTATTCAGACCCGTGCGTTGCACACGGGCTCTATCTAATTGGTCATAGGATAATGTATGGTATTTATTTTCGTCATTAGGTTTGTAAGTTGTGATGGTATCACAACTTTTGTAAGCATTGCATGAGTTTATGAATTAGTTTAATTAGTTGTTTGGTGACTTTTATATTTAGACCGAGTCATTTATACCCGTGCGATGTACACGGGCTTAATCTAAATGTTCATTAGTGTATTGTTCAACACTAATTTTCGTCATTATATGGGCTGTATATAAGTGTTCATAGCGTAATCTTTGGCTTATTTTCGTCATTATATATCTAAGTTGTAATGTTATCACATCTTTTCTAAGCATGCGACACATTTAAATAGTTTATTGACATTAAAATAGTATATGTGAAGAGACTTTTTTCAAGATGCTACATTTAAAAGAGTCTCTTCACATGTAATTTTTTTAATATTTATAAGTTACATGCTAAATGTCAAAGGGAGGTTAAACGCATACGGTTCTTTCAAAATAAATGTAACCATTATATGAAATGATAACAAAGTGATATTCTCTATATTTTGAGATCTAACTTGTGACAATGAATTACCCTTTTGGTTTATCATATCAAATACGGTAACTCCAAATTACTATGCTTAGTTACTCGAACTTTATTTTATCCACAAAAACCATTTAAGTTTCAATATTTTTTTATTGTTGTGAAAATCGGTTCAATATTGTTAGTATATTTAATTTGTAGCATATTGCATATATAAATATATTTGAAGACATTAATCTCAACATATAATTTTTTAACTCTAAATAACAATTTCATTTTGCCAAATTTGTTTGTCATTCTACAAATGAAACTAAAATCATATTAATATAATCAATTAATCTCCATAGTGATATTAACACACCGCAAGACAAAAAACTACATTAAGAGCAAAAATATTAAAATGCACCAACAAAGTGTAGTAATAATTATTGATTAAAAATTGAGTGCTCGTCACATTATTTTCAAGAAACTTACTTGTTAACGAATCAATAGTATTAGCCCGTTAGTATTACATCAAGTAAAATATTGTATGTTTAATTTATAACGTACAACTAATATGAATGCTAAGTATTCATTCCACCGATGGCCGTGGCGTTGTTCTTGTTTTTGTTGTTGTTCTTGTTGTTGTTGTTGTCTTTGTCGTTGTTGTTCGTTAGCCTTTTGCATATTTTGTTCTTGATACAATTTTTGTGACTTCTCGATCTCTTTCTTTAATAATTCTTGACGTGCTACAAAAAAACACACATTTAAATAGTTTATTGACATTAAAATAGTATATGTGAAGAGACTTTTTTCAAGATGCTATATTTAAAAGAGTCTCTTCACATGTAATTTTTTAATATGTATAAGTTACATGCTAAATGTCAAAGGGAGGTTAAACGCATACGGTTCTTTCAAAATAAATGTAACCCTTATATAAAATGATAACAAAATGATATTCTCTATATTTTGAGATATAACTTGTGACAATGAATTATTCTTTTGGTTTATCATATCAAATACGGTAACTCTAAATTACTATGCTTATTTACTCGAACTTTATTTTATCCACAAAAACCATTTAATTTTCAATATTTTTTTATTGTTGCGAAAATAGGTCCAATATTGTCAGTATATTTAATTTGTAGCATATTGCATATATAAATATATTTGAAGACATCAATCTCAACATATAATTTTTCTACTCTTAATAACTAATATAACAATTTCATTTGCCAAATTTGTTCGTCATTCTACAAATGAAACTAAAATCATATTAAGATAATCAATTAATCTCCATAGTGATATTAACACGCCGCAAGACAAAAAACTACATTAAGAGCAAAAATATTAAAATGCGCCAACAAATTGTAGTAATAATTACTGATTAAAAATTGAATGCTCGTCAAATTATTTTCAAGAAACTTACTTGATAACGAATCAATAGTATTAGCCCGTTAGTATCACATGAAGTAAAATATTGTATGTTTAATTTGTAACGTATAATTAATATGAATGCTAAGTATTCATTCCATCGATGGCCGTGGCGTTGTTCTTGTTTTTGTTGTTGTTCTTGTTGTTGTTGTTGTCTTTGTCGTTGTTGTTTGTTGACCTTTTGCATGTTTTGTTCTTGATACAATTTTTGTGACTTCTCGATCTCTTTCTTTAATGATTCTTGAAGTGCTACAAAAAACAATTAGATATAGTTGATCGTTAGTAACTTAAATACAATTAATCAATATATTGCATTTTCGATCAAAGTAAAAATGTTCGTGCATGTTTCACTTAATTGATAAGACAACGATGTGTAGGATCTCTTAAACCATTAGAGAAGATGATGTTACTACCAAACCTCCTAAGCGCCATCTTTATGTCCTACATTATTACACACACAAAACACACGTGAAATTTACATGAAACAATATAAATCAATATGCTAAATAAGTAAGACGATATGATGCTTACTTTACCACCATAATAAGTTGTAGCCCAATGTGCACGCGGTGTGGAGGAAGTTGTAGTTTGTTGTGTGTGATTTTTGACACATTATATAGTTGATAAAATATTTGTAACTCATGGATGAGAAGGTAAAAAGACTAACCAATAATTGGTGTGTTTAATTTATGCATTCATGACACCAAACACTTCATCTACTATGCTTATGCTTATGCATGACTATTAAATCAATGTACTAACACATGAAGCATCCACATTTCACTTTCAATTCATGAGCCATTTATTATGACCACTTACATTTATAAGGCTACTTTAGCTTTTAGTATATAAGATGAGTTTGCAATTAAAAAAATAAATTGTGCAAATCATCTACCATATATGTATCTAGAATACTCACCTTCTAGTTTGAGGCACTTTGAACTTTTGACTACAGATAAAACACTGCAAAATAAATGTCTAAGTCTACACATTTTATTTTTCACAACTTGTAAAAATTGTGTAAAATTTTATTTGTTCATTAACATTTAGTAGTGAGTAACAATTAGTTACATTAATAAGTGTATTTATTTTTTAAAACAAATGATTTTCTACGCTTATAATTGTATAAAAGAAAAGCTCACACTTTTGTGTTTGACAATTTTAATATTTCTTCACACTATTAGATGGTACAAATAATTCACACACTTGGGTTATGGAGAAATCCTAAATTTTTTCACACTTACACGTGTAAAACTATTTGATACAATTATAAGTGTGAAAAATTCATTGTTTTACAAAATTTCACGCTTATTAATGTAACAAACTTTTACATGTTATTAAATAAATACTCGTATAGATTAATAAAATTTTACGCATTTTTAAAATTGTGAAAAGTAAAGTGCGTAGATTTCACATATTTTTAGTAGAGTAAGGAAGATGGAGACTTGCTATGGTTTCGGTACCGGAATTAAAGGGTTTGTTTTTTAACTGTCCCATGTAATCTTATGACTGGAAAACATACCCTCATAATTGACACATGCTTTTCAACGTTGACAGAACAAAAGGAGTATAAATTGTCCCAAGTGTAAAGTTGCAAAAAAAGAAAAAAAATGTTGCCAAATTATAAACTATCCCAAGTAATCTAATATAGTATTGCAATAGAAGGCACCAGCATTGCTCTAGTTTTATACCTTTGAACTTATGTGAGTATTGCACTAAACAACATTGTTGATAAATGCTGGTCCTGTTTGGATAAAATTCATCAAAGAACTCAATGAAAAACTATTGAGAGTAGCTGCATTTAATATGAACTTCACACTGTGTTTCAAACATGTAAAAACCTCAAGTTAAACACTAAAGAACCTCATGTTCTTCTATCTTTTTGTTTAGAACAATTTGCTGGTTTGTTACTGCAATTTAATACTAGTAGTTGTACCATATGCATAATCTGGATGTCGTGTGAGCTACAACGTTCTCCTTGCCCAGTTAAGTTCTGGATTGCATCAACATCATTTTAGTAGTTGCACTATATAGCGATGTAAGAATTTTTTTTTTTTTTTTTTTTTACTAATTATGCATTGCATTTAACATAATATACTAGTACAGTATGAAAGTATAGCATTTATAGGATCTCAGATAACATAGTTTATGATTTTAAATCAAACACAAGTTATCTATGTAAAACGGTTCTTAACTGGTACGGTACCGGTTTACCCGAACCCGGTACCGGTACCGGACATACAATCGGTTCTGGGAACGGTACCCTCATTAGTGGCCGGGAAAAATAGGGTATCACAAAACCGGTGCCGGAACCCGGTACCGGTACCGGACATACAATCGGTTCCGGGAACGGTACCCTCATTTGTGGCCGGGAAAAATAGCGGTACCACAAAACCGGTGCCGGTCCGGTATCATTTTGGTACCGTGCTCATGCCTTTTTTTTTTTTTTGAAAGGTGAATTTCAACTTAGAAAACGACCACCTTCGCGGACAGTGAAGGCCCAATCGCCACCCCGCCAGACTATGTTGTCTTAACCGGGTCCACGCTGATCTCAGGTGGTAACGGGTTTCCCCAGGAAACCGTACTGCCTCCACACAAGTTTTACCTTGCTGGAGAAACAGCCGGATGAAAACCGGGTCATGCTCAAGGTTCGAACCCCCGCAACGAGTGGCTTGAAGGTTCAAATCTATCATTGCAATATATCTCCGGAACAATATGGTCTACAAGTGGACCACAAGTGAGGACTTTCCGGGTGGTCACCCACCCGGTACTACTCCACTTGTGGCTCGCTTAACAAGTTTAGCCCACCCACTAGACGACAATTCCTTTGATACCGTGCTTATACCTAGATAAGGGAATTACTTGGGAATGAAAAGGATACGTTATCCTTGAAATATCTATACTTTTTGGCGAAAGATCTGGGCTATATTGGTTTGATCTAAATTTGGATGGCCAAGATCTTTTTCTACACTTCCTATATTTTGAAGTACTTACTTTCTATTAGATCCTAAACCTTCTGTTCTAAGTTCTAACTTCTAAATAGCAACATTTTCCACCAAAAGATCATCATTGAAGACATAAATCTTCAAACCTTAAAATATGTTACTTTCGTGTGTTTCTTAGAGAAACTGAATAGGTGTACATAAATTACAACAAATACATGAACGAAACAAAATTAGTAAGTAGTACAGTAGTTCATTACATCCTTAAAACACAAACCAAGATGTTCTAGTGAAAAGTGTCTTGGTACGTACACAAGTATTATTTTAGTTTAAACATTATACATTAACATAGACGTAGTCAAGTTAACATAGTAAATTACTAAAATACATCCCTTAATTATATAGGAATAGCTCTATTGACTTTAGGATAAACCACAGTAGCAGGATGACCCATAATCCGACGACCTTTCACGTGCTTAAATATATACACCACCGCACCCACCGGCCACTCCACTACAGCTGCTGCCGCAAATGCTACGAACGCAAGTGTGGGTCCCACCACTTTGCACCTGCATGGGTTGCTTTTAGTCCCACACTGTATGCATATTGGAAATCCAATTACCATCTTGAATTTTTGATGTACTTTAACTAAGTTGATTATATATGTTTTGACTGTGGATATGATTGTTTGCAGAGATGGATGGCTACTTAGAATAATTCTACATCCACTCACAATTTACACAAAAAAACCCACTCGCTGACGTGTCAGCGAGTTGATTGGTTGGTTTTTTGTGGGCCACAAAAAACCAACCAATCAACTCGCTGACACGTCAGCAAGTGGGTTTTTTTGTGTAAATTGTGAGTGGGTGTAGCACACCTCGGCTACTTAAATGGTTGTTTTTGGGTTTTTATAGGGTTGTTTTGTCTGATTCTTTAATGATTTAGAATGCCAGCTTGGGTGATACGTGTTATTGTGTCTACGTGGTGAATGGGCGGAGAACGAGGACAGTTTTAGTTTAAAGTCATGAATATTTATGTTTAGGTTTTGTCTAACTTGTAACTTGTGACTTAGAGTCCCAAGTTAACCATATCAAAAAGATATAAGAATACATGGACCCACACAAAAATACATTTTTATGTACTTTAATATGTGTGAGTCATCGAGTATTTTTTCGTAAGTTCATATGTTCTATTGGTGTGCTTAAAAAAAAATCTTTATATGTTTATGTGGAATAGGATCTTTTGGAGTAGTGGAATGCGCCTTAGAGGGTGGGGTTAAAATATATAGGATTCTACGGGTAAGGGATAATACTTTTCAGAGCGAGTGCAAGTATTTTCGAGATAACGTTTAGTATCCGATGTAGTAAGTAAAGAGGAGAACAAGATGAGATATGTGGTAAAAGGAATTATTATTACGTGTGGTAAAAAAAAAGAAGAAATAAATAAATAAATAAAAAGACTAACATAGTTTTAATACGTTTTATAATGTTAAATAAAATGGTTTTGATTTTTAAAGCAGTGAGAGGTTGATTGATAATTATGTATGTTAAATTAATGTCATTACTTACTAAATATTGATAATTATGTATGTTAAATTAATGTCATTATTTACTAAATGAAAGCTTACGTTTTAGTAGTCCACCGTTTTGTAGGTTCAAAGGCTTAAAGTAAGACAACCGTTAAGGCGGTAAAGAATTGAAGTAATAAAGTAGAGTATGCTTGACTATTTGCATTTAGTTGGTGCGTATTACTCTTGCAATCATGCTAAGGAACAAGTTAAACCCCAAGTGCCTTGTAAAATGTATTTTGGATACTTAAACGTTTTGAAGTTAAATTTTTTAGTCTTGGATGTGTAAGGAATGTTTTATATATAAGTGTTATGTAATGGGTAAATATGG
Source organism: Artemisia argyi (assembly GCA_030686995.1). Classification (NCBI taxonomy): domain Eukaryota; kingdom Viridiplantae; phylum Streptophyta; class Magnoliopsida; order Asterales; family Asteraceae; genus Artemisia; species Artemisia argyi. The sequence continues at coordinate 259,391,290 of CM060708.1, read as the reverse complement.
GTGTTTGGGATAACATTCATGTTTTGTAAAGTAAGGCTTTCGTATGTCCAACCTATGAAACTTGTGTTTAAACATGATATTTTTGTTGTATGAAGTGTCCTTTAAAAGTTTGAAGAATTAAGTTTTGGTTTACGGCACTTTTTCAGAAAATGATATTTGTGAAGATCATAATCAAAATACCGCGGGTTTTGGTTTTGGAAATGAACAAACTAGAAACTGCTAGTTTGGTTCTAAAAACGCGTGTTTATGGCAGTTCAGATTTAATATATATTATATTAAACAGAAATTTAGAGTGGCTGAGGTAAAAAAAAAGGAGAGAAAGAGGGAATCAGTTGTAGCAATATAGAGAGTGCACACATATGATAGGTATTTGACTGAGGGATTGAGGGAGATAGTGCATGTTTTGAAAGCAACAACTTTACTATTTCGGGTTGGTGGAAGAAGAGAAGTCCGACTTTCCAAATATTGTCACTTGTTGTTGCTCGTGGTATTCTAGTTATTCATGTTTCAATTATGGCATCGGAATCTACCTTTAGTACTGGAGTTAAAATGCTCAACTCTTTCAAGACATCTTTAACTACTCAAATAGTTGAAGCATTAGTATGTTTTCAAATTGGATTTGTTCGTCTCATGTTCCGTTAATGTAGAAGAAAAAAAAAAAATGAAGACCTTGAAAAGTTTAAAGAATGTAATTTCTCATTATTCTTTTCTAGATTTTTGCTTATACCTCTTGTTTACACATATGATATTTATTTATTCTTCTTTTTATAGAGGTGCACACATTTGATACTTATTTATTTATTCCTCTATTTTGCATAGATGCTAAATATGTCGATCGAATCAAGTGCCGGTAATTACTAATTATTTTTTCTAAAATTTGAATTATTATTTAAAAATTGCAAATTTTTTTTATCATATATTCTCATGAATTTGAAATATTTTTTAAAAATTGCAATTGTTTTTTTTTTTTTTTATCACATGTTCTCATCAAATAAAAATCATTAGACATCGAATAAAGAGTTTTAAGATCAAACACTTTGATGAATATAAAGATTGTAAAATTTTAAAGACATAAAGACGTTGACTAGTTGATACTTGAATAGATATTTTGTATTCAATAATTGTTAAAACTTGATTGAGTATGTCTTTTTCTATATATTTTGACATACCGATAGGTCCTAAAATATTTTGTGTTCAATAGATGTTAAAACTTGTTTGGGTATGTCGTTTTGCATATATATTAACATACCGCGATATTGGGTCATGTGCTACTCGGGTATTTTGTGTTCAATAGATGTTAAAATTTGTTTGAGTATGTCGTTTTGCATATATTTTGATTATATTTTCGCATACCGCATGGGTTCATGTGCTACGATTAGTTACTTTTTAGAAATTTTTACGTGTTTGGATGATGTATATTCTATTCTGTATGTTAAATCTTTGGGTATTTATATATGTATGTATGGCTAGTTTGGTTTCAAATTTCAAGCACAGAATTCGGTTTTTGGTGTTGACCCAAAACTGAACCAAACTAGAATTCGGTTTTTATTCAGTTCAGTCACAAATAACTTAAGTTCGATTCGGTTTCCAGTGATAAAAAATAACATAGCGACTCGAATCCGTAACCAAATGAACAAACCAATAAACACCTCTAGTTCTAACTTCTAAATATGGGTGTTAACGATCCGAGTCAAGTATTAGGCTATTTAGGCTCGGCTCGTGAGATTATATCCTCCTCGAGCTCGAATATTTTTTTCTTAGTGTGGCTCGAACTCGAGATCGGGTATTAGATCGTTGTTCGAGCTCGAACTTGATACTCATTTATTAATGTGTTTATCTTTTATTCGAGCTAAAATTGCTCGTTTATGGTCTCGAGCTCAATTAGTTCGTTTATTGTTTTGTGTTTTAACTGAGAACCAATGAGAAAAATAAAATACCATACACCTAAGATAAAGTCTTAAACAAATCACAGTTGATCAAAAGCATAACAATACATGGAAATGACTCAAAGAACAGTTGATCAAAGGATCTAGAAAATGATAGTCTTAAACAAAGCAACAGATTACATCCAAAGAACTTAAAAGAACATACCAAACAAAATAACCAATGTTCATAAAACACATTACCATTGTTTTTCAAAAGCTCCACCATCAAATGCCATCTCATCAGAAGCTCCGTTCCATCACCGTACAAACATGCAACAAATATAAAAAAGATACAACAAATTATTGGTTAGATAAAATATGGTTTTAAATCTCGTAACTAAGTAATCAAAAAGCCACTAACCACATCGATTTTTTCATATGTTAGGAACATCCATCAAATAGATCTCTTGCACTTGTTTTTGCTTCTGCAAAATAAACAAGCAAATAACTTGCACAACGAATAAGACACATTAAAAACATATTTTAAAGCTGCATATTAATTACCTAGGGAAGGCTCAATGTGTTAACTGTTGGAAAATTTAGTGCACTTGAGGGATCAATTTACACCTGGTAATGGGTTTGGAGGTATGTAGTATACACCCATTTGGTCACTGAATCCCCTGACTCAATAGTGGTTATTTATTGATCAAGGTACTGCTAGTAGACTCTGCTGCTAGTGTTGTGAATCTGCTGCTAGGATTCTGCTGACAGCTGATCCTGCTGATAGCTGATTCTGCTGTTGATAGCATTCTGCTGCTAGTGTGATTCTGCTGTTGGCATTCTACTGCTAGTGTTTCCACTGATAGTGTTAACATTACCACTGCAAGTGATATTGTTTCCACTGATAACCACTGATCCCTATTATTATGGAAAATATTATGTTATTATTAATGGGCCGTTAATTATACATAATTCCATGGGCTAGGGTTTTGAGTATTCTCTATTATAAATAGAGGTCACATCATTCTGCATAGATATACGTTTACAATACGATTTAATATACGAAAACACAAAACCCTAAACACTTGAATACGCATCTGGTTCTTGTTTTGTGCCTAAAACAAGAACATCACTTGGTCTTATCCCATAGAGATATTTGTGTAACCCAGGCATAGGGTCGAATAGTTTCTATTGGAAAGTGATACCATGATTTCAAGTGAATATCCGGTACCTTTATTGATTATCTTAACCCTAATCTGGGAACCCGTTTACAAGTAATAACCAACAATCAATAGAAACTATTAGTGATAATCAATGGCTGCTGCTATGAGACAAATGGCTGCTAACTTTTCCAAGTTGAAAAAGTTTGAAGGTGTTGATTTCAGAAGGTGGCAAAAGAAGATGCACTTCTTATTGTCAAGTATGAATGTGGTGTATGTTCTCACAACTGAGATTCCAGAAGATCATGGAGATGATGCTACTATGGATCAGATGAGGGCAAGAAGCAAGTGGGAGAATGATGACTATATATGCAGGGGTTTAATTCTCAATGGTATGTCTGATTCTCTATTTGATATTTATCAGAATGTTGAAACTTCTCAAGAACTATGGGATTCCTTGGAAGTCAAATATATGGCTGAGGATGCATCAAGTAAGAAGTTTCTTGTAAGTAATTTTAACAATTACAAAATGGTTGATTCTAGACCTGTCATGGAACAATTCAATGAACTTCTTAGTATACTTGGTCGATTCACACAACACAATATGAACATGGATGAGACTATTTCAGTCTCTTGTATCATCGATAAACTACCTCCTTCTTGGAAAGAGTTCAAGCATATGCTTAAGCATAAGAAGGAGGAGTTAACTCTTGTTGAGTTGGGCAGTCACTTGCGCATTGAGGATTCACTCAAAGCTCAAGACATTGACAAGCCAAAGAGTAGCACAGCTACTGGTCCATCAGTTGTCAATATGGTGGAGCATAACAACTCCACCAAGTACAATGACAACAAGGGCAAGCGTAAGCATCAAGATAACACCAAATCTGATCTTAACAAGAAACCTAAGGTGACTTGTTGGAAGTGTGGGAAACCTGAACACTTCAGGAAAGATTGCAAGGGTGGTAAAGTTGGTAACAAATCCAATGGATCAGGCACAAGTGGAGGGAATGGTAACACCAATTCTCTGAAAGGTCAGAATGTGTTTAATAAGTCTTTTAAGATTTATTATGTTACATATATATCTGACATTTACTTTGTGCAGGATGATGATGTTGCGTGGTGGGTTGACTCTGGAGCAACAATTCATGTGTGTAAAGATAGAAGCTGGTTCAAGACCTACAAGTCAATGAATGATGGTTCTATTCTTCACATGAGAAACGAGTCAACTGCCCTGGTGCATGGAAAAGGATGTGTTGAGTTGAAGTTTAGTTCTGGAAAGATTGTTTCTTTATTTAATGTTTTACATGTTCCTGATATTAGAAAGAATTTGGTTTCTAGTAGTGTTTTGAATAATTGTGGTTATAAACAGGTTATTGAATCTGATAAGTTTGTTTTGTCTAAAAATGGTGTGTTTATTGGTTTTGGTTATTTATGTAATCAAATTTTCAGACTTAATATTGTTCATGATAATATTGATTCTGCTTTTATATCTACATCTAAACTTTATGATTCAAACCTATGGCATGCAAGACTTGGCCATGTACATTTTAAAAGAATGCAAGATATGTCTAAGGATGGGTTAATACCAGCTTTTGATATGAAAACTAAAAAGTGTAAAACTTGTATGTTGAACAAGATAACTAAGAAACCTTTTCAAGGAGTAAAACGTGAAACTAAAGTTTTGGAGTTAATTCACAGTGACCTTTGTGATTTACATGCTACTCCCTCTTTGGGGAATAAGAAATACTTTGTGACTTTTATTGATGATGCTTCTAGGTTTTGTCATGTTTATTTATTACATTCTAAAGATGAAGCATTAGATAAATTTAAAGTATTTAAAACTGAAGTTGAATTGCAAAAAAGTTCTTTGATCAAAAGATTAAGGACTGATAGAGGAGGTGAGTACATGGATACTCTGTATTTTCAGTCTGTTGGTATAATCCATGAAACGACTGCCCCTTATACTCCTCAGCAAAATGGTATTTCTGAAAGGAAAAACAGGGTGCTGAAGGAGATGGTTAATTCCATGTTGTCCTATTCAGGGCTGAGTCAAGGGTTCTGGGGTGAAGCTATGTTAACAGCTTGCTATTTATTAAATAGGGTTCCCAACAAAAGGAACAAAGTTACCCCTTATGAACTTTGGACTAAAAAGAAACCTAACCTTAATTATCTTAGGATATGAGGTTGTAGGGCTGTTGTAAGACTCCCTAATCCAAAGCAGAAAACTTTGGGTGAAAGAGACATTGAATGCATCTTTGTTGGATATGCTGAGCATTCCAAGGCATATAGGTTTTATGTTATAGAACCTAATGAGTCTGTTTCAATTAACTCAATAATTGAATCAAGGGATGCACTATTTGATGAGAACAGATTCTCATCTATCCCTAGACCAAGTCAAAGGATTCCAAATGGAACCAATGACAATGGTGTTTCAGAGGTTCCTGCTGATGAGGTTCCTGCTGAGGTTGTGGAACAACAACCTGAACCTGAGCTCAGAAGGAGCAATAGGGTGAGGACTCCAAAATCATTTGGAATTGAGTTTCAATTATACTTAATTGAAGGTACAAGGAGTGAGGTCTCTGTCCAATACTCCTATTGCTTCATTGTGGAGGATGATCCCAAAACATTTGAAGAAGCAATGAAGTCCCAGGATGTTGCTTTCTGGAAAGAAGCAATTAATGATGAGATGAACTCTATCATGGGCAATAACACTTATGTGTTGACTGATCTACCACCTGGTTGCAAACCTTTAGGTAGCAAATGGATTTTCAAAAAGAAAATGAAGGTAGATGGAACTGTTGAAAAGTTCAAGGCAAGATTAGTTATTCAAGGCTTTAAACAAAAGTCAGGAATAGACTATTTTGATACTTATGCTCAAGTGGCACGTATCAGTACCATAAGATTGCTAATTGCTTTGGCATCAATTTACAATCTGATTATTCATCAGATGGATGTGAAGACAGCTTTCTTGAATGGTGATTTAGATGAGGAGGTTTACATGAACCAACCTCAAGGCTTCATCATGCCTGGCAATGAAAACAAGGTGTGTAAACTAATTAAGTCTCTTTATGGACTAAAACAGGCACCTAAGCAATGGCATCAAAAGTTTGATGAAGTGGTTTTGTCTAGTGTTTATTTACTTAATCAAGCTGACAAATGTGTATATAGCAAATTTGATGAATCTGGTAAAGGAGTCATCATTTGTCTATATGTTGATGACATGTTGATCTTTGGCACTGACCAAAATCAAGTTGATCTTACAAAAGAATTTTTGTCATCAAAGTTCTCCATGAAGGATATAGGGGAGGCAGATGTTATCCTTGGCATAAGGATTAAACATGAAAGTAACAAAATTTCTATATCTCAGTCTCATTACATTGAGAAGGTGTTAAAGAAATTTAATTACTTTGATTGTACTCCAGTGAGTACTCCTATGGATACAAGTGAGAAGCTAATGTCTAATACTGGCAAAGCTGTATCTCAACTTGAGTATTCTAGGGTGATTGGCTGCTTGATGTGTGCCATGACTTGTACAAGACCTGACATTGCTTTTGCTGTGGGTAAACTGAGCAGGTATACTAGTAATCCTAGTGCTCATCATTGGCAAGCAATTCAGAGGGTCTTTAAGTATTTGAAGAGAACTATGGATTATAGTCTCTCATATACTGGTTATCCTTCAGTATTAGAAGGATACACTGATGCAAGTTGGATCAGTAACACTGAAGACAATTCGTCTACTAGTGGCTGGGTATTTTTACTTGGTGGAGGTGCAATTTCTTGGGCATCCAAGAAACAAACTTGCATTACCAGTTCAACCATGGAATCTGAATTTGTGGCTTTAGCTGCTGCTGGCAAAGAAGCTGAATGGTTGAAAAACTTGCTTCTTGAGATTCCATTGTGGTCTAAACCTATAGCACCTATTTTTATCCGTTGTGATAGTGCTGCTACATTGGCAAAGGCTTATAGCCAGATGTACAATGGGAAGTCTAGACACTTAGGTGTTAGGCATAGCATGATTCGTGAGCTTATCATGAATGGAGTGGTATCTATAGTGTTTGTTAAATCTCAACAAAACTTAGCTGATCACTTGACGAAGGGTTTGGCTAGAGACTTGGTTTTGAAGTCTGCTGAAGGGATGGGTTTAAGTCCAACTTAGTCACTGAATGCAAGGATACCCAACTCCCTTCTAAGGAAACTTGGAAGCTGAGTTCAATGTGGAAGCTGATCATTTAGTGGACTGAAGCACATGTATCACAAACATCCCAAGGTTGTGCTTGTTACCTGCTAAAAGGAGGATGAAGTCTTCACTTCTTAATGGTTAATTTTCTTTGAAAAAGTGCTAAGCAGGAGCATGAATTAAAGATGAACCACCTATGTGAATGTTGAAGTTTTGCCGCTTCAGGAAGCTTTGGATTTTTAGCTTTTACAACATTTATGAATTGGATATGGACACATGGCTTATATAGTGTCAAGAGTATTTTAGTGTTTGAAAACTTGTGTGTATTTATCATCAGGTATTCAAATGGGTTGAAGGGTTCAATTCTTAGAACACCATAATTCTCGAATATTTGAAAGTATATGTACTAATGTGGAAATTCAATCCTCAAGATATTTTCATTTATGCACCTTTTTTTTTTTTTTTTTTTTTTTTTTTTTTTTTTTTTTTTTTTTTTGATTTTTCATGCAAAGGAAGTGAACTAAATTTGGGGAGGATTGTTGGAAAATTTAGTGCACTTGAGGGATCAATTTACACCTGGTAATGGGTTTGGAGGTATGGAGTATACACCCATTTGGTCACTGAATCCCCTGACTCAATAGTGGTTATGTATTGATCAAGGTACTGCTAGTAGACTCTGCTGCTAGTGTTGTGAATCTGCTGCTAGGATTTTGCTGACAGTTGATCCTGCTGATAGCTGATTCTGCTGCTGATAGCATTCTGCTGCTAGTGTGATTCTGCTGTTGGCATTCTACTGCTAGTGTTTCCACTGATAACCACTGATCCCTATTATTATGGAAAGTATTATGTTATTATTAATGGGCCGTTAATTATACATAATTCCATGAGCTAGGGTTTTGAGTATTCTCTATTATAAATAGAGGTCACATCATTCTGCATGGATATACGTTTACCATACGATTTAATATACGAAAACACAAAACCCTAAACACTTGAATACGCATCTGGTTCTTGTTTTGTGCCTAAAACAAGAACATCACTTGGTCTTATCCCATAGAGATATTCGTGTAACCCAGGCATAGGGTCGAATAGTTTCTATTGGAAAGTGATACCACGATTTCAAGTGAATATCCGGTACCTTTATTGATTATCTTAACCCTAATCTAGGAACCCGTTTACAAGTAATAACCAACATTGACACTCTGTGCTTTCAAACCAATACTCATGCGTTCAAACCTTTTGACACCCAATAATACCGGTTTTAATTTATGCACATAACATATGCTCTTAGGCTACTTGGCAAGGGAGTGGTGGTTTCACCGAATGGCCCCATCCCACGCGCGATCCCCTTGCCCTATGCTCTCGTTCACGTGCCATGCACAAATATTAAGGCAACAATTGGTGAAGACTTCACCTAGTAGGAAAGCAAAAAAAAAAAAAAAAAAAAAAAAAAAAAAAACACCACCCTTTTTTACTTATAAATACCCACTAAAATTAATACTTTTTAAACAACAACTTCACCAAAACACTACTTTATTTTATAAGAAATCAACAATACTTCTAATGGCTTGCAAACTTCCCCACACCATCGAACAACTGCAACGATTTATCAAAAAGGAAACCGAGAAAGGCGACACGGATCGCCAAAATGCTATTGTGGAAGTCATCAAGAAGTTTGAGCTTGCGAAACAACTGAAACGAAGACTTAGAGAACGCTACGCAGCGTGCACAGACATCTCAGATGATAGGAAATATGTGATCGACACGTTCTTTTACGATGAATATCGTAAGGACGTTGCTGTTGTTGAATCGCTGTGGGTTTATGTCAACCAGATACAAGCCCAAATCTCTAACAAAATCCGTTGGAGTTTTGAAGAAAATGTTGAATCTGCTAAGGTTGAACAGCAGCAGCAGCAGCAACAACAACAACAACAACAACAAGTTCATCTGCACCAAGAGTTGTTGTGCAACAACAACAACTGCCTCATCTGGATCACTTCCAGCTAAGCTTTGAGGAAAATGTGGCAGCTAATGATGGTGGCTGGACCTCTGAGAATGAGCGGGAGCTGAGTAGGTTAGAAGCTCAGTTAGAGGAAGAGAATTAGCGAGGTACTCTGCGTATGGCGACGGGTATGACTCCAACAACTCTGAAACCTGGGATCACCTGGATTACAATTAAAGTTTAAGTTTATGTTTATGTGATGTTTTAATTCCAAGAAGTTTATGTAATTTTTAATTTTTAAGTTTATGTAATGTTTAATTTTCAAGTTTATGTAACGTTTCATTTGTAAGTTGTTTTTTAAAATTTGAACATTTACGGTTTTATATTTTTACGTTTATGGTTTTAATTGTGTAAGTATTAAAAAAATGGAAATTTAGGTGAAAAAACATATCCTTTGCCCACTAATTGGCAAAAAGTGGTGAAGGGAATTGAGAGGAGACAGAAAGCTGACGTGGCGGTGATGTGTATGATGAAGACTTTCTTACCTTGCCTAGTAGTCTTATGGTATGTGTAATAATAGGCTCGTTCGGCTCGTGACTATTAAACGAGCTCTCGAACAATCCAAGTCAAGTATTATATTTTTTTTGGTTCGGTTCGTTAAACTTATCGAGCAATCCTTTTTGCTCGAACTTGAATACTTAAAGCTCGAACTCAACTTGGACGATATCGAGCTTGAGTAACTCGTTAATTGTTCGACTCGTTAACACCCCTACTTCTAAATATCATTTTTCACCTAACGATCATCATTGAAGAAATTAAATCTTCAAACCTAAAAATATGTTACTTTTGTGTTTCTTGGAGAAACTGAATAGGTTTACATACATTTCAACAAATACATGAACAAAACGAAATTATTACACCCTTAAAACAAAACAAAACCAAACCAAGATATTCTATAGTAAAAAGTATCTTGGTACGTACACAAGTAGTATTATTTTTTTAAAAACATTATACATTAACATAACACATTTACATTTTTTTAGATAGGCAACACTTTATTAACAACCATAAAAAGAAAACAAAATTACAATACAATACATCCCACCCTAATTAAACTAAACAAGCCAATTAAAAGATGATAAACCCAAAAGAGAGAAAAGAAAACAATACGTTAACATAGACATTGTCAAGTTACCATAGTAAAATTACTGAAGTAGATTCCTTAATTATATAGGAATACATCTACTGACTTTAGGAAAAACCACTCTAGCAGGATGACCCATAATCCGACGACCTTTGACGTGCTTAAATAGATAAACCACCGCACCCACCGGCCACTCCACTACAGCTGCAACCGCAAATGCTACGAACGCAAGCGTTGGTCCCACCACTTTGCACCTGCATGGGTTGTCTCTAGTCCCACACTGTACGCATCCTACCATCTTGTTTTTGCTTTAGCTTTGATCGACGTGCTTCAACTAAGTGTTTAGATATTTTGATTGTTTGCAGAGATGATTGTGTTGGGTACTTGAATGGTTGTTTGGGTTTTATAGGGTTTTTTGTGTCTGATTTTTTAATGGTTTAGGATGGCATCTTGGGTGATACGTGTTGTGATATGGGAGTGTTTTCGTGTCTACGTGGTGCATGTCGACAAACAGAAATATAAAATATTAAAATATATAATGTTATTTAATGTCAAGGTGGCTATTGGGTGATTGGTGACCATCCTATGTTTATCGACATTGGGCTAAAATTACATTATACACATTCACGTAACCATCTCATTTTCGTTTTTTACGAGTAGTTAGCTTCTTGATTATCTGTATTGACTGATTATCTGTATTGACGGTTAATAATAGTGTTATTGAATATTTGAATATTGACCAATTTAGTACTTTTAAATATGGTTTAATTACCACGATTTCATAATGCTGATTGGCGGTATAATCGTGTAGAGAAGCAAAAACTTACCAAAGAACACAATCGGTTAGTGTAACAACCCGTTTTTGATAAACGAAACAAACAAATAATCAGTTGTAAGTAGTTATTTGAAATGGTCGGATGTTATCTAAGGTGTCGTTTGTTTTTTTTACATAAGCACTTTTTTCCTCTTTTCACTTCTTTTGTCTGCAGGAGGCAGAGGTTTTTGTTTGTTTTTTTGCAGATATAAATGATTCTTTTCACTTATTTCTTCTTCTAAATTTCCTTACATCTTTTTTCACTTCTTGCCTCTTTTATCACAAACCTTACATCTCTTTCTCAATATCCTTTTTTATATGTTTTCGTCTATTTTGTACGTTTTTGTCTGTTTTTTCATGTTTACGACCATTTTTTACGTTTTCGACTGTATTTTTACGTTTTCGACCGTTTTTTACGTTTTCGACCGTATTCTTACGTTTTTCATCCGTTTTTTACGTTTTCGTCTTTTTTTTACGTTTCCGCCCGTTTTTTAGGTTTTTGCCCGTTTTTTACGTTTTCTCCCTTTTTTACGTTTTCGCCCATTTGCGTTCGTTTTTTTTTATGTTTTAACCCATTTTTTACGTTTTGCCCGTTTTTTTACGTTTTCAACCGTTTTTGTTTAGCCTATTTTTTACGTTCTCGGCCGTTTTTTACGTAATCAACCATTTTTTTTACGTTTTCGTCTGTTTTTTTTTTTTTTTTTTCCTTTTTTTTTTTTTTTTTTTTTTACGTTTTTACCCTTTTTTAAGGTTTCAACCATAGTTGTCAGGATCCCGATCCTGATCTTAGGATCTTACGATTTTACGATACTGCAAAGCAAAAACGATCCGGATTTTACATAGGATCTTTGACAGCTTAAGATCTTATAGGATCCCGATCTTGACCATAGGATCTTAAGATCTAATCCGATCCGATCCTACTTTTCTTGGATAGCAAACTAAAAAACTGCAAATTTCTAGATTATTTTTTGTAGAATTTATAAAACAACATGTTAATCTTATTAGACATTTCATAATCATAATTTAGGACAACATTTCGATGGAACATTCATATAATTTTGTGTTTATGATATATAATAATTTGTAAAATTGTATAATATTACAAAAACAATTAAGAAAATGATATTATAGTAGGATCTTAAGATCTTGATCCGATCTTACGATCACGATCTTGCAAAGACGAAAACAATCCTGAGTAAGATCCCGATCTTGAAAACCTTGGTTTCAACAACTTATTTTTATGTCCGTTATTTTATTTTTTATCCCTTTTTTACATTTTCGCCCTTTTTTTACATTTTCATCTGTTTTTTTACGTTTTCGTGATTTTTTTTACGTTTTCGTATTTTTTTTACGTTTTGGTCATTTTTTTATGTTTTCGTCTTTTTTACATTTTCATTCGTTTTACTCCATTTTCTTACGTAAATGTAAAAAAAACATACAGAAAAAAATAGACAAAAACGTAAAAAAACAGACGAAAACGTAAAAAAATAGACAAAAATGTAAAAAAGGTCAAAACGTAAAGAACAGACGAAAATGTAAAAAAACGGACGAAAACCCTAAAAAATTGACATAAACGTAAAAAAGTTCGAAAACGTAAAAACGCAAAAAACAAAATGGATGAATACGTAAAAAAATAGATGAAAACGTATAAAAACCGACGAAACATAAAAATGTGGTCAAAAACGTAAAAAACATACGAAAATTTAAAAAAAAATAGCCAAAAACTTAAAAAAGGAAAAACATAAAAAACGGTCGAAAATGTAAAAAATGTACCAAAACATAAAAAATAGACGAAAATGTAAAAAAAAACATAGGAAAACGTAAAAAATGGATGAAAACGTAAAAAAAAAAGGACGAAAACGTAAGAAAACAGACAAAAAGGTAAAAAAAAAAAAAAACGGAAGAAAACATAAAAAACAGACAAAAAAAATAAAAAAAACAGACGAAGTCGTAAAAAAACAGACAAAAACGTTAAATAGCGATCGAAAACGTAAAAACTATAAAAACGTACCAAAACGTAAAAAGCGGACGAAAACGTAAAAGAAACTAGTGAAAACAAAAGGAAAAGGAAAAAAAAGTACTTCAATAGCACAAAAAATACTAGTGAAAAGGAAAGAAATAAAGAACTACTTCAATAGCACAAAAACAACGGTCTTCTTTTTGTAGATGAAGAGCTTATATGCATTTCTTCTTCTGCAGACATAGTTTGCAGATGAAGAGGTAAAAACTCTGAAAAGATAAATGACATCTAAGACTCGATAGTTTGTGGCGTAACAATTGACAACATTGATAAGTTATTTAGTGTATTTTAATAGTACACAATTTTATGACAAAACAAAGAAAAGAGAGTTATTCAAAAATTTACAATTGGTTAAAGTAGATACTTGCATGCGTGAGATATAAGATGACTAAAGCATATCAAGAAATATATACTTAGTGCCAAAGCAAAAAGGTTGTGGTGGAGATTTTAGAATGCCAAAGTACTTACGTATGGAATTAATATATATATTATAGAGCGTTTAATACGCCGTCGTTTTTGTCACATGTATTCCCCGCTTTCTTTTTTCAGCCTACGAACGATTCAATGGAACACAAGCCCATTTCATTCCCACTTTTGTTAAACGACATACACTTTTCCTTAAACGATATACATAAAATTGTAATTAGCTGAGGGTTACAGCTATTAAGTGTACGTACATTAACAGGTGTCGCTAATCCAAATATGTTTTAAGTTATTTGTGGTTGTAATTTGATTTTGTACACCAAACCATGTATGATATTCACGACTTTCACAGTAGAAGGTTCTTGAAAAAGTATTCATGTGTACATGAGTCAAAAAAACCACAGTGAAACAAAGAAGAAGCAAAAAAAAAAAAAAATTACAACGACTTCTACACTGCCGAAGACAATTCAGAAACAGGTGATCTATACCTTCATGTTCCTATTCTATTTGTTTGTTGCTTTGTCATTTTGTTTTGCAACTTAAATTTTGCATGCTACTTTACATACTAAAAACTTTGGTTGCTTGCTGTTGTTATTAAAGGGTAAGGCGTTTGATGTTAAAATTGTTGGCAGCAGGAAAAAGAAAAAGAAGAAGGGTAGAATTTTGTCAGAAGAGGCTGTTAAAACAAAGGGTCTTGAAAATTTTGAAGGTACATATTTTGTATGGATGATTTATTGATGATTGTGTCATTGTTTTGGTATCGAATGTATTGTTCGTATAATGAATGTTGTGTTTCGACGTGTGCCTAAAAGACTTTTGCTGTAGTACGGGTGTTTGTTTTGGTTTACGGCTTATTTGGTTTTCGCCTTATTGTTATAAAAGTAGTATTCTTTTGTTAGACTACATATGTAAATTGCAAAATCAGTTTCTGAATCTTTGGATATTAATTTAATCCAGTTTGTTTGAAAATATGGGTGTTTGTTTAAGTCTATTTGTGCGCTAATGAGCCTATTACGATGCCGATGACACATTCAAAAGTAGAGCAGGAGTTAACTGTTCAAATAAAATTGATGCATAATTACTATTTAGTTATTTATACTTTTTTTTTACAAATGGTTAAATAGAACAGTGATGAGTGCTCAAACACTCATAATTTTTATCATATTTAAACTGCCAAAACATCCGAAAATGCTCAGAAATGCATCAAAATACTAAAAATATCCCAGGGATTGTATTTTATACACTTCAGATGCAAAATGAGTAAAAACAATGAAAAACGAACAAAGTTTACACAATTGGCAGTTTCAGTCCCCCAACTTTCAAAAATTTACAAAACTAGTCCCTAAGCATTTGTTTTGAAAGAAAAGTCAACCTAAGGCATTTAAAAGTAAAAAATTATCAAAATTAATCCTTAGGTGAAAACTTTGGAAAAATTACACTTTTGGTCCCTGCAGTTTGGAATTTGGCGAAATCAGTCCCTAGGGAATTTTAAAATGAAAAATAGCTTTTGTGACCTTCATCTTATGGGAATGTAACATGTTTGGTCCCTGGATTAACTTTGAGCAGTTGGTAATTCTGGTCCTTCAAAATTACTAAATTCACAAAATTGGTCCTTGCTACAAATTTACACCAAACGGACCCTTTGTGTTTTTGTCTAAAACCAAAACCAATTACCCAATCCATACCCTTTTATTTCCCAGCCCACCATTTTGGCCCAAATACCACCCAAGCCCACCCATGTTTAATAATAAAAGGGACGGGGTCAAAGGCAGTCAACCCCATCCTTTTTCTTCTTCTTCCCCGCCAAAACAAAACACTCAGCCAACCCTATCCCCTGCTACTCCAACAATCTTGTCCCCCCAACATAACCTATACTAACCACCCTACACCACTCCATCAAGTCAACCCCAACACTCTTGTCCCCAAATCCACAACCACTGTTGGGCGCCAATTTATCACCAAGGGCTGAGATCAAATGGAATGTAATCAACGATTGGAATTGGTGACAGAAGAAAAGGACAAGAGAAGAGAAGGCTTATTTTTATGAGTATATAAATAGCATATGTATTCCAGCAGTAAAAATTATTAGGAGTAGTTAACAGTAGGGTACTTTTAGTGTAGAATAAGTTAATTATGTTTTAGTTTATGTAAGTTTTGTTAATCAAGTATTGTAACTTACATTCCAGTCAATCAAAAACTCCCAGTTTTAAAATACAATTGTTTTTTTTTTTTTTTTTTTTTTTTTTTTAAATTTCTGTTTTATCTTACTTATTGGCTTATGCAAACTGCTTATTATTTGTTGTTGCTACTGTTTATTTGTATTTTTCATGCTTAGATAATCCACTTCTGTTAATTTGCGTGCTAGTTTACTTACTTTGATTTAGTATTGACCTGCTTGCCTATTAATACTCAAAGTCATCCTTAGCTTATTAGTCTCTAGCTTATTGAAGTACTTAGTTATCTGTCACTATAGCTTCCTTATAACCCTCATAGCTTGTTTATTACTGTTATTACAGGTTCTTAGCTTAAATCAGTTCAATACAACCAAAACACAAAAGCAGTTGAAACTTAAAGAGGTGTTTGGTTTAGGGTAGTATACTGTGTCTGAGTTGTTAGTAGGTGATAAGATTAGCTCAGACAATCCCTATTAGGCTAACTTAGATCATTTTAGTCATAAAAAGCATAGGTTATATAGCAAAAGTCAAAATGGGGTTCAATTCTTCATAGTCTCATGTCTGTTAAGGTTTTTAGTATCCAAATCTTGATTTTAAGTTTAGGAGTTGTTAACTTAGCTTGTTCTAGCTTCCTTTCATCCTAAATCATCACAATCAGTAGCCTCAGTTCTTTACAATTTCATATTGGTCAACTTTTAAGAAGAATGGAAAAAGTCACATATATCTTTGAGCAGAAAATATCAAAATTGGAGGATTTTTTATGATTTATGTGTTTGGATTAAAGCTTCAAAATTTTTATATCTTAGAGTTTACCAGCTGAACTTTGTAGTCTTATGCTTGGTTAATTTTTGTGAATTTTTTGTGAGCTTTTGCAAGTGCTTATAGTAGCCTTTTCGGACTGACCTTGCCCTGCACTCAGGATTTTGCAAGAATTTCATTGGACCATAGATTGCTCAACTCTGAGTTTTAGGTTGTAATTCTTGTTGCTTTAGAAAGTTTTTCAGTTAGTAATTAGGATTTAGGAGGTAGTCTTCCCAATAGTGCTTATTTCACTGCTTAATTTAAGCATTCTTTTGGCTTATTTTTGCCTAAGGCTGCTGTTTGAGCAGTTGAGCTTGTTGTTTGACTTTTATTCATTGGATTATGTTGTAGTTATTATTGATATTAATGATTGTTGTTGCTATTCTTTCTTGTTGTTGTTTTGATTGTTCAAGCTTATGTGAGTTTATGTGACTAACTGAGCTTATTGATATGCTTGTTCTGCTGCTACTTTTTGCTTCTTTTTGATTCATGATCTGAGAATGTTGAGTCCTTGTGTGTTGTTTAGTCTTGTTGTAGTTATCAATATTGTTGTTGCTTGTTGTTAAATTACTTAAGTTGTGTTAGTTTAAGTTAGTATTAGCTTTTGGCTGTTGCTCATTTGATTGCTGCTAAATCTCAAAAAGCTCATTTTAGCTTGAACACACACCCACCAGGCCTGCACATCAGTTGCCTGCTTACCCACAGTCCATTTGCCTTGCATCTTTAATCCCTTCATTTGTAGTTCTTTGGTCCTAAAAATTGTTATGCAACTAATTTGGCAGCTAGTGTATCTTAGAATGATTTTATCTTAATTTGTAGATTTTTTCTTGTTAGCTTATTGTGGCTGAAAGTAGGTCAGTTGAGCCAATTTGTCCCCTGCACCATTATCTGTCCCATAAGCTTGTTTTCCATAGCATGTAGCTTGTCTAATAGTGATCCATTGTCTAAGTTCTTTGGTGTTGTGATTAGCCCTTCTGGCTAGCTTGCTTTGTATATGCTTATTATCCCATGATATGCTTGTTTACACTGCTTATTGAGGCCACACATTTTAACTCAACACACTGACTCATCAGTGTGGTCAGGGTACTTTCATAAGCTCTTTGTGAGTGTGCCTATGGTCATCAGCTTGAGCTTTTGGGTTTTAAGAGAAGCTCATAAGCTCAAGTTCAGTATTCCAGGTTTTGTTTGAGGTTTGAAGCTTATTTGATAAGCTTTTAGAAGCCTGCAACAAACCCTTGGTCTGTTTGTTCTCAGCAGAGCTTGGATTTGCTTATTCTAGTTGATCAGCTTATTCAGTGAGCTTTAGTTGTTTATTTGGCTTGTTCTCAGTTCTTTTCACTTTCCTTAGTTTATTTTATTCCTTGGTTCACATTCTCAGCTTATTGGTAGCTTTTCCATATTAAAAATCTCATTTTGGCTTCTTTTTGGTGTACTGTTGGAGAATAAGCTCTCCACAGAGCTTATTTGGCATTTGTGAAAAAGTTTCTTTTTCAAAAGTTGTTTATAAGTAGTAATAAATTAGTTTTGTAAAATAAAAAAATCAAAAATAAAAAGATTTGCAAAATGTGCCAGGGGTGTGGTTTGAACACCTGACCTCTTGGGTTGGCTGGTCAAAGTCAAACCAAAGGGGTGCACCATCTGGCCTAGGTGGTTCTTAATGTTTATATTTTCCTTTATTTTATTTATACTAGTTCTTAGTTTATTAAGCTTAATAAGCTCTTCAGCTTATTTCCAGCTTATTGTATAAGCTTTTTGTCACTTTTACATTTTTCCTAGCTTTGTAATACTAATAAGTATTTTTAGAAAAAGTTTTACAATTATCACTGTTCATTTAGTATTTATTATTATTTAAATTAGTTTTATTAGTATTTAAATAGTTTTTATTTAATAATAAATAATTAAAAAGCCAAAAAAATAATTTTATTTTTTCTAAAATTTTCTTTTATCATTAGGTCCGTAAAAATATAATTTTCATGTCCGTAGAGTTAACGTAGCTCAAATTTCACTTTTTATTTCGCGCACTCGCGTTTATTTTAATTTTAACTCGCGTTTTGTTTAAATAACTTTTATGTTTTTAAATTTAGGTTACGTTTGTAAAAGTAGTTTGTTAACTAAAGAAAAACCAAACATAAATAAAGTGATAGCTTCTATTTAAGCCGTTTTGCTTATTTTTCTGCTTATTTATAAGCAAATTCTGATTTTAAGTTTTTAGATTACGTTTTAGGTTAACTAGGTTTCACGTAATTGTTAATATAGTTCGTTTAAATCGTTCTCATTCGTATTTC
Organism: Artemisia argyi; assembly: GCA_030686995.1. Classification (NCBI taxonomy): domain Eukaryota; kingdom Viridiplantae; phylum Streptophyta; class Magnoliopsida; order Asterales; family Asteraceae; genus Artemisia; species Artemisia argyi. Next base: position 259,372,485 of record CM060708.1, on the reverse strand, counting down.
TTTAGTGTAATCATACAAATCACTCAAACCCCATTCCTGTCCAATTTCACCCGATCACAAACCCGTTTTGTTAACAATTCACACCTCGTCGGGACATAACGACCCGGGGAAACCACTATATTCCGCGGAGAATTGGTTTCAGACGTTTGACTTGGTTAACCATCACCTGGTCAATTAGGTTGACCGTTTGGGACCGATCAAATTTTGGCGCCGCTGCCGGGGAGGTCGTGCGCGTTATTCTAAACGGTTTTATAGATTAGTGAATCTGGATATACACTCATTGTATATTTACCATCCTTTGTTCATATTTTCTTATTATCAAAACAAAACTGTTCCCGAAAACATAAACTCAGTTTTCAACGAACACAAAAAACACAAAAAGATTTTCTTTCTCATTTGTACAAAGTGTTTATCCAAAAACCCAAAAATATTCACCTTTACCCTCTAACATCTTTGATTCTTCATCCCTACCCCTCTATGAACCTTTGATTCTTTCTATGTCGTATCCATACCATTGTGGTTGTCAATGGTGTGGTGGTCCTCATAATGGCGGGAATTATCCCGGTTGTAGCATGGTAGAGTCAGGAGATGGGTCTGTCTATAACCAAGCTCCCTATCCTTACCATGACACATCTGATTCATCCTACCAGCCACCACATCATGAGATACTGACATATCTGTGTGAGTTTTGTGGTGGTCCTCACCAAGGATTTGAGTGTCAAGCCGGAAACACGTTTGTCTATGAACAGTTTTCCGGTGATGCTCAGAACTTTGGTTATAACCAATACCCATATGATTCACCAGTCCAGACTCAACAGTTTTACTGTTGTGATTACTATAGAGGTCCACATTTCAGTTCAGATTGTCAAACGGGGAATCCATATCCTTGTGACAATTTTGACACACCTTATTACGACCAACCTCCACAGTACGATATGACTCAAGCACTTCTTCCAGAAATGCAAAATATGATGAAAATCGTTGATGAGCTTAAGGGTTTAGTTAAAGACTTTGCCCTAAGACATACTCATCAAAAATCCATGGAAGAATTGCTAGCTGAAGAGCAGGCTGCTAGAATAAATTCCCAAGATGCCTATGAAAAATCTGTTAGGGAATCAATTGCAAGAGAAAAAGCAGCCAGATCTAGCTCTCAGTTCCGTTTTATTCTTGATGACAGTGATGATGAAGATACCCTTGATATCCTTCAATTCTATAAAACTTCATCAAGTTCATCAGTTGATATCCCAGCAGTTGAGATTCCATCTCAAACAACTGCTATCACACCCGAGGTTCCCACTCACTCTTTGAGCATGGGGGACGAGCATCTTGACACTGTTCCTGAAAGGGAATCGGACGAATTCATAAAGTCTAGTGTTGAGAACCTTTTCCCAATCCCAGGAGAGTCACAGGGAACTCTTGAGCATATGTGTGATATTCCTTCCCTTCTTGAGTGTTCAAACGATCATTTTGAGACTTTCTCAGATTTTAATGATGATTGTACATCTCATGGAGACATTGAGTATATTGAGGCATCACTCCGACAGTTTGATGCTGATCCTCTTCTTGAGGAGTTCGCTGATGAACTTACTCACATCAATCCACTTGCATTGGAAAGTGATAATGGTCTCCTCGACATTGAAGCCGATCTGGGAGAAATTGAAAGTCTCCTATATCATGATCCGTCACTCACTTCTGATCCCAATAGTCCAATAGAGAATATTGATCTCTTTGTTCCCAAAACATTCAATATTACTCTCACCAATCCTCTATTTGAATTCGAATCCGAATTCACTTTGATTTCTGATAATCCACTCTTTGATATTCAGAATGAGGATTGTGATGAGTCTATTCCGGAACATGAGTTCACAGATTCACATCTTGTGAATAATTCTCTTCATGAGGAGTTCTCCGGTGAACTCACTCATCATATCATGACTCCTCCGGAGTTTGATAGCCCGGGGGGAGATGCACTCAATCATGAGAATTTGCAAATTCCCACCCACCCTCCCGGGATGTTTTTGAGCTTAACCCTTGAAATCCAAATTCAGGCTAATAAGCCTGCTCTCGAGGAAGAATATCAAATCATGATTTTCATCATGGTTTTCTTCCTTTTCTTCACCTATAAGGCGACTTCTCTTGTTCTTCACTCATTCGGGAATGAAGATACCATATTTGATCCCGACATTTTCATGTATCATTATCTTGAGCCGGATACTTATCTCATCTGTGTGAAACTTTCACGTGCTTCAAATGTTTGTCCAAACATCTTGAATGAGAGTCCGATGGAGATTGTTTCTTCCACATCATGCTTCCCCAAGGACAAATGAATTCGGGGTCGAGTCAAGCTAGCGACTCGGTAAACAAAAACAGTAGCATTTACTTAGGGTTTTCACCCTAAGTGTGGGGGAGTTACCCCTATTATGGTTACAAAAGTGAAAATACAAAATGGTGTTTTCCACATTTAGATTGTAATGTTGCCCTTTTACGTTAAAAATGTCGGCATAATAGCCGAGACTTTGAATATTGAGGACAATATTCATGCTAAGTGTGGGGGGTATTCTAGCGAATTTTATCACATTTTACTATCTAGTACCCCCGTTTTTAGCCAAAATCTCAAAAAATTAAAAAAAAAATTCACTAAAGTTCAAAATTTTTGTGGTTATCAGTCCGCCTTGTCTAAACGACAAAAGGATTTGCTAGTCCAAGAGCAAACGGCTCTTGGTAAAGACATCTCAAATCCGTTGATGGCTTGCAATTTGCCCAAAATTGTATGGTAAATCAACTCGCCATATCCCATAAAGCGAATGAGTTGGCTAGCCCGCAAGATTATGGCTTGTGGTAAAGGCAGTGGAAAATCCATAATTGGTAATCAGCTCACCAAGATGTTGACTATTCCATCAAGAGCTGGCTAGTCCAGAAGCAAACAGCTTTTGGTAAAGACGAATCAAATCCGTTGAAAGCTGGTGGTTTGCTAAAAATCACACGGTTATCAGGTGTGCCACAGTTCTTACACCTGGCTACTCCAGAAGTGATGGCTTTTGGTAAAGAGTTTCAAATCCATCAAGTTTTCCAAAAAGATTGCTAGGGACTAGCAATAGTTTAGTGTGGGGGATTGATGAGTGCTCAAACACTCATTATTTTTATCATATTTAAACTGCCAAAACATCCAAAAACTTTCAGAAATGCATCAAAATACTAAAAATATCCCAGGGATTGTATTTTATACACTTCAGATGCAAAATGAGTAAAAACAATGAAAAACGAACAAAGTTTACACAATTGGCAGTTTCAGTCCCCCAACTTTCAAAAATTTACAAAACTAGTCCCTAAGCATTTGTTTTGAAAGGAAAGTCAACCTAAGGCATTTAAAAGTCAAAAATTATCAAAATTAATCCTTAGGTGAAAACTTTGGAAAAATTACACTTTTGGTCCCTGCAGTTTGGAATTTGGCGAAATCAGTCCCTAGGGAATTTTAAAATGAAAAATAGCTTTTGTGACCTTCATCTTATGGGAATGTAACATGTTTGGTCCCTGGATTAACTTTGAGCAGTTGGCAATTCTGGTCCTTCAAAATTACTAAATTCACAAAATTGGTCCTTGCTACAAATTTACACCAAACGGACCCTTTGTGTTTTTGTCTAAAACCAAAACCAATTACCCAATCCACACCCTTTTATTTCCCAGCCCACCATTTTGGCCCAAATACCACCCAAGCCCACCCATGTTTAATAATAAAAGGGACGGGGTCAAAGGCAGTCAACCCCACCCTTTTTCTTCTTCTTCCCCGCCAAAACAAAACACTCAGCCAACCCTATCCCCTGCTACTCCAACAATCTTGTCCCCCCCCAACATAACCTATACTAACCACCCAACACCACTCCACCAAGTCAACCCCAACACTCTTGTCCCCAAATCCACAACCACTGTTGGGCGCCAATTTATCACCAAGGGCTGAGATTAAATGGAATGTAATCAACGATTGGAATTGGAGCACAAGAAACACAGAAGAAAAGGACAAGAGAAGAGAAGGCTTATTTTTATGAGTATATAAATAGCATATGTATTCCAACAGTAAAAATTATTAGGAGTAGTTAACAGTAGGGTACTTTTAGTGTAGAATAAGTTAATTATGTTTTAGTTTATGTAAGTTTTGTTAATCAAGTATTGTAACTTACATTCCAGTCAATCAAAAACTCCCAGTTTTAAAATACAATTGTTTTTTTTTTTTAAATTTCTGTTTTATCTTACTTATTGGCTTATGCAAACTGCTTATTATTTGTTGTTGCTACTGTTTATTTGTATTTTTCATGCTTAGATAATCCACTTCTGTTAATTTGTGTGCTAGTTTGCTTACTTTGATTTAGTATTGACCTGCTTGCCTATTAATACTCAAAGTCATCCTTAGCTTATTAGTTTCTAGCTTATTGAAGTACTTAGTTATCTGTCACTATAGCTTCCTTATAACCCTCATAGCTTGTTTATCACTGTTATTACAGGTTCTTAGCTTAAATCAGTTCAATACAACCAAAACACAAAAGCAGTTGAAACTTAAAGAGGTGTTTGGTTTAGGGTAGTGATTGGCCTTAAACAGTCAGATAATATTAACCAAGTTATGGTCAACAAGTCAGACAGCCTAAACCAATACTCCGGTGAGTGTAGTGTTTCCCCGGATCGTTAGATCCCAACGAGATGTGAAATCTGAAATAAAACGACTTTAAGATCAGGTGAATTGAACAGGAAAAGGGTTTAAGTGATTTGTACTACTGAAATATAAGAGAAAATAGCTTTAATAAGCTATATTAACTAAAACGTGAAATCAGATAAGTGCATGTGAAAAAGGTACAGGAAAACGTAAACGTTTATTAATTAAACGTAAACAAAAACAAATTTACTTATAGTAGGATTTTATAAGCCTTAGGGGCTTAAATGCAAATTAAATAAATTTAAAATATTTACTTTATAATTAAAAACTATTTAATTAATTATTTTTATTTAATAACTATCTAATAATTAACTATTAATTATGAAAATGTAAAATAAGTCTAGAAAATTAAAATTAAAATTTCTAAAAATCTAAAATATTATAAAACTTATTTTAAAATTAAAATTATATTTTTCACACTATTTATCTATTTATTATTAATTATTTAATTAAAAACTATTTAACTATTTAATTAAAATTCAACTAAAAATTATAAATACTACAATTTAAACTAAAAATTTATAAAAATATTTTCTAAACCTAAAATAGAACTTGAAGAAAGTATAAAAAAAAAAATAAAAATAAATCTTTTTGTCTTTTTCTAAATTTTCTATTAATTAAAAACTATTTATAATAATTAAACTAATTAAACTATTTTAAATTACAAATAATATTAAACTAACTTAGAAAATTATGAAAAATTTTATATATCTAATTAACCATCATGGGAATCCTAAAAAAAATTATAAAAACTTTTTTTTTTATGTATTTTTAATTTAATCTATTAATTATTATGCTATTTATTAATTATTATCTAATTAAAATAATTAAATTATAAAAACTAGTAAATGAACAGTATAAATCACAAGAAAATTTCTAAAATTATTTTATGACTTATAGAAGCAAGGAAAAATATAAAATATAAGTATTACCTTATAAAAATATATTATGCTATTTAATTCTTATTTATTATTTAATTATTAAATAAACTAATAATAATTCTAAATAACACTAGATGACAAAAGAAAATTCTGGAAAAATTTATAAAATTACTTTAATATATAAGAGATTTAATAAAAATATAAAATAGCAAAAGTGCTTATAAATAAGCTAAAAAGGAAAATTAAATAGATAGTTTCTATTAAATAGAAGCTATCACTATAAGTAAGTTTGGCTTTTTTGGTTTTTTCTTTTATAAAAATATTAAAATACTTAAAATAAGAAACTAATACAAAAACAATAAGCTTAGAAACCCAGAATAAGCACTGAAAGTGCTTATTACCTTTGACAGTTGACTTTTAAGTTGACTTTGAAGGAAATAAGCTCAAATGAGCTTATGTAGGGTCCACTAGGGTAGAGTCTGGTTCCAATAAGTTACTTATGCAATACTAAACAAGATTCAACCAAATTAGTAACTTGAATAAGCCAAAGAACACAAATAAGCACTTGCTTATTTGATTCTGAGACAGAAAATGGGACAGCTTTGTGAGGTAAAACCAAGTGGGGTCCACTAGGGTCTAGGTCAAACAAAGGGTCAATGATTCAAGCCTGGTAGGAGGGGGGTTGGTAGAACCAAGTTTTAGGTAGTGGGACCCAGTGATAAGCTCAGAAAGAGCTTATGAAGTGAGGGGTCCAACTGGTTTACTCAGTTGAGTGAGTGAGTGAAATAAGCTAGTAAGCTTAGTAAAAGCTTAAAAATAAGCCTAAGAAAGAAAACAAAAAGATAATATTATATATATATGGTATATTAACAGATGTGAACAAGTGGGTTTACTAGATTAAGCTAATAAGCTTGTAATAAGCTTATGAGTATTTCCAATAAAGCTGAGATCCAAACACCCTTGACAGACAACCAAGATGGACAAATTGAGCTTATGAAATAAGCTCAATAGAACTTATTAATTACTGAGGTGTGAAGATGAGCTAGTAAGGATTCCAAAATGCCAAGCTTAAGCTGTGTGAACCACAGATGAGCTTGTCAAGGGCTTATGAAGATTGGTGGTTTGACTGGTTCACTCAGAGGACTGAGTGAATGAACAAAGTTTAAGCTGAGAGCAGCCCTAGTAAAAGGCTATGAAAATGAGAAATAAGCTTAGAACTTGATAGATGGACTGTTTAGCTTCTAAAAGAACCTTAGATCACAAGCCAAAGCTCAGTGATGAGCTTATGATGAGCTTATGAATTTGCTTGTTTGCACTGAGTGATCAGTGTATGGTTTGATTTTGTTGCACAAATTAAAGCAATCTCAATAAGCAAATATTGGAAAAAATTAATCACACAACAAGCTAGTCAGGTAAGCTACACAAATCAACAACAATCTATAACTAACAAGCACTTTTGAACAAGCTAGGAGCTTATGAAATCAGATACCACAACTGTGCACAGGGCAAGACTTTGCCCTGCAGTCCAATTCAAAGGGCATTTTGGTCCACAAATAAATTTCACAAAAATATAAATAAGTTGGAAATCTAAAGTTTAGCTGGTAGATTATTAATCCTAAAAATATCAAAGCTTGAATCCCTTTCCTAAATTCTAAACAATTCTTGTGATTTTGGTAAAAAACTGAGCTGAGCAATTTTGACTTTTAAGTAAAACTTGAGAAGTTGACTTTTATGAGTTTTGATTAATCCTAGTTAATTTTATATGTTGTATTAAGGTGTAATAAGATTAAAATAAGTTAACCTAACCACTTATACAGCTAATATGAAGATTTGGACTTGATTTACACTAACAGTTAACAGATTAGATAAGATTAAATTCTATTTTGACTTTTACACTACTGAGACCTACTTATTATGACTGATATGAGTTATATTAATCTAAGTAAACATGCAATAACAAGAATTAAGCAACAATATCATGCATCAACTAGTGAAACAGCTTGATCCAAACACACCTTAGCAAGGGTATTCTTTTGATTAGTGTTGTATAATACTGATTTAAACCATGAAATTGATTTTTAATACTTGACACAGATTAACTAAGATCAAATGAGCACAATAACACAGCAATTAACAACTAGAACCTATGAATCACTACTACACTACTTTTGACTGTCTAACACTAACAACTAGCACATGAGATTTCCGACTAACAACCTACTAATTTTTAGTTATAATATTACTAACAAACATCAACTAAACATGAATCAAGAGAAATTATACTAAGATTAAGAACTGAACAGTGAATAGCAAAAATCAAGAGATAAGCTTACAACTTAAGGCCAAAATCTGAGAACCAAGGACTGAGTACCACACTTATATGCTTACCACTAAGCACTAATACCAAAGCAATCCAGAATAGCTTTGCTCCAAGCTTTGATCATCTTCTTTATTGGATTTTTTTTTATTTTCTACTTATTTTTCTTGATTTTTATTTATTTTTGAGTTTTATTACTACACTCACTTTTAAAGTTAATAAAAACCTTCAGAAGCTTTCTTAGAGCTTATATGAACTAAATGAGTCTAGAATCACAGCTAGAAACAACAATCAAGCTATTTGAGATTTTTGATATAAAAGGAAATTTCATATACTGAGAATCATAAAGACAACTTGAAATTTATTATTGCCAAAGGTTTAGAATACAACGAAGTTCAAGAAATTCCACTAGAAAAACTTAAAGATACAAAGGAAATTAAAAGATTAACTAATCGACATACATTTTTATAAATTAAACTAGATACTCCTCAACACTGCTTCTTTCTTTTACTTTATAGCCTTTTGAGACTCCCCATGTATCTCTGAAGACTTCCCACCACTTTTCAGCCTTTGATTTAGCTTCAATCATCAAAACCGTCCATTTGGCATTTTGGCGCCAAAATTCAAACACGTGGATAGAAGCAGTTTAGTTTCAATTAAAGCTTCTTGGGAGCATTAGGAGGTGTAGGAGACAGCTTAGGATAACAAGGGTGGACTTTGGGTGAGTTTTGATCATTACCCAGGCTGTAAGTGTGGAGGTTGAGTGAAAATGGTGGAGAAAGCATTTAATGCTAAAGTGGGGTGAAATGATGGGGGTAGGTGAGGTGGAGTAGCCAGCTGGGGAGGGTGAGTGGTGATACCATGGGTGGTATTGGAGAAGATGGCTGGGGGTGAGGTGAGTGAGCAGTGGTGGTGGTTTTGGGGAAGAAGGAGAATACGGGGTGGTGGTGTTTGACTTTGTTTGACCCAGCTTATTTAACTAAGGGGGTGGGCTGGATTCATTTTGGGCCCAAGTGGTGGAGTGGACTGGATCTGGTTTTGGTGTTGGGTTTGTAACTAATACAAAGGGTCCGGTTTGGTTTTTAACTAATAAATCACAAGGACCAAATGTGTAATATAGGTAAAGTTGAGGGCTGTTTTGTGATTTTTCCAAACTCCACATAAGGATTAATCCTGCAATTAAACATTAGTACAAGGACCATAATTGCATATTTTTCCATTTTAAACCTTAGGGACCAAAACTGTCAATACCACAAACTCCAGGGACTAAAACTGTAACTTTCTGATTTTTGAAGGGTTGAAATTGTAACTTCTCAAAAGTTATCATAAGGACCAATTTTGTCTTTTTAGAATAGTACAAGGGTGTAGTTTGATAATTTTCATTTTTTAAACACCCAGGGACTAAATTTGACACTTTTCAAAAGTTGAGGGACCAAAGTTGTCATTTTGCCATTTTCAAACTTTAAAGGACTTTTCTTGACAACTTATGAATTCCAAGGACCTTTTATGACATTTGTACAAGTTTTGATTTACCAGGGACTAGTTTTGCCAATTTTCCAAAGTTCAGGGACTGAAACTGTAAATTATGTGAAATGTTTTGTTTTTCATCAGTTTTCAATCCTTATGCATAAAAACACAATCCAGGGATAATTTTATGTATTTCAAGGCATTCCTGTGTGTTTTCATATGTTTTTGCAGCTTAAATGTAACAGAAATGATGAGTATTTACACACTCATCAGGTAGTATACTGTGTCTGAGTTGTTTGTAGGTGATAAGATTAGCTCAGACAATCCCTATTAGGATTTTCTACGGCCTTTACCACAAGCCATAATCTTGCGGGCTAGCCAACTCATTAGCTTTTAAGGATAATGGGGAGTTGAGGAACCATACAATTTTTGGCAAATTGCAAGCCATCAACGGTTTTGAGATGTCTTTACCAAGAGCCGTTTACTCCTGGACTAGCCAATCCTGTTGTGTTTTAGACATGGAGGATTGATACCATTTATTGCATTTCTAAGTGTGAAAAAACTTTAAATTTTGATCAAATGAGGGTGCTTGATGGAACATGTGTTTGAATTCGTGAGAATCCCCCCCCACACTTAGAAATGAATATTGCCCTCAATATTCAAAACACCGGGTGTTAAACCGATACTTAGAACGTAAGAAGGAAATATTTATAACCTTTATTTTAGGCTATTTACATACAAACTCACTTTTTTCTTTTTGTTTTAAACTTTTTTTTCTTTTTTTTTTTTTTTCTTTTTTTTTTTTTTTTGACTCACTACCTGCCAGGCTTGTGTCAGGTTTACCACGCTAGCTAATCACTTGTGAATGATTAACTGTAATAAATTTGTCCTGACAGCCCGGGAGTTGAATGATAAAGTAAATAATATACATACAAAACATGATTATTGAAATTTGAAACATATTTACTTTTGAAACGGTGGTAGAAAGTAGAAAGAAGTCAGAAATACGGGTGAAAACCCATATTGCTATGCTTTTGATTACCGAGTCATTTAGCTTGACTTGACCTCGAATTGATTTGTTCATGAGGTAGCTTGTTTTTGATTCCCGAGTCACTAGCTTGACTCGACCCCGAATTTAATTGTCCTTGGGGAAAGTTTGGAGATCCGGGACAACCATGTTTGGGAAGTCCTCTCCAAAGTAATGTTTCACACGATGGCCATTTACTTTAAAACATGGACCGTCATTTTGAGATAACTCAACGGTACCATATGGATAAACCTTAGTGATAGTAAATGGACCAGTCCAACGGGTTTTTAATTTACCCGAGAAGATCTTTAATCTAGAGTTAAAGAGAAGTACTCGATCACCGACGTTAAAAACGCGGTTCTTTATTTTTGAGTCATGAATTCTCTTTGTTTTCTCTTTATAGATTAAAGAGTTCTCGTAAGCCTGATCACGTAGTTCATTTAATTCATTCATTTGAACTTTTCTGTGATCACCCGCAGTTTTGAGGTCAAAGTTGGCATGTTTCAAAGCCCAGTAGGCTTTGTGCTCAAGTTCCATCGGTAAATGACATGTCTTTCCGTACACAAGCTTGTAAGGTGTACACCCAATGGGTGTTTTATAAGCTGTACGAAAGGCCCATAGTGCGTCATCTAATTTATCCGACCAGGCAGCACGGTTTTCACCAACAGTCCTCTCAAGTATCCTTTTGATACCACGATTTGAAACTTCCACTTGCCCACTTGTTTGTGGGTGATACGCGGTAGAAAGACGGTGGGTTACACCATACTTTTGCATGACTTTATCAAATTTGTCATTGCAGAAATGCGTACCACGATCACTTATAATAGCACGTGGGGTTCCAAAACGGGCAAAAAGAGATTTCAGGAATTTCACTACAACTCGGGCATCATTTGTGTGTAAAGCCTTAGCTTCAACCCACTTTGATAAATAATCAACTGCCACAAGTATGTACTTGTTTCCTCTGGATGATGGAAATGGCCCCATAAAGTCAATGCCCCAGATATCAAATATTTCACATACTTGAATAGCATTTTGTGGCATCTCATTTCTTTGTGAAATGTTTCCATGACGCTGACAAGCGTCACAGGTTTTAATGAGATCCTGGGCATCTTTATAAATTGTGGGCCAAAAGAATCCGGAATCAAACACCTTTTTGGCGGTGTAATTAGGACTATGATGTCCCCCAGTGGGTCCAGCATGGCAAGCCTTAAGAATTTCAGTGGCTACCTGTCCATATACACACCGTCGGATGACTTGATCCGCACAGATTTTGAATAAGTAGGGGTCATCCCAGAAGTAATGTTTAACATCCTTAAAGAATTTATTCTTCTGTTGGGTTGACATCCCTTTCACAACAAAGTTACCCGCATGGTAGTTTGCGAAATCGGCAAACCATGGGGTAATAGAATCTCCACGAAAAGCAACCGCATTGAGTGTTTCGAGAGGAAATGTTTCATTTATTTCCTTTTTCTCATACACATTTTGATGAGGGTTTTCTAATCGGGACAAATGATCAGCAGCCAGGTTCTCAGCTCCTTTTTTATCACGAATAATGATATCAAATTCTTGGAGGAGGAGAACCCAACGGAGCAATCTCGGCTTTGCATCTTGTTTTGCAAATAGATATTTAAGAGCCGAGTGATCCGTATACACTACGCTTTTAGTCAAGATTAAGTATGTCCGAAATTTCTCAAAAGCATACACCACAGCTAATAATTCTTTTTCTGTAGTGGTGTAATGAGTTTGAGCTTCGTTCATAGTTTTGCTTGCGTAGTGGATAGGCTGAAAGTGTTTCGTTTTGCGTTGCCCCAAGACTGCACCAATAGCAAAATCACTTGCATCGCACATAATCTCGAAGGGTAAGTCCCAGTCGGGGGCAATAAGAATGGGTGCCTCAGTAAGCTTTTTCTTTAATGTTTCAAAAGCTTCGACGCACTCTGGTGAGAAGATAAAAGGAGTATCCTTTTCAAGGAGATGAGTCATAGGCCGTGAGATTTTAGAAAAATCCTGTATGAATCTTCGATAGAAACCGGCATGACCCAAGAAACTCCTAATACCTTTGACGGTAGTAGGATGAGGCAGTTTTGCAATGACATCAACCTTAGCTCTGTCAACCTCAATCCCATTCTTGGAAATCTTATGGCCGAGGACAATGCCCTCTTTGACCATAAAGTGACTCTTTTCCCAATTTAGACATAGATTGGTGTCTTTACACCTTTTCAACATTGTTTCTAAATTGGTGAGGCATGTTTGGAATGAATCCCCAATGACCGAGAAGTCATCCATAAAGACCTCCATCGTTTTACCAATCATGTCGGTAAATATGGCCATCATACACCTCTGGAACGTACCTGGTGCATTACATAAGCCAAAAGGCATACGTTTATAAGCAAAGGTTCCATAAGGGCATGTAAAGGTAGTCTTTTCTTGATCCGATGGATCAATGGGGATTTGAAAGTATCCTGAGAAACCATCAAGGAAACAATAGTACTCGTTTCCAGCTAATCTCTCAAGCATCTGGTCCATAAAGGGCAGCGGAAAGTGGTCTTTGCGGGTGGCGTCATTTAACTTACGATAGTCAATGCAAACACGCCATCCGGTAACCAGCCGAGTTGGAATCAACTCATTTTCCTCATTGGTGACAACAGTAATGCCACCCTTTTTTGGAACACAATGAATGGGACTAACCCATGGACTGTCAGAGATAGGGTAAATCAATCCTGCATCAAGAAGTTTAAGAACCTCTTGTTTAATCACATCATGGATTTTTGGATTCACCCTTCTTTGGTGTTGCACTGCAGGCTTGAAGTCATCCTCCATCAAGATTTTGTGTGTACAAAAATCTGGGTTAATACCCTTAATATCGGAGAGTTTCCAAGCAATTGCTTGCTTGTTTGATTTCAAGACCTTTATGAGAGCACTCTTCTCCTCAACACTTAAACCTTTAGCAATAATGACGGGTAATTTATCATCACCCTCCAAGAATGCGTATTCAAGATGAGGAGGTAAGTCCTTGAGTTCGACTTCAGGAAAATCATCAGTTTCCTCAACATATTTGATTTCCTGATTATGAAGTTGTACTGGAGGGAGTGGAAGAGAATTGTCTTGATTTAGCAATCTCTCGAGGAGAAGAATATCTCCCTCTAGATCAATCTCAGTGTTATCAATTCCCAGTGGGACTGAATCACTTTTGAGAAAAGCCTCGACCTCTTCCAAAAGGAAATCACTTCCCTCAAACGGAGTGAGAGAAGGGGAAGAGTCGGAAATGATAGGTTCAGATGATGGAGTGGCATCCCCACTCACAGAATTATGAGAGTAACCAAGAAACTCTTGAGAGTACTCCTCAGAAGCAATGTCTATGATATCTATTTGATTAACTGCTTCTGAATCATAATTGGAGGAGTACCTCGAAGTTTGATCGAGGTTAAATGTAACAGCTTCATTACCTACACGAAGAGTGATTTCTTGCTCAAATACATCGATAAGAGCACGACCCGTTCTAAGGAAACCCCTCCCAACAATGAGAGGGACCCTTTGATCGGCATCGAAATCAACCACTACAAAGTCAGCGGGGAGATGAAATTCTCCTACCTTTACAAACACGTCCTCGGCAATGCCGAGAGGACGAGATATCGATCGGTCTGCAAGCTCTAAAGTCATGCAGGTAGGAGTAAGATCAGGAAGAGAAAGTTTCTTCCAAACTGAGTGCGGCATTAAGTTGATACTTGCACCAAGATCGGCCAAGGCATAGCAATCAACCATTCCTGGGAATACACATGGTATTAGAAATTTTCCAGGATCTCCCAGCTTCTCGGGAAGCTTCTTTAAAAGAACTGCTGAGCAGTTCTCATTCAAGGGAGTCTTTGCCATTTCAAACAGTTTCTCCTTGTTGCTTAACAAGTGTTTGATTGTCGATGCAAATTTGGGCATCAGAATAATAGCATCCGCAAAGCTAATGTCAAAATGCAAATCTTGGAAGATTTGAAAGAATTTATCCATCTGGTGACTAGCTTTTTCACGGAGCTTTTGCTCACTCAAACGCGAGGGGTAAGGAATAGAGGAGGTAGAAGGTTTGGACTGAGGTGTTTCAACTGGAATATCATTTGGTTCAAAAACAACTCTAGGTTTTGGTTTGGGTTTCGGGACAACATGAGGTGGGACGTCTTGGGCACCTCCCTTATGAGTAGGAAGTACTTCGTCCTTATTTACCTCGACGTTATTTTCCACTACCTTGGGAGAAAAAGAAGAAGAAGGGGTAGTGGGAACAGTGGGTCCATCATATGAAACTCCGCTCCTGGTCGTGATCGCCTTTGCATCGCCCCTCGGGTTTGCGATCGTGTTGCTCGGAAGTTTTCCAGAGCCCGAGGGTTGTTCATTTAAAGATTTCTTAAGTTCAGAAATCTGGCTGACCAACAACCTGTTTGTCTCTTCTTGAGTTTTCATGAACTGCTTTAACAACTCATCTGATGACGGTTGTGGAGCTGGGAGAATGGCTTGTGTTTGGTTAGGGAAATTTTGGACACGGTTATTTTGATTATAACCTTGTTGTGGCTGAAAATTCCCTTGATTTGGATTACCATTTCCCTGAAAATGATTTCCGGGGTTGAAATTGTTTCTGTTAAAGTTTCCTTGATTATGGAAACCTTGATTCTGTCCAGGATTGAAATTCCCTTGGTTTTGATAACCTTGGTTCATTCGAGGTTGGTTCTGGTTTCTGTTTTGCAAATTTGGGTTTTGGTTAAACCCGGGTGGTCCCATATGTGTGTTAGCACGGTAACTTGGTTCCATTTGAGGACGGTATTGATTACCTCCCTGATTTGTAGTTCCGGCTAAGGCATTGGCTTCAAAAGGACTACCATCCGTGGCAGTACAATTGTAGTAAGCATGTGGGCCACCACAAGTGACACAAACTTCCACTTTTTTAGCTTCAGCATGTGAAGGGTTTTGTGTGAAAGTGACTTTTTTCTGGCTTGAGAGTACCAAAGCTTGAATGGCGTCCGTGAGTTTATCTATCTTAGCATCGGTGCTAGAAGTACTCACGGGTGATGAAGTAGAAGGACCAGCACTCACTTGGGAGTTATATGGTTTTGTGCGTGTAGTGCGGACTTTAGACTTATTTTCAATGATTTCTAAAGCTTCTTTTGTGGTTTTGCTCAAAAAATTACCTCCCGCGGAGGCATTGAGAGAATCTTGGTCAGATTGACTCACACCATTATAAAACGTGTCAATTTGCATTAATTCAGTGAAACCATGATGAGGACATCGACGAAGCAATTCTTTGAAACGATCCCAAGCGTCACCAAACGATTCATCAAACCTTTGAGTAAATTTGATGATTTCATTTTTAAGACTTGTCGTTCTGGACGGGGGAAAAAATTCGTTTACAAATTTGGTAACTAGATCTTCCCATGAGTGTATTGAACGAGGAGGTTGTTTTTCCAGCCAAATCTGGGCTGCTCCCTCAAGAGAAAATGGGAAAAGAAGAAGTTTAACTGCTTCGGAAGGGACGTTCTTGTATTTGATGGTTGAAGTGATTTTATTAAACCATCTAATGTGAGCATGGGGATCATCCCTCTCAAAACCATAAAATTGGCTTGAAGTCACTAGATTTAGTAACCCGGTTTTGAGCTCAAAGTATTCAGCCACGATGGCTGGGACAACAATAGCGTCTCCGTAACCCTCAATGGGTGCTTGGAGAAGCTCATTCATAGGACGGTCTTCCGCCATGATAACTTTCTTTGGTGAAACAGCACGTTCCTCAGATACGGCCGTTGGGGCAGAACGTCTACGGCGTCTTCGAGGAATTCTGACAAGCTCACGTAAAGGGCTTGTGGACCTAGAAGAACGAGTGCGCATGCACTAGAGACGACTCTAAGAATACTTAGAGTGACGGGAAATTTACAAATAGAAAATAAAATATGAACAAAAAGATGATATATAACAAAGGGTGAAAATGCAAACTCACAGATATTTCAAAAAGTCGTAATACGCAGCACACCTCCCCGGCAGCGGCGCCAAATTTTGATTGGCCTTAAACAGTCAGATAATATTAACCAAGTTATGGTCAACAAGTCAGACAGCCTAAACCAATACTCCGGTGAGTGTAGTGTTTCCCCGGATCGTTAGATCCCAACGAGATGTGAAATCTGAAATAAAACGACTTTAAGATCAGGTGAATTGAACAGGAAAAGGGTTTAAGTGATTTGTACTACTGAAATATAAGAGAAAATAGCTTTAATAAGCTATATTAACTAAAACGTGAAATCAGATAAGTGCACGTGAAAAAGGTACAGGAAAACGTAAACGTTTATTAATTAAACGTAAACAAAAACAAATTTACTTATAGTAGGATTTTATAAGCCTTAGGGGCTTAAATGCAAATTAAATAAATTTAAAATATTTACTTTATAATTAAAAACTATTTAATTAATTATTTTTATTTAATAACTATCTAATAATTAACTATTAATTATGAAAATGTAAAATAAGTCTAGAAAATTAAAATTAAAATTTCTAAAAATCTAAAATATTATAAAACTTATTTTAAAATTAAAATTACATTTTTCACACTATTTATCTATTTATTATTAATTATTTAATTAAAAACTATTTAACTATTTAATTAAAATTCAACTAAAAATTATAAATACTACAATTTAAACTAAAAATTTATAAAAATATTTTCTAAACCTAAAATAGAACTTGAAGAAAGTATAAAAAAAATAAAAATAAATCTTTTTGTCTTTTTCTAAATTTTCTATTAATTAAAAACTATTTATAATAATTAAACTAATTAAACTATTTTAAATTACAAATAATATTAAACTAACTTAGAAAATTATGAAAAATTTTATATATCTAATTAACCATCATGGGAATCCTAAAAAAAATTATAAAAACTTTTTTTTTTATGTATTTTTAATTTAATCTATTAATTATTATGCTATTTATTAATTATTATCTAATTAAAATAATTAAATTATAAAAACTAGTAAATGAACAGTATAAATCACAAGAAAATTTCTAAAATTATTTTATGACTTATAGAAGCAAGGAAAAATATAAAATATAAGTATTACCTTATAAAAATATATTATGCTATTTAATTCTTATTTATTATTTAATTATTAAATAAACTAATAATAATTCTAAATAACACTAGATGACAAAAGAAAATTCTGGAAAAATTTATAAAATTACTTTAATATATAAGAGATTTAATAAAAATATAAAATAGCAAAAGTGCTTATAAATAAGCTAAAAAGGAAAATTAAATAGATAGTTTCTATTAAATAGAAGCTATCACTATAAGTAAGTTTGGCTTTTTTGGTTTTTTCTTTTATAAAAATATTAAAATACTTAAAATAAGAAACTAATACAAAAACAATAAGCTTAGAAACCCAGAATAAGCACTGAAAGTGCTTATTACCTTTGACAGTTGACTTTTAAGTTGACTTTGAAGGAAATAAGCTCAAATGAGCTTATGTAGGGTCCACTAGGGTAGAGTCTGGTTCCAATAAGTTACTTATGCAATACTAAACAAGATTCAACCAAATTAGTAACTTGAATAAGCCAAAGAACACAAATAAGCACTTGCTTATTTGATTCTGAGACAGAAAATGGGACAGCTTTGTGAGGTAAAACCAAGTGGGGTCTACTAGGGTCTAGGTCAAACAAAGGGTCAATGATTCAAGCCTGGTAGGAGGGGGGTTGGTAGAACCAAGTTTTAGGTAGTGGGACCCAGTGATAAGCTCAGAAAGAGCTTATGAAGTGAGGGGTCCAACTGGTTTACTCAGTTGAGTGAGTGAGTGAAATAAGCTAGTAAGCTTAGTAAAAGCTTAAAAATAAGCCTAAGAAAGAAAACAAAAAGATAATATTATATATATATGGTATATTAACAGATGTGAACAAGTGGGTTTACTAGATTAAGCTAATAAGCTTGTAATAAGCTTATGAGTATTTCCAATAAAGCTGAGATCCAAACACCCTTGACAGACAACCAAGATGGACAAATTGAGCTTATGAAATAAGCTCAATAGAACTTATTAATTACTGAGGTGTGAAGATGAGCTAGTAAGGATTCCAAAATGCCAAGCTTAAGCTGTGTGAACCACAGATGAGCTTGTCAAGGGCTTATGAAGATTGGTGGTTTGACTGGTTCACTCAGAGGACTGAGTGAATGAACAAAGTTTAAGCTGAGAGCAGCCCTAGTAAAAGGCTATGAAAATGAGAAATAAGCTTAGAACTTGATAGATGGACTGTTTAGCTTCTAAAAGAACCTTAGATCACAAGCCAAAGCTCAGTGATGAGCTTATGATGAGCTTATGAATTTGCTTGTTTGCACTGAGTGATCAGTGTATGGTTTGATTTTGTTGCACAAATTAAAGCAATCTCAATAAGCAAATATTGGAAAAAATTAATCACACAACAAGCTAGTCAGGTAAGCTACACAAATCAACAACAATCTATAACTAACAAGCACTTTTGAACAAGCTAGGAGCTTATGAAATCAGATACCACAACTGTGCACAGGGCAAGACTTTGCCCTGCAGTCCAATTCAAAGGGCATTTTGGTCCACAAATAAATTTCACAAAAATATAAATAAGTTGGAAATCTAAAGTTTAGCTGGTAGATTATTAATCCTAAAAATATCAAAGCTTGAATCCCTTTCCTAAATTCTAAACAATTCTTGTGATTTTGGTAAAAAACTGAGCTGAGCAATTTTGACTTTTAATTAAAACTTGAGAAGTTGACTTTTATGAGTTTTGATTAATCCTAGTTAATTTTATATGTTGTATTAAGGTGTAATAAGATTAAAATAAGTTAACCTAACCACTTATACAGCTAATATGAAGATTTGGACTTGATTTACACTAACAGTTAACAGATTAGATAAGATTAAATTCTATTTTGACTTTTACACTACTGAGACCTACTTATTATGACTGATATGAGTTATATTAATCTAAGTAAACATGCAATAACAAGAATTAAGCAACAATATCATGCATCAACTAGTGAAACAGCTTGATCCAAACACACCTTAGCAAGGGTATTCTTTTGATTAGTGTTGTATAATACTGATTTAAACCATGAAATTGATTTTTAATACTTGACACAGATTAACTAAGATCAAATGACCACAATAACACAGCAATTAACAACTAGAACCTATGAATCACTACTACACTACTTTTGACTGTCTAACACTAACAACTAGCACATGAGATTTCCGACTAACAACCTACTAATTTTTAGTTATAATATTACTAACAAACATCAACTAAACATGAATCAAGAGAAATTATACTAAGATTAAGAACTGAACAGTGAATAGCAAAAATCAAGAGATAAGCTTACAACTTAAGGCCAAAATCTGAGAACCAAGGACTGAGTACCACACTTATATGCTTACCACTAAGCACTAATACCAAAGCAATCCAGAATAGCTTTGCTCCAAGCTTTGATCATCTTCTTTATTGGATTTTTTTTTTATTTTCTACTTATTTTTCTTGATTTTTATTTATTTTTGAGTTTTATTACTACACTCACTTTTAAAGTTAATAAAAACCTTCAGAAGCTTTCTTAGAGCTTATATGAACTAAATGAGTCTAGAATCACAGCTAGAAACAACAATCAAGCTATTTGAGATTTTTGATATAAAAGGAAATTTCATATACTGAGAATCATAAAGACAACTTGAAATTTATTATTGCCAAAGGTTTAGAATACAACGAAGTTCAAGAAATTCCACTAGAAAAACTTAAAGATACAAAGGAAATTAAAAGATTAACTAATCGACATACATTTTTATAAATTAAACTAGATACTCCTCAACACTGCTTCTTTCTTTTACTTTATAGCCTTTTGAGACTCCCCATGTATCTCTGAAGACTTCCCACCACTTTTCAGCCTTTGATTTAGCTTCAATCATCAAAACCGTCCATTTGGCATTTTGGCGCCAAAATTCAAACACGTGGATAGAAGCAGTTTAGTTTCAATTAAAGCTTCTTGGGAGCATTAGGAGGTGTAGGAGATAGCTTAGGATAACAAGGGTGGACTTTGGGTGAGTTTTGATCATTACCCAGGCTGTAAGTGTGGAGGTTGAGTGAAAATGGTGGAGAAAGCATTTAATGCTAAAGTGGGGTGAAATGATGGGGGTAGGTGAGGTGGAGTAGCCAGCTGGGGAGGGTGAGTGGTGATACCATGGGTGGTATTGGAGAAGATGGCTGGGGGTGAGGTGAGTGAGCAGTGGTGGTGGTTTTGGGGAAGAAGGAGAATACGGGGTGGTGGTGTTTGACTTTGTTTGACCCGGCTTATTTAACTAAGGGGGTGGGCTGGATTCATTTTGGGCCCAAGTGGTGGAGTGGACTGGATCTGGTTTTGGTGTTGGGTTTGTAACTAATACAAAGGGTCCGGTTTGGTTTTTAACTAATAAATCACAAGGACCAAATGTGTAATATAGGTAAAGTTGAGGGCTGTTTTGTGATTTTTCCAAACTCCACATAAGGATTAATCCTGCAATTAAACATTAGTACAAGGACCATAATTGCATATTTTTCCATTTTAAACCTTAGGGACCAAAACTGTCAATACCACAAACTCCAGGGACTAAAACTGTAACTTTCTGATTTTTGAAGGGTTGAAATTGTAACTTCTCAAAAGTTATCATAAGGACCAATTTTGTCTTTTTAGAATAGTACAAGGGTGTAGTTTGATAATTTTCATTTTTTAAACACCCAGGGACTAAATTTGACACTTTTCAAAAGTTGAGGGACCAAAGTTGTCATTTTGCCATTTTCAAACTTTAAAGGACTTTTCTTGACAACTTATGAATTCCAAGGACCTTTTATGACATTTGTACAAGTTTTGATTTACCAGGGACTAGTTTTGCCAATTTTCCAAAGTTCAGGGACTGAAACTGTAAATTATGTGAAATGTTTTGTTTTTCATCAGTTTTCAATCCTTATGCATAAAAACACAATCCAGGGATAATTTTATGTATTTCAAGGCATTCCTGTGTGTTTTCATATGTTTTTGCAGCTTAAATGTAACAGAAATGATGAGTATTTACACACTCATCAGGTAGTATACTGTGTCTGAGTTGTTTGTAGGTGATAAGATTAGCTCAGACAATCCCTATTAGGCTAACTTAGATCATTTTAGTCATAAAAAGCATAGGTTATATAGCAAAAGTCAAAATGGGGTTCAATTCTTCATAGTCTCAAGTCTGTTAAGGTTTTTAGTATCCAAATCTTGATTTTAAGTTTAGGAGTTGTTAACTTAGCTTGTTCTAGCTTCCTTTCATCCTAAATCATCACAATCAGTAGCCTCAGTTCTTTACAATTTCATATTGGTCAACTTTTAAGAAGAATGGAAAAAGTCACATATATCTTTGAGTAGAAAATATCAAAATTGGAGGATTTTTTGTGATTTATGTGTTTGGATTAAAGCTTCAAAATTTTTATATCTTAGAGTTTACCAGCTGAACTTTGTAGTCCTATGCTTGGTTAATTTTTGTGAATTTTTTGTGAGCTTTTGCAAGTGCTTATAGTAGCCTTTTCGGACTGACCTTGCCCTGCACTCAGGATTTTGCAAGAATTTCATTGGACCATAGATTGCTCAACTCTGAGTTTTAGGTTGTAATTCTTGTTGCTTTAGAAAGTTTTTCAGTTAGTAATTAGGATTTAGGAGGTAGTCTTCCCAATAGTGCCTATTTCACTGCTTAATTTAAGCATTCTTTTGGCTTATTTTTGCCTAAGGCTGCTGTTTGAGCAGTTGAGCTTGTTGTTTGACTTTTATTCATTGGATTATGTTGTAGTTATTATTGATATTAATGATTGTTGTTGCTGTTCTTTCTTGTTGTTGTTTTGATTGTTCAAGCTTATGTGAGCTTATGTGACCAACTGAGCTTATTGATATGCTTGTTCTGCTGCTTCTTTTTGCTTCTTTTTGATTCATGATCTGAGAATGTTGAGTCCTTGTGTGTTGTTTAGTCTTGTTGTAGTTATCAATATTGTTGTTGCTTGTTGTTAAATTACTTAAGTTGCATTAGTTTATGTTAGTATTAGCTTTTGGCTGTTGCTCATTTGATGGCTGCTAAATCTCAAAAAGCTCATTTTAGCTTGAACACACACCCACCAGGCCTGCACATCAGTTGCCTGCTTACCCACAGTCCATTTGCCTTGCATCTTTAATCCCTTCATTTGTAGTTCTTTGGTCCTAAAAATTGTTATGCAACTAATTTGGCAGCTAGTGTATCTTAGAATGATTTTAT
Source organism: Artemisia argyi (assembly GCA_030686995.1). Lineage (NCBI taxonomy): Eukaryota > Viridiplantae > Streptophyta > Magnoliopsida > Asterales > Asteraceae > Artemisia > Artemisia argyi. Next base: position 259,349,813 of record CM060708.1, on the reverse strand, counting down.
CTTAATTTGTAGATTTTTTCTTGTTAGCTTATTGTGGCTGAAAGTAGGTCAGTTGAGCCAATTTGTCCCCTGCACCATTATCTGTCCCATAAGCTTGTTTTCCATAGCCTGTAGCTTGTCTAATAGTGATCCATTGTCTGAGTTCTTTGGTGTTGTGATTAGCCCTTCTGGCTAGCTTGCTTTGTATATGCTTATTATCCCATGATATGCTTGTTTACACTGCTTATTGAGGCCACACATTTTAACTCAACACACTGACTCATCAGTGTGGTCAGGGTACTTTCATAAGCTCTTTGTGAGTGTGCCTATGGTCATCAGCTTGAGCTTTTGGGTTTTAAGAGAAGCTCATAAGCTCAAGTTCAGTATTCCAGGTTTTGTTTGAGGTTTGAAGCTTATTTGATAAGCTTTTAGAAGCCTGCAACAAACCCTTGGTCTGTTTGTTCTCAGCAGAGCTTGGATTTGCTTATTCTAGTTGATCAGCTTATTCAGTGAGCTTTAGTTGTTTATTTGGCTTGTTCTCAGTTCTTTTCACTTTCCTTAGTTTATTTTATTCCTTGGTTCACATTCTCAGCTTATTGGTAGCTTTTCCATATTAAAAATCTCATTTTGGCTTCTTTTTGGTGTACTGTTGGAGAATAAGCTCTCCCTAGAGCTTATTTGGCATTTGTGAAAAAGTTTCTTTTTCAAAAGTTGTTTATAAGTAGTAATAAATTAGTTTTGTAAAATAAAAAAATCAAAAATAAAAAGATTTGCAAAATGTGCCAGGGGTGTGGTTTGAACCCCTGACCTCTTGGGTTGACTGGTCAAAGTCAAACCAAAGGGGTGCACCATCTGGCCTAGGTGGTTCTTAATGTTTATATTTTCCTTTATTTTATTTATACTAGTTCTTAGTTTATTAAGCTTAATAAGCTCTTCAGCTTATTTCCAGCTTATTGTATAAGCTTTTTGTCACTTTTACATTTTTCCTAGCTTTGTAATACTAATAAGTATTTTTAGAAAAAGTTTTACAATTATCACTGTTCATTTAGTATTTATTATTATTTAAATTAGTTTTATTAGTATTTAAATAGTTTTTATTTAATAATAAATAATTAAAAAGCCAAAAAAATAATTTTATTTTTTTCTAAAATTTTCTTTTATCATTAGGTCCGTAAAAATATAATTTTCATGTCCGTAGAGTTAACGTAGCTCAAATTTCACTTTTTATTTCGCGCACTCGTGATTATTTTAATTTTAACTCGCGTTTTGTTTAAATAACTTTTATGTTTTTAAATTTAGGTTACGTTTGTAAAAGTAGTTTGTTAACTAAAGAAAAACCAAACATAAATAAAGTGATAGCTTCTATTTAAGCCGTTTTGCTTATTTTTCTGCTTATTTATAAGCAAATTCTGATTTTAAGTTTTTAGATTACGTTTTAGGTTAACTAGGTTTCACATAATTGTTAATATAGTTCGTTTAAATCGTTCTCATTCGTATTTCTTTAGTGTAATCATACAAATCACTCAAACCTCATTCCTGTCCAATTTCACCTGATCACAAACCCGTTTTGATAACAATTCACACCTCGTCGGGACATAACGACCCGGGGAAACCACTATATTCCGCAGAGAATTGGTTTCAGACGTTTGACTTGGTTAACCATCACCTGGTCAATTAGGTTGACCGTTTGGGACCGATCAAACAGTCACTTACCCCTTTTCGTATTGCAGTTAGCAGGCCTGTTTCAGGTTGTATTGGTACAAGTTCAAATGGAAAAAGAAAAAGACAATGGCCTACTGCACTTGCATCCTCATCTACAGAAACTCAGACTACAAGCGTGTGCAGTATTCCACTATTATCAGAATCCAATATGAATGAAACTTCTAACAGACGTAGTAAAAGAACCAAAGTCACACAAGGTATGTTACTCAAAGACATTTGCATAAGATTCAAATAAAAATGTACATAGTAGATGTAGTTACATACTTTCGACTACCTTCTGTAGTTACTGGAAGTTTAGATGGAAAACAGAAAAGGCGCCATCGTACTGCAGCCAGGTCTTCATCTACAGTAAGCCAAAGTACAAATGCGACTAATACTGGACGATCATCAGGATCCAATATGATTGAAAGTTGTAGCAGACATGGTAAAAGACCTACATTCATACAAGGTATGTTACTAACACATGCTTTTACATTTGTAATAAAAATGTAGATAGTAAATGTACTCATATGGTTTGAAACATCTGATACAGTTAACCCAAATGATCTACCTACTTCGAATAATCTTCTACAAAGAAACAACAACCAACAAAGGCGTCTAAGACAAGGTGTGACAAGCTGCTATTGTATTTGTTATTAAATATACTTAGGTTTTTTACTTACTTAATTTGGTTTTACCATACTAAAAAAATGCATTTTCTCTTTTCCTTTAGCCAAGGTCCACCGGATACGTACATTTCTATAGGCGGTTGCAACCAAGTATACCGACTAACAAACTTAGAAAGTTACTTGCAAGTCCCGACACTAATTACTAAAACTTAGAGCAACATTCTTAGAACGGTACTCTATCTAAAATTCTTAGCTAAATTTCCGACTAAATACAACGTCCCGCAGCAACGCGGCGGACCGGCGCCCTACTCGTCTATATTAAGTGTTGCCATATGTTTGAAGAGGGCTTATGAGTGCTTATTGAGGTTTGAACTTTTTAAATAAATCGGCTAATAAAATAAATCTCGTTTGTCACATAGGTTTATGGAGTCTATGACTTATAAAATAAGCCGTAAGCCTCCATAAGTCCAAGCTCATAAAATGGGGGCTTATATTGCCTTATTGCTAGTTAAATTACTTAAATACTCTTAAAAATATAATGAATTATCACGTAAAAACTGTAAATATATATGAATTTAATTTGATGTATTTTTGGGTATGTTTGGCGAAATGGGCAGGGGCCGGGGTTAGAGCTGGAGCTGGGGCTGGGACTTATATTATAAGCCGAAACTAAAATTTGTATTTTCATAAACTTGTTTGGCAAATGGGTTGGGGCTGAGGCTTATTATTGCAAAATTACTAAAAATGACATAATTAAATGAGTTTTTGTATATGTTATATATTTTTGTGGGTAAATAAGTAATTTATTCTACAAAAATCCCGGGCTAAAGTTTTTAGCCCCTTTTATGGGATTAGAGTTTTTAGCCGACTTATTTTATAAGCCCTTCCATAAGCTCTATGACAAACGATACTTATTTTATTAGCCGACTTATTTTAAAAACCCAAGCCCCTATAAGCCCCAATAAGCCCTTTGCTAAACACAGCCTTTATTTGATTTAAATTAATAAGCTTCAACTCCAATTAATTCGTCAAACAACTTTATAAAGATATAGGCTTCAGCTTTCGGCTTATGATAAAAGCCCAGCCCCAACTCTAACCCTACTAGCCCATTGCGCCAAATATACCCTTAGCTTAGTTCGTTTTACTAAGCACTTGTTTAGTATAAATAAAATGCTTTCCTTTTTTAGGGAAAGAAATAAAATGATTTCTTTAGTTCAAGGATAGGACATGTAATGGATTAAGATGCAAACCAAGCACATCGGGGATAGCTTGGCTACAATTAGCTTGGCTACAATTATTGTAGCCAATTGGCTACAATCCCTCATTTAAAATACACTAGCAATGAGTCAGGGATCCACAAAAAAGAATCAGGGACCCACAAAAAGATTAAAATACCAACATTTATAACATCAAATTGTAGGCCAATTGGCTACAAAAAATTGTAGCCAATATATTCCCCTAGTTGTATATATGTATGGTTAATGTTTATGCTCAAGTTCATTATACAATTATCATTACGTTTTTAAGTAAATAATGATTGTTGTGTTATATACCGAATTGACGGGTCTTGGACCAATTCAAGGGTGATGAACCAATTACGGGTGCACGACCAAAGTCAAGGGTTCGGGTCACTCGAACTCGTGATAAGGAATCCTTTTGATTCAAAGTTATGTGCGGTCATTACATAACAACCGGAATCCCAAGTTCTAAAGATTATTTTCATATTTAAAATCATAAATAAACACCTGAAACCACACACGAGCTCACTAAGCCATTTAGGCTATATTTGGCAAAAGTAGCTGTGAGCAGTAGGCAAAAAAGCTCAGAGCTTTATAAAGAAGCAGGGAAATGAGTTTTCCTAAAAAATAGCAAAGCCCACATCTCTTATTCCAAACGAACACTAAAAATCAAAAAGCTCATTGTTCACCGCTCATTGCCCAAAAAAGCTCCAAAAAGCTTTGTACCAAACATAGCCTTAGGCTTATCACTTATGCATTATACGTGCATTCTATTAAAGATGGACTCAAGAGGATGTTGAATTTTTATATAAAGTTTCCGTTGTAAAATTGACGATTTAAGGTGATAATGAGATCAGATATGTTTTAGTTAAGTTGGTGATTAGTGTGGCGAGCTTAATAAAGTATTTTAATATAACTTCCGCTAAAAGGTTTATTCGTGTAGCACAAGTTATCAAGTCCATTTTGGATAGTGTTTGAGTAAGGGGTGCTTGATATTGCGATTTGAAACAAATTATTTGATTACTGCGTTTTGAAAACACAGATAACCTAATATGAGTATTTGTGAAACAAGCTTTGAAATAACTTTTTGCGTTTTTGGAGGCCCAAAATGCGGTTTTGCTGCAGCACCCTCTAAGCGACTACTGAGAAACGCAATTCTTGGTGATTGTCAAGATTACAAAAATACCCTAACCAACCTTAACGCAAAATCATGTATTCCTCGTTTCTTCACATATACGTCAATGATGTCTTGTTAAATTACTTTGGGCAAATATTTTAAAAAAGTATCATACTTGACACCATTTGTTTTTTTAGGTAGCGAACAAAATTTTTTGCTTAAAAGAGTACCTTTCTTTCAATCCTTTTTGAGGTATTTTGCGACATTTCTGGACATTTTTACCCTTCGAAAAAATAAAATTTCTATTAGCTGAAAGAGGCAAAAATGTCATAAAATGTTGCAAAATACCCTAAAAGAACTAAATTTGAAAGAAAATTACTCGTAAAAGCAAAAAAAAAAAAAAAAAAAAAAAAAAAAAAAAAAAAAAAAAATTGTTCACTACCCATAAAAATAAATAGTGTCAAGTATGGTTCTTTTTTTAAACATTTGCCGTATTACTTTCTATGAAATATTCAGAATTAGATGTTGCCATGAGCTAAGAAAAATGTTGAACCAATTCCCTTTAAGAAAATAGAAACGCGAAGAGTACAAGAGATAATGGAATAGAAGAGAGACCGAGATAAAAATAATGAATAGTTTTGTATAGAAAATATTTAACCCTAATATTTTACTTTATGTCTTGTTTTAAAAGCCCAACAACATCAAAGAGTTATATGCTTCTTTGAAAGTCCCATTTAGCAGAAAACATTTTCCATAAAATTATGTTTAAGTGCATTATAATCGACTATTTGTTTCTTTATACTTAATTAATAACTGGTTAAATTTACACAATAATACAAAATAATGTCCATTTTAGTATTTACGTTATTAGATAATCTAAATTTGTGAAACACTTTAAAAATTGATTATATTATTGCGATATCAAACAATATAATGAAATATCACTTTTTGTAAGAGTTAATTAGCTAATTATTCATTTTCAAAACGCATAATATATTTTAAGTAAGAAATCTCAAACACCCCGTTAATAAGTAGCCCGAAGTCGTTACAACACGCGAAGGCTAGTTAGGCTGCCCACAGTGGGCTGATAAAAGTCGATCATCCATATAGGTCGATCGATATTGATTATCGATCGCCCCAATGTGGGTTTCTTGGAAATCGATCACCGGTCAAGGTTGAAAGCACAAATCGTTCGGATTTCCAATCGATTTTGAATCAATACATTCCAAACCAAATTTACCATTTTTCAAAAATGTAACCGTTTGTTGCATAAAAAAAAAAAAAAAAAAAAAAAAAAAAAAAAAAAAAAGAAAAAAGAAAAAAAAAAACTTTTTTTCCAAAATATTTACCACTTTTCATCCTATAAATACCCACATCAAACCCACTTTCAAAAACAATTCATCCAAATTCACATAAAAAAACACACAATGTTAAAGAAAAACACTCCACAATTAAAAAACCGACGATCCGGACTAACCTAAAATGCACCGGACATAAATTTCTCTCCGCAAAACACCTTTGAACTAACCGGCATAACACCACCACAACAAGGGAACATACACTTTCGTCCACAATCTTTTGAATATCAACACAATTACCGCAAGTCAATCAAAGAGAAAACTTATTTTCCGTTCATCGTCCTTTTGTCCCACCACAACGTGTTAATCATCACGAAGAACCAAGTGAGGCGTCCTATCGTCCTAACATGGATTTCTTGCATTGTTCCCAACCGTATCAAGAACATTCTCCGATTCGGTCTACTAATCTTGATATGAATTAGGATGATTGGGCAGACTTTTATAACTATGGATATTCGACCCAACACTATCCAAGCCAAGACCAACCGAGTCAAGATGTTTCGATGGGGCAAGGTTCGGGTCAAGGTTCCTACCACGGTTCTTTCCACGGTTCTTTGCCCGTTGATGACGATGAGTCTGACGAAATCGAAGAGACATCACCCGTCAAGCTAAAGAAGCCTTTGCGGCGTGCTACAAAGGCGAAAGGCAAAGCCAAAGCCAAAGAACCCGAACCGGCCAAAAAAATTGAACCATGGTCTAGCAGAGAAGAGGTCGTTCTTTGTAAAGCTTTCATCTTTGTTTCTGAAAATGAAAAAAAAGGAAACTCTATGAATCGACACAAATTTTGGGAGAAAGTGGTAGCCTACTTTTGGAGAGAAACTGGTTCAGACTGGACAATGAATTCGATCATTTCCAAATGGAAGACTAGAATTCGTTGTCAAGATGCGAATTTTGGTGCTATTGTTGATAATGTCAAGGGGACACATGGAAGTGGTGAGAATGACCTTGACGATTTGTCCAAAGCTCTTATGGAGTATCGTGCACGTTACGGTCAAGATTTCACTATGGTGGAGTGTTGGAAAGTTTTGAGGGGGCATGATGCTTGGAAGGAAGAGATACCCCTTTTCCAATCGGGTTGTCGAAAGAAATTGAAGGGTTCAACAACTACGTCAGGGTCAACACAAGGCCCCCCGAATTTTCAAGACTTGGATGATGACGAGGATGAAACGGAGGATGATACTAGAGAATCACGACCACAAGGCCGTGACAAAGCAAAGAGGAAATCATCCACCTCCTCCTCTCATGAAACATCAAAATCATTCATGAGTGGGCTAATAGCGGATTTGTGGAAATCAAGACCGTCAAAGAAGGAAAAAGGTAAAGAGCGTGATGAGTCGTGGAGACAAATCAAGGAACGAGAGCTAGCGCTCGAAGAAAAAAAATTGAAATATCAACAAAAGCTCTTGCAATGCCAGGAGGAACAAAAGGAACTCTTGAGAAATACCAAACGGGATCAAGAATTGATTTTCTACAACTCGGCAATTGACCCAAATTTGCCCGAACGACAACGAGAGGAACTTATGCGAATTAAAGCGGAATTAAAGGAACGCCACAACCTAAATTATTAGTTTTTAAATAAGTGTTCGCGTGTTTAATTTTTAGTTGTTTAAGTTTTTTATTTAGTTGTAATGGTTTTTATTTCGTATCGTATCGTTTATGTAATATTTACGTTTTATTAATAAAATTTGTGTTTGTGTTAAAAAATGTTTTTTTTTGTAAAAGAAAAAAAAAATAATACAATATGGGTTGCCGCTGTGACGAGAGAAGTGAATATGAGTTGAAGAAAGAGAATGCTGAGATGACAGCTGTAAAGATTATGTCACCACTGACTTACTTTTTACGTTCTTGGATACATTTTCTGACAGTCATTCTACATCCACCCATCATATGATTGTGCGGCTAAAACTTTTTGTCCTTAAAATTCATTTTTCGTCTGACAATATCAACCAGTATGAGTGTCGTTTTCTATACAGCTCTAAATGGTTAAATACTACAAATAAGTACTAGTAATAAAATATTTAAGCAGGTCCCTTAATATTGCCTATCCCACTATCCCCTCATACATCCTTCTTGGTCATTCTTAACTTAACAAATCCAATCTGAATCACTTCATCTTTCCAGAAAGTCAAATTCATAAAATCACTCATCATAGATCACTTGAACCCATCAAGCCAAAACCAATGGGAGATCCAATAGTATCATCAGTAATAAGTCAACTAAAGCAACAATCAACATCTTTAGCAACACAAGATTTTGCCGTACTGTGGGGCCTCAAATCTGATCTCAGACATCTCCGTACAATCTTTTCCAACATACAATCCGTACTGTCAGATGCTGAACACAAACAACGTAAAAACAAATCTTTACAACATTGGCTTAGAAAAATAAGGTCAGTTTCTTTCCATGTTGAGAATGTTTTAGAAGAAGTGTCCACTGAAGCGTTGTTACGTAGGCTGCATGTTGAACGTGGCATTAAAAATAACGTTAGCACTTTTTTTAATGCTAGTAACCCTTTACAGTTTCGTATCGAAATGACCAAGAAAGTTAAGCAGATTAAGGAGATGTTGGATGTTATTGCTAATGAGAGGTTGGAGTTTGGTTTGGTTGAGAATGATGTTGTTGTGAATGAGGATGTTTTTGAGGATGGTGTTGGGTTTAGGTTAAGTGGTTTTGTGGAGTACGAGGTTGTTGGGAGGTGTGATGAGATTGAAATGATTGTTGGAAATGTGTGTGATGTGGGTAGTGTTAATGTGTGTGTTTTGGTTGGTGTGGGGGGTTTAGGGAAGAGTGTGTTAGCGGAGACGGTGTTTAAGGATGTTAGGGTGGAAAAGGTGTTTGATTTGAAGGTTTGGTTGCGTGTTTCGAGTGAGTTTAGTGTTGTGAGGGCGAGCAGAGAGATTTTGAAGGTAGTTGAAGGCGATTCGTTTGATGTATCTGAAATTGAAATGGAAGCAGAAGCATTAATAGAGCGGTTAAAAGAGAAGTTAATGGGGATGAGAGTGTTGGTGGTTTTGGATGGGGTTGAGGATGGTAATAAGGGGGAGTGGGATGGATTGATGGAAGTGTTGAGGTGTGGATGTAGAGGGAGCAGTGTTATTGTGACAACTCGAAGTATGGAAGTTGCTGATATGATTGCGACAGGTACCTTTCCTACGTTAGTACATTCACTTTGTTGCTTATCAGAAACTGATTCTTGGTTGTTATTCAAGCGTTATGCGTTTGGTGACAGAAAGGATTTAGATAGTATAGAATTTGAGACAATTGGGAAAGCAATTGTGAATAAATGTGAGGGTTTGCCTTTAGCATTGAAGGTTATAGGAAGCTTAATGTGCTTCAAAAGTAGTGTAAGTGAATGGTTGTCAGTGCTCGAAAGTGAAGTTTGGGATTTGGTTGATGAGGGGAGTTGTGTATTACCGTCTTTGAAGTTAAGCTACGAGAACATGCCTACGCATATGAGGCAATGCTTTGCTATATGTTCAATATTCCCGAAAGACCATGAAATGGATAAGCAGTTGTTGGTAGAGCTTTGGGTGGCATATGGTTTTGTTCCTGCAAGAGGAGATGCTGACTTGTATGATTTGGGTGAAGAGATCTTCAATGCTTTGGTGTGGCGGTCCTTCTTGCAAGATGTCAAAGAATGCATCTTTCAGGGTACTACAACTTGTAAAATGCATGACGAGATGCACGCCCTTGCACAATCTGTTATGAAATATGAATGCTCAAGTGTAATGTCGGGTGAAACACTGAAATTCCCAGAAGAGGTTCTTCATTTATCTTCTAATGACATCTTATATCTGTCAAATGAAGTGATGGCAAAAGCAAAATCCTTACGATCACTCGTCACTTTGGAAGGGGTTTCAAAAATTCCTACCCCTGATTACATTTTTGAACAAAGATATCTCAGGGTATTGCATTTAGGGTCAAGTTCAGATATGTTAACTGATCTACCAGAGTCTGTTGGTAAGCTAAAGTTTCTTAGGTATCTTAACGTCTCACACTCAAAAATAGTTGTTTTGCCTAATTCCATCGTTCAGCTCCAAAACCTTCAAACTCTGAAACTTACTTCCTGTGAACGTCTGCGTGAGTTACCTGATGGTATTAGGTACATGAGAAATCTTCGACATTTAAATATACACGGTTGTTGCTCTCTTGATCATATGCCTCTTGGAATGGGACAGTTACGACACCTGAGAAGACTAAGTACATTTCTTGTGGGTAAACGGCAAGGAGTACAAATAAGCGAACTGGAAGAGTTAAACCATCTAGGTGGAGAGTTTAGCATAAAGGGACTTGTGAATGTAAAAAATTCATCTCAAGCGGAAAGTGCTAACCTGAAGAAAAAACAAAATATAAATTGTTTAAATCTATCATGGGGTTGTAAGAATAGCACCGAAGAAGACAGCTTACAAGCCAACAATTCAGAAGAGGTTTTAGAGGCTCTTCAACCACATTTGAATTTAAAGATGCTTACAATATCTGACTATCAAGGATCACATTTTCCATATTGGATGGCGAGTTTAGTCAATCTTGTTAGCATTACATTTGAAACTTGCAGAAGATGTGAAAATCTACCCTCTGTTGGGACACTGCCCTTCCTCAAGGTTCTTGAACTGAAGCAAATGGATGCTCTTAAACATCTTGAAGATAAGGAGCGTGTAAATGAAGACCTATTTCCTTGTTTGGAAAAATTAGTCATTAATGACTGCCCAAGTTTGATTGAATTGCCTGATATACCAAACTTGAAGTTGTTACAGATAAGCGGAAGTAATGAGAATATTTTTATGTCAGTGGGGAAGCTCAGTACTATTAGCTTCTTTGAAATTGGGGGTTTTAAAGAGATGAAGTCTCTTCCAGATGAGATGCTTAGCAATCTAATGGCTCTTGAGGAACTGCAAATCTTTGGTTGCCCAAATCTGAGATTTGTGCCAGATGGGATACAAAATCTTGAAGCACTTAAATCTCTGGTTATTGGCGATTGTGAATTATTGAAGGTAAGGTGTGAAAAAGAGGTAGGTGAGGATTGGTCTAAAATCGTTAATATTCCATATATCAAGATTGATGATCAACTGATCAAGTGATATGATTCTTGTGACATTTTGATTAGTTAATGTGATTAGAGCAGGCAGTAATCTTCTACTGTTATGAGTTCATGTACTTCAGTTATATTAATAAAACCAGCAAGCCTTTTGATTCTTTATCTATCTCGCCTAGTGAAACTAGACTTTATGCTAATGCTTTTCTAGATTTCACCATTAGTTACTGTTGTTCAAATTAAAATTTACACGGTTTTTTCGGCTGAGTAAGCCAATGTTAGTTAATCTCGGTTATCAACTAGAACTTCCTATTTGCAGCACCTGAAACTGCAGGCATTACATCTCTTAATTTAGTTAACACTTCCAGTTGTCTGATACCAAAAGTATTTCAACTTTCTTAGATATGTTACTCTTTGTATTTGCCTGAAGATCAGCTAAAAGTCATTACAAAAAGTCCAACAAAATATACTGTACCTGAAAAGTTTAAAACTTTTACAGGTGCTTATACTTATTTCAGTTTTAAAGGGAGAAACACAATGGTAGCAAAGGCTAGACGAATTTGCTCAAGTGTGCGTTCACTGATACAGGTCTTAAGAGGTACCAACGACAATGGTCAAGTTACTTTCAACACTCGGTTCATGAAATATATATATCGCAAACTCTTAACACATGAAAATCAATGCTGAGTACATTTTTGTACCTGTTGCAACAAAAGATAAAGAACTAACTACGGAAAACATCCCACCATAACATGCATTGTATTAATAAGGGTAAATCCCGTTTAGAACATCAAAACCTCCTTGCATATTTTAAAGTACCCAGAACTACCACTAGCACCAATTCAAGAACAAATATTGTTTCTTGTAGAATTTAAATCACCAGCTCATAATCTAACCAATGATATACACCCAAAATGTATCGGTATCCCAATAATCTTAATCATTTCTGTATATATACCCCACCAGTTGTTCGAAGAGCTTTTCTGATTCATAGTGACTTGATTGTTTTACGCTGCCACGTTGCAGTTTCTCGATCAAAATTTAACTCCCAAGTAGGCCAGTAGTGCAAGTCCTGTTTCAATGTTAGCACCTTTGGCTTCCCATTGAGGTGCACTGTTTTTACACGAACAAACTCTCCATCATCTATTTCCTGTGTACCCCATGATAGAATAATTAAAGTCTCAATATTGAAAATAAACACTTGTAGCGTAGAACGTTTTAGAAGAAGTACCTTTGTTACATTAACAAATGCTTCCAAATTAGGAGTTGGTTTCCCGTTAACTTCTACAATCCATTGAAGAGCGTATAGGCCATATCTATGCACAGGACTCCCATGAGACCACCTGAAAATTCCCATACACTATTATAGCACTTACATTACCCTATAGAAGCAATTTTGAAGTGAAAAATGTATAGACACATACCTTGTGACGTATACACCATGGCCTTCATCAGGCAAGAACCCGAGAGCACGCACTGCTGGGTGTGGATCCTGTAAGTAACACCCGCACCAACTGATCACGCGTGTGGTTCCGTTTCCGTCTCTCACATCTGTTCCCACAAGAAGATCAATTTCACGCCCCTGAGTAACCACAAAGAACAACCACTGTGAACATTTCTTCCATTTATTGAATTTGTACACAAATAGTCACTCAACACAGCGGCTAACGCTAACCTGACTAAATATGGTCAATTCAAGTTTTCCATCGGTGTCATCATACAGATCCAATGCTTGGCATGCATCTTCAATATCACGAAAACATGTCACTGGCTTCTTATTGATTGCCAACACCATATCACCTTGTGTTAGAAGATTCTCAGCTTTAGATCCTGCCAAACAACCTTTGACCCGTAAAACTTGACGTCTAACAGGATCTTTCTTCACAAGAGCTTGAATCCACTGGTCACTCAACCCAAAACTTCTAGCTTTTGATAGCAAAGTAGGATAAAGCTCGATCTCCAAAATTCTAACTAGAGGCATTGGCCTTTTAATGCCATTTATGAGAAGAGGTGATCCTTTTGCACCGGATATGATCTTTTCAAGTATTTGGCTTATTGAATATATAGGGATACCCCTTGCAAACTGATGATCTTCGGATGTACTGCCGTATTTCAACTGCAAACCAAAATTTACTATCACTCTCACATATAAAACATGTGAAGAGTACGAGTATGGGTACAAAGTACAAACCTGGGTCGAAAAGCTCCCCCATATGGCTTTAACCCTTCCTTGCTCATCAGTAAGAACTCCAGAAAAGCTGCTGCCAAAATCTGCACACGAAAAATAATTCAGTAAACTAGTATTTCAATCAATATCTTTGAAACAGTGAATAACAAAAAGGTACCAGTGTCAAGCTCGATTACTTCCATATTGGTTGCTCTGTACCGTGGAAAATCAGCTGAGTTAATGTTTAGAGCTGCACAAGGATTGGTAACTACGGATTTTCTAGAAGTTGCCTGTAAATTCCTACTTAACCCCACTAAATAGACAGATTCACCACGATGTAATGCAGGTTCTGAAAAAAAAAAAAAAAAAAAAAAAAAAAAAAAAAAAAAAAAAAAAGTTATCAAAAGTTATCAAAAGTTATCAAAAGTTATTATACAGAATAACTATAATGGAAAAATATTAGATCTTGCAATTTCAGCCCATTTATAGAATTGGGTCCATCCAGCTTCTGTTCTATGTAAGGTAGAAACCATAAAATAAATAAAACATTATGCATAAATCTCAACAATCATTTTGTTCAGAGATTACATTATTATTATATTTGTAATTTTTTACTCACATATGATGCATTAATTATTTGAAAAAGAATAAAATTGGACAATTATAGTGTCAGGCCAGCCTAGTTGCAGCCGTACAAAAAATTATCTGTTTTGACCCATTAGCCAACCTGCCCATTTTCCACATCTACAATACAATACCCTACCAGGAAGAAGTTGAGCAGCCCGCACTGCAGAAGCTCCGACAGATCCTAGTGCAGAAGGGTCATATGCAACAAGAGCATAGTTGTGAACAGGATGGAGAAACACAACCTGCAAACAAGTAAAAGTCAACAAAGTCGTACTGATGCTAACTAGAAATGAGCACGAAAAGAAGAAAGTCAACCTCTCCAGGAATTTCCACTGGATAAGCAGCAAAGGAAAGCATAACGTCAGAAGCTGATATAGCAACAGTGTTCTTGTCGACTGCAATCAATCCCAAGTTATCAGCATGATATATGATCACCCCAGTTCCAAAAAAATGCTGTGAGTGGACACCATCAAGCATACATGATGATGGTACATGAACCTGAATAGTCACAAATCCAACATGAACTCTTTGAGCAGAGGGACAAGAAGACATGAATGATTAGTTAGTTGAGCTCTAAGAAATTTACCTCAAACATGACTAGTGTTGGCTCTATCTCACGCTCAGCAACAGAACCATGAAGGTCGGTCACAACTGTATCTTCCAGAGAACTTGGATCTTCATGACTATCGACTTTTGGCTCACTTAAAGTACCATCAGCAAACATACTTCCATCAGCAGATAGATCTTCCCCCAGTTTCCGTTTTTTTATTACAGTATCAGATTCATCTTGAGCATGTGACTCAATTTTACTACTTGTTTCCATACTGGTAACACCATTGACCAATGGTTTATTGACATCTGGCAGAGCTTGCTTGGCTATCCAGAGACCGGAATCGTCATCACGAGTGTAAATCTGAGGAGAAGCATACCACTCATGGCGATCGATAGTAACTAGAATAGACTGCAGCCAAAAGAAAAGCCGTAAGACTCAAAATTGTAAGGAATCGCTAGGGTTGTAAACAAACTGAACGTTCGGTAAACATTTCATGAACCGTTCGGTAAAAAGTTTGTTTATTTATTAAATGAACGAACGTGAACAATAATTTATGTTCGTTTGGTTAAATGAACGAACATGAACAGAAGTCGTGTCAGTTCATTTAAGTTCGTGAACGTCTGATTATGCGTTTAGTATCATTCGTCTATGTTCATTTATTTGTTCATATTCGTATATCATATCCGTTAATAGTATACTTTTAAAACTGGCATGTTTAAACAAAACAACATTTATAAAACAAAATATTATGCCTAACTTAATAAAGTTTTTGTTTGTTTTCCTACGTTCATTTATGTTGTTTAGGGTTCGTTTAGTGTCTTAATAAACGAACATGAACAATTCATTTTCTTAATATACGAACATTCACAAGAAAATTCATCCGGTTAAGCGTTTGTGTTCGTTTATTTGTCCGGTTAAAATTAAATGAACGAACATGAACAAGTCTCCATTCGTGTTCGTCCGGTTCGTTTACAGCCCTAGGAATCACACACACACACATATAATGAGTATGTCAATAGGATGATACATCATTTCATCTACATGCATAAATGAAGAAACTTGTAGAAAAGAGAATTTTACCTTCCTCCTATGACGGTCGGTGTAGCTTATATATTCCAGTGGAACCCTAGCTCCCCTAGAAAGTGTAGAAAGAACCTTGATTAGGTCTTCAAGCTGTGAAATCTCTTCACCTGCAAACTTCTTTATAATGGCATGCCTTGGAACTCCAGCTCTAAAAAGCATATAACTGTAGACACCACAGCAAGTATATCTGAATGAAAAAGGTTCTACAAATTCAATCGGGGCACAATATCTTAAAGCTCTTACCCAGGTTCCGAAACATAGACGAGACCACATTGAAAGCGGAAATTCCTAGCCTGGTTTAGAAAGGAAAATAAGATGAGGAGTTAATTATAGGGGAAAAAAAGAAGACACTGATTAAAGAGCAATATATACAAAAGTTGCAAATTATAGCATGACGTTATGAGGTTATGGTGATGGCACAATCATCATTGCTCGAAATACAAAAACATAAACAAACTGAAGATAATTAGGCGAACCTGTTGATATGAAAGAGGGTGTATCACAGCACCACTAATTTCCAAGAAGTAGTTTGGAGTTATTGAGTGCAAATCTTGAACCTAAACATAGCATATAAAAACTGGTCAAACTTTTAGACAAAAACGGTGCCAACATGAACATGGAATCCGAATATTTGAGTAGCTAACCGTCAATTGAACAGTCAAAGGTATGCCACCCCTTTCGAGTTCTAACTCGACAATTTGGCCGACATTATCATCAAGCAGAGTCTCCATTTTCAAAAACTGAGTAAGTACCTGCATCAACACATGTAGAATGAAGGACCTAAATTTTATAAAACAATTTAATATGAACACCTAAAGATCAAGTCGACATCAATGTAGGTTCACGTGCATCTAAAACCTACTTTATTGCAGAAAACTATACACACCTCTTTGTTCATTCGAACGACTACATCACCAGGTTCTAAATGTTTATTAGCTGGACCACCAGGTACCTACAGAAAGCCCATAATGTCATCAGGCACAAAGGTAAAGATGAACCTATAGAATCTTGTAATTCATCAAGAAAAGTGTTAAAAGGCTTACGACAGAATCAACAACGAGCATTCCAGTTTCACTTAGAGGAGATGCATGGCGCACCAACTACTTAAGATTAAAAAAAAACTTAGATAAGCCTTCAGAAAGAACAATATAACAAAAACATATACTCTGATAAAACTGAAATAAAAGGTATGGACCTGCTCTGTTTCACTTTGCAAACCAAGTCGACGAGTCTCATCAAATCCTTTGTGGACAAATGTTGCCTATATAGGCATATCGTGCAGCAATAAGCATTAATAGTGTAACATGGATTGGTGGGTTGCAGATAAAACAAAAAGACAAGAGAGAAACCCACAAACCTGAAGCGTACCACGAGGTATTGTAACAGCTTTCCATTTATCTTGGGAAGAATCTCTCCCCTTTTGCAAGAAACTCAAAGCCCTCACCACCTGTAATATTAAACAAAATATGTTTATCAACTTCACATATCGCTTCTAAAAACAAGGAGAAGCAAGATATACATACAATTATACAAAAAAAAGGTCGATAAATTGAAGTGGATGTAAGAATAAATGATTATGCTTACACGTTCTAAAGGTAAGAAAAATGCTGAAGCACTTGAAGACTTGCAGCCAGCATTCAAGGCAATTGCTCGGCCTTGCCAATCAACAACTGGGGAACCACTAGAACCACCTTTAGTACCTGAAGCCGCCTGTTGTATCCATAAAAATGAAAAAGGTTAGTAAATAACAGCTTGTTGTTTTTAAGACTTGAGCTTCAACAATCAGATGCGTAAGAAATAACGATACATAAAAATCCAAAAAACCGGGTAATATTTGTAGCACCACATTTACTGTCTATAACGCCTACAATATGGAAATTAATCTTTGAAGGACCACATGATTTTTTTTATTATTATTTTTTGTGGGGGGGGATTACAATGGAAAAAAGACTCCGAGCAATAGTATGAGGATCACCTGCATGTAGAATGTATTGAAGTCGTTGTAGCCATCCCTGCAGCAGGCAGAAAACTCATAGTTAGTACTTCAATAAAATTCTCACATGGTGGCAAAACTATTGTAAGCTGCATAACCGTTCAATAAAATTCTCAGTCATACAGAAGAAAGGGGGAAAAAAAGGTGAATTCGGTACTTTTTATAATGTGGAGCATCCCGATCCATACGAGCAAGGGTACCAGCCAATATAGAGATCTGCAAATACAGACCAAACAGTAAATAACACATCCAGGAAGAATATTAGATAAATTGCATTAAAAAAGATAAGCAGATAGTGGCAGTGGCAAGCATTCACAGACCAAAATAGGCAACATCTTTTATACTGAAGTGATGGAAATGCATGACTCCACTTACCGTATATAATTATAATTTCTGGAAAGATAAAATTATATATACCTTTTCTCCACTATCGTTACCAACAACTCTAATCTCCAATCCTACGCTAGCAGCATCTGGTGCAAGAGGAATCTCCTCATAGCTCAAAAACTGAATAGCAGCAGGATCATAACGGAAAAACCCAAAATCATGAACCTAAATCAGCAAAAAGATAACATCAGTATAGCGTACAAAATTTGTTAATCAGTAAGTTACGCAATGCAAACATCACTCTAAACAAAAGAGTAAGCATGCACATTAAGTTTCAAATCTTTTACACTTCAATAGTACAAGTAATGAAAAACGAATACAATCATCCAATAAGATGAAAAACAAATAGATAAGTTAAATAGAAAGTCATCAAACATCTTTTAAGAAATCGACCGCCCTTAACAAAGTACTTTTTCTCGAAACGGGTTTGTATGCCTTCTACTACCGCTATAGTCAAGATTGGTCCAATAACTACTTTGAAAACTACTAAAAACTATAAAACACTATACACAGAAAGTATGGGGGAGGGATGTAGACGGTCATACCCCTACCCGATGGTGGCGAGACTCCTTCCAAAAAGACCTCCCGCATTAGCGTGTGTAGAAATATATGTGAGAAAATATGCAGTATATATGTGTGGGTACAGGGGTAAGGACAATATGATCAACAGTAAGAATAAAAGCATATAAGAATCAAGCATATATGCATAACCGCGAAAAAGCATATAAGGGTAAATGGGCCTATAAGCATATATAAGCATATATTTTGAGTACAAGGAATGCGGCGAAACTTAAAAGAGCAATGAATCTTTGAACCTAGAAAGCTTAAGAAGAAAGGGCAAATTGTACCAAAAAGTACTATACTTTAGGCCAATTTAAATCTTAGGTTAAAAACCCTCTAATATATTATACATAGATTCTGTGTACAAGGGATGCAGCGAAAGTCGAAACTTAAAAGAGCAATGAATCTTTGAACCTAGAAAGCTTAAGATGAAAGGGCAAATCGTACCAAAAAGTACTATACTTTAGGCCAATTTAAATCTTAGGTATCCAGCTTTTTTTTTTCCCCGAACTCAAGGTATTGAAGTTAAATTTTTTTGCAATGTAAGGTTCTCTCGACTTTTCAAAAGAGGTCACCAATCATAATATTTAGCTGAAATCGTTAACTAATGTAATGTATTATCAATAGTCGGGCATTTAAAGTTATTTCGGTTAAAACTATGACCGGTAACCTCATTCAAAAAGTCAAAAAACCTTACATAGCACAAAAATTTATCTTCGACACCTTAAATTAAGAAGAAAAAAAGTTTAGTCATCTATCCTAACTCCAGTCTTCCTTCCTACCAGAATGTGCATATTCTAATGGACAAATCGCACAAAAAAGTACCATACTTTATGTTAATTTTAATTTAACGTATCTCTTTTTTTATTTTATTTATTCTCACTTTAAGCATCAAACTTAATTTTTTTGCAATGTAAGGTTTTTTTAACAGGTATTCAGTGCCGAAATGCTTTTTAAAACGATACACCGCATTAATTAACCATTTCAAACTATACAAATTGCATCAACTCACCGGGTCTCGATATATCGGATATACCGGAATCTCCTCCCGATTCACAAACATAGCTTCCGCCACAACAGGACCTACAAACCAAAACCAAATTTATAAAACTAACACATTAATAAGCATTTACCACATTTTAATTAATTCTATCAAATTAGGGTAACAAACTAACTACTGTAACTAACTAACTAACCAGGTTTAACAACATGACGATTAGTTAAAATAATTCCACGAGTCTTATCAACAACGAACCCGGTCGCGTAACTCGAACCGGCCGATTCGGTATCGAAAGCTCGACCGGCAGTCGTACGGAGGACCACAACCGCTGGAACGACTTTAGCCAAGGCTTTACGCCAGTCGTCAGGTGTGGCTTGGTTCTCTTTGAACGGCGGATCGATCTCCATTGACAGCGATGATTCACCCATCGATTGATTGTGTGTGTGTTTTTAGTGTGTGTGTGTGTGAATGGGAGTTGACAGGGATGGATATACGGTGTTTCTGGTGTTTCGTCTTTCTGTTTGCAGCTTTTTTTACCATTGACTTTTACACGTGGCGGAGTGGGATTGGTGGAGAGTGAGAGTGTGAGTTGAGTTTGACTGTTTTTGAGTTTGTTTGTGGTTTTGGGCCTCAGCCCACCTTTAGATAGTGGATTGTCTACATACTGCTTCGTCAAAAGCTTTTTATGAGAAAAGTTAGCTACGTGTAACACAATTTTTTTTTCTTTTTCTTTTTGCAAAGTCTGTTTTGAAACTTATACATGCTTGTAAAAAAAGTGGAGATTGGCTCTACGCATAAAAAATAGCTCCGGCAACTCTCCTGTCCTAGTGGAGCACCGACTAGTAGAAAAACATTTACCAATTCAAATTGCAACACGCCGAAGAAGGATTGGTTACAATGTGTAAGATATGTAAGATGTAAAAAACTGGAAATATATTGCAATATGGCATGATGATAAAAATTCACAGAACATGATTTCAGACTTATTTTCAAAAAATATCTACACAATGTCAAATCAACGTTACAACGTCTATCGTTAAGGTGGTCGAGAGTTTCTGATGTGCTGATAGAGTGTGATTGTTTACAACTTTACATCCTACCCCCGTACTCCGTTCCGACATGATTGTGTATTGTTGTTGTATAAATTATGAAGTTCCAGAGACTTAAAAAGCATTAAGATTCAGTACATTGATATCATGATTTGTATTTTGACATGAACGTGATATTTGTGAAGTGCACGACAATACAAGACAAGTATTTTTTCCAAGATTAACTTAAATAGTCGAGGCCAATGATATATATCCAGTAATAACAAGCCTTATCTAAGTAGTCTATTTCTTAAGTGCTTTGAGTGACCAATGCTCTCATTAAATTCTCTTAATCAGCTGAGTAAAAGATTTATCAGTTGGCTTGAGTAAACTATAAGCAAAACCCCCTGCAATTGCGCCAATATATGGACCAACAACATATACCCAAATTCCTTTGTAATCATATTGTAGTACGACGGCTGGTCCAAGGCTTCTAACTGGGTTCATCGATGCTCCAGAAATCTGTCTGAGTTTGAATAAATTAACCAAGTTTCATCAATCACATTTCACATTATTAATAAAAAAAAGTAACCCAAAAGTTGAAATATTACCCTGCTGCAAGAACGTTTAATGTTATGGTCATGCCAACTATGATCCCTCCATGCTTTTTTATCTTTACAAAATTTTACAGGAAAATTTTGAACTATGATCAGTTACTTGATCTTAAATGTTGAAAGTTTAATCTTAAAATAACAACTAGTTTGTCCTCTCGTCAAATAAACAATGTATTCACTAGAAAAGTGACATACCGCCCTTCGATCATTAGTGGCACCTGAAACAATAAACATCATGATGAAACTAACAATGATCTCAACAACAAGTGATTGCATGGTTGATCCGGATGGTGTAGTTCCGAAAAATGCTTTAGGAGTTATGTCCATGATTAACGCCAACGTTCCACTAGCTAGAACAGCTCCTAGAAATTGTGATACAGTGTAATAAAACACCTATTAATGAAAATGCGAGTTTGTTAAAGAGATGGTATAAACTATAAACCTTCTTGATTAGATGTGATGTTAGTTAAAAATTCACCTCCTTAAATGGAAACAATCCCAAGAAGGCCAAAGCCATGGTCACCGCAGGATTAAAGTGGGCTGAGACGTGTCCAAGGGTGTAAATCATATTCATAACAATTAGTCCCCATGTCACACATACCCCTGGAAAGGTAACTCTGCCGCCATACAGCTTATCGACCGCTACAGAGCAACACCCCGCAAATATGATAATATATGTTCCAATAAACTCAGCTAACAACTATACAACACGAAAAGAAGCCAAGATGAGTGTAATTACGTAAATGCGTGTATTGGTTATGTATGGTATCATTGGCATACCCTTTGAGTCAAATCAACGGTGGGATTCGAAGAAGCAACGAATTCCAAATTCAAGACTGAATCGCCTTTTTCCACTGCTGAGATATTTGGTTCTTCAATACCATCACTTGTCTGTGCCATAATCCAAGAAAACTTACTGTCAAAGCTAATTAACGAGCAAAAAGAATCAGAAAAATGAGTAGATTAATGAGATTTGGAGTTAGTGGTTGATGTAAAAACACATGCCGAGTCATATACTAAAATTAGTTCATGAGCCATTTTTAGTAACTTAAAAGGTGAGTGAAATAATAATTTTAGTTGTCTATATACAACGCCATTAACTGATTAAGAAACCGGGATAACTTTACTTAACTTTTTTTTACTATTATTGTTGATATTATAGTGCAAGTCACGTAGACCGGCCGGATAGAGTGAACATACCCATATTAACACCCTGCTAGTCACGATCAGTATAAATCGCGTAAATAAGGAGACTGAGGCTCCAAGTAAGAAAAAGGATAAGAAAAAAAAAGAAGAAATCTGAAGTATGAATTTTAATGAAATGAGCAAATATATTAATGCATGCCGGATTGACAAGTATACGTTTTCTTTAGGTAAAGTATGATGTCATGTCCGTTGTAAGCCTTTTAGAGTTAGTATCTTTTTCATCAGTGGACAAGATATAAAAATCAGCAATTTTCATATTTTGAAGGATTGCAGTTTTGCTTGTCTCATCGGTTTTAAGTTTTAAACTTTCAGTTGCACTCTTTCGGTTCCGAATCAATCATGTATACAGTACATAAATCAGGGAAATATTTATGATTTGCAAGAAGTACTACATGAAACTTAAAATAATAGAGCTCAACACACAACTAGCTTCACAAAATATGTTCTCAGTATGTGTTTACAAAAATATATAGCATCAATTACAGAACATAATATTACGTAGATACTCTGTTCAAACCAGTCAAAAATGAATACAAATCAGCAATGATACCGTTTTTCCTCACCCACTAAAACCCACAACTAAGCACCCCCAAATGAGACGATTGTAAGTCTCAGGTCCAAAGTTTCCTTACCAATTGGCCAATGGTTCAAACCTGTTATACGAGTTACGGTTGTCCAACGCTGTGCAAGCCTAGCTTAGACGTTTCTTGGACTCGTTGTAAAGTCAATTGTGTCATTTGGTTAACTACAATGGGTCAATTTATCCTCATAAAGGGTTACTATATGGTTTTCTAAGTATTCATGGGTCAACTATACTTGTATATATATATCTGTTTTTCGTCTTATTTTGGAATATGTGACAAAAAGATTATATGCACAGATTGGGAAGCTATTTGGTTTATGTTCAGCTTTGAGACGGAGTGTGAGGCTTATCGATTCTCTTACACTCTTTAGATTCAAGCTGAACATTAAATTCAACAGCTTCACGCTACCCTCTACAATCTCTCTTCTCAAAATTTCATGATTTCACTTCAAGAATTCCCCAAGCAGCTATACTTGCTATCACTCCACTGCAGCTATTAAAAAAATAACGTACACAATTGGCGTGTGTACCCAATTAGATCATAGAGTATATGATATGTTTCATGGTAAAAAAATGTACGGTGTGATTAGAAACCAATTCAATGAAGTAAAAAGTATAGCAAAAACTAAATCAACGTTATACAACATTTTTTAATCAAACTTGTCTTAGCATTTTTTCTGAGTGAATTATTGTATGAGTGAGTTTGGTAAGAATTTCCTCATACTTATAAAGAAAACAAACAACTTATAAAAGAGCATAAATATTACTCGTACTACGTATTTGATTACAACAACAAAGATGGTGTCTCTTGAGCAAGCAACTTTTTTGAAAATGCGTACGAAGATTTGAGGCCCACATCGGTCAAAGAATAGAAAGTTTTCTTGCTTATATATTGTGGTGTGTGTCTTTCGCATAAATTGATATTATAGTATTAAGTATGTGCATGTTATCTCATGAATGGTAATTAATTTATTTCACAATCATGACATCAACACACATATAATTCATACAAGTTATCAACTTTTTTTACCACTTATGTAGGAGGTGCGAAAAAAAACGGTTTTGTTTGGTTTTCGGCTTTTTAATAACCGGTTATAAAAAACCGGTTTTTCGAATAACCAGTTTCGGTTCGGTTTTGATTTTTCGGAATCGGTTTTCTTCGGTTATAAATGTTCGGAATCGGTTTTTTTCGATTATAAATTTTCGAAATCGGTTTTTATCGGTTTTTTACCGGTTCGTTTTTTTCGGTTATAAATGTTCGGATTCTGATTTTGTATCGGTTATTTACCGGTTCGTTTTTTTCCGGAATTTTACTAAAAACTGTGTGAAAATGTAAGTTGTGAAAATGTAACATAATATGTAATTGTGTTGTAAATGCAAGCATATTAAACATGGAAAATTAAAACATTAAACTAAGCAACGTAAATTAAAACAATGATTACAACATTAAACTAAGAAACGAAAATTAAAAACCCTAAACTATCATACGATAATAAAATTACGAATCACGTAAATGATTCAGTCTGTGACATAGCCCTCGTCAGTTGAATCGGAGGCATTGGAATCGTCCTCACTCGATGGCACACTGCAATGATCGTCTTCACACTGCAATGAACAATTTCAGAGAACGCTTTGGTGGGCAAGGCTTCAGATATCTTAACGTGTGGATGATTTTGAGAAGGAGCCTCATATGGAACAGATATAAGGATTAATGGCTTTTGTGTTTGTATTTCCGTATCGTTTGTGTTTGTATTTCCGTATCGTGAGTATTTGTATTTCCATATCGTTTGTGCTTGTATGTCCGTATCGTGAGTATTTCAATAAAAGGCTTAACGGCTAGTTTCTCACATTAACCCTAGCCGCCCTTTACCATCACCTTCCCCACGTCCTTCATCTCACCATACACGAAAAGATTCAAAAGTGCATTCATCCAAGGAAAAATTAAATCACAGGTAGGTATGTGAAATGATTTTTAATATCTTTGGTTGAGTGTCAAAACTTCCTGTGCGTTGCTTATCAAATACATGGGATTGGATGAAGATTTTTTTTTTTCCACCTTTTGTAAAGCTTTTGAATCTATAAAGCGCTTTGTTTATTTATTCACTCGCGATCATTTTGTGTCCTCGACGTAAAATGGGCCAATGTAAAAAAAAAAAAAAAAAAAAAAAAAAAAAAAAAACGGTTAAAACCGGTTATTTTTAAAAACCGGTTATATAACCGGAAAAAACCAGTGTGTAGAAAAAATCGAAAACCGGTTCGGTTTTTTTTAACCGGTTTTGTAAAAAACCGGTTACGGTTAAACCACCGGTTAAAAAAGAAACTGGTTATGTATTTGCACCTCTACACTTATCTATTGTAATGTTATCTTTTATTGATTTTTTTTTAATGTTTTGTATGTAATTGGTACGTTCATACAAGTTATCAACTTTTTTTACCACTTATGTGTTCTAATGTTATTATTATTAACTTTTTTTACCACGTATGTGTTCTGTTATTTTTTATTGATTTTTTTAAATGTTTTGTATGTAATTGGTACGTTGTTTGATTATGTCAACAAAGGTATGTTATCTTTAGATCAACTTTTTGTGCGAGCTTTGCTTTTGTGAAAATTTGCTTCAAGTTTTGAATCACCTTAAAAGAGATACCATGAAACATTAGTTTAATTGGTGTCACTTATGGAGAAAGCAAACCCTTGAAAAAAAAATGTAAGCAAGGTCGAGCTTCCCCTTGAGTTGATAGAGTCGGATATATTTCCAAGACTTCCCGCAAAGACCCTAGGACGTTTCATGTGTGTTTGCAAACGATTGAGATCCTTCATATCAAAGAATGAGTTTGCTAGGAAGAACCTTCACCACCTAACATGTGACCGATCTGTAACCCATCATAAACTTCTTGATGTTACCCGTACTAAATCATGTACCTTTAGTTGTTTTTCGCAAAGCAAATCATGTACCTTTAGTATACATGATCTCAACCATAACGTAACAACCTTCCATTCTTTTCCATTTGTAACTGGACTTGACGAAGAAGTGTTCATTTTAGCAAGTTTGGACAAGATTGTATGCGTAGCATTACCAAACACTAGTGAGTTAGTGCTTTGGAATCGATTAACACATGCTTACAAGAAGTTCAAGTCATTTTCTTTTCGTATGGATGGTTTAGGTTTCTATTTCAACTTATCCAACAACTGGGTCGTCGCATTTATTTGGGTGGCCCGGTACAAAACTACAAATGAGACCCCGTAAATCACAAAAAGCTTAACTATTATTGAAAATTCAAAACATAATATACTTAGACATGTATAAATACTAATGGACATATACTAAATGGGAGCCCCCTCACATAATATTTAAAAAGAGTTATAAAAATTCAAGTTAGACATGTATAAATACTAATGGCCGTCTACTAAATCGGAGGCCCCTCACAAATGGTGGCCCTGTGCGGCTGCCCCGCCTTGCACATGCTAATCACTGCCACTGTCTAACAACGATTACAAGGTTCTACAAGTGCATTATGTCGATAGTCGTAGAGCTTATATATATTCCCAAAGATTCGACTCATGGAAAAAGATTCGACTTGTGTTGGTCAACCTCAATTTGTTTGGGTCACACTCTTTGTTTCAAGGGGAAACCTTTCATCATTACAAAAGGCTTTAGACATAAATGTTTGGTTGGCGGAACCAAAGACTTGAGAATCTGAATTCCATTCTTTCATGTGTTTAGTTGGAAAATTAAATATAATGAAAATCCTTCAAAATCTCATATATTTGAAATTCAACATTCTATAGCAAAATAAAAAGATCGTTTA
Source organism: Artemisia argyi (assembly GCA_030686995.1). Classification (NCBI taxonomy): domain Eukaryota; kingdom Viridiplantae; phylum Streptophyta; class Magnoliopsida; order Asterales; family Asteraceae; genus Artemisia; species Artemisia argyi. The sequence goes on along the minus strand of CM060708.1, from coordinate 259,323,150 downwards.
CAATTTCATAAAATTAATTGTTTCTATTATTATTATTATTATTATTATTATTATTATTATTATCATCATCATCATCATCATCATCATCATTATTTATTATTATTATTATTATCATTATTATTATTATTATTTACTGCTAATGCTATTATTATTATAATTATTATTTTATTTAATAACCTTTTTATTAAATTATGATAAATACAAATAAATTTTAAAATGTTTTAAAATATTATTTATTACTATAATTTAATAATTTTATTAAATTATACCATATTTAATAAATATTTATTACTGAATTATTAAGTATAATAGATTTTAAAGTATTTTAATTTATTTATTTCTATAATAATAATAATAATAATAATATTATTATTATTATTATTATCATCATCATCAGTTTCATTATTATTGTTACTCTGTATTATTATTATATATATTTAATATTTCTTATAATTTATTATTATTGTTTTCATCTGATATATTTTTTAAATGTTTTAACATATTATTTATCTTTTAAAGTTTCATTACATTTTCATTCAACTAAGGGTACTAAATTAAAATACTTTAATATATATGTATTTTGTGTCAGTTTTTTCAATTTCAATTCCTTTTGATTTCAAATCTTTAATATTCCAATTCGTGTGTCAAATTTTAATCCCACCAAAAATATTATGCGAACCAAACGAGCCCTTAAGATTACATGGAGGAGGATGCATAATTACAATGAAGCCCTTCACTATACATCAAAATACATATATAAGGGTACTAAATAGGCTGAGTCAACCCGGACTCGACCCGAACCCGACTAAGATTATTCAGGTTGGGTTACTTGGGTCAATAATCTTATTCGGGTTAACCCGAATGCTAAATTAGGTCGGGTATCGGGTATGTTATTTCTAGCCTCGGTCCGACTTTGATCCAACCCGAGCTAACCTAAACCCGACCAACCCAATTCGATTAACACCCTAAACATAGATATAAATAAAGATAAAATATAAATTACATATTTGACAATAATAAAATAGTTAAAAGATGTTTGAGCTAATGGAGATTCTGTTAGAAAATGCACGATCTAATTTTAACCGGTTATTTTGAATAGTAATTTCTTACACTCACTTAAAATTTCAAACGATATATTGTTAACATTTTTGTCATACTTAAATTTTGAAGTATAAAATATATAAAAAGTTCACATTTTGTAACTTTTAAAGCTTTACGGGATTACACGCTTTGTGCACTCTCAAATACGACTCATATCCTTTATTAATAAAAACTTGTTTCCTTACTCAAGGTATTTGTTCTAGTTGTACGTGAGTTGCTTAACAACTTTGAGGTTGTGGGTTCGAGTCTCACCGGAAGCATTTGTGAGATTTGGTAGCATAAGGTGTGAAAATAATCATTGTTAAAAAAAATAAATAAATAAAATTGTTTTGTTATTGGCTCGTGGCTCATAGAACTCGTTGCCAAAGTTGTTGAAATTATAAGTTTATATTAAACCACGTGATGACGACGTCGTATGGCCTGGCATTTTTCCCGCCAGAAGCTTGGGCATGTTGCTTGGCCTGATACCCGCTTTTTGTGGGCTTTCTGACCTGCTCTGCCTTGGCCCTTTTAGATGTGTACCATGTATGTATACAACCTGTAAATAACTATATATATATATATGTATGTACATGTGATGTATATATATATATATATATATATATATATATATATATGTATGTACATGTGATGTAAATAACTATATATATATATATATATATATGTATGTATGTACATGTGATGTAAATAACTATATATATATATATATAACTATATATATATATATGTATGTACATGTGATGTAAATAACTATATATATATATATATATATATATATATGTATGTATATGTATGTACATGTGATGTACGATATATGGGACGTGTCAATCATCCCAAACCTTATCTTCAATTTTGCACATGAGCTTTACCTAATCATACATTATATATATATATATATATATATATATATATATATATATATATATATATATATATATATAACATGTGATGTACGATATATGGGACGTGTCAATCATCCCAAACCTTATCTTCAATTTTGCACATGAGCTTTACCTAATCATACATGATTTGTGGATACCAATAGCTTTTTAGATCGATGTGTGTAGATTTGGGGCTTTTGATTTATACACGGTTTAGTGGCCGTTTCGCTTCTGATTCATCGTTCTGGTGGTGAGATTTTTTACTAATTAATTGATTGATTCAAAACCCTAATTTTTAGGTTCGTATCTTTTGATTTAGACAGGTTTGGGTGGCCGTTTGGCTTCTGATTCGTGATTCAAAACCCTGATTTTTAGGATCATGACTGCAAGTTTGGGCCTTTTCATTTATATAGGGTTTAGTGGTCGTTTGGCTTTAAGGGTTTTGATTTATACGCGATTTATACGCGGTTTTGATTTATAAGCTACTAGGTTGCTGGCTATTGCCTGTGCTTGGTTATTGGTTTACTGTAGATGCTGGTGACCATTTTTTACTTGCTCTGATTTAACCTACTGAATTTGTACGCACTCTTATGCACCCCTATCATGGCAAGGCATCACGGTAACGTGTTTGCAGCCGGGGGGTGGAAACGGCATGGTCGTCAGCTGCTTTAATATATACTTATAATTAATATAAGTTTTTTTGCTGACCGTGCCTCGGCAAGATCTTGCCTAGGCAGTCTTATGCGCCCCTATCATGGCAAGGCATCACGGTAATGTGTTTGCAGCCGGGGGGTGGAATAATCTTGCTATGCCAACTTAGATCATCCAGATAATACAGCATCTTATTTAGCTGCGCGATTGATCATTTGTTGCGTTACTATCTGTGTTAATGTTGGGAAACATTCTGATGCCCATGTTGTGTGTGATGCCCATTTGTTGCGTTACAATCTGTCTTAATGTTTGGAAACATTCTGATGCCCATGTTGTGTGTGGTATAATTATTGCAACCAGCAGGCCCAAGTTTCTGCGAGGAAAAATGCCAGGCCATATGACATCATCATCATGTGGTTTAATATAAACTTATAATGCCACAAATATTAAGGAGGCAATGATGATGCTGCAAGTGATGAAAGCGTAGACTATTTACTATCTTGGCAAGCGTTGTTTGCCAAGACCCGTGCTCTGCCTTGGCAATAAAATGTTTGCAGCTAGGCCGGGTTTTGGGTACAGCTGCCATCATCGCGGACCTGAGCCTAATATGTTTAAACCACGTTATGACGACGTTGTATGGCCTACCATTTTTCTCGCAAAAAAAAATGGCCCTGCTGCTTAGCCTGATCACTGTGTATTTGTGGGCTTTCTTCCGTGCTCTGCTTTGCCCTTTTAGATGTATACCATGTATATATTAAACCACGTGATGACGACGTCGTATGCCTTGGCTTTTTTCCCGCCAAAAACTTGGGCCTCCTGCTTACCCTTCTCGCTGTGTATTCGTGGGCTTGCTGGCCTGCTTTGCCTTGGCCCTTTTAAATGTGTACCGTTTATATATACATTTTTACGTAGACCGTAGAATAATAATAATAATAAATAAATAAATACATATGATGTACGATATATGGGACGTGTCGATCATCCAAGGCCTTATCTTCAAATTTACACATGCTTTTTACCTAAACATGCATGATTTGTGGATGTTTTTCAGCACAAGTACAAAGCCTCACCTGTGTAGTACCTAAGAACTTTATATACTCTTTCTTTTGCATTAAAAACCAACTGTACATTCACCATTGTCTTCTCACCGATAACCACAAACAAGAAAAAAAATGACAGATACCTATTCTTAGTACAAGCAAAAAAGGTTGGTAGCATTTGTATATGTTCTGTCTTATGTTGCTTACTATCCATGCACGTTCATTATTTCCATTGGTTCCATCTTTCCATTTGTTTGCATGTATATATTACTAAGGTTGGATATTCTTGCAGTTTTTGCAGCCATATGTACATTTGCTTTATGCATGATGCTTTTTAATGTAGTTGTTTGCTTTTGATTCAAGTTTTCAGCTTCCTTTTTTGCCGTATACCTGTTTACAGTTGGTTAGGGATAGATTTGCTAGGGTATGAAGACTAAAAGAAAAGCCAAACCTAGGGTTCCTTTTCTTGGTTCTTTAGAATTTCCCACTGTTTCTACTTCTGCTAAACCATGTAAATCTTATAGTGTAGATTTAGAAGTAGAAGCCTTACTAAATCATGTAGGTGATGTAGATCCATCTTTAAATGTGGTAAATAAGAAGATCTGTGGTTCTAAATATGTTGCGAGTGATGTTGCCGCTGATACGAAAAATATTAAGGGAGCAATGATGATCTTGGCAATGATGAAAGCGTAGACTAATTACTGTCTTGGCAAGCGTTGTTTGCCAAGACCCGTGCTCTGGCTTGGCAATCAAAGGTTTGCAGCTAGGCAGGGTTTTGGGTACTGCTGCCATCATCGCGTACCTGAGCCTAATATGTAGTTGCTGCACTTGCAGCCATCTCGGCCGTATCCTTTTTTCGGTCACTTACCTGCCTGAGCCTCGCTTTCATCACGGTTTGTTGGTTTAATATATACTTATAATAATTATTATACAAAAAATATTGTATGATGATGCTGGCAAGCGTTGAGGAAGATCTGATTTGATGAATGTATCTGTGTAGATGTTGGCCAACATTCTGATGGCCATTTTATGCGTCATATAAATGGTGTACAAAAAATATTGAAGAAGTGCTGATGATCTTGGCAATGATGATGGATGGTACCTTGGCGTGGCAGCCTGTAGGTTGCAGCCAGTATGGTTTGCCAGCTTCGAGTATTTGTGTATATTCCAATATGAGCCAAATTTTTTTACCTTTACATAGTACTTTGCCGTAATTTAGTTATGCTTACAGGCATGCCGAGTCTTTAGTACCACATTTGGATTTACCAATCTCACCCAGATTTACACCGGGTTACAATTAGTTATTGTCTTTTAATTATCTACTTGTGTATTTTGTACTTATGCCCCCTGTTTTACCTTTAATGCCCAATTTACTATTCCTGTTTTCGTGCACATATCTTTCATGTTCATCTTAAACTTTTCTGCTTTGTCTCAACCAACAGGCCTTCTATACACGCAAACAACATTTCCTGCAAAAGAGCCTTTAAAAAAAAATATCTAACTGAGCTGTTAAATGTTATTTTGTGCGACACAAATCTACTAAAGCATGTGATCTATGTGTCACAAAGTAGCCTTTAACAGCCCAGAAAGATTGTTTTTTTTAAAGGAAAAACAATTACTCTTTATTTATTACTGGTATGTATAGCCTGCCACTTTGTTACTTTCATATAATCATTCATGTGTATTGTTACTGATTAGCATAAACATGGACTCATTCCTTTTCAAATGGTGCAACATTTATCTGTCTTTTATGTCTTTTAATCACCTTTCCTTTTTATAAAACACTTAACATGTACCTAATAACAGTTGCCACTTTGAACTTCTTCAGTTTTACATTCAAATTTAAAACCCTCTTATGATTCTGATGAAGGGCTCAGTTTTCAGTCTTATACTTATATATAACTACTGACTTTATTCTAACATGCACACTATTGCAGAAAACCGACTTTCTAGCACTGCCGTAACAAATCAGCTCATGCACAGATGGAATTAACAATGGATGCACAGAAACCAATCATGGGATTGCGGTGTAATGAGATGACAATAACACAATGGAAGATAATTCAGAAGTCAACCACTGAAATAACCCAGTTAACTGTTCTACCAATCCAGCTTTGCTGATAGAATGGCATGTCAGACCTGGAATAATCCAGCCAGCTATTAGCTATCTGGCATGCCATTCTACGGCAAAGCTTGGTCGCATTTGAATATATGATCTCGATTGACCATAGCATCTCTACTAATGATGCAATGTTGGTTGTGCATCCACTTTATGTGTGTGCTTTGCTATTTTTATTCGACCTTTGGCTATTTACGGTTACAATTCGCCCAGCCAACTGGGATCATCAGGTATGAGTAATTAAAACCGAAATCCCTAATCTTTTTAGTGGTTATTATACTTGCATTCATAGATTGATTACTTGGCCTCAGGATTTTCTTGAACATGTGGAAGCCTGCGATACGTGTGTTGTATGTGGCAATCAAACTGTCGATTTGCCAGCGACCGTACAACAAGCACCAGAGGAAATTCCGCTCTCTTTAAATATATATATTTTTTAAGTTATTATATGCCTGAGATGATTTCATGATATCTTTCCCATTCACTATATGTTGCAGGCTTGCAATAAACAATCCGATATCCTTCATAGCTATCTATTCCGTTAAATTAAAGTAGCGCATCACCAGGCAAGGTAATTTCATAGCTGTTTGTTTTGTTAGTGCTTATAGATAATTCGCACCGTAGGATTTGAAAAAGGATTCTTTCATGCTCTTTTTAGATTGTCGCATATGGTAATGACAATTGTCATATCTCTTATACAGGCCTTATGAAAACTTTCTACCAGGTTCCGCTACATTTAAGTTCCATGTCACCAATCGAGGTAATCTCATGGTTATTTGTTTCGCTCACACTTATAAATCGTTGACACTGTTGGGGTTGAAAAAAAATGTTTGATGCTGCTTTTTAAAAGTGTCCGTTCTTTTTTAAATTAGCTGCGTGGATTTGCAGATTCCAAACTGCTTATTTAACTTACATATCAGCACGTAAGCAGTTTGGATGCCTAATCACAAACACTCTGAAAAAACGTCTTTTCTATATTGAACCATATTAATCATCTTTCATAATCAATCCCATGAATATGTGAAAACATGTCCTTACACAGTTATGCATACTTTTTTCAGGGGTTGCAACAAATCATATCATCTTGACTACTTACATCAATCATCTACACAAGCAAAAAACTAAAATATATGTCGTAAGTGTCTTATAATTGTGTGTGATATGTGATTATCAGGGTCCTTAGATACAGAGATGTTGCAGAGGATGCGGAAGAATGATGGGCAGTCCTCATGCTGTGAGTTTTTAGACATCGGTATTCACCACATTCAGGTTTATACATTAGATTTGATTATCAGTTTTATTCTAACAAAAGCACTCTGCTTATGTACTAGGTCACACATCGCATGTTTATATCAAATATCTCCTGCAAACAAATGACATAATACGATGCTATTCTCTAAAAACAAGGTACATTACGAAAATGCCTTTTCATTCATTAGATAACAATAGACATCAAATGTAATTAAGCAATTGTTTACATGCAAAGTATCCACAAAATTAGGTCATGCTTAGATTCCATCACAGGATACCCCCATACCTAACCAGACCAACAAAAGACTATGCCCAAAAAACTAAATTTGTGAATACCAGCCAACAAAAGCTTAATATGGTTACCCATTCAACCATTCAATGAATATCTGGACCTCAGTTGCCCGGGTCTGTTTCTGCGAAACAGTCATCAGAATCTCTGAGATTTCTGCCGAGTCCTGGATTTGCATGTTTCTCAGATCCGAAATGCTCATCACAGCATAATCAAAAGGGAACAGCTGTTTTAGCTCTTCAATCACAAACTCCCTTTCAGCTATCCGAGATCTGATTTCTTGGGCTTTCTTCCTAAGCTCAAGCTCATCCAACAACAAAACACTTTTCTCTCTCTTAAACTTCTTGTTAATACAAATATCGCCTAAAAACGTTATTTATATTTTACGATCTTTGCTAAGTTTTGTTAATGACAAAGTATGAACTTTAGCTAATAGTAAATCATCACTTTAGTGTTTAAGTCTTGTTTAAACTAAGGTTTACATTTCCTTTTAAACAAAACATTGGTTTTTATTTCTTTAATTAGAAAGTGTCTTGTCACATCATTCATTTATGGCAAGCTTGTGTATTTGACTTGCCATAACATCTTACACACTTTTGGAAGCTTTCCAAAATGGATTTAATGTGTTTGACTAGTTGTTGTTGATGTGACTTTGGTTGGTTTGAAGTATTTATGGTAAAACCTAGAGGTGGCAAAACGGGCGACCGGGCTGTTCAACCCCCCTTCTTGTTAAAAAGCGGTAAACTATTTTTTAAGGATAATCAAGTTAAAAAGCGGTAAACTGTTCAACCCCCCTTCTTGTTTTCCACAATTGGCATCAGAGCCAGGTTACTCAAGATCTTTAAAATATAGTGTATTTTAAAACTTGGATCGATCCATGGATTTTGAAAATCTCAAAGAAGGGCAACCTATTCAAAACCCACCGCTATTTGAAAAAGAAAACTTCCTTGAATGAAAAAGTATATTTGAAAACTATGTAAAATCAATTGATCAAGATCTTTGGCATATTATTTCTATTGGTGATTTCAAACCAACGAAAACAAGTTTTGAAAACCAAGTTGACTATTCTAAACTTGATAAAAATACTAAAGCTAAGATAATGATTTATAAAGCTTTATCAAGTACCGAATATGAAAGAATGTATTTTTGTCAAACGGCTAATGATATTTGGAAAAATATAATCAACTTTCATCAAGAAATATGTCAAGTCAAAGATGATCAATTTGATCTTACATATGAATTAGAAGTTTTAGAAAAACTAATAGATAGACACTTAGTAGAAGTTAATACATGTGCTACTAGTTTAAATGTTTTAAATGAAGGTACAAGTGAAGATGAGTACGTGTGTCTTGATGAACTTGCTTGCAAATCATAGAATGAAACGGATGTAGACGAAGACTATGATCCGGTGGGTGATTGTCAATTTATTGAAACAACAAGCAAGGTACATGTTGAAACCAAACATTTTTGCTTTGACACATTTATCTTAGAATTTTCTAAATTAGAAAATGAGTCTAAACTTTTAAGTAACATGAACCTAAAAACTATCTTTAACAATGAGTCTTCAAAATCTTTTGTGAATAACTTTGAAAAGGAAATCTTGTTAGAAGATAAAATGTCTAGACTTGAGAGTAATGTTGAAATTGATCTAGAATGTAAATTATGTCTAGATTACAAACATGAGATTAAAAAGCAAGATGAGAAAGGAAAAATGTTAGCTACATTTGTTGAAAGCTCAAAATCTCTTGAAATATTGTTGAGGAGTCAAAGGTTGATTGAAGATAAAACTGGATTAGGATTTAACTCAAAAGCACCATCAACTAGTAAAACAGAGCAAGTAAAATTTGTTAAACCTAGAAGAGAGATTTAGAGATAATTCAATCTCTAATAGAAACTCATGATAAAAGGATTAAGATTATCATGTTCTATGATTTTATATGATTATCTAACCTTCTTGGATACATGAGTAATTGAGTTTCCAAGCGTGTCGTCAAACCAAGATTTTATGCTTTGTGTTTATTCTCTTGATAGCATCTCTATGCAATTTAAAAGGTACGCATTACTTCAACTTGACTTTGATTGTCTCTTGTTTCTAGCGTTATGTGTTGTAGTATGTGTTATTAATAGTATTCTAAAGTGTTTACCTGCTATTAGTAATAACAAAGATTAGATTCTCTGCAACAAGGAATTTCGTCATTAGTACTAGTAGGAGGTATAAGGTGTTTCGGTTCTTTAACCGTCAAGAGATAAAAACGAGAAACTCTTGAGTGAGTCTCACTCAACTCTTGCTTACAAGTGAGCTAACTAATAATTTCCTAAGTGATAAAATGTCTAACACTTTGGTGATGCTTGCAAAACAAATCTTTGTAAAACAACATTCTTAAACACCATACTTTGGGTCTTAAATTATGTTTGACTTCAACCACTCCTTGATGATGATTTCACATAAAACACACAAGGTGAAATAAATCACATTAGCATACATTAGGATGTGTGGAAGAAAATGAGTTTTCAACATCTAGGATTTACACATCAAATGTGACACTTAGTCTTCTGATGTTGTACCTCTTGGACTTTTTCAAAACAAATAAAGTTCATAGTGTCTTAAGTAAGGAAACCCAAAGAGTCGAGGAGTCGTTGAATATAACATTTAACGAGAGATCACCTCCTTCTAAGATATCATCTTTGGTAGATGATAACTTAGTCGAAAGTCCAATGATGGCAAGACAAGTATGTTGTGTAAAACATTAAAGATAAAGGTTCAAAATAACAATCATCTTTTCACCTTGAGTCAAATAGTGAATCAAGTAAAATTGACATAAGTTATAAAACTTGATTTATAGGTCATAGTTGTGTCTAAACAAATTCAACAAAAACAGTTTTTGGAATTTAGAGTAAAACAACTAGTGAAACAAAATAGATCTTTCAAAGTAAACAAGTGATTATAGTGTCAATATTTGAAAGACTTTTTGATAATAAATGAAAGCCCCAAAAGCAAGGAATTTTAACTTAAAGACATTCCTAGTTACTTTCTTGTTCTCAATGGTTAAGTTATTGATGACTTATCAAGAATGAGATTAGTAAATCCGTAGGTAAAACTAAACATAGAGAAATGCTTGGAAGTTTACTTATTCTCACAACAAATAAATCCAACATTATGTTTAGTGCTTGTCTATGTGCTCGTTCCTTTTAGAGAAGATCCTAAAACAACTCTCTCGAAAGAGCTCGTTTGGATTCATAATAAGGTACTACACAACTAGGATTATGGTATCCTAAAAGAACGGGAATAGAAATCATAGTGTATGCCAAATGGAATTATGTCGGTAATAAGTTGATAAGAAAAGCCCAAGTGGTACTTGCACTTTTATACTTACTTACTCAATGATTCTCCAAAACGTATAAGGTTCTCAAATTAGTATCGGATGGAGAAGCACATCAACAAGCTCCGCTTGAACAAGCAAATTCGTGTCAACAACGGAATTCTTTTATCAACATTGTTATCCCTTCAAAAAAGGAAGCATCGACTTCAGCAACAATTCAATCCATTATGTTCTTTATTGACATATTGTGATCCTTCATCATCGCCTTTGTAAAAATGTTCATTGAGGAACGTCTTAACTAAGAAAGTCTTATACGTTAACCATTCTATCAACGTTTTCACAAAACCTCTTGAATGAGAAGCATTCATCATCCCTAGGCTTAGTCAAAGACTCATAAGACCTAAAATCTTAGTGTTGAACATTAAGATAAAACCACAAAAATCAAGACAATTCCTTTTAAATTTTCCCTGCAGTACCCATGGAACCCTCAGACCATACGGGCGGAACCCTCCCGTTGGTTCCGCCTGGTCTGCCAAATCTGCAGGATGTTTTATTTTTAATTTCAAAACCAAACACCCTCTTAACTTAATCATACACTTTTCAAACAGCCATCACCCTCTCAAAAACACATAACCATACGAAATTTAGGGCTTTCAATCTAACCTCTTCAAATCCAATCAACTTTGTAAGTGTTCTAATCATAATTGCATTTTTGATTCAGGTATAACATTCTCATTTACATTCATTAACTAGAATCTTAGGGTTTATGCATAGAACTTTTTGATTCATGAAAAACTTGGTTGCTAACCAATCATGTCTTCCATTAGTTAAGAATTGTATCCTTTTTGTTGTTATTTTGATTTGCCAAACACACCAAGTGCATTGTCTTTCATAAATTACAATCCACAACTAGAACATAACTCTTCACCACATTGTAAAAACAAATGAAAAACATCATTGAAACATCACTTGCATATTGTCTCTTGAATGCTAAAGGGGATACATAACTAATATGTATTTTCGGGTACATTCAATCGAAGACACATTCAATTAAGAGAGTTTTGGTTATCTTTTGTTTTTATAACAAAACTTGCATAACAAAACAATTTGGGCATCAAAATGAGTCAAGATAACCAAGTCTCCACATTGTTTGCATATAGGAACACATTAGAACATCCACGTTGTTAAAAGTCGTTAACATATAATTTTGTGTTTTCTAGGAATCAACATGCCTCCCGCAAATTTCTCCGATCACAAGGAAACCCTTAAGTACTTACCAAAACACCATAGGACCAAAGGTCTTACTAAAGATCAAGTTGAAACCTTTAAGAGTCTAGAAAAACGCTATGTTTATGAAGGAAGAACCATTGATCCATCCTTCCTAGAAGGAACATCCATTCGCCAAAACTTTGCCGCAATCAACTTTAATTGCCTTCTAGACATCGATGAGCAAATTTGCCCTAGGTTCATCTTAGAATTCTATGCAACCTTAACTCTTTACTTCGATGAAGATGGTGAATTCTCACTAACCTTTAAAACCAATCAAATACCAAACATCATATCCTTGAAAGATTTTGCAACAATCCTTGGTGTCCCTAATGTTGGTACATGTCTCTACACGGATAAGTGACCTCTTTCTATTCTTGACTCCATTGAGCGTTTTCATCCATACGACACTCCTCTTGCGAATAAGGAAGCAATTCGTGAGCATCTATTTGTTAGAACCTCAACAACTAGGAAGAATCGTTCGGGTAAAGAGGTAGATAAGGACCCTTTTGGTATGGAAATCAATGAGCTCAAATCATAATTTAAGAAATCGAAAGAAATTCTTAGAGCCAACGTTATAAGTTCCATAGGAAATAGAGATCATGTCAACACATGTCTTAGCTACATGCTCTATAGCATTTCCAACGGTCAACCTTTTAACTTAGCCTTTTACCTCGCCAAAAGAATGGCCGACATACCCTTGGTAGGAACAACTGCTCTTCCTTATGGAATGCTTCTCACCCACCTCTTTAAGGCAATCTCACCCATTCCTCCTAACGATAATGGAATGTGCCTTGACTATTCTCTCGTTCCTCACATCTTCGTCCCTCTAAGTGATAAACGAGTTTTCAAAGCTAAGGGCAAACGTACTCGCTCACCTTCACCACCATCATCATCATCATCCGACATGAGCGAGGACGATAAACTTCCTAACTCTAAGTTACCTCCTTTAGACTACCTTCAAGAACTCCCCGTCATTGACAATGCATCCGAAGAGTTCAAGCAAACAAAAGGAATTTTCAAGTGCTTTGGAAGGTACTTAAGCAAGCTCAATAAGAAGATAGACCGTTTGTGAGAAGCGTGATTAAGAAGTGTTTGGCTTCTGAAGGTTTTAGAACCTTGTATGTGTTAAACTATGTGATTTGTATTGTTTTTCACGTTCATGCTTTATTACGTTTGTCGGATTATGTTTGTATGAGCTTTTATGCATAATGACAATATTTGAGGTTGTCAATTTTTATGCTTATGGTAAATTTCACTAAGTTTAGTGAATATCGCTAGCCCCCGGTCAAAGTCATATGATATGAATGTCTACATGCCAAGTTTTTGCATTTCCTAATCAAACATATAATAAATTTTCATTTTTAAGAGTTTTCGAAAAATTTGAAAATCGTCTCGCGGGTCAAATTAGTGGACTGTCTCGTTTTTCAGGTCTGGCGGATCTGGCGGCACCCTAGAATGGGTTCCGCCAGTGTAATTTCTGGGCAACCTAGAAATGGCCCAACTGACCAGACGGAACCCAAACCAGGGTTCCGCTTGTGTTTCGCGAGGGTTCCGTCAGTCACCTGCAGAAAATTTTTGTCATTTTTCTTAAGTTCAAAACTTGTAAAGTGTCAAACCATTACCTTTAGTGAAAAACATCTTCCATTAACTCCAAAAACCATATTAGGACAACTCTCACTCACCAAAACAATTAGGAAGTCACTTCCTGCCAAAAATTCAAATTCAAACATAACTAACCCAAGGAACCCTTTTAATGGATCCTTCAAACCATTGGAACATTTTCAACCAAATCACATCCCATGATCGCAAAGCATTGAGTGCATATGTTGGTATTTCACTCCACCCTATTCCATTGGATTGACATCAAATGATGTGACATGTTCATGAAAAACATTTGAAACCTCAATCTTTGAATGGTAGAACATCAAATCCAAACACCCATTTCAACATCTCTTCCACCCTATAAATTTAAAAGTTTTGCAACAATTCAAATCACACCATCACCATCATACTTTCTTCTCTCAAAACATCAAAACCACACCTTTGAAATGACTAAATCTAACACCTCATCCGAGTCATCAAAATCCTTCTCAAAAACCACTAGGATTAGTGTTAAACCTTGTTGCTTCAACAAAACCGTCAAGTCAAACTCATCATCTTTAAGTGATGCTTCACTTAACATCTCATCACCTATCCAAGATTTCTTTAACCTCACTACCTCAATACCATCCTCAACACATTGCAATACCAATGTAATCACCATTCAAGATTTGCTTAATCTTGCTACTCCAACACCCTCTCCAACACATTGCAACACCAACATAGCCACCATTCCTCCACCAACTAGACCTTCAAGTGATTCAACATCACCTTCACAACAAGCTCAACCATCAACAACTCCATCACCTTAATCACCAACACTTACACCAATGGAACTTTTCCATACACCACCAACATCACCACTACCCTATTTGGAAACATTAGAAGACCTATCACCCAAATCATCAAGTCCACCATCCTTGTCACTCTTTGACACCATTGCTCAAATGGAAACCCAACAACAACCTAGTGAGCAATTAGATGATGAACCCCATCAACCATTATTGCTAGAACGGTTGGCTTACCGTTATGCTAGACCATCAATTTTTCTAAATGATCAAGGTCATACCCACTCATAATCATTTATGTTTCACCCAATTTACAAAGACCTTCATGGTAATCCTTCCGGCGAACCAAGCTTCCGCCATTTTGTTCAAAACCAACAACCACAACAACAAAAACCACCACAACAACAACAACCACCACAAGAGCATTCCCAACACCTTGAATCTCTATTTTCTTCTTATAAGAAAATAGAAGCATCCATATGGGAAAAACCTCCAAACCTTAATAATGAGATTGACACTCATTTAAACCACCTTCATGCCTTCAAACGTATGGTTGACTCTCAAATCAACCATATTATGGTTTTACAAACAACACTACACTCATCTAATGAAGGAAGCAAAAACACCTCTCAACCATCCACATTTGCTCCTTCAAGTTTAAACTATCCACCACCAAGAAATCAAACCTCTCTTCCACCAAACTTTCCCCGCCATGATTGCGGACATTGCGAAAGAACCGCTCACATTAGTGAAGGGTGTCGAAGGGAAATTCGCGAGCTATCCGAAGAAATGAGGTTTATACTAAACCACATTTTGGATCGTCTACAATCCTTGTCTTACCCACCTCAACCTTAGAGTCTCCAAAAATGAAACAAAACCGTTTCTTTTGGAAAAAGTTTCCCATTTAAACCAACAAACCAAAACCCGTGTCACCCTCTCAACCTTCAAAATAAAGCCCGCTACAACCCTCAACACACATTTTCATCCCTAAACAACCTTAGCCTTGTTTTTGGAAAATGTTTCTCATTAAGGAAAATGATGATTTCCTAGCATTTTATGTTCTTAATTTATTTTTTGTTCTTAAGAAGCAGGATGATGTTATCCTAATTTCTTGTCTTTGACTTTCTAAGAGTCAAAATTTTACATGAAATGAATTTCATTCTACTACAAGGTTTGCATTGTTTGTTGATCATTTAGGTATAATGAGTAAACTATACCTCGCTACGGTAACATACATATATCTTGTGTTTTAGAAACTAACATTTCTTTTTGTAGGATCATTATCCATGTTTTCTTTCCTTGATACTCCATTTAGGGGAGTAATATTCAAGGGGGAGCATGAGTATCGCATTATTCCGCTTCACAACTCTTAGTTGCGTTTTAGACATGAAATGCTTTCATGACTTGTCTTGTGCGGCAACTAACATTTTTTATTGTAGGTTCAAAATCCATGTCTTCTCTCTTGGCACTCCATTTAGGGGGAGTATCGTCCAAGGGGGAGCAAGTGCATACTTCCGCCTCACTACTCTTCTTTTTGTTTCGACAAAAAGGGGGAGAGTTTATATATAGACTTGTTTCAAATATTTTTTCTTAACTCTTGCATATCACATCATCTTAGCAAAAACAAGTTTTTATACTAACTTTATAAGACTTAACACTAAAACTAGTGGCTTACTTATTAATAAAGTTTATGTTTTGTCATCAACAAAAAGGGGGGAGATTGTTAATACAAATATCGCCTAAAAATGTTATTTATATTTTACGATCTTTGCTAAGTTTTGTTAATGACAAAGTATGAACTTTAGCTAATAGTAAATCATCACTTTAGTGTTTAAGTCTTGTTTAAACTAAGGTTACATTTCCTTTTAAACAAAACATTGGTTTTTATTTCTTTAATTAGAAAGTGTCTTGTCACATCATTCATTTATGGCAAGCTTGTGTATTTGACTTGCTATAACATCTTACACACTTTTGGAAGCTTTCCAAAATGGATTTAATGTGTTTGACTAGTTGTTGTTGATGTGACTTTGGTTGGTTTGAAGTATTTATGGTAAAACCTACTGCAAGTCTGGCGGAACCCTGGGGGTACACGGGCGGAACCCATCTGAGGGTTCTGCCGTATCCGCCAGACCTGCAGTTTGTTTTACTATAAATACCAAGCCACTTGTTTGTTTTGTGTAATCACTTTAGGACATATTTTCAAATACTCTCTCAACTAACTCAGTAACATTTGACTTGTGTGATCATCTTATGTAGCAAGGGACTTCACAAGATCATTCAAGAAGTTACAAGCTTCAACTCTAAAGTTGCAAGTCTTGTTAGCTTTGTCATGTATAAGCTTTGGTAGTTTATACTTCATTTGTATCATGTATGTAGAAGTGATCGGTTAGTATTTTAGGCCTCAAAATACATAGTGTGTAGGGAGTTGTTGTACCCTTGTAAAAGAACTAACGGGAGTGGTTGTACCCTTGGTAAAGAACTCGACATCTAGCTTAGTGTCGGTAAAAGTGTAAGCGACGTTGTAAAGGTTTCTCCACCGGGAAAGGAGCTTGTTGATTAGTGCTTATAACTCTCGAGTTGGAAACTCGAGGCGTGGATGTAGGGCAAGTTTGTAGGTTGTTACTACATGTAAACACTTTGGTTTTAGTACAATACAAACATCATTATGTATTTTAATAAATGACAAATTGTTGCTTGGTAATGTATTTGTAATTCTTTTAGTTTACTTTGATTTTTAATTAATCCTTCACTGATATAAAGAGGTTTAATCGAATGTATAAATGCTAATAGCAATTTATTTGCATTATTTTGTAATCTAAATGAGTCGCGTAAGATACATTAACACCAAACCAATAATAATTTTCATAACACTAGCTTCAACTTCTGTAAGTTATTTACTTTTGTGAATGAAACTTTCTAAATGTTTAATATTACAATGCATTTACTCTTTGAAATTTTAAGGAAAAAAAAAGGCCACCAGAAAAGTAAAACACAAACCACAAAATATACATATACCCTAAAAAACATAATAAATAAAATATTACAGTATACATTAGGACACTTAAATGTTTTAATGCACAAAAAAAAAAAAAAATAATAATCATTTTGCAAAAACTATACAAATCCGTTACAAATTATCTGTTATCGAAAAAAAATCACACGAAATACCTCTCCAATCCATTATCCAAAAAAAATTACACATAATAATCTCGGCCGGATAACAGTCCCGCCCGCAACGCGGCGGACAATTGCAAAACTCGTAATAAACCAAATTACATGACCCGGGTCAGTTCTGGCCCAAATATTTTGTTATAACTGGGGCCATACTTACGACCCAAATCGAATAGGTTCACCCACTTAACTAAACCCGGGTCAAAAGTGGTCAATGTTTTAATCAGTTGCCGCAAAACACACACAAAAACTGTAACAAAAGCGGCTCAATTCATCTTCATCTTCATCTTCATCTTTTAGTCAATCATCTCCCAATTTTTTCATCATTTATTTGCTGTAATCTGTTACAGGTTTGTTATTTCTTTTATTCTATTTATTTTATTGTTTTCTGCTAAATTAGGGTTTATGAGACAGTATAGATTATGTTTTACATTGGTAATTTAAGGATATAAAGTAGCAAGTAAATAAATTAGTAAATAGTGGTTGGTTAAGTTATTTATATGGTTAGAGAAAAAAAAAATATGATAAGTTTTAAGATTAGTTTAGGTGAAATTTGGGACTAGTGAATATAGGAAATGGAATGTTTAGGGGGTGTTTGTTTCGGCTTATATAGCCGGGTTATGGCGTATTTGGTTTTTGGCTTATATTTCATAAACTTACTTTTTATGACTTATTTTGAAACTTTTCGGCTTATATTATAAGCTTATTATGACTTAATAAACTTACAAAGCCGAGAAGTTTCAAAATGAGCCATAAAAAGTAAGCTTATGAAACATAAGCCGAAAACCAAATAAGCCATAACCTGGCTATAAAAGCCGAAACAAACACCCCCTTAGAATACATAGGAGTAGATAAAATAGTAAATACTGGTTAAATAAGTAACTCAAGGGTATGGTAGTAGTAAGCTTTAGATTGATAGGAATGCTAACTGATAAGTTTTAAGATTGGTGTAAGTAAAGTGTAGTAAGCATTGAAGTACTTAGGGGAATCGAGTTTAGGAAATGGAATGAGATTCGGTTACACTGTTTTGTTGTTACGGATAATGGAAACACGAAGCTAAATCAAACAAAACGGAGTGAAACAAATGAAGGATACATCCATCTTTTGCCGAGATGTAGTAAGGTTTAGTAGTTTACTTTATTTTAAGCTAAGGCCTAAGGGTAATTTATGAATTCCGTCATTCAAGTTATTTCGTCAATATTAAATGTGTGTTTTTGGTTCTGTCTCTCGTTTTAGGATTTGTCATGCATGTTTGTTTACATGTGAATGTTTTCATTGGATTCAGATGAGGACTGTTTCTGGAACAATTGTATCTACAAAGCCTGTCAATCTCTCAAAAGCCGCTAAAGTCTTATCAAATTTTGTAAACACCGAAAATGGAGCTTCTCAATCTGTGTCTGTTTACCTCCGCCGCGCTTCTGCGGCGTTTGATGAGCTCGTATACTTTAAAAAGCACCACGAGTTTAAGAAAAATCGGTCAAAGGACGAGGCTTCAACTAAATCTGATATAAGTCGTAGAAGTTTGGAAGACGAGGGCAGAGCTATTGAAAATGGCGGGGAGAAAAAGAAACTTGATCTGGAGCCAGTTGGGATTGACGAAAATGGTACCAAAAAAGATGAAGGTAAGTCAAAAAAGAAAGAAAAGAAAGAGAAGAAAAAGAAGCAAACTGATGAGAAGAACGACGATATTGAGATTGAAAAAGGTGATTTCACTGTGAATGAAAAGAGTGAAGAAAAGAAGAAAAAGAAGAAGAAAACCGATCTTAGTTTGGGGAGTGAGAAAAACGACAATATTGAGATCGAAGAAGGTGTTGTCACTGTGAAAGAAAAGAGCGAAGAAAAGAAGAAGAAGAAGAAGAAAAAGAGGAAGAATGCAGAGGTTGACGGGGTAGAAAATGGTAATTCAGCAACACCCGAAAGGAAGAAGAAAAGGAAAACAGAAGCATGAATAGGCATGATTTATAGGTAAAAATGTTGTTGCTATTTTAATTAACTTGATGAATGTGTGATTTCATTATTGAGCTATTGTTTAGGTTCTAGGCAATTTTGATGGAGAAAAACTAGTTTTTTGTTTACTATTCTTAATTATTATCAAAAATCGATTTTGAATGTTGCTGACTTCATTCTTCATGTAGAAATGAGACAATTGACACAAAAAGTATAACTTGCTCGAACCCATTGTTTAAGATAGACTGTCTTTCTTAGAGTTCTGTAGCTTAGCGGACCAATTAAGATTGCTTCTGTTGAAGTTGCTACACTAAAGGTTACCAAATTTACTACTAATTTCTTTAACTATGAAAGAGCAAAATGGTGAAGGTTGACCGTGTCAGCTAGCTCTTTATAGACAGAGAACACATACAGGATTTTTCTTGCCAACATCATATCTTATATATTATTGATTTATTGTGATATGATTACTTCCTGAATTTCTTTGAAGCAGGTTATAAAATTTTCCATCAACATGTAATAACCCCCAAGACAATATTGTTTACTTTTTTAATCTTTAATAATTTATATCTTTAGGCTTTAACCCAACTAGTCCATAAGATTCATGTGAAGTCCCCCTTCTCCATGAGTTGGGCTAAATTTAGACCTTTCAATATATTGTTGTAGCCATCAAAGGAACAGTTATGCTTATGTTCCGAATGTGAAATGCTGCGTCACATTGAACATGACTACATGAGGTGGAGGCAGGACTCGATACTTTGTAAAAGCTAGCAGATAATATCCTGGCTTTAATATGCTCTCTGCATGTTATATTCCTGAGAATTTGCATCAAAGGTGGATTACTTTGATCTCTTCATATGACATTGTTCACTAAGTTCTTATCCTTTTGTTATTAAATTCTTTAATCATCATCAATTATATTATACTACTCTACAAGCTCTTCCAATGGTCTTTGGTTTTTTCCTTTTACTTTACTGGCTCGGGACACCGTTTAAAAAAATGACTTGGATCGCTACAACTAAAATACTTGCCTATCTTTTGCTTAATTGTCACTTGGTGATCCAGTCGAAGAACTTATATTCCTTTTCCATCATCATCACTTGCAATCCAAGCTCTTCCAATGCTCGATTTCCCTTTTTTTCTTTAGTGGCTCGAGACACTTGTTTATGTAGTGACTTGGATCACGACAACTGAAGCACTTTTAAGTTTTATCAATCTCCCTTTGCAAAAAATGTTCTTTCTCCTTTTGGATGTGCCATTTCATGATCTTTCTTTTTATGGTGTTGGTGGTGTGAATGTGTGTACTTCAATCTTTTAAAAGCAACCAAGTTGTTCCTCATCTTCTTCTACCATTATCGGAATTTATGCATATGTAAAACGAAAACAGACGACATTCCACTTATGGATTTTGGACGTTGCAATATATTGCTTAAGTTGAGACAAGTTAGACTGATCTCATACGAAGTGATGAATCAGATTTATGCATTTCTTTTGTCTTTATCGGTTAAAAAACCATTACTGTAATTAAAGACTGCATATATCAAATGATGGTCATACCATGTTTGTATTATGATATCTGAAGTAAATGAAGATAAAACTAGGATGCTAATAAATGTTTCTTCAAATATAGTATAAACTTTATAATTAAAGACTACTAAACAACACACTATAATCAAATGACTGTTTAAAACTTCACATATTTAATGAAATTAAATCAACTCAAACTAAAAAAAAATAAAATCAAACAATATAGAACAACAAATTTAATCACTAAAAAGCTTAATGTTGGGCTTAAAATCGCTAAAATTTTTCTGAGTAGGCTTTAACAAATTATAGGCAAATCCACCGCTAATTGCTCCGATTAATGGACCAAAAATATATGCCCAAAGTCCTTTGTAATTACTCTTCACAAGAGCTGGTCCTATACTTCTAGCAGGATTCATTGATGCTCCAGAAATTGGCCTGAAAATATTAAACATAAATTCGTAAAGTACATCAAATGGTTTTTCAAAATTATATATGAATATAAGTATTGATAAAAAAAAAAATTACCCTCCAACAAAGACATTTAACATGATGGTCATTCCAACTACAATCCCTCCATGCTTTTTTATCTGCAATTTATGAACCAAATAATAATCAATAAATATGACCATATGACCATGTGCCCATGTAAGAAATTAGTTGCACATTAAAGGAAAAAAATAAAAAATATTAAAAGCCATCAAACTGAGATTTTATCTTGACAAAGAAAAACAGTAAAAATGGTTGATTTCAGTTAAAGGAAAGTCATTGAACGTGATCTAGAAAAGTAATTACATGATCACGAAAAGATACATACCGCTCTATGATCATTGCTAGCACCAGAAATGACAAACATCAGGATAAACGTAATTATGATCTCAACGACAAACGATTGAACTGCTGAACCAACCGGCGTGGTTCCAAAAAACGCTTCAGGAGTCACATCCATGATCAAAGACAACGTTCCACTTGCAAGAATCGATCCCAACAATTGCATAACTATGTAAGGGACCACCTGCATATATACAAGATAAAAATCATCAATAAACAATGACCTATAAGAAATGTTTACTTTGTATTATAATGTAAGTTCTAGCAACATAAATTGCTTACCTCTTTATACGGGAGTAACCGCAGAAGTGCCAAGGTGATCGTCACAGCCGGGTTAAAATGGGCAGAAACATGGCCAACCGCGTAAATCATGGACATAACTATTAAACCCCAAGTAACACATATACCAGGAAATGTTATTGTACCACCATAGATCTTATTAACTGCGACTGATCCACAACCGGCGAATATAACAAAATACGTGCCAATGAATTCTGCTAACAACTACACAACACAACACAACAAATAGACAACGTAAGTAAACATGATCATGAATACATATCACATACATGATACATTAGAGATTATCATCGTACGTACCTTTTGAGCTAAATGAATCTTAGGATTCGTGGAAATACTCAAGTCAAGATCGCCTTTTTCCAAATCCGATATTTGAGAATCATTTTTATCATTTGCCATTGAAAAATGAAACAAGGTAAAAGGGAATTGACAGGAGTTAAAGGAGTTGCGGGTTTCTGATGTGCTTAAAAGTTGATATACGATAGCTTATATATAGGAGACAAATCCTAGTTGGATAGTGATTTTTGTTTGTTGAATTTTTCCATTTTTGAACTTTGAAAAGTTGATAAGTTATTTACGTACATGCTTATCGCCAAATCAAAAGTTTGTTACCGTAATATTTCATTTCCATTTATTGTCGTATTAATTATATCTTATCCATTTCACTTATAGTAATAAGTACTCCTCACTCCTCAGTCAAAAAAATGCATTTTACTCTTTATGTTTGTCCCAAAATAAGTGTACAGTTTTTATATATAGACAGTAATTCTAACTAGTTTTTCTACTTTACTTTTCTAATTAAAACTTGCATTAATTACATTTTTTATCAATTAAAACTAACATTAATTACACATATCATTTTCTACATTTTTTGTTTGTGGGTTTTTTAATCATGGAGGGAGTATCTTTTTGTGAAAAAGCAAATATCTTTATCTCTATATAAATAAAAAGGTTGACGATTCTACAAAGAAAGAAAAAGCCTTTGAGTTTTGTTAAAATAAGGGAAGTGATACTTACACCACTTTTTTTTATGCACACACCACAATTATGCATATAGCATGTTGTAACATGTGCATTAATGATGTAACATTGTGGTGTGTGCATAAAAAAAAATGATGTAAGTATCACTTCTCTTAAAATAACTGCCAATCTTTCCCATTAACCATATACATAGTTGAGTTGCCAAGTCTTTTTATCCACAGTAGATAATATACTCCTTTCGGTTTTTGTTAAAATATTACGTAGTAAGTCATACTCCGTATTTGTTATTTTGGATAATAATTAAGTCCTTTTTAATACTTACTTCTTTGGATTTTGGTTAAAACCAATGTTTTGAAACTCGGTTCAATTGGTTCCGGGCAAAAAAGCCCTAAACTAAACCGGATTTTTTTTATTTTTGAAACCCTTTTAGACCCGTCGGGTTTGAGTTGATCCGGGTCAACCCAGTTCTCAAGACCCGGCGTTTTTTTTTTTCTTTTTTTTTTTTTTTTTTTTTTTTGCAAATAACACAATTAGTAAGCATTGATATTTCTCACTAATCACTTTTTGAAATGCACCAATCAATTTAGGTTCATGTATTAAGTATACAAATCATTTTCTTAGTTATATATATAATTTCGACCATTTTTTTTTTTTTTTTTTTTTAATTATTATTTTTTTTACATGTTATCTTTGTTGGTAGATACTTTTTCTAAACTTGATTTATGGATTTTAATCATATATTTTTTTATTGATGAAAATAAAAGGTCTCTTTTTCGGTTGACTCAGTAGTCTACCTTGTTGAACCGATAGCTGAGTGACTCGAATAAGTCAACTAATGACGCGGTTTTCAAATTTGTTAAAACACCAAGTCCTTTAACCCTTTTTATCGTATGCATGGTCCATATGTATTATATTAAAATACAGTAATAACTTACTAAGTAAAAGAATATACTCCTTTTAGTTAAACACAAGTCCTTTTATCCATATACAAAGGGGTTGATATATATGCACACAACTAATCATGCATAGCGGGGTTGTATGTGTGCATCACTGGTATGATTTAATAGTGAAAGAATTAAAAAGTGTGATGTACATATCAACACTCATATACAATGGGTTTATGGATAATAACTTAGAGTGCATTTGGTTTAAGGGGTTGGGAGTAGGATTTATGGATGATGGAAAACAATTGTGGTTTAGTTTATTTTTTGAGCCCCACAAATGAGGATGAGTACTATATTGATAATCCTTGCATATTTGCCAACTTTTGATATATTTTTTTTAGATGGATCCTCATTAAATATTAATCACTCTTTTATTTTCTTTTCTTTTTTACAAGTATAACATATTTAGATTTATATAAATTATATTTATATATAATATATATATTTTTCCCTCTCCTCATTTAATTGAAAACTTAGAATAAATATAAATACAAAATTTAAATCCAAATTCAAATCCTAATCATAAACCCATCTACAAACTAAACGGGCCAATACTTTTAATATAGGGTGATTATTACTTTTAATAGTCACATTTTATTGTATTTGAATAAAGGCCTAATAACATAATAAAGTATCATACTTGTCAAAAAAAGTTGTTCTGAGTAGCGTACTTTTTTTTTTCCTTGTTGGTGGGTCAAACTCGACTTTTTTGTCCACAAGTGAGTATTTTACAGCCCACTCCAGGTTACACGCCATGTCATCCGGTTTTATTTGTTTATATCCTTTTTTTTCACACACACACCCATTTGCTCTCTCTCTCCCTTTTGATACTTCCCACAGCCGGTCTAACTTCCGGCCACAGCAGCAGATTCCGGTCGCCGGAATGATTTTTCGGCAACCCTTTTTCTTGTCCCACTTTGTAGATCGGATAAAACCCTTCACCCCCGTGCTAACCACTCACCACTACACCCACTGTATCATCTCCACGCGCCTCCCACCGCCACCACAGCCGCCGCCACTATCACCGAAGACCAACACCACTTTTCCTTGTGTTTTCTTCACAGTAAACAACCCTCACGCTCCTCGCCGTAACCTATTTTCATTTTTATACGAAACCATAATTTTGTAAATCTCTAATATATCGTTTTTATTATTTAATCTTTTATAAAAACCATTTAATAAATGTTTTTAACATGTAAAACCGTGAGGATTTGTTGTTCTGTCGCGACTCAGTCAACTCGGAAGAACCACCGAGTCGACTCAGTGACTCGGTGTGGGATTAATTTTGTGTTTCTTACTTTCTTTGATATGTTCCTTGATACTATTGTTGGTTTGGATATTTTGTTGGTCCGTTTGGTTGATTTGTTCTGAGCAGTAGGCAAAGGGGTAGAGTATAGAATGGATCCGTTTGGTTGCTTGTTTTGTTCTCAGCAGTAAGAAAAGAACAAATAGACAAAGTGATAGATGATGTTCATGAAAACAAAGAAGCAGACTAGATGTAGGGTGATGTTGGTAGGAATGGAAAATCCAATTAAAGTTCCATCACAATAACCTTTAAAGCGGATGGTCTGAGTTGAACGGGGTTTTTTATTTAGCAAAAACCTTGAAAATGACCGGTAACCGGATGAGGGGTGGTAAAATACTCACTTGTGGACAAAAAAGTTGAGTTTGACCCACTAACAAGGAAAAAAAAAAGTACGCTACTCAGAACAACTTTTTTTGACAAGTATGATACTTTTTTATGATATTAGGCCTTGAATAAATGGGTTTATGGAAGTTTCATTTTATTTTCATGTGCAAATTAGTTTGAGATCGTCCTGATTAGTGATTATCGTCAGCAAAAACAAATTGTATCTCAAAAGTATAGTATTAGACATGACATAATCCTTTATCCAAATACAGGGTGACTATTACTATTTGAATAACTAAGTCCTTTTATCCACAATGTATAAAAAGTTAAATGTAATATTCTAATTCAAACAAATAAGTATGATAGCTTAATTGAATTTTGAAGTGCATTTCCTTTAGACTGCCCACAATAACGGCAAATTGATCGATCAACCGATATCAGCCGATTGCCCTTAGTGTGGCAAATCGATCGACTGAATGTGTGATTGAATGTGTTGTGGGATCATGGTCGTCCAGGGAATCTAGATCGCCCTATTTTGTCCTTTTTTATTTTTTTATTTTTGAAAAAAGATATTTTTGTGGGGTATGTTTTTTTGCAGTGTAGGTCGTCTTATTGTGACAACCAATCACTAGAGAGAAAAAGCTGGCGTGACGGATAAAATAAAGGTCAAGAGGGTCAATCCCTCTCCTTACTGTGTTTAGCCTTATAGTTCTTTTAATTTGAGACTTTATGACCAAGAAAGTGTTCTCATGTTTTTTAAGAGGAGTGGAAACTTCCATAAATCCAAAGGAGTGGATATGATTAGACATTTAGCTCTTTTTTTTTAGCTTAATAATGACCGATATAGTTTTTTTAGAACGGTAACACTAAATAAATAATTAAAAAAAGAAAAAGAAAAAAATCTTTTGTGTCATTAAAAGTAAAAATAAATAGTCACCAAAAGTATAGAAATTAGAAAAAAAAAATACCGATGTCATATATGTTGGTGTTTTTTCTACACTTACAAAATTGTAAATAAAAGCGACGTCGGTAAAAGTTTAATCACAGTGACACAAAAAAGTGTTTGGATAAACTTCTTTTGAGTTTTGCTAACAACAGTCTTAAGAGTTGTCGTTAAGTAAATTATTTTCATTATAATACCTATTTTGAATGATTTTGATTGGATGATAATATTGAAAAAAGTGGAGAAAATTCTGGAAATATTACATACACAATTAATGGTTGATTGTGATTGGATGAATTATATTAATACAACAAATTATAGTAAAATAAAGCATCTTAACAACAACCCTTAAGGCTGTCGTTAGCAAAACCCTAAACTTTTTGACTTTTTAAGACACATATTTTTACAAAAAAGTGTTACTAAATTTCAAAATTTTGATTTTTGCTCACATTTTTTAAAAAATATCACTAAAAAGTTAGATTTAGTTTTATTTTTTTTTTGTTATTAAAACCAGTCATTAAAAGTCAATTTTCTTGTAGTGTAATCTTTTTCACACCTTACGCAACCTATCTGATAATCTAACGTTTGAACACACAATTTTTTTTTGTTGGTTATCAGATCACATGTTAATAGATTAAAGGTCTTGGATTCACGAATGTTCTTCCTATTTATTTTATGGAGTTGTTAGGTTTTTTTATACTTCTTTTTTCATTAATTTAAGTTCATCACTGCTTATTGTCAAGGTTGTGCATGCAGCATGGAAATTACGTAAAATGTGGAATCGATATAATCAATGAAACATGTGATGTCATATGTTTCTTGTGAGTTGTAATTATCAAATAGTCTTCGGACCTTGTATCAAATGCTTGACCAACAAATAAGTAGGACACTTTAATTGGACTATAATTCTATAGAAGAACCGACTATAAGCGTTAATTTAGATGACCAACAATATGTATTCTCATTTTTTTCTAATATAAAAAGTACCGACTATAACAGGAAATCTACATAATTAAGGATTTGTCGGTCTAAAAAGTAAAAACAGTAAATTGAAACCAAACTCTCCATCAAAAGTGAAACAGTTTGTGTAGTTTATGAAATATAGAACTTAGTGCTTTTAGCATGAAAAAATATATCAAATGTAACCAAAATAATTAATGATAATATGACATGTGTATTACTCGTATGATTTATAGTAGTCATAAGTACAATGTGTTTGTAATTTTGAATAGTCTTTTAACCTTATCAATATGGAGTATTGAGTTATTGACCAAGAAACTTCTTAATCAAAAAGTTAAATTCTCGTGATTAAAGTGGTTAAAATTGAAACGTAAACTAGGTTCGGCTAATCACGTATCAAATGCATGTGGTGTAAACATTACATTTTTTATTTCATAATTGTACCATACGGAAGCTTTAATGAATGAAAAAAAAAGTTGACAGATGCAAATAGACGTTAAAGAAAAGATAAGTAGCAAAATGTAACTTTTAATAAAAATAAATAATGTTCAAAAAAAAAAATCAAAAATAAATAAATAAATAAAATAATTAAAAAAAATGAAATGTCAGAAGTGGGATTTGAACCCACGCCCTCTCTCGAAGACCAGAACTTGAGTCTGGCGCCTTAGACCACTCGGCCATCCTGACTTTATTGTTTAAATATTCTCTGTTAAATTACTTATTCACTATAAGTTAGAAGATATGTAGCACAAAAGAAATTCAAAAGGTACACAACTCTTAACAAGAGTTTACTTTGTGGCTCGTTATGAAGTTATACCTGAAGGTAAACCAATGTTCTTTTTTGAATGACAATTTATTAAAAACGCTCTAGCAAAAAGCTAAGAAAAATATATTACATGGAAGTGAAAGAAGCTTTGATTAGATCATATAACCAATCAATCCAATTTAAAATATAACCAATCAATCCAATTTGGTTTTACAATTTTGCTCTTACGAGAGATTTAAGTGTAAGATAGGATTTTAGTCTCATCGACATCGACAAGGACTTGAGTCTGGCGCCTTAGACCACTCGGCCATCCTGACTTTCTTGTTTAAATGTTCTTCATTTAATACTTATACACTAGAAGTTAGTAGAAGATATGCAGCACAGAAGAAATTCAGAAGGTACACAATCCAAAGTTAAGACATAGTAATTTTGAATAGCATCGAGTCGGCGCAAGTCAACCTCCGTGGCCACAAGAGAAATGGCATAGTAATTGTTTTAGAACATTTTGAGCCATAACTTCTTATAGAGTAACAAATTTAATGACCTGTGATATCTGAATCATTCATTTTATCAAATTGAACTTGTTGGCTCCACATTGTAATCTATTGTTAACCTGGATTGCTGAGAAATTTATAGTACAGATCCCTTAGACAAAATTAATACGAACAATACACCATACATTACAGTGAGGTTGTGTTTTGACTTTTGCGGATTTTTCTTTCCAGGATTTTCCTACCAAATGTGAGAAACACAGACAGGTGAAAGACCTTATCAATAGGTGGAAATGTTTGAAAAAGCTCAAGACGCACTAAGGCGCAGAGGGGTCACTGGGGCCTAGGCGCAAGGCGGAGGCCTCATGTATAGTGTCAAACAAAGCTAATACTTCAATATAAGACTATCAAACATGGAGTATCTAACAATATGATATATGTTTTCTTAACGTTGCTCGATTTTAACCTCCATGTATCAGAAATAACCCAAACTTCGCCGAGTTTTAAGATAACATGCACACAAAAATTATATTTTGAATCATCATCATGAAATGTATACCTTAAATTTTGTGAATAAAAAAATGGATAAAGCCCCACATATGGATGAGGCGCGCCTAAGCCAATAAGGGCCTCGCAACCAAGGCGCTGAGCCTTGGTGAGCCTCGCTCTGAAAAAAGCCCCACTGTTTGAGCCTCAAGGGATTAAGAGCCTAGGTGCGCCCCAGGCGCGCTTTTAACAACTATGGTGGAACACTGTTGCCCTTGTACCCGGCCACGCTAAAACGTTCTATCATCTTTCTTCTCCCTATAGATATAGTTATCAGTAGCTTCTGCAACTTTCCACGGATTATAACAGAAACAATACTACTGACAACCTCAACCTGGGCATCTATAAGTAATTAGCTGCTAACGTTCTTGCATAGTAATAGTTACATGCCGAACAGCTTTAAGTGGAATTCTGTAGCTAATTCCTATATAAAGGGTCTTTACATATTCGTCTTTACTAGTACTTAAAAACAAAAGATATAGATGTCAACTGTGATCCGGTTTCAGTAAATAGGCTGCAGCTATCTTCACGCAAAAGAGCAAAAGGTTATTCATTATTCTGCAATAAACAACTATGAACTGTTACCGTGAGGACTAAGGAAGCTTACAGTAGCTGTCATGTGAATAAGCTAAAATGGCAAAACAAAATTCTACAGTGTCCAGCTTATTTAACAGTACATGCTTTAGGAATGTGAAAGTAGTAGTTTGGAAATGAAAAACGTGGGACTCCAGTTGCCGACTGTAATACTATTTTCATTTTTATTATTATTTAGGTTATTTAGGAATAAAGTGCATAGAGTGGTTAGAAATACCAACAAGATATGAGCCCCTTTATTGCGCAGAAAATGGAGGAATTTGGTTCAGAGGTATGGTTGCTATTGGCGACCTGAAATCAGAACACCAAGTGAGAAGTTGAATGTACAAATCTTCAAAATTAATCAGAAATTTCAAGAACAGAGGAGTTATGCATCAAAAGTTTCTTTTATACACTACCAACTTGACAATTATGCATAGATAAGTATAACCAAAACGCCACAACAATCATATCTATGAAAAAGCCCAGTACCTAATAACTGTCTGAAACACTACATTTTGGAAGTCTATATTACATGCTCAGCAAATGCAACTGTAAAACCATCATTACATTCTATAGAACATAACCGCACTCGCTGCATTCGTCTTAATTAAAAAATCAAATTTGCAAGTGGCGCATGATATTGGTGAAAGACATTATTAACATATGCAATCCAGCTAGACCCGTACACGTTAGTACGATACACCCATCAAATGCTGAAAAGATTAAGATAGCTTTTACTTTATACAAGTCAAACAGCTGGAGAATTAAAAAGCCAAGGGAAAGAAATCACAGTAACATAAACGAAAGAGATTAAAAGATTGCGAGGAACAGAAGAGAGTTAACTCTGATTGCAAATGAAAAAAGTAAATACGATCAAGTTTGAGAACATTAACATGCACATCATGAAACAACAAAAAAGGAAAGAAAAAGATGTATGCACGATGATCTGAAGGGACAATTCAAAAGACGCTACTCATGATTAAACAAGCAAATATTTAAAAGATGAAAACATACTCAATGTCAACACGCGTTTTCTTTAGGGTATTTCTATTAATTTTACAGTTCCTGTTCTTGCTAAAAGTTGTACCCACAGCATTCATTTGTGCTACAGCTGGAGACAACACTGGACGTGAATAAACTGTCATAGGTGATGCTTCTGAGTATTCCGATTGAACTATATTAGAAGAATTTGTTACTGGAATGGCGACATGCCCCAAGGATGGTGCTGGTATTACAGTGTAGGTAGGTACATTGTTTTTACACTTCGGCTTCTTGCCAGAAGATGAACCACATAATTCGTTTGTGCTACAGCAGGGGATGACATTGAAAATGGATTAACTTTTATAGGTTCCACTACCACACTGGTGTTCGTTGTGAGCGCTTTGTAAGTCCATCATTTTGGTATAATGTTTATACTTGGACTTGATTATTTCTGAGAATGATTCCTGATTCAGAATCTGCACATGAATCAACACATGGTAAGCGGTAACAATGATGTATATGAGTACCAACAGAGAAAATTCAGTGACAAAACAATGTGGTACAATGAGGAGGAACCCCTAAAAACGAATTATAACAACATGCAATAGGTTTTATTTCAGTACCGTCAGGTTTAAAAAGGAAAAACAGAAATGTTGCGAAAATTATGGTTTAGTAAACAGAAACTTGATAAGAATTTTAAAATCAGCTCAAGAATTACCTATATATTTTAGTATAAAAGCACATGCCGCTGATTGTTCAGCCCCTTTCTTACTTCTGCTGTAATCTCCTGTACAAGAAACGTCACCGAAAACCAAAGAAGAGCTGAAAACAGGAAGTTTGTTCAGTTGAGCGGTTTGATAGGCAGGTCTCTGCATATTCATCTTACCATCAAAATCAGCCAGAACAGACTTGTGTAAAGATTTATCCTGAACAATGCGACAAAGTAATAGGCAATGCTACCTTAAAAGAGATGTTATACGAACTGATACATAAAGTTGGGCATGATAAAAGAGAGTAGAGTATGAAACAATCATTTAAGAAGGGAAAAAGAAGGTAAAAGCATGTTAAGAACAAAGATTATTTGGTCACTGCATATGCCACGTCTATCTGCATTAAGCTATAGAAGAAAGCTTCAACATAGATGCGTATAGATTTGCTTAAGCTTGCAAAAAGCACATGACCCCCCCCCCCCCCCCCCCCCCCCAAAAAAAAAAAAAAATGAAGATATAGAATTGAAGCCTTAGAACATTGTTTGGCAATAAAAGTTTATCAGAAGATCATGATACTAGTACAGACAGATTATACAAAGCACAAGTGATGTTATCTAATTCTTGACACTGTACTCGTCCATTAATACTTAATGTGGGATCACTTCAGTGATGCAAAGGCTGTAATTCCTTAACCACAACAAACTCATTTTCATACCCCATAACAATTAAGGGTACTATTATCAGTGAATCTCCCTTATTCTCGAGTATAAGCTTTTTGCACATTAAAGCCATAGTATGTTCAACAAAGATGTAACTGGATGGTATACAAATATCATACCATATCTCATAACTGGAAACGGGGAAAATAGATCCGTAATTATGTAAAGACAGCATACGCAAGAGCAGAAATACTTGTAGTACTAAACATCACGCGTGATGTAGCAACTTTCATGAATGAAACATTTAAACCATTACTAACAAGTTAGAGCAAGAACAGATTTAAGCACCAAACCTCGCGGACAAGACGCAATGCTTCATTCTTTAGATTTCAAACAACAGTCGATGTGCAAAAGTGGAGCATTCACTGAATGCTCAAGTAGACATTACAAATTAAAATTCAAAGAATGAATGAAACCACTGTGCTTTAGACATCTTCTTATTAGCATCTACAGGCAAAAAGGTGGCGATGTTTAATAAATTAAACATGGGTGATATACTGATATGGCTCTTAACTCCATTGTGGGCTCGTTGGAGTAGTTTTCTTTAAACGATCGATAATAGTTGCATCAGAGTTAGACTCTCACAAAGACGTAGTTAGACGTGTTAATCTATGTAAGATTTATGTTTCCTATAAGTTTTAGCACAATCTAATCGATTACCAGCCGATACAAGCATCGTTATGACAATTTGGGATAGAGTATACAGAAATACAAATTCCATGTATAAGATTACTATTGTCAAACATTGAAAAACACAAAACGACAAAGTCATGATATTATAACTCAAAAGATAATGAATCATATTATAACTCAAAAGATAATGAATCATACAAATTCATTCAAATTTTGACAAAGTTAAACAGTTAAACTATGATGATCCATGCAACAAAACTCGACCATAATTATAAACCTAGCATCAAGCATCATTAGCTAAATCTCTTAACACATAATTATAAACCTTTCCAAGTTTCTGCCGACCTCCATCGAGGACGAGGGAAAGTCATACCCTTTTTCTTCGCCGTCTCAAGAAAATCAACACCCTTACCATCATCACCACCCTTTCCTTTTCCCTCGGCAGCCAACATCTTCAATACACGATTAATGGTCTCTTTAAACACATCATGCTTACAACATTCACCTCCCCTCTCCCCTTTCTTATCCAACGAAACTGGCAACTTACGCTTCCCTCTACCTAAAACCGCCACGTCTTGTTCTCTCTCAGGCATTTCATCAAACACCTGGTGTGCATCTTCTTGGGGCTCAGTATCAAAAGCTTCTTCTTCTTCTTCAGTAACTATCTCTTCACCAAAAATTTCATCAAGTATCTCCTCCGTATCCTTATCCAAATCAACCACATTTCCATCTTCATCAACCGCTATATTTTGAGAAACTGAATGATGTTCTTCAGGGGGTGTTTGGTAATTATCATCAGAACTGTCGGGTAAAGTAGCCATCATGATTCCGGTGGCTTGTTCTTCTTCTTCTTCAGATGATGATGATGAAGGGATGACGTCAGCTTCTTGTTCTTGTGGTTGGGGGGATAACAAAGGGCAAGATTGTAATATCAACACCTGGGATGGTGTGGGTTTGCAGTAGGGTATGATTACTGGATCATATTTGTCTCCGGTAGCCATAGCCTGGCTTTTGGGTTTCTGTAGTTTATAAATGTTACTGTACTTTTCCCGCCTTTTTTCAAGTTTAATGCTTTCATCCACGTTTATTATGTTACATATCCCCTGTGTGTGAAGGGTAAAGCTAGTAAATCAAGCAAGGATAAGCAAAATTACTCGAAAATCGGCCCGAACTGACAAATTGTTTAAAACTGGGCCGAATTAAACTGAATTGACTGGTTTAGTTTTCGGTTTTGTATAATTATTCGGTTTTACTCGGTTCAGTTCGGGTCAAAACACACTTATTCGGTTCTAAATAGCTAAACCGAACCAACCTTATTCGGTTTGATTTTGGCTTCGATAGCTTTTACTCGGTTCGGTTCTCGGTTCACGTTTTACCCTAATGCAGTTTTCGAGCCGGTTCGTGTTTGGCAGGTTGATGAAAAACCCATAAATCACGTACTCGAACGTAAATGGGTGGGTAATCCCGTCAATTTTTACCTACAGGTGGATTGTGGGTGAAAATTTGTACCAATCGGTGGCTGGTAGGCGGGTGACGGATAATGTATACCCATCATGGGTAAACCAATGACATCCATTTAAAATGCCTACGAGTATATCGCTCAAAATACCCGTAAATATACCAGTAAATTCATTTATGTTAAATTAAAATTTATTATAATAGTTAAATAAACAAGCCCTTAGTATTTTTGTGTATAAAGTGTATACTCATTTTTGCAAAATTTTGAAGTTGAGTTAACCAATTCAAAATGCATGAAAGTAGTTTTAGATTTCTATTTAACATACTTAAAGTCATTAGATGAAAACTTATTATAAATAGTTGTTTTAACATTGAAAAATCAATGTCTCATGAAAATGTTACTTATATTTCCTCCAAATGCTTTTCTTCATATTGAATTATGCTAGCTATCTTTATAACTGATGTTTTAAGGTTTAGGGATCGTACATTGCTTTGATACCATGTAATTTGATAAAATGATTTGTGTCTTTATTATGCAAATATTCGGTATACAAATACTCTGTACATCGCAAGAGAATGTTCTTGAGCTTGAGCCCGATACAAACATGACTATAATACAATCCATAGAATATGGGCTAACAATTACATTTCCTCCAAATGCTTTTTTGCATATGGAATTATGATAGCT